>CAJINU010000040.1:0-664390 GCA_905178165.1 Amoebophrya sp. A25
CAACAGTAGAGTTGTAATAGTCATCGTAGTCTTGCAAGGAGATTTCAACGTTGGTGGACTCGAAGGAGAATGTCTTTGCAGTAGCGTTGGCGATCGAGTTCGTTAGCTCCTGCAAAGCATCGTCAACGATTGCGCTCTTCTCCAGTTTCTGTCGTAGCACTGAGTTTAAAGCTGTGATATTCTTCTTCTCCAACGTGAGCGCTAGACCACGCACCAGTTCCGGCAGCGTTGTCGAAGTGGTTGTCGTAAGGGTTGATGTCGTACTGGTCGACGTTGCCGTCATCGTCTTGGTTCCAGTGACCGTGGCCGTAGCTGTGCTCGTCGACGTAGAAGTGCTGGACGTCGAAGTGCTCGACGTCGTGGCCGTTGTGGTTATTGTAGTGGTCGTCGTTACCGTTGTGGTTATTGTAGTAGTCGTCGACGTAGTTGTCGTCACCGCCGCGTCCTGAGCGGAAACCACGCCGATATCCGAATCTAAACCAGAATTAACCAATTCCTGGCCCATCTCGGCGGCGAACAGCAGCCTTTGACCCTGGGTCAAGGTGCTAGAAGTCCTGTTTCTGGTGAACTCAGTCCAGTTAGAAGCCAAGACATCTAGATCTGCCTGCGGTCCGCGGTAGATAATGGCAGCAGTTAGCAGGATTTGAGGTTTGGACGGAGATGCAGAAGTAGTTGTTGCGTTACTTGCATTGAGGTAAAGCTCGATGTGAACGGATTCCAAATTGCCTTCACTACCGGAAAAGCCCATGTAATCGAAGATCGACTCAGTTAGGGGTTGTAGTGCTTTATCCACTACTCCTTGCGTCTCTAAGGCTTCTAGGATCTCAGTGTCGTTCTTAGCGCCAGCACCCGTGTTCTCCTTCTCCAACAAGATGCTGAGACCTCGGACCAGAGTAGGTAATGTCGTGGTGCTAGTGCTAGTGCTAGTCTCGGTTCCAGTGGATGGACCCAGCGTAGTCGTCTCAATAAAGTCTCTGCCTCGTCCACCTAAGTCGCTAATGCCGACAATAGCCGGCACCGGTGGCCCTGGCAAACCGAAGGTCAGGTTCAAAACCTCTGCTGCGCCAAGCTCACCAGCATCGTAGTCCTGAACATTCGTAAGGTTTGCAGGAGCAGCAGTCGTTACCGGAGCTCCTGTTGAAGAAGCGTTAGTAGAGTCACTGCTAGAAGTAGGAGACCCGTGATCTCCTAAAACTTCCGCCATCTCGGCATCTAATGCTGATTTCAACTGATCCAAGGACTCCTGAGACATTGTCACGTTCTCAGGGAAGACTTGCGCCAGAGAGTCGAAGAGAGCATCGGTGTGGATCACTCCCGGTCTCACATAGACATCAACTTCGAAACTCGCAACGGCTGCTTGCTCCGGAATCAAGACCTGCGGGAAAATGCCAGTGCCATTGCGCAGGATCGCTGCTTTGATCAGGGCATGGACGTCGGACAGGTCTGTTGAGGACAGAGCGGCGCTGTCGACTCCACCACTGCTGGCCTCTCCGTCTGCAGCACTACTGCTGGAGGACGTAGTAGAACTGTTTGACGTCGCGTTATTGCCGTTGAGTTTCTGTCTGGCTTGTGCACGGGTGCCGCCCAGCAAATCCTCCAATCTGGTTGCGTCTTCCACACTACCAGTAACTTGGATACCAACGTCGATCCAATGACCGTCTCTCGGAACGGTCCTTTTGTCGCAACCGTTTGCCGATGTGCACGAGTTGTCGCCGGCTAAAGCAGTTGAAATGCTCACACGAGAGAGCAGGCTGACCGGATCAGGATCGCTCAAGACCTTGAGCAAGAAGAAGCCCTCCACCGCTTCTTGGATCGCGTCTTGCAAAGCCTTGTTCTTCGCGATCTTGCTGGCACTTGATTTGCCTCCGCTACCGTCGACTAGGACGAATTTGATACCGCGGAAGAACGTCTTCTCCGCCTCTTCGTCGCTGTAGCTATAGCTTTTTTGTCTCAGACCACCAGATGACATGTCCTCCTCAAATCGGAACCGCTCGAGCAAATTCACACGAGGAGTGTCCCTGACCGAGATCGTAGCGTAGTTGACTGGTCCTGGATCCGCATAGATGCGGAACCAAGACGTCGTAAGGTCTGCATAAGCGGACAAAGCTTTCTTGAACGGATTCGCATATTTACTCTTGTACGACGATCCCCCTCCAGCAGCAGGAGAAGTAGTGCTACTGCTCCCACGTGTTGTTCCTCCACTCGTAGTAGCACTAGGGTCAACTACCGCAAGAACTTCACCCAACATGGTAGTGTTGATGCGCGAGATATGAGCTGAAGGTACGTCCATACCCGCCAGGTCGTTGAAAATCCCGGTTTTGTTCAGCAAGAACTTTAGCATTCCACTCCTCATGATCTTCGCCAAGTCTCCGCTTTCCTCCACCTCAGCAACATCCATCGACAAACGTGGAGCAATGCTGGTTCTACTTCTATAATTGTTGCTTCTTCGAGCAGTTGGATCTGCATCGTTGTCCAAACCGGTCAATGCCGACGTTAGAACTAAGAGAAATCTCCCATTTTCAGAAGCATCTTGGGTCTCGTTTTTCCTTTGAAAACGGGACCGAGATGCTTCTGAAAATGGGAGATTTCTTGTAGCCTTAACGACGGCACTGAGAAGTTACTAACCAGAAATCTTGCGAGTTGCTCCGACGGTGGTGCCAAGTCCAAAATCGCTTTGGCAGCTTGCGTGGATGCGGTAGAACCAGCACTAGGACTTCCTGTACTTGTCGCGCTTCCCCCGGGAGCAACGGTGATCAATTGTTCGACATATTTCATCGGGTTCACGACCGACGAGTCCAAGGCTGCGTGCAGCAGTGGCTTGGTGTCGATGACCACGGAGGTGGGGAACTGCACAAGCAGCCGTCGCATGATCGGTTCCGGCAGTGTCGTCGTGGTCGCAGTACGCGTAGTGCTCGTCACAGTCGCCGTACTAGTGGACGAAGTCGTCGTTGAAGTCGTTGTACTGGTGAATGTGGTCGTCGTACTGGTTGAAGTGGTTGTCGTAACCACTGTCGGAGCGGCAGCAGTGACGATGAATTGGCTGTTGATTCTTGCGTCGGCAGCGACTGCAGTCCGCAGCGGACTTGTGAAGTTGTTTTCGACCAACTCATCCGACAACCCGATGTCTTTGTCTTCCGTCACAACGCCAGTGTAGTTGCTAGAAGAAGCGTTGTTCTTCAACATGAGAGCTGTTTTGTTCTCACCGGCCACACCCCAAGCGTCCGCCAGAAAGTCGATGTGGGACTGAGGAGCACGTAGTTCCAGGGAGATGCTCACTTCCAACTTGTAAGGACGGTCGCCGTTTGATGTTAAAGGTGGGCGACCTGCATATATATCTAAACTAAAGACTTCAGGCCAAAAAAAAGAAACTGCAGCACTGCACAAAAAAAAGCAAAGGTCACTGATTCTGAAAGAAAGGGGACCCCACGCGTCTCCCCTTGTTTTCCCTTCTCCGTTTTCCGTTCTTCGTTCCCCTTCACGGGAGCCCCTCTTCGATCTGAGTGACTAACCTCAATCAATGGCCAATGATGAAAGTTGAATGAGCCTTAAGTTTGTTTCGTTCTCTGACGTGTCGTTGCTGCTCAAGTACAGCGTCGGCAGGACGATAACTTCATCCATGTCCAGGGAACCAGCTCCATTAGTGCTGAAGACCGATCCGCCGTTTGTTGAACTTCTGTTAGTGTACTCCTTGCTAATCGCCTTCAGCAAGCTCGTGACCGCTGGGGGAATGACGTTTTGCTCATCAAGGATGGCCAAAACATCATCTGCCTTCAGGGTGCCGTTGCTGACGTCTAGTCCAACGTTTAAGCCTCGAATCAACACAGGCAATGTCGTCGATGTCGTCGTTGTAGTCCTTAGCGCTAGTGGTCCCTCACTGTCCCTGGTTGAGTCAGAAGACGGAGATGCCCTGCGTTCCCCTTATTTTCCACTCTGAATCAACGAGGGCGCCACTCAGCATACTCCACATGGGATAGTGATAAACTAGCCTTAAAATAGTGGTTGATGAAGTGCTCGTAGTCGTCTCCGTCGTACTCGTACTTGTGCTCGTCTCTGTTTCCGTTTCTGTCGCCGTCGTCGATGTCGCAGTTGTCGACGTTTCAGTTTCCGTCGTTGTCATGGTCTTCGTCACGGTCTTCGTAGTAGTGATTGTCGTAGTCGTGCTAGTAGATGTTGTGGTCGTCACAAGGGCAGAGACTGCCCATGCGACCACGAAGTTGCCGTCGACTCTGGAACTCGCCTCCACTGCGTTTTTGAGTGTATCCATAAAATGATCCTCCATATCTGCAGCTAATCCGCCGTCCGCACTACCCGTACCATTAGCCGTTGCGTTACCTAAAATTGTGGAGATTGAAACAGGTACTTCTACCTATGTACTAGCAATTTTATTGATGCATCTTCTCAAGAGCAAATTATGGTTCTATCTGAGTTCTACTTCATCTAGGAATCTTCTAGAAACAACTTCTATAAATATTCTGAATTGAAAGCTCGAGTTCATGTCATGTTGAAGTTCATCTCTTTCAGGAGGTACAACTAGAAAAAAAAAATAGTACTCTCCTTCCACTGAGCCGCCAAGGTGTCCAAATGCTCTTGCGGTCCACGTAGCTCCAAAGAAATAAGGAGATCCAACGAGTAAGTCACATTAGGCGCCGCACCATTATTCGAATTCGTCTTGTTCTTCAATTCCAGTTTGGAAGACACCTGGACCTGCTTCATATTGAGAGGCGTTTCTCCCTTGGACGTCGCGTCGAAGTTCGCCAGTCTCTGGATCAAGTCGTCCACTGCCGGATCAACCAAGTTTTCTTCGTCTAGAACTTGGGGAACCTTATCGGATGGGTACACGGCCTTCATGACGTCGATTTGGACTCCGAGACCACGAGCCAAGACTGGCAACGTCGTAGACGTTGTGGAGGTGGACGTTATGGTCGTGGACGTTGTGGTGGTGCCAGTGAGCGTCGTGGTCCTCGTTGATGTCGTCGTCTCGGTCGTTGTTTCCGTGGACGTCTCTGTCTCTGTCAACGTCAGCGTTGACGTGGTCGTAGTTTCCGTCGTGGTGCTCGTTTCCGTGATCGTCGCAGTTGTGCTCGTGCTCGTCGACGTTGTACTGGTACTGGTTGTAGTCGTTACAACGGCTCCAGCTGCTTCCCTTAATTCGATCACGCCACTTGCGCGGCTACTTCCCTGAATCGCCAGCTTCATCTTGTCCTCGAAAACGTCCTCGAACTCACGCGATAATCCTGCAACAGTCGAAAAGACCACTGTCTTGTTGCCCTCGCCGTCTATGGTGTAGTTGGCAGCCTTGTCCGCCCAAACCCCATCCAAGAAGTCCATATGCGATTTTGGACCACGCAGTTCCAAGGATGCGGTCACTCCCATATCGTAACCTGCAGCGACAGAAGACTTCGACAGAGACAGACTAGTAGTTGCACCAACTCCTACATTAGAGCTACCGCGGTCGCATCCCTGAGGGCATCCTTGGCTTCCTTTTCAAGTAGAAAAAGAGCCAAGGATAATGTTGAGGATGCTTCAGCGGTAGCCTTAACTACACCTCCGGACAGGCGCTGCCGCAAACTTCGCTTCAACAGCAAATGCGCAGTTGCATTTGTCCCAGAAGAACTAGTGCTGTTGTCGTCGTCTGCCAGTGTCAGCGTCGGAATCACCACGACCTGAGACATGTCGTAAGCGGTCGGGGTGCGTGGTGTACTCGACGTCGTGCTACTTGCATTCGGATTTCTTGGCGAGGTAGGAGTGCTGTACACTTTAGCATCGTCGTCCCAAGGCACCGTGGCGTTCGAGTTCGCCATAGTCTGAAGCAACCCTGAAACTGCCGTCTCCACGATTCCTTCCTCGTCTAGAATTGCGAGAACGGAATCCTTAGTCGTGTTCCTATCGCCGATCGCGAGGTTGAATTGCAAACCACGAATCAGCACTGGCAGTGTCGTAGAAGTAGTGGACGTCGTAGTTTCTGTGGTCGAGGTCGACGTCGAGCTAGTGGTCTCCGTCGTAGTCGAGGTTGCCGTCTCCGTCTCTGTAATGCTGGAGGTAGAGGTGACCGTCGCGGTGGTGCTTGTGACGGTAGTGCTTGTAGAAGTGGACGTTGTGCTCGTAGAAGTCGTCGTCGTGTACACAGTTGCTGCTGCCTCCAAAACGACCACGTCGGAGTCGACACCAGCTGCCTGCAGTTCGTCCGACAAGGCGTCCTTGAGCAACCTCTTCTGGGAGTCGCTCAGCCCACCTTTGGCATCGGTCCAGTTATAGGCAATCACGTCCAAATCCGGCTGCGGTGCGCGATAGAGGATGCCAGCAGTGAGCGAAGCCCTGCTGGAGTTCGAGTTGGCAGGTAACGGAATCGGCGTAGTGGACCCTCCAGATGTCGCGTTCTCGTCTACCAGTTCCAAGTCGATGGTTACAGACTCTACCGCAAATGTAGTGGAGTTTGCATTTGCAATCGACTCGGTGAGTGGCTCCAATGCTTTCTCGACCACACCCGCAGACTCCATCGAGTCCAAAATTTCCCGATTGTCCTTCGATGGGTCCTTCTTCTCCATCATGATGCTGACTCCACGCACCAAGACCGGCAACGTCGTGGTGCTTGTGCTGGTCGTACTCGTCGTACTGGTAGAAGTACCTCCTGTGCTCGTACTCGTTTGGGTGCTGCTAGTCGTTGGGCCTGGAGTCGTGGTGATGATAATCGTGTCTGCTGGAGAACCCTTGTCATAGAGCGCGAGCATTCTAGGCGGCCTCTCCGGTTCTACACCACCGTCCTTGGCTTCACCGTCATACATGTTCATATATGGGAAGATGCGATCGATGATCTGACTGCCCACTACACTCGCTTGGGCTTGGAGGTCGTTATCCAGCATCGCAGCAAACTGTGTTACCACGTCCGTCGGCATAACCGATCTTGGTGGGAACAACTTCTGCTGCAATTCGTAGTATATCAGCAAGTTGTCATCTAAGACTGGATGTATGTCGATCTGCACGTCGAAACCGACACTGGCAACCTGTTCTGGAAGCAACACGTAGGGGAAAAGAACTTCATGGGCCTTGATGTTCAAAGACTTGATGTCTGGTTCATTTTCCTCGCGTTCCTGCTGCTTCCCGTTGGACTTGAGCATCTGATACTTGATCAGAGCATGCAGATCAGCTAACGCATTGCCCGTTAGAACGGTTTCGGAGCCCGATGGCTGTTTACGTTTCGCCCGCTTGACATTATAAGAAACAGAAGATTTTTGTCGCTCCATCTTCGACAACAGAGTAACGGAAGCTGACGTAGTTGCCGGAACTGAAGTCGCGCTTCCATTTGCACCTGTGGAGGCAGGTCCTGCAGTAGACACACTCGTTGTCGGTGCGGTCGTTGCCGCCACTACGGTTTTTGATGCTTTGATCGTGTCCTCGTGTCGCAAGTAGTTGCAGACTTTCGTCGGTCCTTCAATGTCGACTTCTGCGTCGATCCAGTACCCACTCTGCGGCACATACTTGGCGCAGGAGCCGGCGCAAGCACCACCCACAGACACCGTGATGCTCATCTTCACATCCTTTAAGAGTGCTTCCGGAGAAGCATCCTCATAGCTCAAAGTTTCACCTCGCTGTCTCCTTTGCAGGATCAATTGCGAGATGATAAACGCTTCAACGCCAGCCTTGATCGCAGCCTGTAGCGCTTCATTGTCGACGAAGCGATGCTCGGCATCGGCAGTGCTAAAATCTGCGTTCTGTCCATCAACTAACAGGAATCTGATACCAAAAGCGAGAGTTGTGTTACTACCGGTTTGCGCCACGGCGATAGGCTGAGGTCCGGGGTCGGAGAAGATCGTGTAAGGGCCTATAGAGGAGCCGGTGAATGGCGCAGAGGGAGAAGAACTTGTCGCAGAATCCGTGCTGTTCCTCTTTGTCAACAACAACGATGCAGAAGTAGACGTCGCAGCAGCTGCAGCAGTAGTTGTTGAGAACAACGAGGTCGCAGCCAACGTTGTCGTCGAGTCGCTTCCGATCTGGGTGGTGTAGTTCGATGCAGAAGCAAGCATCGCCGCGCCAGTTGTCGTGCTCATATTCGCACCGCTGAGCCCTCCTACAGCGACTCCAGACGAACGCTTTTTCGATGGTTTTACGCCTCTCCCGATCGTCACATTGCCGACTTCCGTTCCAGCGGGGTTCGTCGAGGCTGTGCGGTTCATGATCAGTTCTAAAGTTGCGTCTTGGATCACTTTGATGACCTCTTCCGAGTACTTCAACGAATTTCCATCTAGAGCTAGAGAAGTGGGATCCCGGGTCATCGCTTCCGCTACAACAGTTTTCAAGTATTCAGCCACCTGCGTTGCTGGTGTGTTCAAAGAGAGCAGGAGTCTATCGTTCCACGATTCTCTTCCTGGAGCTGAAGTGGAAGTCGAAGCAGAAGGAGCCACAGAAGCTTCTGTGGAGGAGGTCGTAGCAGGGCCAGTTGTATTATTTCCGTTCGAAGTGCCGTTTCCACCAGATAAATAAGGTCCTCCTGCTGTGGGGGTCGTAGTTGGCGGCATTAGTGTGTTCGTGATTTGTAGCGGATCTGTCACCGCGTCGGAGAGACCCTTTAGGTCCAGCACGACGCCAGTAGGAAATTCGAGATAGATCGTGCGCAGCAAAGGCGGTACACGGTCTGAGGTCAACGTTGTTGGCTTCGTCGTTGCCGCTCCTACGGTAGACACGATTCCGGCAGTCGTCGCGGCTCCAGTTGTCGCGACCACAGCTGCCGTCAAAGTTTCTGTTTTCGTCAAAGTTTCTGTTGTCGAAGTCGTCAGCGTGGTCGTCGTACTGGTCGTCGATGTCGTAGTAACAATCACTGCAACGGTCGAGAAAGCCGTGCCAATCTGATCCCTCAACGTTGCAGAGCATGCACCCAGCTCGGACTCGAACTTGTCCTTGAACAAGTCGGTCTGAGCAGTCGACAATGACCCATCGGTCCAGTTGGCCGCGATCGTGTCGAGGTCTGGCTGCGGACCCGTGTAGACGATGGACGCAATCAACTCGACTCGCGCTGCATCTGGGGTGCTGGTGGCCGAAGTGGAGTTGTCATCTTCCAGAAAGAGAGAAATGTCGACATTCGCAAGGGAGAACGTCTCTCCTTTCGCGTCTGCGATGCTCCTCGTGAGAAACTCGAGAGCGCGACCAAAGAGCCCTTCGGTTTCCATCAACGCAGCCAGATCGTCGTTGGCAGCCGTCTTGTTCGTCTTCTCGAGAGCGACGCGAAGACCACGGACTAGAGTCGGCAGTGTCGTTGTCGTTGTCCTCGTTTCTGTGGTGCTCGTGAAAGTGCTCGTTGTGGTTTCCGTCAGCGTTGTAGACGTCTCAGTAGCCGTTGTACTCGAGGTCGAAGTTTCCGTCGTCGTGATCGTTGTCGTCATACTTGTAGTGCTCGTGGTAGTGGTCGTGGTTACATTCACGCTCGTCGCTGTTTGGTACACCTCGACTTTAGAGGCTAGCTCAGCGCTTCCCTCAATGTTGCCGATCAACTTGTTCGTGAAATAGGTCAATTGCGCATCCGACAGGGTACTGTTGGTCCAATTTGCGTCAATAATATCGATATCCGCTTGGGGTCCACTGTACACGATAACTACAGTCGTGTTGATGCGGTCTGTAGCTCCTGCGCTGTCCTCACAGTACAAATCGACCTTGGTCGATTCCAGAGAAAAGCTGGCTCCCCTCGATGTGGCAATGGTTTCGGTCAGCTGGTCCACAGCGCGGTCCACAATGGTCTGGGATTCCATCAATCTTCGCACATCCTCGTTCGTTGCAGAGGCGTCTTTACGGGTGAGTTCGAAGTCTAGACCCCGAACAATCGACGGCAACGTCGTAGTTGTAGTCGAGGTCGACGTCGAGCTCGTGCTTGTCGAAGTCGTGCTCGTGCTTGTCTCGGTTGTCGCGACTACAGCGCCAGTCTCGGTCGTCGACGCCGGCTCTCCGGTGGAGGAAGGTCCTGTCGAACTCGAAGGTGCCGTTGTCGCTGGTACGCTAACCAACTGCGACCCCTCTGGTGAACCGCGATCCGCCAACGTCAACAGTGGCGGAACGAAATGCATCTCATCCAGACCGCTAACCGCCGAGGCAGCCGTGAAGTCCAAGCCAAACGCTTTGGTCAAGACCTGAGCACCGGAAGCCAAACCTTGTGTAGCGAGCCACGAGCCCAAAATCTCCCTGTAAGCGACAAGCGCATCCGAAGACATCAGATTGCTCTTACCACCTGGTGGGAAGACCAGCCTTTGCAGTTCTCGGTACAGATAGTAGTTCTGGCTCACGACCGTATTGATGCCGATATCCACTTCTAGACCAAATGCGGAAGCTTCCTCCGGCACCAGAATCAGAGGCGCGAGGCCGTTGCCGCCGCTGGTCGAGGTCACTGGGCCAGCCTGTAAAATCGAGGCCTTGATGTAGGCGTGCAAGTCGGCCATGTCGGTAGAACTCAATCTTGGAACAACGTACGACGTGGAGTTGGATCCAGAGGTGCTAGAGGATTCATCCCTCACAGCAAGCTCCATTTTCTTAGCCTCCTGCTCTGGCCCAGTGATCTGCATAGTCGCATCCAGCCACTGCCCACCTCGTGGTACGAAATTCGTGCACGGCTCAGACAGGTGCTGTGCCCAATATTTTTTGTAGTCAACCTTCTGTTTTGCTGCAACAGTGGTTGTAGCTGGTGCTGCTGCTGTGGTGCTGGGGCCCGTCCTCTCCAGGAACTGCACAGCCTTTACCTTCAAGCTATCAGTACAAGCTCCACCACTGGTCATACTGACAGCTAAAGACAGACTTTCGTAGATCGAGACAGCGTCAGAACCCATTTTCATTGCTTTCGACCATAGGAAATCGCGCATACCTTCTTGCACAGCCTTCAGCAATGTCGCATTTTGCGCCATCTCATCTCCAGAGACACGTCCATAGGTACCGTCAACCAAGAGAAACCGTAAGCCACGGAAGAAAGTCCTCTTTCTATCCGGTCCTGTCGAAACTCCTGGTGCTGATGTGGTCGAGTTCTTCATAGAAGAAGTCTTGGTGGCTCTCGAATGCTTCTGCTCGCTAAGTGACAAGGAGATCGCAGGCGACCAGCGTTGTTTCGCTTGGTCCAGCAAGACAATCGCCGCACTTGTTTGAGTGTCACGTGCGACTATGGTTCTGAAAGCTTGCGGCCCTGGATCGCGGAAGAGGTAGCGCTTCCCTCCAGTCGCGTTCTTACCCGCTTCTGGAGCACTGGTGGCACTACCAGCAGCACTACTTCCTCCTGCTTTCACACCCTCTTCGGAGAAAACTTCGATAGGCCACCTCGCATTCACAGTGGGCGGAGACAGAACCTTACTGCCCAAGCTCGTTTGGTTGTCCGTGCGGTTGCGAATGAAGTCTTCGGTCGCTTTCTGCAAAACGTGGAAGAACTCTGTCGAGGCCTCGATTCGGTCCAGATCAGCAGCACATCTAGCCGGCTGCACAAGCCTATGCGGTGCTGGTGTAGACGATGTGCTAGAATCTACATCTGTGGTATTTGTATTGCCAGAAGAAGTAGTAACTCCAGCTCGTAGACTGTTAGTCTCATCTTCATCGGCATAGAGTGCTTGCCTGAAGAAATCGTCCAACTTTGCGGCAGCTGAGTCCAGAGAGAGGATGACTCCTGCATCCGCAGAGTTCGCTGGATCTACAGCTGCTTGGACACCTGGGTCGTTGGTTTGCGTGATTGCGGAGACGTTGGAGTTCAGCACAGTTGGACTCGGCACCTCCATCGTACGTGCCAAAGCAGCCATATCGAACTTCACCGTAGTAGGGTAGACCAAATACAGCTTTCGCTCAATCGCATTCAGAGGCGGAACATACCCAGGTGGATACGTTGTAGTCTCGGCAGCTGTAGTTGTCATGGTGGTACTTGTTACTGTGGTAGACGTAGATGTAGTGGTTGTGCTGGTCGACGTCGTAGTCGTTGCGATGAAGGCTAATGCTGTCACCACGGCGAGTTGGTCCTTTAGAGCGTCGCTGTCCTCCATCAACTTACGGAGGTCTTCTCTCACAAGTCTCCCCTGTTGCGGTTCTAGGACGCCATCGGTCCAATAGGTTGCTAGATTGTCGATGTCCTGCTGAGGTCCACGGAACAAGAGCACCGCATCCAGAGTCGTCGCTGCTCCAGTAGATGTTGCCCCTGTTGCGGAAGGACTACCCGTTGTGCTCGTGGTACTGGGTTCAGGTGTGGTACTACTGGTACCGTTATCGGCAACGTCGAAGTACAACAGTGGTTCGATTTCGACGATCTCGATCGTCATATTCGTTTCGTTGCGAATCCTGGACAACAACGTTTCCATAGATCGTTCGACGATGCGCTCATCAAGAAGGAGACGCGTCAAGTCCTCGTTCGTAGCGGTCACATTCAGACGCTCCATCTCAACCTCTAAACCTCGGACCAACACCGGCAGAGTCGTAGTTGTCGTACTAGTTTCGGTCGCCGTTGTTGTCTCGGTCGTCGTACTGGTCTCGGTGGTCGTACTGGTCTCGGTTGGAGAGGTAACTGTCACGCCAGGTGGCAACGCACCAGTCTCAGTCTCGGTTCCTGTGGTGGTCATGGTACCAGTACCAGTTCCGGTTTCCGTTTCTGTGGTCGAAGTCGTGACTGTTTCCGTGGTGGTCGAAACCGTTGTCGTCGTTGTAGTAGACGTGGTAGTCGCCACCACAGCTCGAAAACTATCAGGATCGATGGTAGCCTGAGCGTACCTCGATCCTAGACTCGCTTGGACGGCTGCCGCAACCATAGCGCCTAAAAACGCCATTGTCACTTTCACACCAGAGACAGTCTGGATGTTCGAATGCGACATGGCTTCGAGCTCAGACCCAGATCCGGACTCGGACTCGACCATAGACCTGTCAGTCTCCAAGGCGATCAATTGGCCCACTTGGTGCTCTGCTTCCAGTTTCTTCATCGCTCGGTCATGCTTGATCCTGTTAGCGACTTGGATCGCGCGAGACATCAAGAAACTAGCGTCGAATCCACCATGCTGCTGCATCTTCCGCTCATCTAGCCGTGACTTCAGGAAGTCCCCAATGTTGTCGTCCACGGGCTTCGTCGAAAGGTAGTCCAACTCCATCAGGGCACTACTCGACGAGTTGCCAGAACTGGAAGAGGCATCGGCCGCAGGCCAAACCAATCGAGCCAAGTCCCGCAAGGCAGCTGTTTGCAACCCGACGGACACATCGACCAACATTCTCCTAGTAGGTTCCTCTGCTGCTGCTTCCGAAGCGGCTGGTAGAGCTATGACCTCACATCGCGTGATGTTGTCTATCGTAACAAACGTGACGTTGAAGTACTCATACGTCTCCACAATACCGATTTTAATGCCCTGAAGCACGTCCTCGTCCTCCGCGAACGATTTCGCGACTTCGTCAACCTTCAAAGCGAAATCGGATGGGCCTGACGAGAGAGAACTACCAAAAGTAGTGTTCACAGAAGATGAAACAACAACAGCAGATGATGCACTTGATGCTCCGGAAGCTCCTGCAGGAGTCGTAGAAGCTGGTTGTACAGAGGCACCTTTCATGGTAGAAGAGCTCTTGACAGCCAAAAGAGACGCAGACGCAGTAGTGCTTGGCGCCGCAGATGTTGAAGTTTCGTTTGTGTCGTTGCTGATTACGAACGTGACCGCAAATTCAAACGCATCCTCTTTCTGTGCCAGAGTAACGGTTGTAGTGCTTGTCGTCGACGTCGTAGTCGTGGTGGAGGTAGTCGTGTGCAGCATGTCGGTTAGATCCCCGACTTCGATGTTCTCCTTCAAAACGCCTGGGATGCTATCAGCGAAAGCCTCTCTTAGCTTCTCGATGATGTCCGGTTCATCGTTCAGCACGACGCCTGCATCTGGCGCGATGACGGCGAGTGCAGCTCCTGAGGTCGCATTTCCAGCCAAAGCTCCACTCGCTGCTTGCGTTCCACTCGCCAACAATGCTTTGGCAGAGGAGGTGTTGTTAGTGTCATTAAGGCTGTCTGGTTCCAACAGAACCATCACATTCAAAGTGACCAGTCCGTTTGCACCGTCTGATGCGTTGACGGCAGCTGAGATGACTTCGCCTTTCTCCTTGCCGATCAAGCTTTCAGTGAAGTTGGCATCATAGTCGTCTACTGCTTCTCCCACAGTCTTGTTCATGTACGCGGTTTTCTCGTTGATTTCCAGAAACTTTTCTTCACGGTTTTGCAGAGACGTGTCGATCGCAGCTCGCACGTCCTCCACGAGTTTGACGTGTGCATCTTCGAGATCCTGCTTCCTCACGTCCCAATCGGCAGTTTTCTGTTCGTACTCGGCTTTTTTCAAGGTCAAGTCCTCGTCGGTCTTGTTCTTCAAGTGCTCAGCCGTTTCGGTGGCGTTCTTCACTGCCTCGATCTCCTTTGCGAAGAACTCGGTATCCTGAGCCAGTTGTGTCTGAAACACCTCCGGCATCTTCGTAAACTCCTCCAAAATCTTCTTCAGAGCAATCTGCGAAATGTTCAGAGTCGTCTCCGTCTCCTCCTTGGCCAGTTGGGCTGCTTGGAAGGCGGCTAGGCGAGAATTAGAGGTAGGTTTTTGGTGCTCGCTTACCCCACTTCATCTTTTGCCTTTCTCATCCTAAGGGAGAGAGGCATAAAAAGCGGTAAGAAAAGCACCTTCTCTCTCACTCTTAAGAGAAGCATTCCCCGAGTTTTCCTTGTAGTCCATCTCTGCTAAGTGGAGTTTGGTCACTGTGTCAGTGTCGTTATGGACCGCGTCCATGCGATCCTCGTACGCGAAGAGCAACTCACTCATCGAGTGATTCACAGAACTAGCGAGTTGAGACGCGCTCACGTTGGCGCCACTCAACCTGGTAAGGAGTTTGTCGAGCCGCTCCTTGCGGTTCTCTGCTTTGGTCTCGATTTCGACAAGCGTTTCTTCATATTGCTGCTTAGCTGCAGCTTCCTCAGCCTTGGCTTCCTCCTCACTGTTCTTCTTGCTATGCTCCTTAGCTTCGGCTTCCGCGAGAGCAGAGGTTAG
This sequence comes from Amoebophrya sp. A25, assembly GCA_905178165.1. NCBI lineage: Eukaryota > Dinophyceae > Syndiniales > Amoebophryaceae > Amoebophrya > Amoebophrya sp. A25. The sequence goes on from CAJINU010000040.1 coordinate 14,985, forward strand.
AGGCGAGTGGGGTAGTTAAATAAATTTCGATCAACATCAGGGGTATTGTAGAGGCGATGGCAGGAATATCAGCAGCACTCAATATCAACGAAATAACAACTCACTGTCAACATAAGCTAGACAACAGCGTCAACATGCTGTTCAACTGGTCGACGTTTTCGTCGTGGACGTCTTCTGAAGCTATCACCTTGCTCTCCATCTGCTTTTCCTGAGTCTCCCATTCTTGTTTCTTCTTTTCGAATTGCGCAACCGCCTGAGCCGCCTGCTCCTGAGCTGCCTTGGCTCGCTCTTGGGAGATCTTGGACGTTTGGGTCTGCACTTCAATGACCCGCTTAGCGGTCGCGTTCTGCTTCTCGTATTGTTCGACTTTCGCTTTTTCCGTGGCGTCCTTGTTGATCAAGAACATGCGCTTTTGCTCACTTTCTTGCCGTTTCAGCTCGTCGTGTTCGCGTTCAAGCCGTTGCGACTCGTGCACCATAGCGAGCGTGAACTGATTCGCGTAGTCGCTGGCGTTATTGACCTTGCGCTGCCACTCTGCACGTTCCTCCGCGTGCTGAGCGATGACAGCCAAAGATTGGTTCCTCAAGTACCCGGTGTATTGAGTCACGTTCTTCTCCTTCTCGTCGTACTCGAGGTACAGAAGTCTTCGTTGCTCAGCGGCTTCGACTTTGGCTGCCTTCTCCTCCAAATCGAACCGCCTAGCCTCTGCGGTCTCGTTGTAGGCCTTGGCACGTAGCAAATCGAGTTTCTGTTCCGTCGACTTCTTGTACCTCTGCAAGGAACGTGCTTCCTGCTCCAACACGCGCTTGTAGCCGCCCGCGCGCGAAGCCATGTACGCTGCCTGCTCGAAGTGCTGAGTCATGTTCTTCGTCGCGTCGGACATCGTGCTCAAGCTGCCGTTAATCGTTGTCCATAAGTCGGTCACCTGCTTTTTCAACGGCTGCGTCACAGCTCTGGCCTGAGCCTCTGCTTCGTTCTTCAGCAAAATCGCATCCTTAATGCGTTCGTTATTCGCTTTCAGCATCACCTCAGCTTGCTGAGAATAATGCCGCTTAGTGTTCTCCTCAGCGATGCCGAGACGCCTTTCTTCCGCGTTTAACTCGAACTTCCTGGCTGTTTCATTTGCCTTCAGCGCTGTCGTTTCCGTCAGCAGGTCTTTGGTCTTCCTGGTGTTCTCCGCGCGTAATTTGGAGAAGTTCTCGATAGTTCTCTTCAACTGCTCCTCACTCTCGAACATGTCCTGCTCGAAGTGGTACTTGTAGTACGCGTCGGACTTGCGAACAAACACCGCTTGGTAGTATCGCGAACCGTTTTTGAACGTCTCCTCCTCGTATTTGACCTGCGAAAAATTCGCTTCCCACTCGTAGCTGTCTCGGCCAAAAAGAAGCGTTCTGTCCTTCTTCGCCTCTTGTTCTGCCTGGACAGTGCGGTTCATGGCGCGTTCCTGACTGAACGAATCCTCCGTGAAATTCATCAGCTCTTCGTCTTTGAAGTCTATTTCCGCACGTCTCATCTGTTCGAACTGTGTCTCAGCCTCGATCTTAGTCTCGTTCCACTCTTTAGTAGCATTCAGCTTCTCCTCAGCTTCAACGGCTTTCATCTTCGCCACAGTGCGGTTGTGCGCGGCTGTCATATCGAACAGCGTCCTCTCGAGGTTGGCGTTGTCGCTCTCCTTCTTCTTGCGCTCGGCGGTCCGAGTTAGAAGACGTGAGTCTCAAGAAGCGCATCCAAATAACTCAAGTAGTAGGAACCAATTTACTGATGCAAATACAACAAAGTAGACAAGTAGTTTCACGAGTTTCAAAACCAAAAACATCATCCGAATCCAAATCCATATCCAAATCCAATAAAAAACAAAAACTCGTCACGGAACAAACACTGATGTGAATTCAATAAAATAGACAAGCTCATCAGCGCGTTTTAAAAACAATATGAAGCCATAAAAGAGTATAATTCTTCTCAGTCTCCTCCGCTCGTTTCAACTGCCTCTGCGCCTGCTCGTAAGACAGCTTCAATTTACGCTTCTGCTTTTCCTCGAATTCTTTCATCGCGAAGGACTCCGATTCGAAAGCTCGAGACAAAGCAGTCGCATTCGCTTCAGCAGCTTTGTGCGTTTCTTCGACTTCTTTCACTTTCTGCTCCACCTGTAAGGCGTATTCTTTGCTCATCCTTTCGAGCTCCTTCATCATCATCTGCGTCTCATTTTCCACTGTCGCATTTGCGGCAATAAACTCCGCTTCTGCTTGCGAAGCATTGTCTTTCGCCAGGCGGAGAGTGTTCTCCCACTCAGCGAGCTCCATCTCAGACTCATTTATCAGGACAGTCAAGTTCTTCATCTTGGCAACGTAGTCCATGCGCTCAAGGAGTTCCTCATCAGTGTCCTTGGCGTTGATCTCGAGTTGGTCCTGTTTGAACTTTTCCTCCAGTTCAGCCATCTTCAGCGACCGTTAGAGGAGACAGCAGATGTTGGGGGAAGTGGGGGAAGAAGTAGTTTTTGTGGATCATTTCAGGATTTTCTCACTACACTTCTGATAATTTCAACATCAGTTTTTCATTTTCTAGTACATAGAAAAAAATAACGGTAATATTATATAGCGAGAATAAAGTTGACAATAACAGTGCAGACAGACACAGACTACACGACCCACATCCGCAATTATGCACGTCAGTCAGTCATAATTGTTATGCTCCTCCTGCTGCTTCGTTTTGTTCAGGTACTGCTTCCTGGCTGCTTGGTCTTCATTGTAGAACTCCAGGGACTTGTTGTAGAACTTCTGCGAAAGAGACTTATTCGCTGCTTCAAGTTCGTGTTTGACCTGCTCTTCTCGCTTCTTCATCTCCGCTCGTCGCGTAGCATTCAGCTCGTTCATTTCATCAGTTAAGGCGATCAAAGTCTGATTCAACTCCCTCTCCCGTTCTTCGTGCTGCTGGAGAATCCTCTGGTTCTGGGCAATGGCGAGAGTACGAGATTCGTTGATCATGGACGTGTAATTCGCAGCTTCGATCGTCAATTTGCCCATCGTGGCCTCATAGCGCTCCTTCATTTGCTGTTCCGCTTCTCGCAGCTTTTCTACATCCCGATCACTCCGCTCGTGACGAGCGAGGGCAGCAACGTAGGTCGCGTTGGCGACAGACAGGTTTTGGTAAATTTCCTCCAACATTCCCCGAGTCCAGTTCAGGTCACTAGTCGCGTTCCACAAGACGCGACTCTTGTACGCGTAGCGCTCTTCGGTGGCTTGCAACTCAGCAGTGACGTGGAGGTAGGTGGGAAACTTCTCCTTCAACTGCGCCTCGGTCCAGTTCAGCGTTGCGTTGCTGTCATTGGCCTGACGGTAAACCGAGATCAGCTCTTTCCTCTGCGTTTCTACTGTTTTGTACTGCTGAGTACGTTCGATAACCGCTGTGTCGTAGTCGAATTCAGCCTTGCGCGTACGCTCCGTCGCCTCGTAGGCCATATTCTTGAACTTGTTCAAGCGAATCCAGGTCTTGTTCGCGTAGATCTTACCCAATTCCTCTAGGCGTTGCGCTTTACGGAGTTGCTCCTTCGCTTTCATCTCCTTAGCCCGTCCGGCAGCGGCTTGCCCAGCATAGAGAATGCTCTTGGTTTGAATTTCCAAGTTTTTCTTCTGCTGCGCCTCCCGGGCGCGCTCATCCAATTTGATCTGCGTCTTGTAGTCGCCGAGAGAGGGGTCAGCAGGGCCCTTGTTGACGTTCATGTTCTCGAGACTCTTGGAAATGGCGGTTGCAGGTGGGTTGCCGGAAGTGAGCTTGCCACTGGAATATGAAGGGGGAACAAAGGGGTTAAGCGGAAGAAGCAAGTGCTGTAGTATAGGGTCGTCGACAGCAGGTCTTTACAAAGGTGAAGCAGGCGAGAAATGGATATGAAAATAAATGAAATTCATCAAAATCTAAATACTCTAAAAAATCTAAATAATCCCAACATGTTCTTGTTGTTTCCAAATCAATCAGGTACATGCGGCTTGCCTTCATCAAGCAGTTAAAACCAACAGTCGAATGCCTTCAAGCAGTTAAAACCAACAGTTCATCGGGAACATAAACTCAGCAGCGCATTGCTGTTTGCCCCCGCGTCGAAGTGACTTTCCCTTCCTCCCTTCAAGAAGAGCTTCACGCCGCACAACGAGAAGCCGGCCTTCTTGTTCTTGATCGTCACGCCCAGTAGATGCGTGTAAAGCGGTACGGTGGCACCGGATTCGGTCACGTCGTCCAGACTGTAAGGTGGAAACGCGGTCTCATCTGGGTAGCCGACAACTTTGGTTCCTTGACCAAGGCCATCGAACTTGGTGTCGACGATCTGCATCCGAGTCAAGAAAACCCGAGGCTCGAAATCGTCGGAGGAGATGGGATGAAGAATGGAGATCACAAGGAAGTCGAAATCGACTTTCCATTTCCAAGAAATAATAGAAAGAGTGAACAAGCAGAGAATAAATGTCGGAATAAAACATGAGATCCAACGTCTTGGAACTTTCCATGCACCTGGACCTGCCTCTGATCAAAAAAATAAGAGTAAACATGTAGCAGTCATGCAGACCCTGAGCTCATAGAAATGCATCTAATTAACGGACCCCAAATTAATGACAATCTAAACTGAAATGTGAACATCCGCTCCAGCCATACTCTAGCAAGTCCGTGTAGGTTCCATTGAAACCATGGCTCTTGCTTGCGATCGCCTTCTCACCAATGTGTTCGATCGTCTCTTGCTTCAGTTTGATCGTATACTCCGTCAGAGGGCCGATGCACGTGCTGTCGTTGCCTCCTGATGCCGGAAACCCCTTCATCTCGATGACGTCCTTGCTATCTACGGTCGATCCTCGTACGAAGTTGAGAGGTGCACGCAGCATCTTTTGTGCAGCAGGTAAATCCGTGTCGAATGTGCCAACTGCGTGTAGCCACTGTTGACGCTTTGGATTGACACTGCGTTTAGGCTGTTGCTCTTCAGATTCTTAGATGACGTCGAAACAATTTCAAAAATTCATTTACATTCCTTTTTATTCATCTTGGTGCCTTCTTCAACTACATTTCTCTAAAATGAACCTTCTCGAGAAGAAAACGGATAGTTGTACACAGAAGAGAATGTATGAGAATCGGAATTATAGGAAATGAATGGAGAATTGTAGTTGTATCAAGTCTTAAGATTCGGTCTGCAGGAACATCGTAGCACTAGCATCGTCTTTCTTGGGCAAGACTTCCTTGATCTCAGTGACAATTCCTGCACCCGCAAAGGCCTTGTCGGTCGTAGTGACGTCCAATTCTCCTGGACTCAGAGAGCGTTCGGTGTCTTTGACGAAAACGCGGATTCCACACAGAGAGACCCCAGTAGCCGCATTCATCATGTTTTCGGGTTGGAATTCGATGTCGCGCATGTAGCTGTTCAATGGCAGCACGGTTCCGTGTCGAAGGATAGGCGGTAGGCGCGCCTCAGTCGCACGGTTGAAGTCGATCACGAACTTCTGGGGTTGCTCTTCAGGAGGATCGGCAGAGCCGTACACGATGATTTTGGTGACGAACTTCTTGCCGGCGGCAAGCGTCACGGTGAAAGGAGCGCCGATCGGAGTCTTCACGCAGGTGTTGTTGGTCAAGTTAGAAGAGGGACACGTGGAGGTAGTCATGTCATCGTCATGTCATGAACCCTCTTAAGCTACGTGGTCGTCAAGGAGCGTTGAGTTAATTCAGTTTAATTGTACCTTCAAAAAAGAAGAGCAATTGGAAGTAGAAGGCCAATCTTGTATACTTACGTCAAAATTTTGCTGACTAGAACTAGTTGTAGAAGCAACCAAAAGTTGTTCTCAAATAAGTAAATTCGATCACCACATGAAACAGAACTAAATTGCCTCCATAATATTTTCTCCTCCCGCGGGGGCCACCGTGCTTGTTCCCGTAGCATCCTGTGCTGTCATTCCGAAGTCAGGCATGTCTCCTTGATACTTCAGAGGTCCGCGAAAGTGCTCTTCCTGAGCGTCATCTAGACTGGCTGCAACCGTGTCGCCTCCGGTGGACACGGTCATCTCTGCTGCGTCCAGCAGACGTTCGGTCCCTAAATGCTTAGCGATCTTGCAGATTGGTCTGACGCCTCGACGCCCAGAGCCGGGACCACCAGTGTAGACGTTGAAGAGGACGACGGTGGAGTGGAGAGCTGTTGAAGATTTTTGGGATAGAATAATAGAGATGTTGAAGAGAAGGACGACGGTGGAGTGGAGAGCTGCAGAAAGTTTAGGGTTTGCATATTATGCGAAGATGTTGAGGAGCTGGAGTTTCGATTTATTGGGGTATCTGGATGAGTGTATTGAACCTCGTCTTCTTGACAGTGCGTTTCTAGTACTAACTTGTTTACCACGTCGATGCTACGGAGAGTTAAGAGGAGACCAAGCATGCACTGCTCTAGTATAATGTACAAAATACGAAAAGTACTCTGTGAAGCCGCACTCGCTGTTCCAATCGATGCGTTTACGCCCCCTGACGCTTCTTGTTCTCTCTTCACCGAGCAACCAGCTGGTGTCGAGGCCGCGTCTGGATGACTGTTTCCTAAGATATGGAACGGCACTGTGTGCGTCACGTCCAGTCCTAGAGTCTTCGCAGCCTTACGACACTCAGTTTCCGTGTGTACGACGCTATTGGAGGCGAAGCAGAGATCCTCTTCCTGCCCGAATACGTACTCGAACATTGGGAGGCCAAGTTCTGCGTCATCGGCAGCGGTGCGCCGCATACACAGAGGAGACCAATCAGCCTTGCGAGCCCCGACACCGCGACCGTCGTAGTTCACGTAGGCCTCGGTGGTGTTGCCGAGTTGGCCTTAGAAGAGATAAGGAAAGAGTATTCTTGATATTTACCTCCAGGAGCCACGAATTTGATAAGAACAAAGTTGTCAGACGAAGATGAAAGTCGTGTAAGTGATGCATCTTACGACCAAGTCAAAGTTTTCAAAAAAGATCAAGAAGCAACCTCTAGGTCAACATAAATCTAGATCTCTAAATAATCTCATTGTTCCTCACCCTTCTTGACCTTGTTTATCCAATCTCGATATCCTTTCTTGATGAGGTTGTAGTTCATAATGTCTGAGACTGCACCCATTCGGCATGTCCTCTGTCCCCGCGTAGTCGAGCAGACCACCCCAACTGGTGATCTTGATGTCCAGCAACGCTGCGGCAATCAAACAGGAGTCTTTGGTCAAGAGGACTTCCATCCGGTCTCGACATCGTCCTCCTGGCAACGTCCTGTAGTACTGCGTTTGCGCTGCGTTTGGTCCCGTCAGTGCTTCCTTGTAGATCGTGGCTTCCTTCAGTTTCAAGGCGTTGTACCCGTACTCACGCAGGTAGAGATTGCGCCGCAGAGGGTTCTCGATCGCGAGGCTGTACATGGTTTCCTTCCCGTAACTGGGTTCGTAGATGGTATCGACATACTCAGCGTTCTCCGGGAACTTGGAAATGTCGTTAGGATCTAAATCTTTGTCGTAGCGAGTGTTCTCGAACAAGAAAGGCGGGTCCATGTTCACCCCGAAGGAAACGCGAACGCCTTTGAGATGGTAGCGAGTAGCAGATTGCCCGGAAGCGTCTGGGGATTAGAGAGAGAGAGGGGAGAGAGAGGGGAGAGAGAGGGGAGAGAGAGGAAAAAGGAAGTCAAAGTAAGTAAGAAAGTCGTCAGAAAATAATTTCAATTGCTGTAAAAGTCCTCTGAGTTCTTATTCCACTTCTAGCTATTCGAAAAACTGAAATAACCGAGTAACTATTGAAAATAAGGGAGTTACTGAAAGAAGAGGAATGTAGTCAAGCCTCTCTTATTTCAGTCAGTAGCTCGCTTATAATTTTGAGTTTTCGAATACTTACGTTGTATTCTTCTTCATCCATCCCCTTCCCCGGGCATAAGTGTAAGTCTCCTCTTCCTTGTAACAGTTTTCGTCTCCTGCACTGCCATCCGGATTGCAGCTTGCTGCTCTGCATACACCAAAGTGTAAGTCGATCTTCGAGATGTCTTCGTGCATCGCTCTCTTGAGCACAAACGGTGATGTCTTGGAGTAGCTCAGAGCGTGGTATCCGCGCAATCCTGTCCCACACGCACTAGCTGCACGAAAGGGGTTCCTGGCAGTGTCGGTTTCCGAAGAGTCTATCACCGGATTGGTAGCATCTTCGCCACTCGGCATCTTCATCTCCCACCCGTAACGTTCTAGGTCTTCTAGACCAAACGTCGCAGAAGTGTCGTACTTTTCGGTGTAGGAGACGTACTTTTCGGTCAACATCTGCGATGGTGGCACGTAGTTCTTCAGCAACACACCACCATGGGCCAGGGTGATGCCAGAGCCTGCTTCCTTCGCTAGGTCTATTAGGGCTCGCCCTAATCCATCTCGAGACTCATCTTGAAGCCGTTTCTGCCTTATGAAGCAGTCTCAAGATGCTTTTGGAGATGGATTAGGGGAAGCCCTAAGTCTAGGACGTTCATGTCGCCGGCACAGACGAACCACTGCAAAAGGGCGTCTTCTGCGGTGCAGGTAGCCCCTTGGAGACTCTGACCGCTCTTGCCCACGGCTTGACCAGCAGCGTTCATCAGGATGTAGTCGGAGGTTAGAGGAAAGGAGAAATGTTTCTACATCTAGCAGAGAGAGAAACGAGAGATCATCTACTCCGCGAAAAAATGAAGTAATAATTTAAATAGATTTTTTAATAATATTTGAGCTTAACTCTTCCTTCTTGATTCTCGCAATGTATCGGCAGGAATCTCCCGCAATCCTGCATGCTTGCTTCGCTTCTTCTATAGGCAACCGTCTGTTGACCATGCACTTCAGACCATCATCATTCCCCTCATTGGCGATCATACTAGGGTTCACCAAAATTTCCTCGCTAAGCGCGCCGAAATCGGCTGGATAATGCTGCGTTTGGCTCCCCTGCAATAGGAGGTTCTCGAATTTTGCGACGCCAGCTTTGAGCCCTTCTCGCTTGAGAAGTGAGGCGACTGCGGTGCTAAGCTTGGCGGATGAGGATGACTTCTTCCTGTGATGTAGAAGTTGTGTGTCGTGTAGTTTCGATTGTTCATGTTTCACCACACTACTTTTTCCGCTAGAGGAAGTTTCGTGTGCTCTTTGTGAATGCGTGTTTCGTTGTGCGAGACTCAAATCGTCTCGCGTATAGTCGTGTCGTGTTGTAGAGCTATCCGATAGCTCTACAGATGATGTCGCCTGCTGCAATAGTGAAATCGCGCTGGCTGAGAAATGGCGTGTAGTCGTACTAGAAGATTGAATACTAGTACTTCTAGACGTACTAGTTGGTAAGTCATGTTGTTCTTCACCGCCTCTGCTCCTAAAAATGGGCGATGACGCTTCAGAACTCGACGAAGCCAAATGAGCTTCGTTCGATGTAGTTGTTGGTTCCTGTTCGCTAAAAAACAGGTCGTGATCGACCACCCCTCGATCACCAGAAAGTTTCTTCCTCAATTGTCCCTCCGCTGTTTTCGAGGATGAAAGTGCATCTTGTCCTCTACCACTAGAAGTAGTGGAAGAGCGCGTTCGTCTGGATGTTGAAGGTGCGCCTCTCGTCTTCTTCGTCGAAGTTGCTCCCTGTGACACGATCAACCCCGTGACGTTGGTTGTGGTCAACGTCAAGAACATCGCTAGCAATGCTGCTGTCGTGAAGAAATTAGCTGTTCTTCTGATAGTTGAAGACTTTAGAGAAGTACTTGCTGAAGAGGAGTTGTTGTTGCTAGTTGAGGCTGCTGAAGTAGATGCTTTGCCTTCGCGGTCTCTCGTGAAGACACGACTCGATCGTGATACTTCTGAGCCGCTACTTCGTCCCCCATTTTCCACTGCCATCCGCGCAGCTCCACTACCTATTCTACCCCAAGAACTAGAGGAAGACACTCTCTTCTGCTGCTGATCCCCACTGCCGCTCGCCTCCTCCATCGTCGTAGTGGTTGTACTTCTCCCCTGCTCCACTACCTTCTTAATCATCGTGCTAGATGAATATCTTGCACATGATGCTCTTGAAGAGGCGACAAGACCTGGTCTCCGCCTTCTTCGTCTAGGAGATCGTTGCCCAGATGTGAGCGACATGGTCTCCTCTCTAGTTAAAACCGGTTTAGATTGCAGTTGTGTACTAGGACTAGGTACAAGAACCGGTTCATCATCCACTATGGGATGTTCAGAGACAGCGTGCTTGCTCTGCACGTCGTTGTGATGCGCCAGCAGGTAGTACTTCTATGATTCTTCTTGGAAATCGTCGGTCTGCTGCTCTAATTTTGATGCCACTCCTGCTGCTCGTCTTGCTGCTGCTCGAGAAACGTTTTTCTAACCAAAGTATGTATTTTACAACTGGACTTCTTGTTGTCCAAACTCTGACTTACACTTACTTCTATGTGGTAGTTCCAATCAATGTGTCTATCTTTATGAATGTTGAGAGTGAGAGTGCGCGACTTTGCGTGGTCTCTTCTGTATGTTCTTGATATCTACTCCTGAGGGGAGGGAAAATTTTTCAGTTAGAAGTCGTAGGTCTAGGTGGGCTACAACAAATAACTAATTGATGTTTAGCAGAAGAATCTTCTAAATGTTTCACAATGGGTGTAAATCTAAAGCTTCTCCTTTCCCAATTCCAATACGTATTGTACAGTAAAAGTAAGATGACTCTTGTAACCTTCTTCCGCCTTCGACCGTGACCCTGCCAATAAATGTTTCGAAATGTCACCGCCTGTTTAGTACCCCAGGAAGGAGATACTGGTCGACGAATTGAAGCGAGACACAACAAGCAAGACGGTCTAATCTTCACGGCGGACCATCTTAAGCTGGGTAATATGGGAGATTTTTTTGATTGAAGGTGGGGATATTTCTCCAATAATAGAAACGGGTAGAAAGATTAAGATAGGGAAAAACGTGACACTGTTAGAATGATCAGAGATTAATTTCACTTGAACTAAATCCTTTAATAACTAATAAAGGCAAAGACACAACGATAGATGTACAAAGAAATCATTCATAACTTAATTTCACTCTCAACTTTTGCGAAATCGTCTTCTACTAACAGCACAGCTAAGAGAATGGGTTGGAGAGAGGATTGTTATCTAAATGCGACGTTGAGGTTGGTCATGAAACTGTGATCCTGAGCGTGATTCACAAGAATAAGGTAGGTATTTCAGGAGATCAATATTTAGAAAACTTAGATTATTTAGACTATTTAGATTATTTAGATTCTTTAGATACTGATAGATCAACTGCAACTCATCTCCTCATTGCTCAGTGGTTGTTTGTTACAGTTCATCGCTCAATCTTGTAGTGGTCTATGGGTATGGACTCAACGTGTCCTGGCTCAACACACACACACACGCAAATACTAGACCTCTACAAAACACTGACCAGGAGTGACTCACCAGGAAAACTCGCATGATCTAGATCTTCTACTTCGACAACTCTACAACTCGCATTCACAACTCGGTTGCTCTGGAGATCTCACCATTCTCTCGCACGTTCCCCTGATGCAACTCTTGAAATTCCATTACAACTCATTCACGCGCATCAACAGGGCTCTCTCAATCTCATCACTACTGCTGTACTCACGTTGACTGCTGTACTGATGCGTCTACCTCAAGAGACCTACGGACTCGCACACTGTTGTTCTGACATCTGCAAGCACAAATATGGAATTCCATGCCTTGCTTGATCATTGCTTCTTTTCTCCACTCTGGTAGCCTGCTCAGGCTCTGCTACTGTGAAGAAGTTCTTGCACCAGTCACGGCCGTCGCTTCCACAATTCGACAGAACACATCTTCCAAAATTCTTGTGCACATCACACTGCACCATGGAGGCTGGGATGAAAAGCATCTCAGTCTCTTTCTTCTACCAGCTGTTCTTTTGAAATTTGATGTCTTCTTCTGCGAGAATGATGAACAAGACCAGACTACCTATTGCTCTTGCTCAACATTCACATAGTACTAACAGTACGACTTCGTGGGCTACTGCACAGTACTAGCCCTGATGAAAGTCGTTTCCTCTAAAAGTCTATTTAGCTCACCTCGAGCGCGCGTATCACCACAGAACATCAATAACTACAGATACATGACGGACTATAATGACATCCTTTCGATTTAGGTTTCTTAGATTTTTCGATTTTAATTGTTGATGCGCTTCGTGATCAAAAATTCGATGGAAAAAACTTCAAGTTCAAGCTTTATTGTCGAATAGTACTTCTCCATCTCCTGTTTAGTATTAGTTAGATTTTTTAGATTATTTAGATTCTTATACAAAAAGACAATCATGTCTGTGATGCGCAGCTGCGAGCTAGTTCCAAATCCAAACTACATTCTTCTAAATCTTTAATTCGTTGAAGACTCCCTCGTGTTGTAAAACCATTACAACACGCTGCAAATAGCAATTACAATTACAAATTTTTCGATTAGTTCGACGCACCAGCAGCGGTGGGCGCAGAGAACTCAAGTGTGTCATCAAACTTATATTCAACATTCTGTTCCAAAGTTGCGTAATTCTTGCATGGTTCAACGCCGTACAAGAACTCATCAATTGTTGTTCGTAAGATGTTACATATAATTCTTCAAGATCAGCCAGTCCAATCTGCGTGACTTTAATGTCGTCGTCGTGATCCTTGCGTTTTGTGTTTCTTCGTTTTCATTCCATCCATAAGCTTACGCAAAGAGAAAGAAGCTATTCCTTAAAATCATGCTACCTCCTCATTGTGGAGACGAGGACGAAATAGATTTGAACAACATCCTTTAGATTTCTTAGAATTTAGTTTTGCTTCTTCCTGGTTCCCACGACAGAGAACTTCTTAACGAGAAAGAAAGAAGAAATTTAAGAATTGGTATTGGGAGAGCGAGAGGAAGATGAATGATTCAAAAGATATGGCGCGTGGGTATTACGTAGGTTCGACTGTTGCGCGGGTAGAAAACTTCTAAATAAACGCGTGTAGTCCTCATACAAGCTCGCCCCTTTTATGGAGAACTGTCACTGTGAAGAATCTACTTGACAGACAATCCAAAAAAAAAACGTACATTGATTGAAAACCACTACCCGAGCACGAGAGGGTTGATTCATTATGACAAACTACAGCTACACCTTCTATGTGAATTATGACAAGAATGGTGAAAGTTTGATCGTGTTTTCGACAAATCTAATGCGTCTACTCAGTCTCAGCTAGTACTTCTTTTGTTAGAAGCGAGAATCCCCCTCTTGCGCGTGGGCACCAAGGTCAAAAGAATTATTCTTAATTATACGATATTGTTAAGCGCGTAGTGATCATCAAGTTCGACTGCGTTAGAAAATCACATTTCTCCTCAAAAATGTCCATTTTTAGCATTACAGGCGCCATTACTCAATGCGAATCGTGCTTCTACCACTCGCCATATTTTGATATGCCCAAGCGTATGATGAATATTGCTATTGGAGGGACAAATGACATGCTGTCACCCTCAGTAGAGATGCTGTCCCGCTCTTCGCGTTATACGGAAATGCTGTCCCCCTCTACTAACACGAAGACGAAGCATGCTATCTTCGGAGGATAATAACTTGTTCCCACGACCCTTCTTTTTCGTTGTAGAAGTTCTAGGAAAATGTACCATAGATTATTTAGAAGTGGTAGATTCAGTTCTTTTTCGGGATGTTGTTCTCTTGTACAAGGTTCGCAATTGACTCGTGGGGAACCAGAAGAGCCTCCCTGCGGCTTATGCTAATTACACACTATCCTTTCTACTTGTATCATGATCTATTACTATTTCACGGCCGCTTCAGCTTCACCTCTTATATATAAATATGTATTTTTTATGTAAATCATTTCCATTCCCAGTGGTCCGCCCTCCCAACAAACCGCTACTCATTATTCCCTTTCCCAACACCAACAGGTACTTAATTAAAACCCTTCTACCACTTCTTCTCATTCCTCTCTCCGGTGCCACCCCATCATCGTTCGCGGGTCCAAATCGTTCTGCGTCAAACTACCTCCAGCATAGACGTCGGACAGAGATGCGCTACTTCCCGGTTGCAGAGAGTAGTATGGTGGCAAGGTGGACTGCTGTTGTGTCGGATACTGGTGGTGCAATGCAGATGCGCCATTAGTCATCACGACCCCCTGACCTCCTCCGTACGCACCAGCATGCATACTTGTACCAGCATCAGACGGCATCATACTTGGAGGTACTCCCGCAGAACTTGATACTGCTCCTTGTCCTGGTGCCATCGTCGCAGTGGTAGTAGATGGAACACGAGGACCATAGTTAGTAGTATGCTGTTCGTAGCCTGCACTTGCGGTGGAACCAGACGCGGCCGCACTAAGATAAGAAGCAGAATGATTCTCTACGACCGAACCGACAACGGCAGACGAGCCACCCACTGCTCCAGACGAACCTCCTAGTGCTCCAGACGAGCCACCTACTGCTCCCGCTGCTCCCCTAGTACCTCCAGCACCAAAAAATTGTCCACCATTAGAGCTGTCCGCAATTCATCTTCCAAGTGCATCCTTGGAATGTATGGGGGAGCCCTTTTCCCTCAGGTGGATACTCCTCGTCCATACATTTCATCAAGGATGTGATGTCCAAAGATGTATTCGGTACAGCCTTAACACCAGTTACACCAACACCTCCACCTGCAACACTGTTCCCAACAGCCGCTCCATCAGCGCCACGACTCGTCGAGGAACCTCCAAGTAGAGGAGCACTTCCTCCACCAACTCCGCTTTGCTCTACTTTTTCAGCAAAGCGTGCTCTGACATACTCCGCAATCGGTTGCAGACGTTCCAGCTGATCGTCCGCCATCACCTGGGCCGAAATCGAGTTCAGCCGTGAAGTAATCAACTCGATGAAGGATTCTCGATCTTCTTGCACGCTCGGCTCCCACAGGCGCATAGCTTCAATCAGCTTAATCGCGATTCGAAACTTGCGATAAGCAATGGGAACGTTGAAAGCGTGGAAAGCCAGAAGCGATTTGGTTACCTGGAGAGGAGAGGAGAAGAACTGTCTTTGATTCCGTAGCACAAACTCAGTAGATCTCTCAAATTTAGTGTCAGAATTCGGGATCACCTCATACCGTTTCTTTCCGTAGCACAAACTCAGATCATCTCTCAAATTTAGTGTCAGAATTCGTTGAGAAAATCTGAAAACGCCTACTTAGATGATCGCACCACACCCATACATAGACATACCGTGTGCAAGAATTGACTGTGCTTGCAAATGCAATTATGAGACACAAAATATGTACCAAATGCAATTATGAGACACAAAATATGTACGATTTGAGAGTTGTATGCCAAGACACGACAAAATACAGAAAACTTATACCGCCAACAATCCCCACATCATGACAGAGCTCCGGTCCTTCAGTTCCGGCGCGAAGTCGTACTTAACGATGTCAATCCTGCTAACGAAGTACGCCAGTGGGTCACACCACAATTGGTCGGCGGACTGTTTCTTTTGCAAGATTGATACAATGAAGAAATTGAACATGATGAAGAAACTGTGTTTCATCGTTTCCCTCGGTTCGAGGATACTAGTTTGAGAATAGCAGTGAACAAGATGATCCAATGAATAGATATGTTGTATCATACAGAATCAGATTCAGATACTACAACAAGATATAAAAACACAAACACGACCATCTTAATCAAATAGATATGTATCCACAAGATACAACACAAACACCATCTTCTTAAAAATCATTGAGTCCAAATTTCTGAAAAATCACAAATTTATAGTAGTGGAACAAAATTACCCCAGCCAGATGCGGCGCCCGCTTCACCAATTCGGCTTTGTCGATGGGCCAACTCAACGTCTCCGCCATGGTGTGCTGGACAGCCTGGTCCAGCTCGTGTCTCGACAGGAAGTTGTCCAGCAAGTCAAAGATGAGCCAATCTGGCTGGCGGTTGCTCTTGAGGGGGATGAATTCGGATCGTGGAACGTCGACTTCAGGCAGATAGAGCAGGTAGGAACAACCACCGGGCGCTGATCATGTAGTGAAGAGATTTTTGACATTGAGAAAGTAGTTGTTAGTTGCTTCTTTAGTATACTTAATTGGTAAATAAAAGATGATAAGGAAGATTTTAGGAGAGGTATAGTAGAGAGGAAGATTGAAAGTGGTATTTCGAAAAAAAATATGAACAAAGAGATGAAGATCTATATTAAAGGTAATAAGATGTTGTGCCCAACATCTCATCATGTGCCCAACATCTCATCATGTGCCCAACATCTCATCATGTGCCCAACATCTCATCATGTGCCCAACATCTCATCCAATGAATTACAAGTAACAAGTACCCAGCATCTCATCCAGTTGTAATGATTCCCGATCAATGGACTCCGATCCTCCATATCGCATCATCGCCGCCGTTTGAATGTCCGCTGTTGTCGGGGTCTGCATCTGAGCCCTCTGAGGACCAGCCGCGGGCGTTATTGGCTGCTGACTGTTAGCTAGTCCTGCTGCTCCTGGTGGTACGCTTGCAGCAGCCGATAATGGTGGGATAGTCGGTGTTGTACCCGCCATATGCATTGCAGCAGCTGCTACACCTGGTTGCTGCTGTTGATAACCTGATGAACCTGGTAGAACGGCACCTGGAGTACCTCCCGAACCCGTTACGCCCATAATCATTTCACCTGTTGTAACAGCACCTGCATTTCCACCAGCCATCTGCGCTTGACTGTTCATATAGCTTTGCATCGTTCCAGCACTGATCCCTGGCGGTGGAGGAATGTTTGCTGCGACTTGGACCACGTTTCTCGCCTGTGGACGTACTTTTTCCTCTCTTCGCACGATGACAATATTGAACTCCAGGTAATCGTCAACGGTTAAACCTCCCTGCTCAGTTCCAAGCTTCAGATAGACGTCGCGGTCGAAGAGCCCAGCTATCGCCGGACACTCGACGAAGCCGGCACTGATGTTGTGGTTCATCGTGGGTAAGGAATCACTGTGCTTGCGTGACAAGAACTACCTTTTTAACATCACATGGAAAGCTAAACTTTTCAGCACATGTAGAAGATTCCAATGATCACTGATGATCTTCACCAAGACAGCATTGTTGAGAGAAAAAACGAGAAGTACCCTCCCTGCTTAGTCGAGTTGTTGAGAGAAAAAACGAGAAGTAAGTACGTTCCCTGCTTAGTCGAGTTGTTGAGAGAAAAAACGAGAAGTACCCTCCCTGCCTTGTCGCATTCCAGATCTTAAGCTTGCCACGGTAACGCCTCTCCGGATTGGCCTCTAACTCTGCGATTCTGCGCGAAAGATCGTCACCAGTGAATGTTCTGTTGATCATATTAGTTTTGAGGATGCCAAATGTACATGTGTGTAAGTGTATCTAGATCTAGTGTATCTGTATTATTCATTCTAACCATATTAGATGCTTGTACTTCTATGTGTCATTCATCAATCTGAGCATTAGCATCTCCGTATGTAGCAACAAAAACGACGAGCCATGTGATGTTTCTACTTCTTGTCGTCCCGGTCACCAAGTGAAGACAAGTAAGTAATCAAAATCATAACTATCAGTTGCAACTCCGTTAGTACAAAATAAAGTAGAAGTACAATTGCGGTGGCGCGTGCTGTATCGCTGCTTGTTGCATTGGCGTCTGTTGCGGTGGTGGCCCAGGCGGTGGTGGCCCACTAGGCGGCGGACCCGAAGGTGGAGGTGGCGGCGGCAACCTCCACTGCATGTCTCTGTCAGACCTGTAACCTGCAGGAGTAGCAGTTGCATGATAGCCACTTCCCGCACCGTATGATGGACCGTGTTGTTGCTGTTGTTGTCCTCCCTGTAAAGAGGATGGCGCACTTCCCTGACTACCTCCAGGATAGTGCTGCTGCTGTTGGCCTTGTACAACAACACCGGCTCCTGCTGGCTGATACTGATGTTGAAGTTGTTGCCCATGGTGTTGACCTGGACTGCCGTAGGATGATGAGCTATTGTAACCACCAGTAGCAGTGCTGTAACCGCTAGACAGGCCGTTCTGAGCTGACCCTGAATGAGGATGAACACTGGACGAATAGCCACTGTAGCTACCCGCACTAGCACGCCAAGACTCGGGCTGCATGGCTGGTGGACGTCTAGGCAAGCCCTGTCCGAAACGACCGTCTATGATCACAACAGCGGAGTCGGAAACTGTTGGACCAGTAGCAGTACCACTTACTGACTCAGTAGTTGTAATTATAGTACTACTAGGACTAGCGAGGTGAATCTGCAAGCCGAAGGTGTCTCGGAGCCTCTGCAAACAAATCACCTCAGACTCAGGACTATTGCTGTCGATTCGGAGACGCAGGGTTCTTCCGGAGCTTGCAGTGGAAATACCAGGTGGCGGGGTGCTTGTCGTGGGGGCTGTTGTGATTGTGAAAAGAGATTGATATGATGATCATTGGTTTTGCTTTTGGGACCAATAAGTAGATTGAATGGTTCCGGCATTTGGTAACCTGAATTTGATCATAAGGGAAAACAAGAAGAGAACCCTTAGGATCAAACTCAGGGAACCATACATAGATCATGAACTCACGAAAATATTATCGCAAAATTATACAACTAATTCAACACCAGCACCACGTCGATACATCAGTAAGTAGTTCTGATAACCAGGTACCATCCTCATTCCCCGCGGCACTCTTTCCCGCAGTCATGGCCATCATAGTCCTGCCCTCTACAACATCTGGCAAGTTTGAGGAGGCTGACGTTTCTGGCGTCCCAGCCAAAATGCCGTCGCCATGTTCCTCACTACTCGTACCCCCCGTCAACGACGTAGGTGACTGTAAGTCCTTGTTTGGCGTGAGATGTCCTCTAGTCTGTTCGGTGGCCGATTCATCCGCGGACGCGGGGTTAGTCGTGGTTAGGTCGCTTGCATCTACTCCGCGACCGGGTGTAGCTGTGGCGGAGGAGATAGTACTCCCGTTCTTGTTGGATGTTTCAGGTCGTGTCCCGCCGGTCACTTGTTCAACATCAAGAACAACATTTGGAGGTGTTCCATTCGTTGAAGCATTCGTATTTGGTGTGTTCAACAACGTTCCTCCCGAAGATGCTCCACTATTTTTAGATGCTCCAGCATAGTAAAACCCGCAGTTCACAGCTCTCTGGACAAACGCAATTAAATCATCATCCTCGAAGAAGTTGTGCGAAACGTCAATCTCCACGAACATCCCACTGCCGATGACGTTCAAAACCAAGTCTCGCGCACGAGTAGTAAACCCATTATGAGCTAAGGAAACGGTGGCTCGAGCACTCTTCCGCGAAGTCGAAGTCCCTAAAACAAGGCTAGATTAGAGCTCAAAACGTTTCATTTCTTGCCTGCATTTCTTCAGAATCCCAAGAAGGAAACTGCAAGAAATGACTTGTAGAAATGAATTCTTTTGAGCCTTAACTAGAGGGAGAAGCCAAGGGCAACTTCGACAAGAAATAAGCTACACCGTCGCCCTTAGGACCGAGGAAATTGCTTTCCAAATTCACCGTGACACGCTCGTAACTACTCGGGTCGAGAGAGAGGTTATCTGGTCGCGTTGGTAATTGGTTGCAATTAGTAACAAGAATCCCTGCTGGAAATATCAAGTGATTAGATCATACCCATATCATCTGTGCGTGCTGTGCTTTTGCTCAGGCTGTCAGGCTGTAATAATTGTTACACCACGACACACGTTACCATTAAAGCTCATGGTCATGCCCATAGCAGCGGGGTGTAACAATTAATACGCCACGGCATCAGGTCTTGCGAGAGCTACAACCAATCAACACATCATCAGGTTGAGTAGCTACGCCTTCGTCTTAGTTGAAGGAAGTAACTATGTCAATGCTCTAACTATGGTAAAGATGGAAAGAAACACTGTAAAAATTTTTAGTACTTTCTGTCAAGGTGATATCGGACCAGCGTTCCAAATCACGTGCCCGAAACCGCGACTCCTTCAGGTCTAACACCACCTGCGCCTCCTCTACGAATAAATGCTGCTCTCCGCGTACGCGTCTTGAGGCACCAGTTTGCCGGTTGTTCGCTGCAGCTCCTCCAGAGCTACTACCATTTTAGAGTCTGGTAGATTGCATCTCGGCCCCCTCATCTTGACCTCTTTTACCTTGTATTTCACGAGAATACAAGGGAAAAGGGGACCAAGATGCCGAGAATGATGGACACTAAATGTTGACCATAACCATTACCATGCTGGGAAGTAGTACTACTATACAACTGGCTCTCCTTCTGGTGTTGGCCGCCTTCTCCTTCTGTAGTGGAGGTCATAATCCAGCTTCTGGTTCTGTTGTGATAGTTGCCTGGAGCTGGGTTATTGCCTCCACTAGTAGTGTGGTATCCTCCGCCACTGCTATTATGGGAGTAACTATCATTAGAGCTTCCTGGAATCATCCATCTTCAGCGCCATCTTGGGCTTGCTTTTCCCTTAGAGGAAGGTCCCAAGATGCTTCTGGAGATGGATTACCTGGTGAAGCCTTAATATCAGTTCTCTGGTGGCCTTGGTAACTTACCGAAGATGTTGGATGGTAACTACTCTGCTGATGGTAACTACTGGTCTGCTGTTGCTGGTTATAGGAAGTACCAAAGTAAGACGACTTCTGACTTCCACTTCCTGGACCTGGGTAGTGTTGACCTCCACTTCCTGGATGTCCCATACCCATCCCACCCATTCCTCCTTGGTGTTGATAACCTCCTACTACGTTATTCTGGTTGTATCCACCACCTGGTGCACTATTCATGTTCTGCAAGTTGTTGTAATTGTTGTAGTTGTAACTACCTCCGCTATTGTTCTGCATCTGCTGTTGGTGAAAGTTGTTCAAGTTTCCGCTATTCCGCTTCGCCTGGAACCCAGGGGCAGCGCCAGGTGGTCCTGAGGACCAGTAGGACGTTGATGTTCCGCGACCACGCATCTTGTCTGTGTCGTGATGGCGGTAGCGTTCGTTTCCAGGTCGTTTTCCTTTTGCTTCAGGTTCGTTTCCAGGTTCGTTGCACTCGGCTCAATTTTAATCGACTTCCGCGGCAACAGCGCAATCGTTGGATCGAAACTCCGTAGCTGCACAGCACGTTTTGTCGGAGCCGATCGAAGCAAGCAACTACGTCGTGCAAGAGACGGAGACCACCAAAAAATTTAATTTTATGAAAGGATCACGAATAAGATCAACAAAGATCAAGACAAAGACACGACAACTTCATTCGGTTTAATATTTGTTAGTTTTTATTTCCTTGTTGTGCGCAGTCAGAAACCTAGGTGTGATCTTTCATTAAGTATGCATTTGAATTCAGAGATCGCGTAAGACTGGGACTTTACTCCTGTGTTCGATGAAGAGGATGAAAGTCTACTCCTTCAAAATTAGGAGTTTTTAGTACTTACAAGTTTTATAGTTGTATACTAGCATTAGTTATATACGAGCTTGAGCTTGTAGGTCGTGGAAGAACTACTACGTGCTTGGAAATCATTCGATGCACAGATTTCGATGTTGAAGCCTAGTATATTTATGATGAAATGAAAAATACCTACTACAGATAACGTCGGGGAAATCTCAGGCAGATCGCCGAGTAGATTAACGTCATCATCAGATCAACTTTTACT
The DNA here is from genome assembly GCA_905178165.1 of Amoebophrya sp. A25. Lineage (NCBI taxonomy): Eukaryota > Dinophyceae > Syndiniales > Amoebophryaceae > Amoebophrya > Amoebophrya sp. A25. Next base: position 36,481 of record CAJINU010000040.1, read on the forward strand.
ACGCTTTCAAGTAGACTGGGAAATTCATATTTGAAATACTTAGCACCTCTACTGCGCAAGTTTCAATACTTTCGAACAACGACCACTCTTTTATTACATCAGAAGCATGAAAATGAATCACTATTATGGGGTAACATCAAGGGCGAGGATCAGATCTGACTTCAATGAACAAAAATAATAACTTTAGATGAATTGTGACGTGCTAGCGACGTAGTGGGGTCCTAATCCTACCAGCACCAGTTACTTCTTCATACAATTGGATTTAGGACTAGGAAAGGACATATAAGTCTACTAGTAGTACAATCTGTAAGTAGACAACATCTAAATCTATTCGAAGAACTGAAATAAGCAAGTAACTGATCCGGATAACCGAGATACTGATGACAAGAAAGAGTAGCCTTGATGTTATATATAAGCTACCTCCCTTACTTCAGTCAGTAACTCGGATATTTTGAGTTTTCGAAAAATACTTCAAATAGGAGAAGATACTTGTTGCTGTTGTTGTAGAAACACTCTGTATAGAATACCTCTACAAGGTCACCTTGAATTACAAATATATTGAGCATGCTTTCTTGACTTAATACTGGGGATAATCACTTGTGTTATTTTTTAAGAGAAAACTTTATTGATTGATTGATTTATTCAAGGTTACTCACAAAGACAAAAGGGGACACAAGATACGACTGATCTGCATCTGTGAAAGTGAATGGCATGGTTGAAGATGAAAGCGTGGCCTCCATGAGGCAAGAACCTGACAGCCCTCATCTGCTAGAGTGCTCATGTTGTCTTCCAAAGAACGTGTGATACCAAGACTTGCATCCTGCGCAAGTACAATCCTCGTTCCGGCGAACACATTTAGAATGATCCCTCTTCTGCGTCGTGGCTCTTTTCGTCTCCCTGCGTGGTCTCAAAGATTCAGCGATCAAATATGGCGTTTCTGTTTGTGCTTACAAAAGATATCACTCACAACGTAAGTAGTTTGTGCCTGTTCCTCGTCGTACAAAAAATTGCGTTCCATCACCTCGTTTGTTTCGTCGTCAGTCTCAAGCACGGCTAGAGAGTAGACGAATCAATACATAGATTCATTGATGCACACCGTTGAAGTCAAGAACTGATAGAAGAAAGTTATGCTGCGACGTCAGCGTCGGCATCGAACACACAAACGACCCCCTGAGAGGTGAAAGGACAACTACAGCTTGTCGCAGAGAGAGAACTCCTAGATTCGGCTTCATCTCTGCCTTTCTTTTGCGCTTTGGTGATAGTTGTTGTGGTTCTGAGCACTCGTTCAACATTACACTCGTTGAAGTCTCGTAGACCACATGGGACTCGTTTCTTTTTACACAAGGTTCAAGTGAGAGGGGTCATTCTTAATCTTAGGGGTAAGAAGATGAACATAAAAACCTTGAAGAACTACAACAATAGCATCATCAATGGAGGGAGGACATCAACGGAGGTTTCGGCTTCATCTTCTCAATATCATGCTTGTGTCCCCAGTTCTCTACTCCTTTCTGTAGCTGCTGAGACTGCTGCGATCACGCTGCCTCGAAAGCCACTCGCTTCGAGACTTCCCGTTCCTGCGATTGTTGTGCCGCCTGGAGACTCAACTGCGTTCTTAAGCACTGCTGGATGTTCTCCTTTGAGGGTTAGAAGAGCTGCAGGTCTGTTTCACTTTCAAGAGTGCTTGCTAATATTTGGTCCTCCAAGTACTTAGTAGTTATTACACCTCCAAAGACAAGAATCACAATGTTTCACGACTAGTCTCCTTTGCTATTAATAATGTATAATTGTCAATTCCAGGTGGTTAACGCGACCTCATTATGTTCCTGATTCAGTTGCAACATCGACATCAATATCTTATCAGTAATTCACCACGTCCACAACTGCCAACAAGAACATCGTACTCGAGGAGACGATACTACAGTTTACTTTTACACCATCATAACTCCAACACAAGTTTGGCGGCTCCGAAAACGGTTTGCGCTGCTAGCTTCATGGCCAAGGCTCGTGGTAATCCTTGTTTTACACCTCCATCCGACATAGCCTCAATCATCATGTACACGTACGCTGGCCCACTGCCGGATAAACCCGTTACTGCATCGAGGTAGGATTCGGAGGAGACCTGTTCACATTGGTTGTAGATGTGCTATAGTTGTGAAATCAATGGAAGGGTAGTCGTAAAGCCAGCTGTTTTTAGGGTAGTTGTGCCGCACATGATTTAATATTTATTGCTGATGCATATCTTGCTGTCTAACGCTGTACCTGACAACACACTCCAATCGCTGAGAAAATGCTTTCGATCTATTGCTGATGTACCTGACAACACACTCCAATCGCTGAGAAAATGCTTTCGACAAAAGCAATCTTGGGGGTTGCGCTTTCGTCTTTAAACGGAGCGACCGCATAGGCGGAAGCTGCGGCGTTGACTAGAGCAGGGGTATTCGGCATAACACGGATGACTTCACCATAGCTTCCGACAGAGGAGACGAGAGTCTGTTTTTGTTTTAGGTGTTGAAGAAAGAATAAGAAAGGTTCTTTACAACTTTTACAGTGTTATTATTCAATAAGTAGGTTCTACTTTACAGTGTTAGTATTTAATAAGTAGGTTCTTTTTTTAGCAGCGAAACTTAGTACCAGAGGGGCTACATGGTTGCGTAGGTGGCCTCATCTTCAATCAAATTATGCTTGACAAAGTCAAACGGATGAATCAAGTAGTACGTTCTAGCTACTGGCAACATTTAGTACTTATTTCATTTGACGGATCTAAGTTGTAAGTGAGTACCTTCAACGTCACTCCCGCCATAATGCTGACAAAAACTTTGGCAGGTCCTTTTTGCGCCACTGTTGCCCTATCCGCTGCTCCACCTAGTTGGGTGCATAGGACCCCAAAAGCTTGCGGTTTTACAGCGATTATGATCACGTCCGAGTCTAGCACCACTTTCGCGTTGTCTTCCGTCACGTTCACTCCATAGGTTTTCTTCAAATAGGCAAGTCGATCGGGGGTGACGTCGGAGACCGTGATTTTGGATGCGGGGACAAGTTGATTTCGTACAATGCCACCAAGCAATGCTTCGCACATCATGCCGCCTCCGAGGAAACCCAGGGAGTAGGTTGCAGCAGGAGAGGTTGCTGAACCTCCAGCGATAGTGCTGGACGAAGTAGAGGGAGTTGCAGACGACATTTTGTTGATAATGTCTTTGTACTTTCGTATCGTCTTATTCTAGGAGTTGGAGTAAAGGAGAAGTACTGGAGAACGAGGTAGTGAAGGAAAATCACGATTCTTGCAAATACTAATACCTGTGGAATTTTTAAATGTAATCTCTCTCTCAAATCTCAATTCATATAACCGCTTTTGCCAAAGAATCTGAATCTGTCTCCTAGACCATCTCTGAACCTGAGATCTAAAGAGCAGAAGCGATCTTCAGATCTTCAAGCACAGACCTTGCTGATGAAGTAGAAAAGGTGGATGAAGAGAACAAGAGCACATGGGAGTCAGTTCGTTGCTCTTCAACATTATCAGTTTTTCGGGTCACCTAGATTATGGTCTGCGAACCAAACATGTTCTGCTACGAAAAAGGGATCATCCGTCTGCTTGGCAGAAGTGTTTTCATTCCTCGTAATGATGAAATCATGATAGATATTATGAAGCGTAGTGGCGATTACTGCTATAAGGTTATTTGCGTGGTCTTTATGATGTACATGTAGTTGATGTAGTGTGTATGAAGGTGTAGTGAATCTTCATGTTGTAGCATTAGTCCCATCCCCAGCCGCGCTCGCACGCTTTTCTATTGCCTCCAAGCGTCTTCTCCTCATCTCCTCTGGCGTTAACGATGCGCTTCCGGCATTGCGTGCTGGGGTCTTAGAGGATGAAAAACTATGGTATGATCTATAGTTGTTCTATAGTTCTTCGCTTCTTTAAAGCAATCAATGTACTTGCATCTTTAATGATAAGATGAGCCGAGGACTTTCTAAGATCAGTATTTCGGAGGAGTAAGAATGAATCAAAAGGAAAAAGACCGCCTTAAAATTCGCTCCACCACCAGCACTTCCGTCGCCTCCTAGTGTGTACCCCTTGCTGGCCCACATTTTCATTGGGTCTATTTTGGCCACAATTTCCTCCACATCAAAGCCTTCGGCTTTAGGATTTTCCTCATAGCCTTGACCAGCCAGTATGCCTTTCCATGAGGAACCGAGTGATTCCATGCGCCTGTGGAAGAAGATGAAATGGTAATATTTACAAGGTTGTTGCAAGATCATCAACGAGAAGAAGGGATAAAAAGAAGCGTAAGTAAAAGTAACACACGATTTTGCTTCCTCGTAAAAATAATGAAGCAAATGTACCTGAAACTCGAATCGATTCGTTTCCCAAGACAGTAGAAAATGGCGACGTCGCTGAAACTATTACAGTTTTTCCTCAGTAGGTCGTAGTGTCCAGCTGGAAAATACTGACTCAATGCTGCTACAACCTGGCTTCCGGTCTTGTTTGATTTTCCCATCTTGATCAGCTTCATTTGCGAGAGATTAGAGGCGTGAGTGGAAGAGCACCATCGAGTGGAATTGGTACAAGAACAAAAAAGGAGGAAGACAACGACAACACCAACAGGCTTTCTTCTGGGCTACTTTTTAGCTGCGAAAATGGCGCTGTCACTGTGTTAAAGAACGACTCTCGTGCTGTCCTTGGTTCTTTATAGACTAAACATTTTTCATTTTTTCTACTACACATCTGCAACTAGTACTCACGACACTCGGTTATAGAAGTTATTCGAATAGTACACCTTATCCTTAGACCACATTGATATTGATGTCTTCAACTCGTCCCTAAACAATGATCCAGGAGCACCTGATGAAGAGCTTGCACCTCCTCCACCACTCTCCATCATGCTTTGATTTGAATTGGCCAAATCCACACCATCCTTCTGAGCTCCTATGGCACGATGAGAAGCGAAGTCGGAGGATGAGCTTATACCTGAACGATTCGGGATGAGGAGGAACTTATACGTATACCTCAGGTATAAAGAGAAAGAAGAGAAGTCTAAGTCAGAGGATGAAGATCTTTTTTATATAATTACCTGAAGAAACTTTCTTAGAAAGTGGAGGTGGATAATGTTGATAGAAAAGTTGGAAATCGCAAACAGAATAAAGTTGAAGAAGAAGAAGAAGAATGAAGAGAATGCATGTTGAAGAAGAAGAAAAAACGGAGACGAGTGTTTGTTCTACTGAATAAAACACATGAAGAAGAAAGAACAAGATGAGGTTGAGGTCTTCTTGTTCCTAGCAATTATTGCATGAAGATGATACTAAACCTAAAAACCACCATCATCCTAAATACCACCATCATCGAAAAAGTATTCGACGCCGTTAATCACCACAGAGGTGTGGTACGCCGTCGCCCCAGGTATGCCACCTAGAGGGGAGTATGCTAAATCTGTTAGAGGGAAAATTGACAAAGACAATGCAACCTACTAGGGAGATGTATGTTGCCAAGAAGAGAACTGTGCCTGAAATGAGTGAAGACTACACCTCCTAGAGGTAAAGAACCTGAACCAGAGGCGGAGCGCGCCACCTAGAGGGGAGTATGCTAAATCTGTTAGAGGGAAAATTGACAAAGACAATGCAACCTCCTAGGGAGATGTATGTTGCCAAGAAGAGAACTGTGCCTGAAATGAGTGAAGACTACACCTCCTAGAGGTAAAGAACCTGAACCAGAGGCGGAGCGCGCCACCTAGAGGGGAGTATGCTAAATCTGTTAGAGGGAAAATTGACAAAGACAATGCAACCTCCTAGGGAGATGTATGTTGCCAAGTCTATTAGAAAGATGAAGACCCCTTCTACAAAACGACCAACTCCGGAGATTGTTTTTGTGTACTAGTTTCTTGATCTTCAACATCATGATCAATATGATGATGTTGTAGTGATGTCCTGAGTTGATATAGTACTTCATCATGATCCATAACTGTATATCATTTGGGCCATCGTAGTATTTGGATCGGTCGATGTCGTCCGGAACACCGTTCCCTCCCTTAGCCTTCTCAGCAGATTGCTCGGCGCCCATTTTTTGAAAAATCTAACCTTCAAGGTAGGAATAAATATGTATGTCGGTCTGCTCGTTGAATCTATCTTTTCAGCATGTCATGTCATACTACCTTTACGATAAAACACACTACGAGGATCGTCAGCATGAACAAGAAGCTCGAGTTCTTAGAACAGGATCAGCTGCAGCCTTTTCAAGAAAAATAAGGTATCAAAACCAAACGAGGATCGTCAGCATGAACAAGAATAAAGTACTTGGAATTAGATGCTCGAGTGCTTACGTAGGATTCTTAGATCCAGCTCCAAAAAGAAGAAGAAGAAACAACAGAAACTGCACAGTGTCGGAAGCCTGATAGTGGACTTGCGGCCAATTTATTTTTATGGATTCAAGGTGACCTACGTTGCAGCAAGGTGAGCAGATGCAGATGTCCTCCGACCAGCGTCTTTCGCTACTTCGCATATGGAGCAGAGCAAATGCGAAGGCTCCTGCTTAGTATACAAATACATGTTGATCTTCATGACGAAGAAGTAGACGTAGAGCAGCCTTTTTCATAATTCTTAGCTGTAGAAAGTACAAGCAGAGCCTTTTTCATAATTACTACTTAGTTGTAGTTCATGATGACTACGACGTTGCCCTCTTTCTCTCCAAGAAGACCTAGAACACACCTTGATGCTGCTTCGACTACTCAACATTTGACACATGATCATCATCATGGTGTCCGCGTCTCAAGTAGCCCCTCTAAATTACTGGCAAGACGAGCAAACAGATCCAATTCTTTGTTGGTCTTGGTGCTGTCAAGTTCATAAGAGGTATGTATCAATGTCGAAGACCTGCCTACATTGAGGCATACTCGAAACAGAATCTCGCGAAAGGTGACATTGTTACCTCCGCGTTTAAGTCTCGTGCAAGTGGTTGGAGGTGACGGTTGCAGGTCGTGGTGACTCTAAGTACAGTATAGAAGTTGTAGAACTACTAGTACAGCTAGCATCTTCATACCACCACCTATCATTTTTATCACATCACATTTCTCTTTCTTCTGATTCTACTCGTGCATTATTTGGTTACGAGCAGCTTGAATCTGCTTAATAGCATCTTCTAGCTCAAATATCTGCTGCGTATTGATGCTCTTGACTTGTATGTGTGTCTTCTGCAACTTATCTCTCATTTCATGTTCGGTTGTTACAAACTTGAGCAAAGCATCTTCCACACTCCCTTCTTCAAGTTCTGAAGCATCACCACTTGAGTCTTGTTTTGCACTCCCGTTATCTCTAGTGTCTGAAACATCACTACTTATTTCTAAGTCTAGTTTTGCACTCCCGTCAGGGCCATGGACATCTCTAGTAGTGTCTGATAGAGCAACTTCTCTTTCGTGTGGTAGTTCCAGACTCCCTCTCCCTTCAGCTTTAAGTTGTTCATCGGCCGTGGTCGAGTCACGCGCTACAGATGTTTCTTGGGCAGCATGTGCCTGCGTGTCTCCTTGTTTGATTAGGGCGCTCAGGTTGATGACCTATCTAGCTGGCATATCTATCATGGCTTTATTTCTTGAAAAAGTCCAAGTCTTAAATGTGCGTATTTTATTACTAGATACGTCAAGTTATACTTCTCACAACCCTTAAGTATACGAGCGTGTCTAGTGCTTCACTGATCTTTGCCTGGAAGCCATTACGAAGCGCGTTGATGTTGGCGGAGATGGCTTTGTGAAGCTCCTCGTAGTCTGCACCAGGTCCGACCTGCAGGTCAAAGCGGCTTCTCTGGAGCTCCAATGCTATCTTGGCCGAGTTGACCGGAAAGACTGGTCGTTAGAGCGATTTGCTAGGCGCATCAATCAACAATCTAGTAATCTAGTGCCTTCTTATATATAATGATGTATTGTATTTTTGGTACAGCTAAAGCTAGTAAATAGTATAGCACTTGTTCTCCGATTGCGGAAAACAAAAACTGTTTTCCGTTTTCGACTATTCAAACTGCGAAATATTAGAAATTCTTCTTTACCTATGAAATCCCAATTCCAACATGTCACCCAAGGTAATCCCCATCCATGCAAGGGTTGCTAAGCCGAATAAAAATGATAACAACCTAGACCGTTGAGATTACAGGAAAAAAGCAAAACCAAACACTGACTTCATTTTTTTCGCTAATCAGGTGGTACGAGTCAGATAAGGAGAGAAGTAGAAGGTAAAGAAAAACTAGAACATATGGCTACAACGAAGAGTGCCTGGCTTTTATGTAGTTTGAAGTCTGTAACTCACCAGTTCCTATGATCATGATCAGGTAGATTTAAATCCATGAATTTTCATTGAGTCCCAAGGAGTACTAAACCTATTAAAGAGCGATGTAGTCACAGAAAGGTCGTTCGAAGCAAATAGCCTTAACCGAGCCACGTCCCGGTCTGCTCCTTAAACTTCAAGGCTTCAATGGATCCGTCAAAGGCTATTTTTGCCAGAGGTATTAGCGCGTTTCATATATTATATTATAATATGTGATGAGTCATATTGTTCATGCAGGTGGTCATCTACTAGGTCTTCTTGGACATTCTCGGCATGGGACTATTGCTTTATACAGCATCAGCATATCAAATACAGCATAAACACATTGCATAGATGTTACTGTGCTAACGGAGATTAGCCATCTTCGAGCATTTGAATGATCCATTCGGCAAGTTGAAGTTGCCACCTATGATTTCTCTGACAACCTTCCTATTATAGCAACATAACCGCTGAGCTTCAGTGCACTTCGTGGTCTGCTGATAGGCTTCGCAATTCTGACCGGAAAACACATCGTAGAGCCCATGTGCTCTCTTTAGGAGTACCAGACGCGTTATTTCACTATGCTGACGGCATTGATGAAGAATGCCTGGAAGCCTTCAAGGATCATGATCCAGCACAGCCCCTTTTTGCTCTAAGGTAGAACTACCAAGTCCCTTTCTGGTAGAGCAATCTCTTCAATAATTTCGCAACAAGATGAACTTCAACTTCTTGACATTCTTGCTTCTGCATACGCATAGTGAAAAGCCAAAGTCAAACCCTTAATCTCGCGAATGCTTGATAGGCGCGAAACATCACAATTTGAACGAAGGCTGATGCCGACAAGTGTTCTGGTAGTTTTTCGCGTTCTTGCGTGATCTTCGTTGATGTCATCTCCAGCCCAGCATACGTTGATAAGAGCATCTGCGTGGTGCCGAGCTCCTGCAACATCCCATCCAGCAGTTCTACGAGCATTGTTAGAGCTAGTCCTTTTTGTTTTTGATGTTCTCCAGGCCCTCTTCATCTTCTAGATGTGGAGATCCCGTTCGGTAAATAATTCTGAAGGGACTAGTAGATTTTTGGCTGGTTAATTACAAGGAATCGTCTTGCTAGTAGTATGATACCCAGGACGAGATGACCACCACTAAATTTAAGTATTATCATAAGTTTAACTTGTTCGTGTTCCAACTTGTAGTAAATCTCAATGAAAGTCGTGAAAGAAGAGTTGTGTTTTTTTCGATAGATGATAGTCTTCTACTTGGAATGGGGATTGTGGAGTTTGCATATAATTGGACAGCTTAACCTTTCTTGTGGAGATTCTTTTTTTGCTGCATGGCTGTCATCCTTGACGAGTTTCTCGTCACTGTCCCTCTTCCTGGTCAACGACAACGCGTAGTCACTAAGTGCCTCCTCATCCACCAGCCTCTTTGCTTTTTGCTTTTCCAACCTCGCCAATTTTGACGTGAGGTCACTGATTAGAACGGGTCGCTAGGTGCGGTCATTTTCCAGGTACGACTGCATACTCAGTGTCGTTTTACGTCATTAACGTGAGAAGTAATGTCTGATGATGATCACAAATAATAACAGCCTCATAATTTTCACGAACGCAATTGAAGATGTCTAGAAGTAGCCGACGATCATGAGAAGAAGTGCCGTTGTTGCAAATAAAGTCGATTAACCCATACTCAACAATCTTAATTTTTGGTAGTCTTTTTCGGCCTGGTTGAGTATCCGGCGTTGCTTGCCGAGGCTTGCAGCCACTTCCTCTTCTGCCTCTCGAAATATTTCATCAAAATGCTTATTAGGATTAGCTTCAGCTGCTCGTATTTCGCTCGCACTGTGCTCCGATTCGGCGTCTGCCTCAAGGTCCTTTTCCGACATGGCAGAATGATCACCTGCTTCTTCATCGACGTCCACTCTGTGAAATCCTTCGACAAGACCACACTCGTTGATCTGGATGATGTTACTTTTCTCCCCTCTAGAGCTAGACCATCATGGCTACCCTTTTCCCCTGAAAAACGTGTACCCGATCATGGGGGAGCCTCGATGGTCGTGAGGATGGAGAGAGTAAACATCATCCATATTTGATGAGGCGAATGAGAGAGTGAGAAGGGATCTTCGTGGACTCGATCCTAGAGACCGCGGCCGGAAATTGTAGTTTAATACTTGCTATTATTTCTTCCCTTGGTGCTCTTTCTTCATCTACGTTGGGGTCGTCGGCTTTCTGCTCTTGACCTCGTGGTCCACTGGTTGTTGTACTGGTTTTTATGCTGGCATATTCTTCTTCTAGTGTTTTCCACAGCTTTGTTGCGTCCTTTTGCGGGTAGAAGCGTAGTGCTTCTAGCGCTCGTCTCAGGGGGTGCGGATAGCGTCGATGGGCCTCTATGTCGTCAACAAGCTTTTCTACATTAGAGCGGTCTACAAGTGCAACTCCTGCATAATAATAATATCAACCATCTTTATGATCTGGCGCACCATCAAATTGATAAACTTATACTGTTGGAACAAGGGATCAAAGCAGTGTTGGAACATTCGAACACAGACTGTTAAGTCGCGTCTAGTTTCTCATTGAGAAACGCTTGAGTTTGATACAGATTGCACTAACAGCCTGAGACGAATGATCTCTGGCTGCTTTGATCCCTGTGGATGTTCATTGGGGTTGCAAGGGAAGGAAGTCTCAGCTTTTCATTGGGATATCGTGTTGCATGGGGAAACTTTCATATGCTTCATATGGGAACACCTATGCCATCATCATTGACTCATACGATCATCCTTATGCTCTTTGAACTGATCAGAACTGACAAGACGTTATGAACCTGGCTACAGCTATGAACATTCGTTATTTCTGCTATCTGAATACGTTGAAGGTCCTTTGCCTGTTGATCGTTGCTTTTGGAACCATACGCATTTAGGTCTGTAGGTTTCCTTGAGATCTTTCCTGTGTTGCTTTGTCCTTGACTGTGTTGAGAGGCTTGAAACGACAAACGAGAGAGAGAGGAGAAACCGCCGACACCCGCGCCAACTAAGGCCAACGCGTTGAAAGTGGTGCCGGTGGGTACCTTGTTCGCCTGGCGATCTTGGTCATTTTGATGATCTTCATCCTTCTGATCTTTGTGGATCTTTGTGATAGTTTCAAGGATTTACGACCATGACCAACATATACTTAAACTTTGCATATAAATATCAATAAATGACCAGAAAGCGATCCCATCTTCAAGAATATCTAGTAGTTTCGATTCCACCTCCATGAAAGTAGACTTTGAGTTTGAGTTTCACCGCAAGCGAAAGATTTGATTATGCAGAAAGTAGCACCAGGTGCTTCGACTATGTTAATAACCAGAGGCAGAGCACCTTGGTTGTATCGTACTAGTCAGTAGTTTTCAGTAGAGGTTCGTGTGTGGAAAATTCAGCTGTTCGCTTTTCAATGAGTTTTTCATCGACATCTTGTACTAACGACTATAATCACAACTACTCCACTGAAATCGAAAATTTACAAACCAACTTCTTCTACTACTTTTCAGGATAAGGAGATGAAAAGATAAAAAAGGAGAACAATCTACGACAAGACTGGATATTTATATGTACCAGGGAAGCAGGCCCCGGCCTGTGGATGGAGAGGGGCGGGTGGCTGACATTCATATATTAGAACAACGACCCAAGACAAGAGGGACCGGATGGGTCGAATGGAAGGACTTCCCACCAAGGGGGGCCCATCCGGTCCATGCCCTCCAAGTCCACCCTACACCCGTTCGATAAATTTTTCTAATATATGACGCAGGGCCGGGCGCCCCCCCCTCTCCCCCTGTGGTCTGGTCGGTGGTGGCGCGCGCGCGCGCTTTTCCGCGCGGATTCTAGTGGCGGAAGGCGTCAAAACTTGGCGCGCGCCTCCCCCTTGGCCTCTCAGCGTGTTCCTGGGGAGCCTCCTGGCCTCTGCTGACCCTCGCAGGCGGGAGGGCTCCGGGGTAAAAGGCCGCCGAAGGCGGCCACGGTCGCAAGAGCGGCCAAGCCGGTGACTAAGGGCCCGGAGGGTACAGGCGGCACGGCTCAGGGGGTCCCGCCCTTTTGAAGCCTCCCACCATCCGCGGAGGCCCCTAGGGAACAGCCAGGCAGCTGGAGAGGAGCGCAGGGGGGAAAGTCATTGGGCCCCCTTTTGAGGCCTTCCACCCCCGGCAGACGCCAGAAAAAGGGGCCCAGGGCGCAAGCGGGGGGGGCGTCGCCCCGCGCCCTGGAACATATATACTAATGACGCGACATCGTTTTAATTCATTCCCTTTCCCCGATGGGTAGAAAGCATTGACTTTGACATTCACGGAGCTGGCCTTAACTAGTGCCTCTATTTCTGCCTTGCCTCTGCTCGTGCTCCCCTTCATACTCTCAACCGTGGCTACGGTTTCGTGCGTACTAACGTCCTGAGTGTGCGCAGTGCTTTTCTCGTCCCTCAGATCGGTTGTATTAGAAGAGAATAGAGAAACTATCTTTCAAGAAGAAATGATGGACATGGATGCGTGCTCTACGTACATATTGTTATTCTAAATCATCAAGGAATGGACTAGAGGGGCCAAAGCCTCCTGCTGCTATTAGTATCATCTATTTGTTCCAGGGCGCAGGGTAGCGGCCCCCCTAGCGTAGGGGGGCGGGCGTGGATCCCCAGACCCCTTTGGAAGGCGTCTGCCGGGGGTGGAAGGCTTCCAAAGGGGTCCAGGGGACCTCCTCCGCCCCCTTCCAGCTGCCTGCGTGTACCCTACAGACTCCCCACGTGCTTCGCCGCTACAGCAGTGCGCCAGCGGTGGAAGGCATCCGAAGGGAGCAAAGGGCGCAAAGCTGGACCCCCTGAGCCGTATTGCCTGTACCCTCCGGGCCCTTGGTCATCAGCCTGCTTGGATGCCCTTGAGACCATGGCCGCCTTCGGCGGCCTTCTGCCCCAGAGGCCTCCAGCCTGCAACGGTCAGCCAGCAGAAGACAAGAGGCCCCGAAGAACATGCAGAGAGGCACAAGGGGACGCCCGCGCCAAGTTTTTAGGCCTCCCAACGTGAGAATCCGCGAAAAGCAGCGCGGAAAAGAGCGCGCAAGCGCCACCATAAGGCCACCCACTTCCACAGAGGGGAGGGCCGCGCGTCCCTGCAGCATAAATTAATACATGCCCAGAAAGCAAGCCCATTCCAAGCCCGCTGCGCTGGGCATAGGTTAGCAACCAGACAGATAAGACCACGACGCAAGGCCGTTAGCCTCGAAGCTTTGCAAAAAAGTCCTGGTCGAAAGTTTCCGAAAGTTCAGCCCGCGCGCTTTCTCTCAGACACTCGATAGAAGGCGACGCCTGTGGGGCGTGCTTGTCTTCAAACGTGACCCGCTGGCAGACGCGGAGGGTTGTGAATTCCTTGAGGGGTTTCCTACCAACTCCGCCCAGCCGAGCGCACGCACCTAGTTAGTAGGGAGCCGCCGCCCATCATGCGCGCGACCCGCCGACGGCTAGCCCCAAGCCTCTGCCTGTCCAAAGCGGGCCACATGCTGGGCCCCTTTCCTTTCTGCGTGTCAGGCAGACTCACTGGCAGAGAGGGGGCCCATCTGTCTGCCAGATACGCCGAGCCAGCTTGCCAGGAAGAACGAACCAGCCTACCCAGCCGACGCGCCAGGCGCTGCCAGTGACTCCAATCCACCAGGCGCGCAATCTGTCGAGCGACGCGCCCCTGCGTCGCTGCGTGTGTGGATCGTTTCCGCCTCCGTGGTCCTATCTTGGTTGCGGCGCTTATGCATGGACGCCCCTCCTCTCACCCGGCCCGCCGCAGATGTTTGCGCGCCTATCATAGGCATGAGGTCAGGCGCATAGATAGCGCGCGCGCGCCTAGCTATGCGCGTGGCGCTTGGTTATCTCACAGGTGGCGCGCTTCTTTCTCTGCTTCTGTGCGTCGCTCCTGCTCCCGTAGATTGACACGCGCACAAGGTGGAAGCCTGTAGCCATGGCACGGGTGTGCGCCGATGGGTGCGCGCGCCTGTCTTGCATATTGTTACCGCACGCGGCGCCCTCGCGGCGCTGGCTTCTAGTTCTATCTATGTGCCTAAAAGTCTGCGCCATGGCATGGCATGCATTTGGGCACACCAATACGGGCCCACGCCTTGGCTCGTATCCATATAGGTTGACCCGCTCGCCAGTCAGACAGTGGCGCCCATTTGTCGAACGGTACTTCGTCGCTCAGGGTCTCACAAAGCTCAAGACTTTCCCAGAGTCTCTTTCAGATAGCGTTATCAGCCTGCACAACGAACCCAGAAAAACTTGCGCAACGTTATCAAAAACGAGACAAGAAAAAAGAAAGAAAAACAAGCCGCCGCCTTTTGCCGATTATTGCCGTTTATTTCTGTTTCCGTTTTCTGTGGTTTCAGAGCTCCGCCCATTTCCGTTCTTTCCGTTCTCGCCGAAAGTTGCCGAAAGTTTCCGAAAGTTGCCGAGGGTTTCCGCCTTTTTCCGTTAATTTCTGGCCGTATATCTATATAGAAACTTTCGGAAACTTTCAGAAGCTTTCAGCAACTCTCCTCGGCGAAGACGGAAATAAACAGAAAGAAACGGCGCGCCGGAGCCGCAAGAAATGGGAACGGAAATAGTCGGCAATCTTCAGAAACTAACGGAAAGCAGAAAAACTCTCAGAAACCAACGGAAAAGCGATGCGCCTTTGTCTAAGTAAGGCCTACTTGTTGACGATATGGCCTCCAAGTCCAACGTAGAAAATCACACCCTTATTACTTACGCGCACTCT
Organism: Amoebophrya sp. A25; assembly: GCA_905178165.1. Classification (NCBI taxonomy): domain Eukaryota; class Dinophyceae; order Syndiniales; family Amoebophryaceae; genus Amoebophrya; species Amoebophrya sp. A25. The sequence goes on from CAJINU010000040.1 coordinate 51,498, forward strand.
GAGAGAGAAACCCAGACACGCGGGCCAGCCCATCTCCCAGACCTGTGCTAGCTTTGAGACGTGCCGCGGCGTAGGTATGTGCATACTTATGGGCATGGGAGGGCGTGCGCAGGTGCTCTCGCATCCAGCCAAGCCAGTCACCAATCTAGCAAGCTACGGCGCGGCAGATGCTGCCGACTTGTCAGCCGCTACTGGGCAGCACTCTCCCACGCCGTGGCACATACATACCATAGCCACGGCCCCACTTGTGAAGAGGCTGACACCTACGCAGATGCAGCACGCGGGTACATAGATCCACCCAGACGCCGCAAAGTAAGCCGACGCAAACAGAATGCACACGCGTAGAGACATACCAACCCACAAGCCACGCCTCTGCCTTGCTTCATAGGTGGGCGCAGTTGCAAGCGTGACAAGCTCCAAGAATATGCTAGACAGCTCGGAGTCCAACCTTCGGCAACTTTCGGGGATCCATTTCGTGGGCGCCTCTTTTTGCAATAAGCTAGCGACGCGCAGCGGGTTCAGGGTGGACTACCGTGGACGCCCCTCATACATTGCTAAACATGGCGAGCGGGCTGGCTGTTGCTGTCTCGTGGCTACAGTTGCAGGCTGGCTTTGGCTAAGCTAACGAGCCCAGCTGGAGTGGCCGTGGCAAAGCTAAGGGGCTAGACACTTATGGCGAGGCGAGCAAGCTGGCCAAGATTAGGCAAAGAGGCTGGCCCTGGCTGCCACTGCAAGGCCAAGCTAGCAGCTGGCTATGGCGAAGAAAACAGCAGCCGAGCCAGGTCTCGCAAAGGAAGCAGCCACCAAGCAGCTCGCTAGCTATAATGGCTAAGCAGCTACAGCGAGTACCGTAGCAAGCTCCTTCACTTTTTCCCCTATGTTTCCCCACAAGAATCTTCTCAAAAATGCACAGACTCACACACTCGACAACGACAGAAAGGAGACGCGCCGCCTTATCTTATGGCTGAGCGATTTCTTTTTTTCAGCTCCTCGCTCACTATGATGCCGAAAAAAGTGACAAGCCTCGTCTTGCCTCTAAAAGTAATCGATACAATAAGTAACTTACAAGGGTGCCAGATCCGGGACGGAATGGGCGGGCCCGATGGACTTCCCACCATTTCAAGCAAGACCAAAATCCTTAAGGGGGCCCATGCCATCCGATCCATTCAAGTCCATCCTACGCGCGTTCTCTAAATTGTTCTAGAATAAAACTGGCCCACCATTTCCAGCAAGATCAGAAGACTGAAGGGGGCCCATCCGATCCATCGAAGTCCATCCTACGCCCGTTCTATATGTAAACTTTTCTAAAAAAATAAAACTGGGCTAAACTAATAGTGGACCCTTCCGAGAGGGACACCTCTTAAAGGCCTCCACTTACTAGCTTAGCCATGGGTGGCTAGCTCGCTGCTTACCTTCGATAGCCGTAGCTAACTAAGCTAGTTTGCTTGCTAGGTTGGCCGTAGCTGGCTAGCTTGCTAGCGCTCGCAGCTTAGCCATAGCTTCCACGCTTGCTAGCGGCTTAGCCATAGCTAGCCTGCTAGCTGCTTGGCCCTGGCCAGCTTGCTAGCTGCTTGGCCATAGATTTCGCTAGATTGCTACTGGCTGCTTAGCTGCTATAATCGCCGGCGCGCTAGCTGCTTCGCCTTGTCTATCTTTGTAGCAGCTGTTTAGCCATGGCCAGCGTGCTAGCTGCAGCGCCATTACAATCTTGCTAAGTTAGCCATATTATTTAGCCCGCAAGCGTCCCGGCTTGGCGCTGGCTTAGCCATTGCCAGCTTGCTAGCCCAGCCATGGCCACCCTGCTGGCTTAGCCCGGCAGGGCTAGCCTCTTGGCCTAAGCATGGCCAGCTCGCTACCGAGCAGCCTCCCCAGGCCCAAAGCTAGCTTTCCATAGCCGCTCCGGCTTGATAGCCTAGAAATCGCTACCCAGCTGGCTTAGCAGTCGCCAGCGTCCACGCCGGTCCTTTCTAAGCCAGCCGCGCGCCGCTAGCTCGATAGCGTAGCAGCTTGCTTTGTTTGTCTTATCTGCCTTGTTGCTAAGTGCTAAACTATGCCCAGCGCAGCAAGCCCTTGAAGGGCATGTAGATGATAACAAAGAAGGCAGGCTCCTCTGTCACTTTGGCCTTATAGTTATGCCATATATGGACGCAGGGCCAGACGGCCCCCCCCTCCCCCCCTGTGGTCTGGTCGGTGGTGGCGCGCGCGCGCGCTTTCCCGCGCGGATTTTTCGCGGATTCTAGTGGTGGACGGCATCAAAACTTGGCGCGGGCCTCCCCTTGGGCCTCTCAGCGTGTTCCTGGGGGACCTCCTGGCCCCTGCTGAACCTCGCAGGCGGGAGGCCTCCGGGGTAAAAGGCAGCCGAAGGCGGCCACGGTCGCAAGAGCAAGCAAGCCGACGACCAAGGGCCCGGAGGGTACAGGCGGCCCCTTGAGCCCCTCTTGGGGCCTTCTGCCTACTTCAGGGGATAGCCAAGCACCTGGAAGGGAGCGGAGGCGGCCCTTTGGGCCTCTTTTGAGGCGGGGGGCGCCGCCCCGCGCCCTGGAACATAAGTAAAAGTATATACTATAGCTAAGTGGGAACTCTTTTTCAATCCGGTGCGTCTTTGGTCTATTTCTGTGTTCACGAATAGCAGGAGGCAGCTACCGCGCTCGCCGTGCAACCTATTTTTGTCCCAGAACAATACTTCTCCTGATCACTTATAATCTTCCAAGAAATCGACAAGAAACCGCCTTGCAGTGATGGTTATGGTCAACGAACAGGGAGCGATAATATAAAAGTTTGGCCTTAACTGCAGCTTCACTGATGTGCGTCTGCAACAGCTCAGCGTATTCGTGTGTCGTCGTGCAGATGTCGTAGTACTCAAGTGCTTCGCATACTGCAAAGCCTTGAAGAAGTTCGAGACGAAGACTTTCGTCGAAGATGTAAACACCGTCCGGATCGCTTTCCCCCGGGATGTTAGAGTTTTTTTCTTCACAACTTCATCCATTATAAATAGCTGAGTAGTAATATGGGAAATGCGATTGCTGGAAGATTCGAAGAATTCACCATGAGACGAAATCCGCTACCTTTGTTCGTTGATCTGAATCTGCTACGTTTTTCAAAGATGCTAAGATGCACAAGTGTGACGTATCTTCTACTTCATTTGGGACGATCAAGTTGGTAAATGATCATTGAAAACTAAAAAATATCACTCCATCTGCATCTACATCTAATTCGATCTTCTACAACTTGCGCTCCTAGCCTCCAATGCTTATATATACAAATACACGCACATTATCATACCACTCCGTAACATTGAGCGTCGTCTTTATACCCCCTCTCTCGAGGATTTTTGTGTTCTCCGGAGAAAGCTTCGGCACGAAGCGTCGTCGCAGTTTAGCTTCTGCGCCTGCTCCTTCTTCGCTCTCGTCGCTTTTGCGTTTTTCGACAACAGGACACCTCTGTCTCTGTGCAGTTGCAAACTCGCGCATGTCTTTGACTTAGGTTAGAAGTGGTCCTGGCTCTGCCAGTGGCCAGACATCTTCCAGGACAGCTGACTGTGGACATGATCTGTACACCTAGTCGTCCTAGATGAAGTGCTTATCTACTTCCTTTGTCAGTAGATAATCCTCTACGTCTGTTTAAATACAAGAAAATATATGCTCACAACTATGCATAGATTCACTAGATACTCAATCACACGAAAAGAACTACCTCCACTTTGTGACCCTGTAAACCATTGACCACGACGATGAAAAGATGTATCAGTATCATCTAGTAGTGAAGTTATCACTCAGTAACCATATTGAGCTCTTCCTTGTTAATGTTCCTCCCATGAACAGCAAGATGTTGAACAAGATGTAGAGAAACAGCAACAGTAATAGCTCTGTACTACTATCATCTAAATCTATTTCTAGTATCTATTTACTAGATACAACTGACGTAGAAGCACATGGGGTCCGAAAAAGAAAGAGTCAAGCTACACGGAAAATAGATATATAATGATGATGCAAGTTTAAATTTACAAGATGAAGAACTATTCGATAACAAATTTTGTTTTAGTAACGTTCTTGATTTTATCCATATCGATCCCTTCTTACACTTGGTCCATGAGAACTAGCTGAGCTTGGCCGAGACGAAGCCGAGCCTGATGACATGCTAGACGCGGGGGAGCCTGTCCGAGAACGAGAAGATTGAGCGAAACTCGAACTGCGTCCACCAGAGACCATTTGTTGTTGTTGAGCGACTGTTGAGTTGTAGTTGTAGTTCCCGTGATACTCGTAGCCGGCGTGATACTCGTAGCCGGCGTGATCCAAATGATTCGCGCTCATGTGCTGGATGTAAGACCAAGGGTTAGAGCAGGACGAAGATTATCAGGCTCCAACAAGACATCATACACCGACTTTAACATTAACTACAAGAACAAGTCTTACCTATTTGGAAACACAACAAAGGTTCGGAACGACATAAAGCTTATCGCTCTTTCCTTATCATATCTAACGGTAACGTCTAGACGGAGTCAGGGAAACTAGTCAGTATAATCACTATCGCTCACGCTATCGTTGAAACTTTTTAATTGCCTTCATAAGTTGATGGCGAGCACCGTACTCCAGCATAGATTCTTCACGAACGCTATGCTGTTGCTCCTTGTTCTGTTCATCGTCTTCTCCTTCACTGGGTTGATGGTAATTATAAGCCGGGTAGTTGTATGGCGATCCCCGACGATCGTGTAGCAGTTCACCGTCGTAGTGGAGGTGATGGTCCTCCTCGTTCTCTCGTCTTTGGCCATGGTTGTGAGCAGCGGATTGAAGAAAATTCTGGCTCAGATGATCTTCATCCTCATTGTTGTTGTAGCTGCTCTTGTAATGGTAGTGATCATGCTCATAGTCCACCCCATGAGCAAGAGCATCACGACGCTGAAGGAAATTGTGGTTATCGTGGTGGTCCTCGTGAAAAAGTTGGTCCTCGTATGAGTGTCTTAGAGGCACAAGGGGTTTGGTGTTTCTGATGTTTCCCATAATTTGTTACTGCCTTTCTCCCTTGTTAGGGGAGGCAAAACAAACGCTAACTAACAGGAACACCTTCAATTTTAATAACGTAAGTAGCCGTAAATGATCTCCGCGATTCAAATTCAATTCATCTTCTTCGCCATCCTCCTCATCAAGATGATCACTTTCCTCGTCTTCGTCAGGCTCATGCTTCTCAAGACGATGAAGACTCTGAGCATCCTCGTCGTCAGCTTCTACCGTTAGAAGAAGAGAATAGTGTGATGCACTTGATCTTGATGCCCCTTAGTTACTATCATTATATGTATCTTTATGAAGTGAAAAAGCGTGGCACGATTGTCTTCATAACTTCTTCCCCTCTCCTTCTAAAAAGGATTCCTGCCCTTGCTCCTGCTCTGTCTCAACTCTCGCTTCCGGCGTAGCTGTTGATGCAGAAACGTTGCTAGCGTTCGCGGAGCTCAAGTTTCCTCCAAAGGAAGCTGTAACGTTCCACCTTGTGACATTTCCTCCACTATTAGAATTGGCCGTGATTCATCTTTCACGTGCATCCTTGAAAGTATGGGGGAGCATGTCCGTGCGATGCTCCCCCATACGTTTCATCCAGGACCTCCGATGCTTTCACAGATGGATCAGCTACAGGCTTAACGTTACTGACCTCGTCCGACGCGGAGGCAAAGTGTTCCACCTGCTGTTGTTCGACGTCGTGGTCCCGGACGACCTGATAAACGTTGTGGTCCTCACTGGTGTTGTAAGTCCTCGTATGATTTCCATTTTCATCTCTGACCAAAGTAGAAGATGTGGTGGTGAAGTTTCCGGATGAAGAAAGATTGCTATGATTGGCAAATTCTTGATCTAGTTCTACGTCCTCGTCCTCCATAGACTTGTCTACGCCCTCGTGGTTCTCCCAGTTGCGACCGACACGTCTAAAATTTCCTCTATGTCTTGTTCTTAGAGCTTTTTATCCCTGCATCACTGATGCAGCATCAGGATTAGGATTATTCATCTCTGTATCAAAAGACATTTCTTATCAAAGACAGATTTTCCCGCAAGTCCCTGTAGGGATCCTAGTAACTCCCTGTGTGGATTCCGCAACAAAATGTAATCTCAGCATTCCCCTTGTGCTGTTGGTCGTGTGCATTTATGATACAGAAGGTTGCACTTGCGAGAAGATCTTTAATAACAGTATGCACCACTACTTCAGGTAACAGAGCGGAAAGACCTTTTAAATAAAGTCCTGCTAGAGATGGATCTCGATCTCGTCGATCTTCAATTTTTATACTAGTAACTAGAAATGGATTGATGGATTGGGTCTATGCTCCTGAGTCCATGCCTTAACCTATGCTTCTGATCGTCTTCCTCCTGACGTCCTGCACCGTCTTCCTCCTCCTCTGTTTGCCCAAAAAGATAACTTCGTGCCACGGCGTCAACATGGATGCTCAGAGTCTCGTCTTCACCACTAGCGCTTGCATCTGCACTAGTGCTACTTCGTTGGAGGTTAATGCTGATGTTGTTGTCATCATCTCGTTCTTCTCCTTGTTGTTCATCCTTTGCAGAAGACGAATATGTCGAAGAAGAAGATGTAGTTGGTGCTTTTTTGCCCGTGGTCTCTACTTCTTGTACAACTTCTATGCTGTCAGAAGTAGAAGCCTGGTCTTGCCACACGTAGAGAACCGCAAGGTTCGTCGCGACCCAATTGCCGAGGGATTTGTTCAGCGACAGGCCCAAATCTAGATCCCAGAGTTAGAGGAGACGAAGTTTCGGAATGTAGGATTCGGCATCACATTCCGAAAGAACTACATCCGAAGGAAGAACCCTTAACAGAAGAGGCAGCAAAACACACCAAGCAACAAGCTGGTGCTTGTGAGCACCAGCAAAGCGATCGGACGCCACCGGACCATCTTCTCTTAGAATCTAAGTGCGCTCATGATCTCAAAATAGAAGCAAGTGACAGAAGACCTTGAGGTTGATGAGCTTGACGGGTAAAAATTATAAAAAGAGAGAACCTATTTCTTTTTCATCATTCGATTTGTGCACACCCCGTGTAAGTAGTTGCGATTAGGACACAGAGCTTTTTTCTTGGTAATGTGTTGCTCAGGGAATAGTTTTTCATGATAGTTTTTGTTTTGCATGACGTATCTCTATCTCTCCGTCGTTTTGAGTTCCAATCGACCCTCGCGACTCATGGAGGCAGCACTTACACTATCATGGAGTTGTGGGTGTACTAGCACAGTCTCTTCGCTCGATGTATTGCTGATGTTCCCTGGACAAGACGACGAGCACGACTATGATGTATCTTTATAATTGTGCTGTGTCGTATCTACGACCACTGCCTCACTGCCTCTAGTGCCATCACATGTAAAACGCTGAAGGCGAGCGCTGCAGAGGCAGCCGAACAAAAGTGCAAAAGTCGTGTCATCAAACTCAGACTAGTTGGAGATGAAGAGTTTGAGTTACTACCACTTACACTTAGCACTAGAAGATGACGAGTGAAGAGGTCTTGGTGCAGCTCTTGTAGTCAAGAATGCTCCTGTAGTCAATGAATAGTTAAGGATCTGTGCTGTGCGTCTGATGTGAGCGCTCTTGATTTACAAACCACCAATCCGCAGAAGGCTCATTGCCTAGTTCCCGAAGTCTGTAGCCGCGATTTCGCAACCACCAGGCGTATTTATGCTTTTGAAATCTTCTGCCTGTGTGCGGACCCTCTATGCTTATCACCCGGCTACTAGAGGTTCTTCGCTCTAATTAGATTTAGATTTAGATACAATACAATTAATATAATTAATCTTCTCGCACAAAGTTCAGTGCAGACTGCCTTGAGGAAGAAGAAGATACTCGTGCTTACGACGGATTCGTGTTTTCGAATTTGTCGAACTCGTGCTTATCACCCGGGTAGATGTTCTTCGCTCGAATTTCTTTTTCTTGACTTTCCAAATGACTTGTTACTATATTTGTGCTAGAAGAAGAAAAAGAGCAAGGAGATGAAACAAGATAGAAGTAGAAGAGAACAAATAGATGATACCAAAACCAAGTCGCGCTACATCATCTAGATCTACTGGTTAGAAGGTAGAAGACAATGATCGTCATAAGACAAAGACGCTCCTCTGGTTCCATTACCCAAAGGAATCGTTCTCAACGTTTCCAGTTCAGCACCCTCAACGTCTATCGAAATCCAGCCAAAGCGGGCTAGATCAAAGGACGGCATCGCAGCTGCAACGTACTCGAATAATGTTCTTAAAGAGAAGATCGAAACTGGATCCCTTTCGGTGGTTACATTTTTCTGAGAGGCGATGAATTCGTTCACGGTCTCCCAACTTCGGCACATGCCTTCGCTACCGAGGACGCACGACACACTGGTTTGCCAGTCCTCTTCTTGTTCTGGTGCTGCTTTTGGATCGTTCTTGTTGCTGTTCTGTTGACCAGGACCACGAAAAGTAAGAAAATCGTATGTAGATGCGGTTAGAAGAAGAGAAGCTACTTAGTTGTAGGGAGGGCTTCTATTTTTTGTTGAAGAAAGAGCAGGTCGTGTTGAGATGCTAGATCTAGATGTTCCACCAAAGAGTTTCATCGTGCTTAGAACAAAGGTATAACCGCCCTCAGTCAATATTATCATATCGTGCTTAGTAGAAGTAGAAGGGTATAATGATCCTCAGTCAACATTATCATATGACCATAACGGAGGATGAAAAGCGAATTTCTCCGGATCCTCAAACACTGCAAAGCCAGCTTCAGCACTCCTTCTCTCCCTCAACAAGACTCTCGTTGCCTCAATCAGCGAATTCCTTGCTTTCTCTGTGAGCAGCTGCTGTTGCGCGGATCTCTGGGTCCTTGTCGTAGTTCCCGCGATAAGCTTCTTTTCTTCATTCTCTACTCCTACGCCGGGCAAGCTCGTCACCGCCGCAAGTAATGCTAAAATATCGTTCTGAGCAGTTGCAACGACATCATCTTCGTGGTTCTTCTTTTAGAGCTCTCCCCTATTCATCCCTGTGGAAATCCCTCAAGCATATGCGTCAGTATCTCCCTGGTATTGGGGCGCATATGTTTAAGGGATATCTACAGGGATGGATTGATCCCTATAGAGGAGATGGATTAGGGGAAGCCGTAATTCTTCTCTTCAGTGGTTTTAACGAGACGACTCGCAGCTCCAGCACTTCCTGAACTAGAACTGCCAAGCAAGTCTACCAGCAACTGCCATTTCGTATCCATCCCGTCGAAGCCTACAGCTGCGTTGATATTCACACACTTCGGTCGCTGTCTCACAAGATGGTCATAGGCGAGTGGGCTCCCTTCCACGCATATTCCGCGCCAGGATTCCTTAGAAGAGGAAGATTCTTCAAGTGCGGCGAGTGGGTGGCTGCAGCAGGTGCACTCTCGTGAGTGATGTCTAACTCTATTTGTAACTACAACGTTTCAACAAGTGCTTGAAGGCAAGTACTTACAACTTGTACCTAAAATTTTTGTGAATTAATTGAAAAATTAATGTGAGACCAGCACAGGGGCAGTAAACTCAGAAGCGTTCCATAACCATCTGACTCTCGAAGAACAACAAGTTCGACAAATAGAAGTAAACTCAGAAGCGTTCCATAACCATCTGACTCTCGAAGAACAACAAGTTCGACAAATAGAAGTAAACTCAGGAGCGTTCCATAACCATCTGACTCTCGAAGAACAACAAGTTCGACAAATAGAAGTAAACTCAGAAGCGTTCCATAACCATCTGACTCTCGAAGAACAACAAGTTCGACAAATAGAGGCCATCTCCAGCGCCTATCTCCAAGAAGTGTAGGCCAAAAAACTCCGCTTTTGGCGAGACACAATCGCATACCACTGATTCGCTTGTGAAGGGGCAACGTAAGGTTTCGCAAGAAATCGGCTGACAGGTACTCCTATCGATCCGTCCCCCTAAGATTTCCTCGAAGACAAACTGGTCTTGCTTGTAATTTCCAAAGGTTCTGCCGCGTTTCAGATCCGCAGGATCGACAGGTTTGTGACCGGCTTGGGAGAGGATGAAGGATTTAAATACAAAATAATCTTCTAAACGGTAAACCTTCGTGACGAAACTAATTCCTTTCTGCCCATAAAATGGAAGTGGCATTTTCCTTCGGCTTCAGGTGTCAATGGCGGATAGAGGGGCACGTAGCCCGCCTCTTCCTGCTGCGCATGCCCCAACAATGGAGCAGAGAAAACGAGCGCAGAAGAGACGACGACAAGAACATTTTTGAAACCGCCAATGCGGGTGAGCCTTTGGGGGATTGTAAGGACTGGCATCCTGCTGCTTACTCTAGGCACAAGTTTGACTCTGCGGTCATTGTCAGTTTCTTACGTAGGTGCATGATGATGATTTGAATCTATCCGGCAAGATACCTAAGATTTCCCTGACGAGTTCTATATCTTACATAGATATCTATTCCTGAAGAACGTGATGGTGATGTTGATGTCTTCGTCTTGACCACTTTGTACTTAAACTAGACTCAATAAAATTTCAATTTCTCAATAATATTCTTCTTTTGTACCTCCTGACTCAGACACGACGACTCGTACTGACAGAGGTACCGAAGTTTCACCTTCTGAAAAGAGTCGTGTCAAAAATTTTTCCGATGATTCATTGTACATCCGATGGCGCCATGTCTCGAGTGAACCTTGGCTTGACGGTTTCGCCATTTCTTGTATTGTTTCGTAAAGCTGGGCAATTCCTCCGAAATCAGTCATTCTGTACAACGCGGCCATCTCGAAGAGAGAGAGGAAGACGGAAAATCAGCTTTGCAAGTTACTGTTGTACAGATCATTCTGTGTGGGAATCAAGAAAAACAACGAGAAACAAGGAATCAAGAAAACATCAAGGACTCAGTACAACAACGAGTAAAAAAGATAATCAGCCATCATGATGAAAAAAAGTTCAATACTAGGTTAGCAACATCAGCTACATGTACATCAAGTGAAACAACTATAGTACAAGAAGCGCACATGATCAACCACATCAAGTGAAATTACAACTACATCAAAGTATACAAGAAGCGCGGTAGTATAGTTTCAAACAGGCGCAATGACTTCCTTGCATAGTGGACATGTCGGTACTCTGTTAGTCAAAACCCAGTTCTTCAAGCATTCAGCATGAAAAGAATGACGACCGTTGCCACAGGGGAGCGTTGTTACCCGATCGCCACGTTGCATAACCTCAAGGCAGATAGCGCAGTCCATGGTGGTGTACAGGACTCGCCCTTTCGTCAGGGCGTCCAAAGTCTTCAGCGTCTGCGAAAGAACTGTCGGACCACTCGCGAGAAGATTTCCTCGAGATCGCATGGAAGGTCGTATGGTGCTGGATGAGGAAGCAGGTCTTGTAGTTGTTCCGCCAGGTGGTGTCCTAGAGGTATTTCTACCAGCATTTACATCATGTTCTCCTCCTGCTGTCGACGTTCGCAGATGTTCCTCCACGCCGTCTACCCTCATAGCCGACGAGTGCTGTCGCAGAAGCGACATCAAAGATCTTGGTTGCGTATTCCGTTGCTGAGTTACGAGGATCGACTCTGTTACGGGGTTTGCCGTGATCAAGTTGCTCATAATGGCTGTTGCAGCAGCTGCAGCAGAAGCACTTTGCTCTTCTAAATCGGCGACTCTAGAAATTGATGTGGAAGAGGCAGATGCAGAAGAGGAAGATGATAAGGACTGCAGCTGTGGAGGTCCTCGCCGTGCTGAAAGTAAGGGCCCTTGATTGTACGGATTGTTCATTTCTCGAGGAGTTCTGCTTGAAGAAGTGGAACGAATTTCGTCTTGACCATGTTGGCTACCGGCCTCTTGCTGCTCCGCTGCTGCCAGCCATGCGCGATGTACGTCGACAAAGGACATGCTGCTTGCGTCCTGAGTCTGCCCAGAACCTTGAGCGTGATCAACAGGAAGATTTCTCTCGTCCTCTTCTGAGGCTGCGGGTCCAGGAACATCAGTTTGAGTACTGTGAATCGCGTCACCTCCTCCGTCGTCGTCGAAAGCAGACCAGTCCACTCCAGCGTCACCACCAGAAATACTGTCGTCTCCATGCTCCGCTCGTCTAGCCACCAGTCTTGAGGGCGGCCTCAACTTCGATCTATTTCTACCGACACCAGTAGCAGGAGCGCCCCTCGCAGTACCGGTAGACCTAGGAGTTCTATTCCTTGTCATTTTCAACTTCTGGCCTGATCGACGGATCTCATCATCGATCTGCCTCTTAGATTTCTCTATCTCTGAGACGATGTGCAAGGCTTGACGAGGAGAGGATGACGTAGCACTACTTGATGAAGATGTTGACGAAGTCAGTTTGCTTCTATCTTCGTGTTCTGCTTTGGATGTTGATGATGCTCCTGTCAGATCAAGAACATCATTGTTCGGTGTTACATTATGTTTTGCAAATCCTCCTCGACCCCCTAGTATTTTTCCTGCGTACTCACTCTTTGCCTCTATCTCATCGTATTTCCCTAGGAGCTTCTCTACGCTATCACGATGCTGAGCTCCACAAGCTTCCACTAAGGCACTTGTCATCTTTGCTCTATTCGTGGACGTCTTCAAATTACGGAGAAGCGTTCTGTCACAGGTGTCCGCGAGTTGAGCAAGGGAAAGTTGCAAGCGTTCCCGCAGTCGGACTGCGGAAGCAGAGGTGGTGGCAGCTTCTGCTTCTTGTGGGTGTGCTTCTCGTGGGTGTGTGCTAGAAGAAGAAGAAGAAGAAGAAGAGGAAGTAAATGTCATGTTGGTCTCTCGTGGTGTCACACTTGGAGGGGTGGTTTGTCGTGGATTCACGCGTGGTCGAGGTGAAGCTCCTCCTGCACTTGTTGTGTATTGATCAACATCAGAAGTGGCATCACCAGAAGCAGAAGACCGAGTAAGAGTTGAAGTAGTAGTATGATGAAGATCATTTCCTTCTATCCTCGTGTAGTTTGGTTCTGCCTTGGACGGAAGCCCAGAATGATCGGGAATTGCAGATTCAGACAGGCAGGAATGCGCCGAAACGCCCATTGCAGATGTGCTGGTGTCGTGACCACTAGCACTAGAAGGCTGCAATGAGGAAGACGAAGGTACAACATATAGCTCCTCTTCATCATCCAAGGCAGCCCAGAGGTCTTTTGCTGGTCGTGATGCAGCTGTTCTAGTACCCGCCTCATCATCTTCCCTATCGTGTTCGGGAGTTTCTCGGATAAGAAAGGGTTTTGGACTTACATCGGTATCGTCAGCTTCGTCAGCTGCAACGCGCAAGTGACCTGAACAAGTGTTGTAATTAGTCATCTCGCTTCGTAGCACCAAACGTGGTGGACATCGATTTGTGGCAGCTGGCGATCTGAGCGAGCCAGATGACGTCTTCGTGGTGGAAGCAAGATTTTTACAACTGCGTGGTGTCTTCAACATTCCCGCCTCCTCATGGTGCCTACTCCTGAAGAATGACGACGAAGTCGTAGGCGCCGAAGACGGGTTAGCCGAAGACGGGTTAGAGGAACTAGAAGAGGACTTTGCATGCTGCATCGCACGCTTTGTTGCCTTCAGGCTGTCCAATTCCTCTGCCCAGTCAAATTTCGGCGCGGTTGACCCAAAAAACGGTGTCGGTGGTCGTCCTGGTGCTGCAGCTTCCCCTGCTTGAAGATGTTTCTGGTTGGTCTTTTGACCACCAAAAAGAGAATTGACACCTGTCGTCGTCGCATGGATATCATCCATACTTGGCGTTATTTCCTTTTGCAGGACATTTACAACTCTTGTCCCTTCTTTTATCAGCTTCTCGTCCAGATGTAGTAGATTCGAATGCTTGCGTTCTTGTTGGACGTTTTGCTCTTCTTGCTGCTGTGAACAAGATGCGAGCTCCTGTGCCAGTGTACTAATAGATCCAGTTGCCACAGAGCCACTAAGACACGCAGGCGCGACCGGAGGTGTTGCTGCAACCGCAGACTCCATGCCCATCCGAAATGCTCTTAGTCTGTCCCTCATGTCACTGAAGAACTTTCCAGCTTCCTGCTGTCGCTCAGCTCGTCTTGCGTCACGACCCCGCTTTTCTGCGACTAGAGGATGATAGAAAGCTGTGGTGGAGGAGAGTTGTTCCTCGGAGAAGGGGGTTGGTTTCGATATCGATACGGTGGTAGCGACTTTTGCTGGTGCTACTGTAGAAAATTGAGCATCTTCTGGTGGAGAAGCTAGTGCTGCATTTGTTCTGCATGCTGATTGCGATAGTCGTGAAGGAACTTCTGGTTGTGGTTGTACAATCTGTTGTACGAACATGAAAGGCTGTTCCTGCAAGTCCGGATGAGGTGCATGTGTCCCTACTAGTGATGTGTTTGCCTGCTTCTCCGCTACCTTCTGCTCTACTCTTTTTTTCTTTGCTGGAGTCGGAGTAGTCGTTTTGGTGCCTTGACTGTCTTTCCTGGGAGAACATGAACGAGAAGCAGTATATTTCGCCTTGCTCGCCTCTGATTTTGCCTCCAGCTTCGATGAAGATGCTGTGCTTGGTGTGGCGGCTGCCTTCTTCCTAGTCGCCGACGATGCGCGTGCCTTCGCCGTGGATTTTGCTGTGTGGTCTGCGGGAGTGGAGGACGCCTGCGACGGTTTTTGTATTGACTTGTTTTTGTTCTTTATGTTTATCTTTTGCGATGTCTTGACGTTTGACGTACTTGTTGCTGTGCCAGCAGTTTCCTCTTGTTCGCTCTTTAAAACAGCTCTATTAACCTCTTGTACTGCATGTTCCTTCAGAACAACATCGAGCGCAGTAGGAGGGCTGCCTCCTTCGACGTCCATCTCTGCGACCGTGCCCTCGAATGAAGCCGTAGGCAGAGAAAAGCCGTGCATTTGTGAAGCTGCAACTTGTTCGTCATGCGGCACATTCTCTGCGGCGGTGGTGGCTACTTCCTTTCGGAGTTGTGGACTCGCTCTACTCAACATGTGATCTGTGGCTGTGCAAAGATCATTGTCATGTGTTGTACTAGAAGCGGTGCAACCTGAGTTGTTGGAATGATCATCGGCCGAACTATCCGGCGTGTCGAACAGTCCGTGTCCTGAGACTGCTAGAAGGTCGTGGACCTCAGCGACCGGTTCTAGGCGTGGCTCTTCGGCTTGTGCAGCTTGCGTACAGCGTTCAGCAGAGCTCTCTTCTGAGTGATGCAACCTTTCATATGTTTCTTCCTCGTCTCCTATTGGTGTTTCACCTACACCAATTTCGCTTCGTCCTGGAGTGACCCCAACAACACTTAGAGGAAGATGTGCTGCATCGACGTGGTCCGCTTCCTGGCTCTCTAGGGCTTCGTCATACTGTTGCATCGGTCGTGGGGAAGATGCAGTTGTGGCTGCAACATTTTCTGGTGGAAGTGAGTTGTCGACATCATTTTCTGGCGCAGAGGTACTGTCAGCACAAGACGGAGAGGCAGAATGGAAGATTTTGGGCTTCGACGGCTTCTTGATCTTCGAAGTGGCGAGACGAGGTTTCCTCAAGGGTGGTTTCTTATTCTGCTGCTCTGCTGGACGAGCTGGAACTACTCCGGATGCACCCGCCGAAGATGCCTGCTCTCCTACCGATCCACATTCATCAACGTCTCCCTCTCCCTCTACTTGCATCCTCACACTCGCATCTTCCTTCTTTCTTCCCTGTTTTTCCTTTAGCCTTTCAAAGACACGAGCTCTGGCCAGATTATTCTCCAAGTTACGTTCTAGAAGGCGATTGATTTTTTGTTCCGTCGTCCTCAACCGTGATATCTCGCCATGCGCCACTTTCGGATTATTCTCTGCACGCACGTCCCGAGAACCGAGGATGCCACGGTGATAGGAATTGGGATTGTCCCCTAGTGAAGAAGGCTGCGTCCCTTTCGTTGCAGCTGTTGAAGATGTCGAATTTGATGCTCTAGCAGCACCACCATGTTGAAGATCACAGTTCTTGTTTCCTTCTTTTCTGGCTAGAAGTAACTCATTGTTCAAATCAACAACATTGACATTGGAAGATGTCGCAATTCGATCCGTCAAAGCCTCATCTTCGTCGTCGGAGCAAGAATCGTACATCGCGGCATCGTGTCCATCAGCGGGGACGTCTACCTGGTCCAGCGCCGACCAGATGTCACGAACGTCCATGGTTTGGGCGAACATTTTGAATGATTGTTTCCAAAAAATGGCGAGGCCACACAAGAAATCATGCTGCTACATTTTCATACCTGACAAAAGTTAAAAGACCTTCCACATCTACCTCGTCTCAATTATACTAACAAGTACCATCTGCCTCGTCGCAATTAGACGAGCAACAGTTGTAGCACCACGACTTTTCTCTTCCTCAGTCATGACAAAAGTTCCGATCTTCATTTTGCTGGTGAAGGTGTGATCATCTTTCACGACTCCTGTTGGCAACCTGCAGATACGAGTACTAGGGAGTGTACTTGGATAGTGTAAAGGTAACCGTCAACCTGCCAGCAACACCTTTAAGGATGGAACAACTGGACGTGGAAGTGGTATCAAGGGGGATTATCTTTCGAAAAATTGTTTACAACCGAAACGAGGACCGAACTAGCCGATTCGATGACACCGAGCTTACGACGACACACGCTCACACTCACGCGTTCTGTGCTTTCCAGTCATTGTGAATCACTTTGCGGGGACTTCTTCTCCGTCTGCATGTTACACGATGTGATGAATTTGAGCATAACTCTCTGTTCGAATCACGTCTAACATGAAAGTGGAAGTGCATTGTAGAAAACTAGCTCGAGGAGATTGAAGTGAAATCAATTACGAGATGAACAATACGAAAAAACCGGTGGACCAGGAAGCTCGTCCAGTTGCTGCTTCGTCAGGTTCATTTAAATCTACCGTACTCTAGTATATATTCGTATTCGAATGAGGATGCCAAAGACGAGGCATCACTTATTGATGTGAAATGAGCTCCCGGATTCGACGAATGAGGATGCCATATAGGCATCAATTGTGCAGGTGGAATGAGTGCCGGCACAGTAAGGGTAAATGATCTAGATCTAGTACCCTAGTATTCGAATGAGGATGCCATAGACGAGGCATCAGTTATTGATGTGAAATGAGCGCCCGGATTCGACGAATGAGGATGCCATATAGGCATCAATTTTGCATGTGGAATGAGTGCCCGCATAGTAGGGCTAGTTCATCTATTGAGGATGAAGCTATCAAAATCAATATATAATCTCATATTTTTTTTTTAGTAAAAGCGTCAGTGTAATAGCGTAATTTTTAAAAATAACATATGTATATGTAACCATTGTGCGCTATTGATACGATAGGAATTGACAGATTGATTTACCTTTTACAGGGAAAACCTCTATCTTTCGGGGGTCGATGTCTTTGTCATCTCGGATATATTGAAACTACTGAGCAATTACATAAGTACTATCTATGGGAACCGCTTGAGGCGATTGCAATCAAAGAAGGTAACGGTCGTAAGTATCATTTAGTATTTTAATAGAAGAGGTTTCTTCGTATTCGTTCTCCGTCGATTTCCTTAATAGGATCAGATGATGAAGATAGAGAAGCTGGGTAGCGCGTGCCCGTGCCTAGAGATTGTGGATGAGCGCCCAAAATGGGCAGCACAGGGTCGCAACTTTGCTCCTATTCGGACGAGCACGAGTTGTCGGAGTCAACATGTCAATCCTGATGCTCCTCACTTAAGGAGCATGAATTCGTACGTGACTGCGCTTGTCAAATTCACCTGCAATCCAGATTTCACTAGTTTAGGACTCGTCGCGCAGTGGCGGTATCCGGCCGCGGCGTAAAACTCCAGCGGAAAGGGGAACTTCCGCACGCAAACGAACTCAGCCTCCTTCGCGATCTCCACAACTCTCCAAGCGCTATACGGCAAACTCTCTTTCAGCGAGATGTGGACCTTGGTGTGACGCGTGATGATGTGTCGCAGCGCGGAAAAGAGGCCCCGGAGGAGGGCGCGGTTGTCGGCAATTGACCTTCGCAACTGAGCGATCCCACCCGCTGTCTGGTTGGTCCCCGTGTGCGGGAAATTGAAAACGACGTAGTCGAGGACAAAATTGGAATTTGATTTTGATGTCTCTTTATTTTTGAATTTTTCAATGACAACAACGTCTCGTCCGCTGATCGGGAGCGTTTGGATTTTGGTGAGGTCGTTCACCTCCGTGGCATCCACCGAAGAGCGAATCACGCGAGCACCTGCGCTCTCGAGATATGCGACTGCAGCACAGCCTTCGGCGGACCGAGTGACGTCGTTCCAATTCAACGTCGTCACAACCAAATTCTCTCCAAAGGAGGTGCTGGTGAACGCATCTTCATCCTGTCTCATCATACGAGGACTAGGACGGTGCGCGCGGCAAAGCGCAGCTGCGAAAGAAAGATGCTGCCCTTCCCCAAGGAAGAGAATCTTGTCTGACGGCGAATACGCACAAAACGGGGAAATCGATGTGTACTCGCTCGATGCTGCAGATGTGCTGGCGCTTCTTTTGCTGTGGCTCCTTAAACTGGTCGAGTCCTCAAACGACAGCTGCAGATGGCTAGTAGCAGCTAGCGTTGGGAAATCGTTGAGCCGTTCCGTGTCATAGATGTGAATCTCGTCGCAGTGTCGGGGAATGGGAGCACACCCGGCACCGAAACCGAAGACAACAGCTGCAGTATGGAAATCGGATGTTACATCCATAGGAGAAGGAGCTCCTCTAGCAGAGTTTGTTATGGAAAAAGAGAGCTTGACCAAGTTCTCATCTTCCGAAGGTGCCGTTGATCCTGACAGCTGTTGTTCTACATACTGCACTTCATTTTCTCCATCGTTCTGCAGGTTCCGCATGACCGCCGCGCGCGCAAGGTACACTGCCGCTCTCCTTCCGTCGATCGGCAGATTCATCGCCGGTACAGGAGCTTTGAAGATACAGCTCATGTTGCATGACCGTTCGCGTTCTTCTTGCAGATTAGAATTAGTACTATTTCCAAGGAATGAAGAACCGGGAAGTTGCTCGTCCTCTTGTTCCGTGAGCAGGTCGCTCAATTTCCCACAGCGTTGCAGCAGCTTCGGCAGCAAGGCAACTTCTTCCGGTGAGAGCGCTACGAGGACATACTCTTCACCGAACACCTCCTGCACTGCATCTAGATCCCATCCTGAGACGTCGCAAATGAGCAACGACGCATCATCCGGGCGACGTAGATGCCAATCTGCTACCACCGGCAAAATGGCGGTTTTGCAGTAGTCCTCGAAGTTCTCATCATCGTTCACCTCCTTCAAAAAAGCAATCAGCGTCTCGTCCCGCTGGTGTTGTATGTGTATCTTAGATGAGGATGCATAATTTTCCTCGCCCAAGCTTCCATGACCAGCACCATCAAACATCGACGAGAAGTAGAGCTGCTCAGCTGCACTGGCATCTCCGGAGGTTGGATTGTTCTGCCCTCCACGACGACTTTCGGCGGAACTCGTGCACGACAGTCGCGCCAGCGCGCTGCTGACGCGTTCCTTTGCCGGAATCTGGAGGTAGTCGACGAAAAACGCCTGCAGATCTGGTCCATATTCGCGATTAAGGGGTGTGCCGCCGCCAAACCGCTCCGCCCAGTACAGCTTTTCGCGCATTTCGGTCAGCGACAGAAACCAGCGTCCCTGCGAGAATACTGCAGGTGGAAGAATTTTATTTGCGGAGTTGCTATCTCTATCAGCTCCTGAACAGGCTGCATGCAGCTGCCGCAACAGGACCTCACAGATTGCTTTCGGACTTTCCCACGTCTGCAGGAACGAAGAAGTTCTTGAACTAGTCCTCAGCGCACCAGAAGTAGAAGAAACAAAAGAGTCGTGAAGATGCGAGGATGCTGCCAACCATCGCAGCCACCTCACAATGCTGTTCGCCGTTGGGTTGCTGCCGTTCAATTGCACTCCGAAAAGACCACACAACTCTTCATGACGCACGCGATAGGAGAGCATTGGAAAAGCGTGCTTGATGTTGTTCCCCTTCCCGGTAGTTGTAGATAAAGTAGAGGAAGACGATGTTGATGTTGATGAAGCACCGCGGTTTTTATTGAATACAAGGTCTAGAGGCACCGTCCCAAACACCGGATCTGTGACAAAAAACTCGGGGCAGGTGGACGGGGAGAGGAGGAATCTCTGCGTTGCTTCGGCGTCGAATTGGATGGAGTAGCGATGCCGATCCAGGTGTTCTAGCAACTTCTCTACGCGCATTTCCGGATGTTTCAAAACTGCCGTGTCCAGCAGCATGGTGTCTCTCTCGACTCGGAGAAGCCGACTTACACCCACCTGTTCCAACACGGTCGTCAACAACGTACTAGTGGACCACGTGGTCGACCCACCAGCTGCGAGGTATTTCGTTGGGTGAAGAAAAAGCTTCGGAGCGGCGCTAGAGCGAGAAAAGACCGCTTCCATAGTGGGAAGAGAAGTCGTGGCTGCAGCAGCAGCGTTTCGTTCTACAAGAACCGTTCTTGTAGAAGTCGCATCTTCGGAGGATGCGACTTTGTTGCTTGATGTCTTCAGATAAGCGTCAGGAAAGTACAGTTCCGAGGCTGGGCGAAAAGTGCCCGCTTCAGCCGTCTCGAGCATTACGAAGGATCGAAGCGTCTGGAGGTCTTGCTCAGATAGACCCGTTTCCTGCTCCTCCTGCACGATTGCCCAGAACAGAGCGTCGCTTGTGCGCTCCTTGAACAGCGGCGAGAGACGCGCGAGGACACTCTCCTTTGGATCAGCTGTGCGTGCCGCGTCGTGCGCATCACCATCAACCTTGGCCCCCATTTTCACGAGAAAGTCGATATCTTTCGATGTTAATTTGTCGAGCAACGTTTGGCGCAAGTAGAACTTGCCAGAATCGCCAGTTGTAACGACTGGCGCTGCAACCCCACTCGCGGGCAGTCGGATCTTCGTCGCGATCACCAGGTTGCTCGGTCTACAGATGTTGTGCACCATCCCCCTTTCCTTCACGTCGCTGTTTCTAGTTCCAACAGCACCATGCCCTGCTATCACACCCGCTGCTCCTACTGGCCACAGTCTTTTCGTGCTCACAGTTTGCCACGAGCAGCCGGTTGAGACGCGGACCAGTTGCAGTAACTGCACAAAAAACTCGTCCTCCTTCCCCGCAAACCACTCACTGTTGTCATGAATCTCATTCAACACCGTGATATTGTGATACGCTGTCATCCCGAGCTCTCTGCGTAAGCGCACGTTCGTGTGCCGCGCCATACCAGCTGGGTCTCCAACCAGGTATTTGTTTTTTCTCTCTTTGAGGTCCATCTTCTCCAGGATTGCCACGAGGGGGGCGAACTCATTATGTGATGTCGCGTTTTCCTCGGTGCCAGTTCTTGATGTGGCGCCACCTCCTAAACATGCGTATGCGTTGATCGGCAGGGCATGTCCATATTCGTCATAACGAGCGTCCGGAATCGGCAAAATACATTGATCCGGCCGAGCCAGAGCAAGCAGAGTCGTGCCACTAGTAACTGATGGCTTAGTTTGGAGGTTGCCGTTTCCGGAAGAGGCAGGCACAGGCGGGCAAACGGCGACGCACTCCGTCTTTCGCACTCGCTGATACAACTTTTCGAGAAAGTTTTTGTAGCCGAAAAACGGATGCGCTGTGGCGTGCGTTGGTAGGTAAGAGATGCTCGGACGTTGACACTGACCAAAGTTTCCTCCACAAGCCTTAGGTGTACGAATCATATGTTCCGACTCCAGGGCACCCATCGCTGCACAGAACGCGTCCACCAAATGGTCTCGAAGCCGTTTGTTCCAATCCTCGTCCTGGTGGATGTCCGTGCGGCTTGCGGTCAGCAGCAGGTCCAAGTTGGCTACGAAAGGGAAGTCGCTATTGCATATCGGCAGAAAGTTGTACTTAAAGCCCAGCATTCAATGGTCACTGACTCTGAAAGAAATGGGCCCCATGCCTCTCCCTTTGCTTTTCCTTCATTTTCCCCTGTTTTCTCAAGAGGGATCTCAGTGACCAACCCCAATGACCATTGAAAGCTGAGCCTTAATGTACAGTTTAAAAGTCTTGACGTTTTGTTCCCCTGTCGCGCCAGCAGAGGCTTCCGGGAACGCCAGCACGATTTCCGACGTTGAAAGGTGCTGTCGCTTCTTGCTCGTGTGATTTTTCATGTCAAAGCCAGCATGGCGAAACACGTGGAACCGCTTCACCTCCTGCCGCTCGCTACAGCTCAAGGTCACCGTTTCGAGGGATGCACTACTAGGGCTCCTGCTTTGATGCCTTTGGCTTGTTTGCCCATCTTTCACAACATGATCTTCAACCGGGCAGCTGCTGCTTTTGCGCCACCCGCTCAAGGTTTTTAACTTGCATCCCTTCGCCACCTCGTGCACAATGATGCTCCGAATCTTACGGAAGAACAGTAAGCAAAGTCGGTCTAACGCTTTGCTGTCGTACAAAACCGCCATTGCGAGCGTTGTTGTTCTGCCATTCTGAGTTGCTTGTGTTTTCTCCGATGTCAACAAGGTGCTTCGCGCGTCCGGCAGAAAGATGGTTGTGGTCATATCTTCCAGTGCGTTGGCCGGTTGTAACACTCGTCTCCTCATCTGCTCCACCATAGCGATTTCATCTGCGTGCAGCATCTGCGGGTACAAGTACCCAATTGTGGAAGCCGAACCACTCGCGCTGCGCGGCGACAAAGCGTCTTTGCTGCGCGCGTCAAATTTGAATTTGAAGTCCCCGCTCCACACGATCGGGGTGTCGGATGCGCGGAAGACGGACTTGAACCCGATCCCTTTCTCCCCGATGAAGCCCTGCTGCGCGTTCTTCGTACTTTTGCCAACGTCGCACAGTGCCTCCACGTTGGCGCGCGTGAACCCGGTCTCGTTGCAGGAGAAGCTCAAATGCCCACTTTCCTCGTCGCACACGATCACCACCGACGGCTCTCGGGACGCATCGAACGCGTTGTCGTCAAAGTTCTGGAGAAGCTCGAAAACAAAGTGGGAATTGCTCGTCGACATGTCGCGAGCGAGAAGCTCGAGAGAACGTTGAAAAGCCTCGACCAAGGGAGATGCAAGTTCGTAACCCTTAGCAAACATGTCAGGACGCCACTTCTGCTGAATGGCGCGGATCACCAACTCGTCTGGGGATGAAGCATTCCTGGGACTCAAACTGAATGGACGAGATGGAATTTGACGAATCTGCTCTTCTTGGTTAAGGGTGACATCAAGCGGAAAACTACGAGGAGATGAAGCGCTTTCGTAGTTGTACTTCATCTCAGCACTCCTGTGTTCATTGCTGTAGCTGTTCTCGTCCTCTCCATATCGTAAAGTGGAGAGGGCAACATTCTTGTTGTCCTCTCTTTCGTCGAGATCTAGCGCAACATCCAAATCCGAGGACGGCAACACCAGATCTGCCTCAGCACTCACGTAGGCGCCGAAATGTTCTGTTTGTTCCAACGATCCGGGCTCTTCGTTCATCAAGTCAAATAGGCGATCATCGTCCGGGAGATCAGCCTCAGACTTGTGATCATCCGCTTCGCCCAATAGGCGATCATCGTGGTCCGGGAGATCATCCTCTTCGCCCAAATTGAAGCCAGTATCGCCTGCAGTGTTTTTCGGGCTCTTTGTCTTTCGGGATGACTCGTCCTCGTCTTTCACGATTCGCTCGTCCTCGACGCAGTCCTCATAGAAGTAAACGTCATCAGCGTGGTCACCTCCGTGGCCAACTTTATCCACGACCACAGCCTCGAAGGCTTCATCCACACAGAGGTCCCACATTTCAGCTAAGGTTTTCGCTTGCTTGATCGAGTTTAAGTCAAGCGGTGTCAACCTCGCTTTTTCTTGTCCACCTTGGGTTAGAGTCAGCTAGATTGCATCTCGGCCCCCTCATCTTGACCCCTTTACTACCCTTGTATCATTTCATAGGAATACAACAAGGGAACAAAAGGGTACGACCAAGATGCCGAGAATGATGGACACCAAATGTTGACCATAATGGGGCAGCAGCAGCGAAAGTGGCCGTCGCGAAAGTTTTCACGCGATGCTCGAACACGGGAAGGAACAGGCCTGGCTGCATTAGCAGTGCCTCGCATTCGGTGCACCAGGTATCCAGGCGAAAACTGTCGAGAGCATCACCGAGAAGCTTTGTTGCATAGGTGGTAGCACTATCCGCGACTGTTGAAGAGGTCATGCTATCTTCACCTGGTGTGGCTCCAGTCCTTCTTGCGTGTGCCTGCTGAAGAAAGTGCTGTGTACCGGTCACAGCCGCCGAAGCCGATCCAGCCAGCTGCGTCAGCGCCTCAAAGGCTCGCGCTGCTCCACTGCAGACGAAATCCGGCATCTTCTCCAGAACCAGTTGCGCTGCATCATTGTCCCGAGAAATGCGGCTGGTGCGCGGGTTTTCTGCGGAGTTTTGCAGCTTTAGGAACTCCTTCAGCATTGTTTCCGTGCTGAAGCTGCCCGATGCATCGAACAAGACCCTGTCCATGCCCTGCCACGAAGTGGCCAAAACGCGATCAACGTGAAAGTGCGTCCAGAAGCCGTCTAGGCTGCGCGAAAGCGTGGGTTGAGCGTCAGTGATAAGCACAAACGTACTAGGAAATCGCGTTTCGTCGCCGTGATCTTTTTTTTTCATTTGTTGCTCAAGAAGAACATTCATATTACGGTCTAGTACTTGGCATGCCTTCTTCACCAATGCCATTCTCGTACTGCGGATCGTGTGCTCGATGTCTGCAAACAATTTCTGCGAAAATGTGCGTCCGAAAAGCGCGACTGCAACACAGTCACGCGGAACATGGACCAGGTCAGAATGAAGAGTAGCTGTAGATTGGGGTTGATCTTCATTTTGCGGAGCGTTACCATCAGCCCCCACCGCAACCTCTTGTCCGACCTCCTCCTTTTCCCGCTTTGCACGGAGATTCGACTCGCATTTTCGAACACGGGCCTCGAGGGCCTCGCGAAACTCAGCGTGGTGCTTGAAGTTAGCGACGTTCAGACAGTCTTTCAAGTGGTCGGACAAGCCCTCCGGGTCCGCACAAGTGACATGGAAACATGCACTCTGAGTGCTTTTCCCCATGTACATGTTGACGCCCTCGTGCTCAAAAAAATGCGCAAGCGACAGTTGCGACCGGCCTCTGGGAATCACGAAGCAGTGGTGCAAATAACTTTTCGCTTTTTCGAAAGCCACCTCCATGTTTTGGTGTGTACAGTCTTTTGCACTGGCGCATTGCTCCAGAAGCAGAAACAGACTCTCCATTCGAGCCTGCTCCTCTTGGGGGATGCCTGCGCAAGGTCCCAGAGTCTTCTCTTGCTCCGCAAGCCAGCTTGTCAGTGCTGTCAGATTATGACGCCGGCCTTTGTTTTCATTTTCATCACCACCACAGCCTCCTTCTATGCGGCCGTCTGCTTCGTCATTCACCTCTTTTTCCTTCCCCGCCTCGTCCTCAGCAGCCTGCTCGACGTCGGGAATCAATGTCCTCTCTTCAGAAGTTTCTTTTCTCAGCTTTTGTGCATTTTCAAGTTCCAGCACCGCCTCCAACCTGTGCTTTTCGAATCGATTCAGGAGGGGCGGGGGGAACTCGCTGTATGCTTCGGCATGGTCCGCGAGAAGAAGAAGGCGGAAGTCTTCGTGGATGTCCACTTTCACCCGCGCATGGCCAAGCCCCAAGTCCACGAAGTACCGTCCTGAGTACTCCTGGTAGAACTTATTCAGCAGATCGTAGAGACTCTCGTACACATTTTCGTTGTACAGCAGGATGACGGGCCTTCCCTCAGACAGCGACGTCTTCAATTCCCTTATCACCTCATGGGTGTAAGCAAGGGACCCCTTGTCGCCAGAGAACCCACTGCCACAGATCACGTGCGCAGTGGCGTACAAAGACAAACCTCCATCTTCTAGTTGGCCATCTCCATCCTGCTCATGACAAGCAGGAGCTGCATCCGCTTTTCCATTTTTTTGCAGCCACGCCAAAGTCGCCACAGGATTGCGGGAGATGAGCATTGGGTAGCGGTGACCGTCATTCGGGTGCAGAAAAGCCGCGTTAACTAAGCTCATCGTCGAAGCGCGACGCGGAGGCACAGGACGAAGTGCACAGCTCAGCACACTAGTACTTCCGTCAATTATAGGCGCAGCACCAACATCTGGTTGTTCTTTTTTGTCTCGATTTTCACAACAAGGGAGCAGAAGATGTTTTTCGAAAATACGATCCACCTCTTGTTGTGCGTAGGGAGGCAGCCCCGAAAAATTAGGACGAACCACCTTTTGCAGCAACGACTCTGCGTTCTCACGAAATAAAGAGGACATTTGCGCGGACGATTTCATGTTGTACATCTGCGTGACGCAGGAGTAGATGTCGCGTAGCGCGTAAAACGCGCCCTCCGGAAATTCCTTCTTCTCGCCCATCACGGCAACCACCTCCAAGAACGCGGCGCTCAGTTTCTTCAGAAAAGCAGTCCTCGTTCCGAGCGTCGCTGCTCCTGCATTTGTTGATGTCGTGCTTGAAGTAGATGTAGTTGACACCTGTTTCTGCCTGCTGGTACAACTGGCATGACTCGGATCCCCGACGAATTCAAGCATCGTTTCGACTAGGTCCTCTTCGCTAGGCATCGACCTCGTGACGAAGAGTCCTCGGTTCATCTTGGCCGGATCCAAATTCCAATTCGAAGTAGCCACAAAAGCGTTTGCGAATCTGCTCTTGTCGTCAAAGATCTCGTGAAGGACCTTGAGCGGGAGGTCGGGACTCATCTCCGCCAGTCCGATTTCCTCGAGCACAGCCACAGCGTCCGGAATCTTGCAAACGCTGTCGCAGTGCCCCTGCAAGTCGCGTGCGGTTGTGTGTGGCGAGCACTGCAGCACGCGCAGTTGTGCTGAGGGAAGACGCTGGAAAAACGGAAGCGGCGACCGCTTTCCCAGCATTTGCGTCTGCAGCACAGCTTTCGCGAGCGATTTGCTGCTCCCAGGCAAGCCGATGATGAACGTCGGAATCTTCAGGGCGATTCCGACCGCAAGAATGATTAAGTTCTCGCGCAGCGCGGTGTTTAGGACAACGCCCTTCGGCAGGTCAATCCCTTTCAGCAGGTCCTTCTGCAGTTTTGTGAAGCGGTCTGCGAGGTCTTTTGGTCGGCAAGACGGATAGAGGTTTTCTTCAAAATTAGAGCTCTCCGTAAGTCATCTATTATTTAGTTGTTGCATCCTTAAAAAGTATCATGTGAGTGGGGGACGCGTATTTTTTCTCTAGAATACTCACCGTCACCCATATGCAGTTTCAGGACTCCAGTCAAAGATGAATTAGCTACAACAGCCTTAAGAAAAAACGCTTTTTTCGCGTCGGTTCCCATCTTCATGACGTACGCAATGCAGACTGCGGCCGCGATCGAGTCTTCCTCTGAGTGGCCCATTTCGTCGAGGAAGAGTGCAAACACTTTTACTGCGTGCATGACGCTCCGAAAGGAGACGAACGTGTAGTCGCTCGCTTCGTGGTGCTTCGAGAACGTGTGGGCTGCCACAACCGCTGGCGCGAGCTCTGGGCACTCGTGCTCCCGAAGCAGTCGGCGGATGACGTTGCCCATCAGCTCTGCCGGCATGTCTGGGAAATCGAGTTTGTAATACTCGAGAGCTTCAGGAAGTTTGTGCACTCGGTACACGAGATCTGCCAGCGGGATGGCGCGGTCCTCGAGTTCGCGGCTCTTTTCCGCGCTCGCACACTGCAAGGTAGATTGCATGTCGTAGTGCTGTGCGTCCTCCATGTCGGGTGCTTGCATCCCCATGTGGCGAACGCGCTTGAGCTCTGCCTCCGATCGCTTGCGGTAGGGGTTGATCGCGCCGACGATCTCAAAAACGCTGCCACCGCTACGGCGAAGCGCAACGCCATTGAGCCGACAATCGCACACCACTTCCTTCAGAAGATCAATGGCTGGACTAGCGTTCATCTCGTCAATGAAAAGCATGGCCTTCTTTTGGGTAGTCCCCATCGCTGCATAGATTTCGTCCACCTTCTGCTGCACGACTTGGCAGACCCGCTTATTGTCGTACCCGCCATGCACCGTGAACGAAAACAGCCGATATCCGCGAAGAGCGCACCAGAACTTTATCAGCTCCGTCTTACCGCACCTGAGAAATTAAGAAGTTGCATCAACTGTAATTGGTCCACATGACATTATCTATGCGTCTACGTTGGCACGTTTCACTCAGCGTCTAACTAAAGCTCGCACTTGCTATGGCGCGCTGGATGGAAATAAAGACGATCTGAGGACGAGGAGGTTAGATAGAGGTTTTTTTAGTATATTAACAATCAACGCGTATAATTCTTGCGGGGTAAACATATTTATACGTTTAGGTGTGTACTAGCAAGATAGCATTTTACCCAGTTTCTCCTTCAAGAATGGCAGGTAGTCCGCTAAAGAGACGAATCTCCAAGTGGAGCAGGATATTCAGTGCTGTCGACGTCCACACAAAATTTGAAAATTTCCGGGGGCGTGCCTCGTACTCAAAGGCATCAAGTGCCGGATGGTCAGGTTTGGCCAGTCTCATCATATCGGAAATCAAGTCATCATCGGTTCGCATGTTCTTGCTCTGCGCCACGCGAATAACTAGTTGCAGGAGAAGCGGTCGCAACTCGGCTTTTTCCGATACTATGGTGCTTTCACAGCGGCCGAAATAAGCAAGGTAGCGACATGCCAGGTTATGTGTGGTCAGCGACAGTGGTGCATCCAAGTCACGAGCTTCTCCGTCTTCCCGTTGCAGAGTTGCAAGTTGGTTCAGAATCCTGTAGACATACTCTTCATGCCCTAAACACAGCATCTCTGGCGACGAGACGTCAACGTCTTCATTCAGAATCCGATTCAAGCGTGAAAAGTAGCTCCAGCGGATAACGTCAAGCGGCGAAGCATTTCCTGTTATGAAACCCAAGTTCTTCTTTATCTCCAGCGCGGCCACCACTTCACACTCTTGAGCGAGTGCGCTTCTCTCATCTCTGAATGAGCTACAAGTAGACACATGCGGCAACGATACGTAGTGGCGCTCAAATGCCGTTACCAAGCCACGCAAGTGTTGCTGATTCAATTCCAATACTGCAGGCCCTGGTCGTCGCACTAGCTGCCCGCTCGCAAAGAGAGCTGTGTCGAAGATTAGAAAATCGAAAAGCGCCTTGTCGAGTGGGCCAGCCACGAACTCCCCAATGCGCATTGCGACGCCATCATGTGGGCCTGACCTGACGTAGTCAATGTCTGCCCAGCGTCTGGTCTTGACGCCGTCGTAAGCTTTTCCATCGATGTGGCCGTTAATTGTGATTCTCCCACCGTCCGAGCCTCCGCAATCCTTGATGTATTTTGTCTTGCCAGAACCAGAAGCGCGTGACGTCACTACGGTGATCTTGGAGCCCTGAGGGATCTGCTGAGCAACCCACTGGCGAAGGCCTGACATCTTCAAGCTCTGCTGACAAGCGCTGTGGCAATCACTTCCTTGCGAGTCAGCGGGGCGGGTCGTGTGGTTATAATTTGCGATGGCGATTATTGCACCTGTCGATCCGCTACGAGAGATGACGGTCAGTCTTGTTCCACCGGGAGCACTTCCCCCCTTTGCAAACCCGCTGGTCGCCTGCCACTTTTCTAGCTTACGCACAAAGCGTTGCTGCAGCGCTGCAGGAAGCAGCTCGGGTTCGACTATCGCATGCAGGAGTTGTGGCGCCAAGAGCATGCGGCGCACGAAGCTGTCAACCTCATCGCGGGTCGTCTCGTGGGTGCAAAGCAATACCTCCCACCTCGATGGCAAACGATCCACCTCATGCCGGAAAATGTCGAGCAGCAGCAAGTAACCGCAGCAGCTAAGATCATCTTTCTCATCACTGCCGAACCGCAGCAGCCTCACGTCACTCCGGCTTTGCCTCTTGTGTTGCTGCAGCGCAATCAAAGGGAGCTGGGCCAATGATGGCTTTTGAAAGATCTGGCGAACACGAGCGGGAAACCGAGCCCAGACCCTCTTGATGTAGTCCTGAGTGGGAACTCCACCGGCCCTGAAAAAATGGCGGTAGAAGTACATCCACGACTTTGTCGGAACATTGAAAACTTCCGGTAGCGTCGTTTTGCTGAGCACTTGGAGGCTTTGCTTCCACTCTCGCTTCGCAGATTTCCACTCGTGGGCGATGGCGGCGAGATCTTCCAATGCGTGAGTGTCATCGCACTCTATTCTTTCGCGCCATGTCCTGTCTTGCGCAGCGGGTACACCGACCGCCCTTGCCCGCGCAAAGTCGCGCGCCGCCTGCTTTGCTGCTTGAAACAGAGACACTGATCGGGCACGGCGTTTTTCGTCCTCGTTCTTCAGCTTGCGCACGCCGATTTGAGCGATCTCGTCTTCCCACTCCCGTGCCGATAAAGTGAGGCCCGTCTCATCGAGCTCCATATAGAGCAGCCTGCGCGCGTCGGTCTGGACACCCCAGTCTTCTGCGCCTTCAGTTTCGCCAGCTTTGTCGTGTCCGATGATAATCGTCCCCGCTGCCAGTTGACGCAGCTTTCGCAATTCCCTGCCACCAGTTTCACTCAACTCTCTATGCAGTTCGCGAAGCTGGTCTATTCGCGTGCCCCCCTCTACCAGCCCTGCCGCCTGTGCGAGAAGTGCTGCTTCCATCCGCACAACCTGTCGCACAAAGCTGGCGTAGGTAGATTGATGAAGCTGAAGCACGTGCGGCCGCACTGCGCGAAGGTCTTGCAACGCGGTTTGCTGACTGGCGTCCTGGGCAGTCTCATCCATTGCCACGTCAAGAAAGTGGACGAACTCTCCATCCTTCTCGAGGCCGCAATCGTCCAAAACCGCACGCACAGCACGGAGCTTATCGACCGTTGCGAGCCGCTGCGCTAGGTCTTCTGCTACAACTACACAAGCCGCCCCTTTTCCGCGATGGTCGTTACTTGTCACGAGCTCCATGTCCAGATGCTTGCGAAACGCGTCTTGAAGTGCTTTCTCCACTTGTGCGCCCCCCTTTTTCCAATGTGCTAGGGGCTGCGCAGTTCCGTCATCTAGAACTACTGCACTTGCCACCAACAAGATGCTCTCCAAAAACTCGTCGAGTTTTGTTTTCCACGGTGTTGCCTGGTTTTTTGTGTTCAAGAGCATGGCGTCCACAAGCTTCGCGTACGTTTTAAGCGACTGGTAGCTTGTCCACAGTGAGCCCCAATACGTCAGCGATTTTTCGTCAAAAAGAACCTTTCTCTTGTCCGTATATCCATGGCCCCGCCCAATGCGACACATAGCGGTCATGCACTCGGCCGAGCATTGAGAAATCCACCCAGGAAGGTTTTCGTCATTGAGTTTGATGCAGCCGTCAGAGGAATTGAGAATGCTTTCCCAAAACTCGCCCAACGAGTCCGCCGTCTCGTTCCAAATCGAGGAAACATATACATGTTCTTCCATGATACGACGACTCATTCCAGAGCGAACGCAGGCTTTGTCAAACTCAAACGTTTTCTTCCACTTCGAAACTACTTCCTGGTCGAGACCTCCCCGCACAGCACCGCACTTTTCAAAGTAAAGCTGGACCTCCTCCAGGATCCTCTCCAGCTCTTGCGCACACCAAAAACCTTCGTAGGCGCTCCGCAGATCCGCAATTGTGTGTAGGCTTCCAGTAGCAGTTGCGATTTGACTCTGGATCGCTGCAGCAGTCTCAGGCGTCAGCGCCGATTCAAAAACGGCAGCGAGTGCTCGATACTGGGAACAGCGTTTTTCTAGGAGCAATCGGCTGGCTGTCACCTCTTGGATTGCCTCTCCTATTTGCCCCGGCTGGATCAGCATCCCCATGCGCGTTGTCTTCGTCTTGTCCTCTTGCACTCTCTCCAGACCTTGTGACTCCTTCTTCACACTGCTCTTCTTCCGTCCGATGCTTGATGCCAAAAGCAGCTTGGCCGTGCAGCTTTTGCTACGAAGGCCACGGCGAGGTCTACTGTGCTCTTGGTTGTCGCCGCTCGATGCCCCGCTTTTTCCATTCTGCGTTAGAGATACGGGTAGATAGAAGTGGTCTGATAGGATTCGGTGCGCGTCCCAAATTCGGAATAGAAGCACTTCGCGATCATGTCTTTGTATTTTGCGTTCGATATGCTCAACTATCGTCAGCGGCATTTCGCCCGACAAGATGGTGATGGCGCCACAAAAATTCGAAATACGATCGCCAATTTGCCCCGCCGCCTCAAGTGCAGAAAACAAGTGTGAATCCACATCGGTCATGCGTGACTGCTCGCCTACGCTGGATGCGGCGGTACTAGACGAGTTAGTGTTAGCGCGACCACCTGCATATCGATTTCGCTGTCTGCACTCGGATTGGCGTTCCGCGACAGATTGCAGAAGGCCCAGGAGCGTCAAGTAGTCCTCGCCTCGGTTCCTCACCATGGAAAAGACACTCTCGAGCTTACCACTCTTCTGGAGGAAATCGCGCTCTTCCGCAATCATCCAGCGAAGCTTCTGTGCGATCCCCAGTGCACTGCGAAGCCACAGCGTGGAAACGTTGTCAACCACGACGTTTATTGGCAAGAATTGGACCCAGAGGCTGAGAAAGTCGGAGTCCGTAATAAAACGGCAATTTTTACTGTCCGCGCCTTTTGTCGGGAGCTCCGCGAGGTTGAAGAAACCGAGATTCCGAGAGGAGATCGCGTCGAACAGTGTTGTCAATAATTTCTCCACGACCCGATCGCGAACACGCTGTCGTTTTATTTGGTGGTCCCGTGAACCTGAGCTTTTTACTTCACTTTGTGGTCGACCGTTTTTGTTGCAGTTTCGCACCTCCGCGAAGCATTCAAGGAAAAACCAATATGCATGAGGCTCCGTCACTGGCGGGAGCCGGGAGTAAACCATGTCCTGCAAAGCCTTCACTGGACGGCTGAGCGCCTCGTAAATGAATTCTGATGAAAAGCGTATTAGCTCTGCGCCGGCAAGCAAAGTTCCAAACATCAGCAAAATCTGTCTCGCAGTTCCGATTCCGTATTGCACGAGCGAAGGAACACCAGCCAGAGTTTTCACACACTGACATAGGACAGTCCACACTGCGCCGTAATCAAGACGCGGTTGCTGCGAAGACGCGGTCTGAGCATCGTCTTGTTCTGTGCTTTCACCCCACGTCGAAGCGGAGGTTGATTTGCTTTCATCTGCCGCCCTCGTCCGCTGCACTCGTCCGCTGCCCTCCGCCGTGTAAAAGAAGCTCGACACTGCACTTTGAGAAAGCGAGAGAAACGCGCGCCACGCTCTCTGCGTTTCCTCAGCTGGTGCGTCGAGCGTGGAAGACCGACGATCTTGCGAGAACCAAGTCTTCATCTTGGCATGCAGAACGGAGACAAACTCGCACATACCTTGTCGAACGAGCAAGTGAGCACGATCTTCGCTTAGCATCACCACAAGCTTTTCCAGCTGGTCCACCGTATCCATACGCAGCAACAAGTACGCTAAAAACCCTGGCCAGACGCGTGACACTGCAATCATGTCATCGAGAGCTATGCCGCCAAGTGCGCAAAAATTTTCCGCAGGAACAAGCGTTTCCTCTTCGAAGAATTTGCGTGGAAGTTCTAAGTAGTGCCACAGTTCCCGGCCGTCCTCGATGACCCTCTTTTGAGGATTCGGCACCCATTTCGACGCAAACGGGATAAAGATTGCGTGTGGAATTC
Organism: Amoebophrya sp. A25; assembly: GCA_905178165.1. Lineage (NCBI taxonomy): Eukaryota > Dinophyceae > Syndiniales > Amoebophryaceae > Amoebophrya > Amoebophrya sp. A25. The sequence continues at coordinate 84,975 of CAJINU010000040.1, forward strand.
CGCAAGCCATCATGTCGCGCGGCACCACCTTCTCCCCAACTAACACAGCGCATGCGGTCTTCCCGTCGTTGTCGTGCTTGTTTCCGCAGCTGCGATAGAACGCCAGTGCTTTGTGCAACAGAAATTTTGTCGCTTCTCCGTTTGAAATGTACCTTCGGTACTTGTGCAGCGCGCATTGCGCGTAGAGCGCCTCCACGAAAAAGCTGTAGCTCGTATTTTCCATAAGTGCGCGCGCCAACAGATCGGCGTCCTCGTGATGAGGCGGGTCTTCACTGCTTGCTCTCTGCCGAGCCCAGGAAAATTTCAGTACTTGCAGAACAGTTCGTACAGTCATAAAGGGATCGTAGTCTCCGTTTTTCCCTCCAAAAAACCCCTTCGACCGAAGGAACGCTAGCTTGCTTTCAACTAGAACTGCGAGCCCTTGTTGCATAAAAGCGCACTGACAGTCGTGTGCTGCACGGCTGCTCATTTTGTCTCTCACATCTGCGTTAATAAATTTCTCCCGTGCAAAGGTCCTCACGTCGAAATGCTGGATCTGGTCGCGTGATAAATCGTTTTCGGGTGATAGCACCAACCAAGACGACTTTGTCTCCTTTTCTGGCAGCATCTCAGTTGATGCACCCGAAGTTGCTGCCGCCGTCGCGATGTATGAAACGGCATACTCACACTTATGGCATGACGATGGCAGCTCTGTCTTGCAATAAAAAACGCCTCCAGCTGCATGATCCACCTCACGACGGTTTCCGGAAGGAGAGTATATTTTGCGGGTCTGAATTGCGCGGCGCGCCGGGTTCTTCAGGATCAACCACACTTCGCGTACCTCGGGCCCCGCATAAATGCGCCAGTGTACAGTTCTCTCACTTTCCTTAGGCGCCACCTCCGCGTAGGGGCGAATTCGCGGCACATAAAGCACTTGTTGTTCACCTCGTGCAGCACCATAAGTGGTGTTCGGAGCAGAGGTTGTCGTGTTCGATGAAGCGTGGGCAGCACGCGTCGCGTTTTGCATAGGGACAAACTCTTTGGCAGCTGCGCGAAGCTGCGATGGAGCAACGTCGAGCCCAACATTCTCAGCAACCACTGGCTCTGGTGGTCGGCGAGGGGCTTTCGACTCCTCTGTTGCTTGCGCTTTATTTTCTTTCCTGGAAGAGTCTTCGTCATAGTCCTCTTGATCGGTTGGCGTCGATGCTGGGTCTGATGAATTGGGTTCCTGATCGGGGGCTGTGCTGGGTACCAACGAGGCGCCCGCGCCGTCATCTTTGACTTTGTGAGGCGCCGAGTCTGAAACAGAAAGCTCTGCCTCCATTTTTGAAACCTAGAAGGTGCTGTTTATTTTACATTTACAGTCAAGGGAAGCTCGTAATATCCAAAGCTACGTGTAGTTGTACGTAAACGTAAGTATAATTACCAAACAAAAATACACAGGATTAGGTTAGGTTAGGTTGGGGCCTACCATCCGACGTGGTAGACTTAAGCCGCTGCTGAAGAGCCTGGCAAAAGGATTAGGAATTACATTTAAGTACTACGATGTTTCAACTTCGCTCTCTCTTCTTCATTTTACATCATCTCCTAATTCATTTCACCTTCGACACAGGGTTTAACGATATCGGATATTATTGATGTACTCGACATTCATTCATTCATTCATTACTCGCACAAGATCTGCGTCGGCTCCAACGAGTGGGCTAATTCATTGGTTATTTTATCAATGCCTTAGAGAGCAATAAGTGGCACACGAGAGACACAGAAATGGAGCAGAGATAGATTGATGTATTCTTGTGTATCACCGTGCATCTGTAGTGCTAGTGATCATGGTGCTGTATCACTCCGTCTGGTGTGCTGATCATTCTCTAGCACCGATCGTTTTTACAATTACAATTGCAAATTTTATGATGGGGGTTATGGCGGGCGGTATACTAAAAGTATGACCCACGCGCTTTCCAGGATGCTGCCCGGCGATGGTGGGAGTGCATTAGCCTCCTATGCTAAACGCTGCTTACATATTTTGCGCCATCGATTTTAAAATGGTCGACACTAAGAGCTTGCAGAAAGCTGCCTGCCTCTGATTATGCGCATTTTTGTCATTTTTGAGATCACAGGAAGCTGCCTGTATTTTGAATCTCATGAATTGCGCTAACTCATCAAGTGGCGGCCCTAGAGTGTTCGAGTTCTACGTTCTTGTAGAATTTACTCGCTCAGTATGATCTTAGTAGGATCTTAAGGTTCTCCTTTTTTCCACCTATGCTTCAATGCTGATCTTCTGATCTTTTTCGATTAGTTCGACGCAGGTTCTTGTAGAAGTGTGATTGGCATTTTTGTTTTGAAGATTTTCCATTTAGTCACGATGTGCATCGCGGTTATGTGAATCGAAATGAATCATGCCTAAGATAGCATAAGCATCATGCGCTAGTCATCTATTCTTGTTCATGTAGCTTTTTTCAGCTTTTATCCAACAGCTTACATCGTAATGATATATCGTAGTTACGTAATATACGAACAAGTGGTCGAAGTGGTTGTGGTCGTGGTTGGGTGTTGTAACCTTATTTGTGCTTCTGTATACTTCTGTCCATAGAATAAGAGTGTCGTTTTTAGTCCTTTTTAGGAGGTGCATTTCCTATGCATAACTTCCATGTGAATGACGTACGTTACTATACTAGGCAAAAAAAAAGATGTAGATGTACCTTAGGAAAAATAAAAAATGTCAGAAAAACTAGAACAAATTGAACTCCCTTCATGTTTATGACCAGCAAAATCATACCTACTCACTCAAATTGGGTATGTCGTGGATTTTTAGTATCAGAAACGCGTAAACCAGAATTACTACAGCTAGTACGTTTTTACTACTCAGTCATCAAGATTTAACTGAATCAGTGAGTTGCTGATCGTGATGCTACAACATGAAGATTTTACGAACTACAATACGGAGTACTAGTAGCTTACTTTAAGTAGAAACGCTTTGCTCTTACTTTCTGTTTAAGTGCACTACTACTAGCTTACTTCTACTTACTTTCTGGGGACACCATCATGGTCTCGAAGAGGCCCGAACAGCGACGGCGGATAGTCCCCTGTTACAGATTTTTCTTGGAAATTTTTCTAAGGATGCTTGATGAAGCTGTACCTGCAACTACTAATACCAAATCTTTACAACTACAAGCACTCAAATTCGTTCACTCATTCGTTCTCACAAGTAGATCTGTGTAGACTCCAACTATATCACAGTAATCTCCCTTGTGAACTTCCACCTCCACCTCCGTCTCCAGCTCCACCACTCCCGTCATCCGCCGTCGCAGACTGCCCCCTAGCCACGAGCATAGGCACCATGATCGTCATGGTGAGGTTCAAAATGACAAGCGAAACCGCCTTCCACAGCAAAGCATAGGTAATAGGTTGTCCGAATAGGCGGATGCACATCGACATCTGCTGCATCTGCAGATTTCATGTTAGAGAGGACGCATGAGAAAGGTCTATTATAGTTTCTAGTTGTGGTATCATTTAAAAAAATATATTTATCGGCTGCACGGTACCCCCCCTGCGCCCTGGATAATATATACTATAGGTATAGCCTATACCTTATATAACGAAATTCAGCTACTTCAAACCACTAGTTCTAGTATACTTGAGGAGCGATAGTAGTCCTCGTATAATCATAGGCGAGGCTGTAACAAAACATGCCTCTACCTCAAAGAACCACGCACCAAAATAGCCTATACCTTATAAATATAACGAAACCATAGTTCTAGTATACTTGAGGACCATAACATCTGCAATGCCTGGGCATCGCTGAAGAGGTACACGCTCAATTTCGAGATACTGTCCAGACAACTCGTTTGGACCCTCTCGATCAGAAACGACTCGTAGATGGCCGCCATCTGTTTCAGCCATAGGATGTCGATGAACAGAACCAGATTCAACTGAATCAACGATGCCACGAAGGAGAAGGAAGAGCTGTTCGACGATGATGTTGTAGAAGTAGTCTCTTTCGAGGAGGAGGTCACTTCTGGAAAGGAGAAGTCTGATGAGGAGAAAGAGGAGTCTGAAGAGGAGGAGGAGGAGGAGGAGGAGTCTGATGAGGAGGAAGAGGAGTCTGAAGAGGAGGAGGAAGAAGAAGTAGAAGATGCGGATGACGATGAGTTGCCAGAATTGGTCGACAATTTCCTCGCATGATTTTGCGACGAAGAAAGCAGGTCTTCGTAATCCCAGGAGAGTCTTGATGTTCTTCTTTCGTCTCTGAAGCTAGACTCCGAGTTTCGTGCCAACAAACTTGTTGAGTTTTTGAGATGTTGTAGTCTTCTCGTCCCCGAGCTAGTAGTAGCTTCATCAAGTGTTATTTCATGCCCAAACCGCCTTGTCAAAGAGACACCAGATGCCGCAGGTGTAGACGGAACTTCTGCACTACCTCCAGGTCTACCAAATGCAGAAAGAACTCTCAACACGGGTTCACCTCCACTCTGACGAGTTGAATCATCTGCATCCATCAGTTGCTGATTGAACATGATGGCTACTATTCCGGACACCAAAATGTAGCAGGTGAGTCCGAACTGCAACACGTTGTAGTCCGTCTCGAAGGTTCTAAACTTCGACACCACTAGAATGATCTTCTCTTGGATTTGCACGTAGACCTCATAGGTTATCGAGATTGTTTCCTCAGGAGAGTCATCTACCATTTCCAAACCGTCAAGGCTCTCCTGTGCTTGGCGGCATTCAAATTGTTCTTCTTGTTGCACAACATCACTGCTGATGTTCACGGTTCTCAGTTGAAGTTGATTATTGCCTACTATAGAATGTTCATCTTGATGTTGATGTTGTTGAGCTCCTAATGTGGTCCTACTTCCGCTACCGCTAGAGCCGTCGTTTGAGGGGGAATGTCCGGAACGACTACCAGAAGAAGATGACGAGTCTTCTTCCCCTTCATCGTCGTCATCCTCATCTGCACAGATATCGTCCGCGGTTTGTTCTTGAGCGACTACGCTTTGATCTGTTTGTTCACGCGGCTTGCCAGTAGCTCCTGCAGTGTCACCACCCGCTCCGTCTCCCCCTTCACCAGCGCTAGCGTCCTCTCCACCAGTCTGTTCCATCATTTTGGACGCTAGTCTCTCCAGCTGCCGCTTTTCATTAGGTGCAAGACGATTGACCAAAGTCGGATGAAGAGAAAGAAGACCACCGTCTTCGGCTGTGCTGTCTTTTTTCTTGGCTTCTTCAATGGTAGTTTTAGTGGAATAATAGTTGGACGACTTGTTATTGGCATTTTGGGAAGCCCTGCGACATTTTTGCGCGGCCGCAAGAGTTACTGCAGGACTTGATGGTGCATTTGCTGGATTATGATTCCAGTTGGTCGCCCCACTGGAGGTCAAGGAACTGAACTGGCTTGATGACATCGCAGCCATAGCACTGGCGCGTCTTTGTGCCAGTAAAGGACGACCGCTCATCTTCGTGTGTGCACCACCTCCACCACCTCCTACTAGATGCTGATACTGTGGAATGCTTCCACGTATTAAGGAAGACCCCACTGCGTTATCTATCACACTTGCACGACGAGGTTGTAGGTGGCTAGAAGGATGGCCTCCCCCTCCACCAGCACCCATATTAAAACCTACAGCAGCTGCACAACTAACGCTGCCTCTACGACCACTGCCAAATGCGGACGTCTGTCTCCGCTGTTGCATGATCAGCAGTGCTCTTTCTGCTAAGGCATTGGCGCGATGCTCCTCAGCGTTACTGTCTCTACGTATTTGGGACGCCGTTTGTGCTCCCGGTGAAGTACCTGGTGCATGAAATGGTTTTTGTTGCTGGTTCATCTCCGAGTGCTGCATCATTAGAGAAGCTGAACTTTGTTGTTCACCAGTACAAGCCAACATGCCCTCATCGTTCTTGTTCACCAGTATCCCCTGCAATCCGTTTGTTACTGAGCAACGACGACCGGTAGTTGTTGTACGAGGTGCTTGTGCTTGTGGAGGTAGTGCTTGTGGAGAGTGTGCTTGTGGCACTAGTGCTTGTGAGTCAGGAGTGCGACAACTAGTGGTAAAATTGTTCGTCTCAGCTGTCATATTCAGCACGGATTCTAGAAAGGAGTGTCGTCGTTGACTTCTAGACGCGATCACTCCGACAGGAGGCGCTTGCTCAGTCACGGTCATGGGGACCATAATACTTGGAGATTCTGCAGCGCCAGCGCTGTCCGCAATCTGTGGGCTTGTTGTACTTCTTGGGAGTTGAGAAGTAGAAGGCTGATGTTGATGGAAATTCCCCTGCTGGTGTACTGGTACTACTGGTAACATCGGCGCGAATCTAGATCCATTCATCATACAACTATCATCGTCCCGAATTATATTCTGAAGCGAAGGACCTCCACTGGAGGGATTACAACTTGAGCCATATCCACTAGCGGCCATCGCACCAACCTGAAAATCTGTCTTTGAAACCAGCTGGCCAAGAAGCCGCAGCTGGCCCAGTTGCTCTAGCAGTCGCTCTCGTAGCAGCCAAGAGAAGATCAGGGACGTTAGAGACGTGGTGGAAGAGTGACACTTGTTCTGTTGCCCATGCTAGTATAATGATATCACAGATGAAGTCCACCTCCTCCACAAAAACCCACCTCCTCCTCCTCCACCCACACACACCACCACACCCACACCACAGCCACACACCACCACACCCACACAGCACCACCACACCCACACAGCACCACCACACCCACACAGCACCACACCCACCCACCACACCCACACAGCACCACCACACCCACCCACCACCACACCCACCCACCACACCACACCCACGGGTGGGCTCTTCTACCCACAGCCCCACTCAGTTCCACCCGCGTACGGGTTTGCCCGCCCACAAACGTGCCGGGCGTGCTTGTTTCAACGGCCTAACGACATGGCCGGCGACTTGTAATGATATCACAGATGAAGTCCACCTCCTCCACAAAAATAAATAAGAGTGACACTTCTTCTATGCGAGTTGCCCATGCTAGTATGGCATATCCATATCTTGTTGGTCCATCTTCTAGTAAGTTGTTCTTTAGTAGTTGTGGAGAGGCGGAGAATCTTCAATTACACGAAATATATATTGAAAGTTGTAAACCCAGGTGGTATGTGATCTGTTGGTATTCTTGTGGTACTACACAAAATATAGATAATTTGAAATCACAGAAGTTCTTGAAGTCACAGACACAGAAGTCCTCCTCCGCAAAAATTTCTAGTGGCCAACATAACGACAAAAAGACCGCATTGCACACAGCTGAGATGTACAGAGCCGCAGGTAGGATGACCAGAAAGAAGTACACGATCCGGACCCACATAGCGATGGACGTTTCCTCGTCGGACGCAGAGAAGATCCATGCTGAACAGTAATAAACGGAGAAGGTAAAGAAAACACCTTGGAACGAGAGGAAGACGAGCGACCATAGGTTGATGGGCCGGATGATCAGGGTGCGGCGGATTAGAATAGACCTATTTTCATTTTGATGCTAAAAGACGTGATGATCACGTCATTTATGTGGGAGAAGCACATTTTAAGATCAACACATGCCAAGATCAACAAATGCTAAGATCAACAAATGCAACTTGAACCGGACGACCAGTTGTCAGTAGTTGTGCCTGTTCGACCAATAGCTATATATTTTTAGAGTAATTTATAGTGGATCGGATGGACTTTCCACCATTTCAAGTAGGATCGGAAGAATCAGGGGGGTCCATCCGATCCATCCAAGTCCATCCTACATCCGTTCTATAAGCTACTCTATTATACGTAGTCATAAAAAGCTGTAGCTGATCCCGGTCAACGCATCGTCTGCCCCACCGTACAGGAACTTTCCGCTGGCATGGTATTGGTAGACTTCGCGAATGTAGTAACACGATCTGCTGACTCTATCAGCCAAGGCGTCGTAGGGATCCACGACTAAGGTTTGCCACTTCGTATCCAAGTATTCCATTTTTGCTAGGAAGTTCTTACTTTTGCAATTCAGAATACTCGAACAATACGAGAATGAAGATGATCCTCGACTCTTGTAGTTAGCACCACTGTTGTAGTTTCGCTTGCTCGGTGGTCTAGACAGCACGCGCGATGAGACTGAAGTAGAAGACTTGCCTGACATGCTTGGAAGACCTCCTTTAAGGGAAAAGCGTACTCTTGGTCCTGCTGCTGAAGCATCTTTCTTAGGTTGTTCCTGCTTGTCATCCTTTTCATCGTCAGCTGAAGCATCTTTCTTAGGTTGTTCCTGCTTGTCATCCTTTTCATCGTCAGTGCCCATGAAGAGACTCATCCTCTTCGCCTTGCTGAATGCACCATCGGTGGCAGGAGTAAGATCATCTAGCTCCGCCTCTGCGGTGTCTGGTGCTGCGGCTCCTCCAGATATGCCACGATCTGCAAAGCGCGTTGTGCAGATTTTCGCTGATGAAGGAGACGACTTTGAACTTGATGGACGAGGCTCCTTTTCATTCTCCTTCTCCTTCTCCACAACTTCAGCTTGGTCGACTTGTTCTGTTTTTAATTGGACGTTCTTGTGTTTCTTCTTGTCTACTAACGTTTGACTATCCCACCTATCATCGTCTACTTTGAGAAGAGCAGGGAGATGTTCATCTTCGTCTTGTAGTCTTTCTTCATGATCTGTGAAGATCGCGATGTTTTCATTTTCCAGCACATGTGTTGTCAGAGCTTTACGCCCTGAGCTTTGCATCGTTGAAGTGCAGCTACGTGTTGTCAGACGTGTTCCATCTCCGATTGCTCCAATACCAAAGTTCGGTGTAGATGGGATACTGGAAAGCACGCCTTCTGTAAGAAGCTGATTGCCCTCGATGAGTGTACTCGTGGCAGCATTGCTATCTTCTGGTCCTGCACTGGTATCAGTGATACGTCCGTGTGTCAGCTGGGGCGTTCTGCAAAAATCTGCAGTGGCTTCTAAGGAATCTTGGCGGAGCTTTCGGGGGTCAGGGGACGGGGGGTCAACATCTTGTTGACCTAGACCTCCCCCAGCCGTCTTTTGAGTTGTTGATGTCTTTTCACCGACCACAACAACTTCGACTTGCTGTCGTGAATGCTTTTTCGATTTTTTTTTGGAAGATGGTGATTTAGATTCATCGTCTGTTCCGTCTTTTAAGCTGTCTGCTTTGCCTTTCTTCTTACGAGAGGACATTTTCTTCTTTTTCTTCTCCTTCTTTCTCTTAGAGGTAGGTTTTTGGTGCTCGCTTACCCCGCTTGTTATGCCCTTCTCCCTTAGGAGAGGCATAAAAAGCGGTAAGAAAAGCACCTTTAACCTACCCTTAATTCTCTTCTCATCAGCATCTCCTTCAACTTGAGACGTCGGGGTCTTCACCTCACCCCGGCTCGCATCCCCTTGGCCAACTCCTTCACCAACCGTAACTGAGCCAGAAGACCGCATCAGCAATGCCGCAGCGATTTAGGGGTCTCCCCTATTCATCCCTGTGGAAATGATCATGATTTACTATAAAATATTTATAATATGCTCCCTTGTACTATAATTGGGGCGCATAGGTCGTGTGAGGGATCGATCCCTATAGAGGGTTTAGGGTTTAGGGGAAGCGGACTTAAGAGATGTTCGTCGCTTCTGTAGAGGTCGAACTACGAAGATCGGACGTCCTCAGTCGGATCGAACTTGTGGCTGATGCAGAAAGGACAGGAATGTGATGTTGGCGGTGCCCATGCCCAGCATTAGTACCTTCCTTTAGAGCTTCAAAAGAATTCGTTTCTTGGGCTCATTTTCTCAGCTTCCTAAGAAGGAAACTAACTGTAAGAAAAAGAAAAATGAAGACTCTTAGACTTAGAATTTATGAAATATTTTGAGCCTTAATCCCTCACCAGATCGCTTCAGCAGTGGCCGAGCAGCATTTCGCTTCGTAACTACTTGCACTTGCTTATTCGTTCGGTGACGTTGTGCCAACAAATTGAGGTTGGATCCGGCAGAGGAAACCGCGCAGACATTAGAGTAGGACGAATCAACCATTCTAGTATAATCTCGACTTCGCTGTTGACACTTTGGAGCACAAATTGAGGTTGGATCCGGCAGAGGAAACCGCGCAGACGTTAGAGTAGGACGAATCAACCATTCTAGTATAATCTCGACTTCGCTGTTGACACTTTAGATACTCCAACATAATTATCGACGAGTATTTGACAATCAACAACAAGTAGCAAGAGCATAGAAGTGAAACCAAGAGTCCAAGTATGCCTTAACAGGAGACAACAACCTTCCTCCACCTTGCTGCGTCATGAGTGGAGTACCTGGTTGCTGTAAGAGCAGCGGTGATGCAGGCTGCGACACGGCGCTGCGCAGCGACCCACCAGGTGCACTAATTGCCCTACCATTCGGCGCAACTACTCCATCTACTTCAGGCACTAGCACTGTCACCGCAGTCGAGGAACTGGATGACCCAGGACCTCCGGTCGCAGCAGAGACCACAGTCGCTGCACAGTTGTTGTCGTTACCTAGAGGTAGCGCTTCAACACATGTGCCAGCGCTACCACTAGAAATATTCCGTTGCACTGCAACGCTGGATATTTCTCGCTGGAGATCACTGAGAGACGTGGCAGCAGTGGCACTGGAAACGTCGCGAAGAAGCTGATTTTGCTCGGCTGGGGGATGTAGCTGAAACTGTTGTCCCGGAGGTAATGCGAGGTTGTTGGTGGTTGATGTAGTGCTATTATGATCCGTTGGCGTCGATAAATCTGTGCCGCGGCTTCTGGGGCTTCTTATGCGATTGATTTTATCGGAAACCGTAGAGGTGCCGATGGAATTCTCATTGATTTCGCCAGAAGGAGAGGTCACTAGAATTGGTGGTCCCGCTATGCTTGTGCCTGTTGCGCCACGACTTGATGTGTTCGCAACCTCTGGATCTGCATCTTTGATTTTTGCTCTGTCGTTTGCGTCCAAGACCGATCCTTGAAGATGATGTGCCTGCTCTCTTCCAGCTCTATCCTTGTCAGGTGAAGGTGTTCTGCTCCTACTATTTTTACTCCTCTTTGTTGCTGTACCTGTACTAGTACCAGTAGAGGATGTTGACGTTTTCTTCTTCTTCCTACGTGTTTTGGACCTCTTAATATCATTTGACCTCTTAATATCATTTGCCTCGCCGTTCACGTTCTCCACTGCTTCCCTAGACGATGTAAGCCCTAACAAGTCCTTCTCGTCCTGATCTAAAGCTCCTATGCAGAGAACAGACGAATGGCGATGTCCCCGTCTATAGTTTTCCTCTCGACGTCCCTGACCACTTCCTCCAGTTCCTATTTGTAGTGCCGCATCAGAAGATTCTCCAGTTCCTATTTGCAGTGCCGCATCAGAAGATTCTGGTTGGCGAGGATCTGCAACTGCGTCCTCTTCCGTTTCGTGGGTCTTCTCTGCCTGCCCTTTCACCTCAGCGTCGTGGCAAAAAATATTTGTTTTTTTTTTACTTTCCACCAAAGCTGGCGACTCCTTGGTTCCCTTCTCGTGTCCCTCTGCTTCTCCCTCGTCGACGAGGTGGACCGGCCCCGCGGCTTGCTCTAGAACTGTAGTCTTAGTATTAAAGCTCAGCAGTCAGTGGTCACTGACTCGGAACGGAAGAGACCCCCTTCGAAAGCTCTCCCCTTTCCCTTCGTTTATATCCCCTGTTCTTGGTTCTCTCAAGAAGGGGCCGCCTCTTCGATCTCAGTGACTAACCCCAATGACCATTGAAAGTTGAGCCTTAATAGTAGCACAGGTCTCGTCTACGTCTTTCGGTTCACCACCTCCTTCACTAGAAGACGATGTACTTTGGTTTGTGTCAACCCTAACTAGTGGTGTACTAGTATCAGCTTCACGACCGCCAATTAGAGCAGAACAAGTTGCATTTGACCCGACTACTTGTTCTGCGTCTGGAAGCGATGGCTCTTGCTGGTCGGCTTTTATGTTGACATTGTTGTTCCCTTTCCCACTTAGAAGTAGAACTGGCACAGACACGACAGATTCCTCCACCTCAGACGTACTAGTGGTGGATGGCCGCAACTTGTTCCCATTTGCAAAACTCTGCGTCTTCGCCAAAGCACTGGGTGGATACACTTGAGTACTCCTACTGCAAGTGCTGTTGCTGCTGGGTCTGCCTATTGGAACAACGGGTTCTATCAAAGGTCCCCAAGTGCTGTTGCTGCTGGGTCTGCCCATTGGAACAAGGGGTTCTATCAAAGATCCTGATCCTGCTGCTACTGTAGTTCCTGTTGGGGCAAACGGTACGAGTGCTAAGCCTCCAGCAGCGGCAAAGAATCCAGTTGTCGGTGCTCCTGGCACTGTGATGCCCCCACCAGCACCAGCAGTACCAGCAGAGGGAGCAACGATTTCCGTAGGACTTGTCATCGCCACACTGGTTGGGCTCGTCATCACGCCACTGTTCGAGATAGGGTTTTGCTGTTTCTGTTTTCCGTTTGTTTTCATGCTTTTCTCTTTCCTTAGGAGAGAGAGGCAAAAGAAACGGCAACAGGAAAACCTTTAGCCTATCGCCCTTAACATTGGCAGCCTGGTAAATACCTGTAGGACTGATTACTTCCGCTGGACTGTTAGCTCGCAATGATGCGTCATCCGCAGGACTGCCTACGCCGCCTTCAATCACCACTGTCGCAGGTGTAGAATTCTGCTGACTGGAGTTCGTTGCTGTGCGCCCAAAACTCGTCGGGGAGGACAGCTTCTGAGGAACAGCAGCGGGATTACTCCTCTTGTGGTCTGGGAGCAGCGCTGCTCCTGTTGGACGCGGAACAATTGGTGCAGCTGCGCTGTTGGAGGTCCTCGTAAAAGTAGATAGTACAGCAACTGAAGATACAACTGCAGTTGGAGGAGCTAAAGGTACAACAACAGAAGCACTTGCAGCTCCTGGAAGTCCTACGGCAGATGAAGGCACGGAGGATACTCTAGTCAGGACATCCGCAGACGAAACTCTAGTGAGGACATCCGTCGATGTAGACAAACTAGACGATGATCCACGTGCAGTAGGTAAATTAGAGCCCAAAACGTTTCACTTCTTTCCTTCATTTCTTCAGAATCCCAAGAGGGAAACAGAAGAAAAATGACTGCTGGAAATGAATTGTATCAAGCCTTAAGTAATGGACCACCTGCAGCGCCAGCTCCAGTGTCAACAACAACATGTTGAATAACTTCAGTATTTCGAGTTTCTACAGTGCCCCCACCATGGTCTTGCTGTTGTTGCTGTATTAAATGCTGCGGCATCGCCCTGCTGTTCATCTCATTTAGAATATCTGCAGCGGCATTGCTAGTCAAAGAACTGGAGGAAGTGCCAGACACCTGCGTTACAAGCACCTTGTTGTTTTTCAGGTTCGAATTGCCTTGTTTTGATGAATTGGCCCCCCTAGCAAGTTTTGTGGAATTGTTCTGCCCACCAGCACTATAGTTTCTAGCTCCTCCTCTATCCTGAGCATCATCTTCATCATCCGAACTACCACTAGAACCACCTTCACCGTCGGATGACGACGAACCAGTAGTACCAGACTCGCATTCCTCGTCTTCGCTATTGCTGCTACTCATATCATCATCGTCGTCCTGAGCATGGTCATGAATCAATGGCGCTGGTATTTGGTAACCTGATTTTGATCAATCATGAGGAAAACAAGAATGGAACCCTTGTGATCGAATTGAGGTTACCAAATACCAGAGGAACCATACAGGTCAGATATTGAGCTCCTGTTTTTATTCTCTCCAGCTCCACCATCATGCTCCCCGTTGACAGAATTAAGAGGGGCTCTACTATTTGAGTTGTTGCTCCACCTGTGCATCATGTGCTCTTCTGATTGTGCATTATCAGAAAATTCTTGATCGTCGTATTCACAGTCGCTGGACTCACAGTGGTCGCTAGATTCTTCACTTGGCGTCACGGAATTCACACTGACAACGCGAGCTTTCTTCTTGATCGTGGAAGCGGCGCGGCTCTCTGATGTGGAAGATAGAAGTGGGTACGTAACAAGCAGCTGGGTACGTTGTTTGCGTGAGAGATAAAGTGGCGCAAGCCAACAATCGATGAAAAAAAAGTTTACTTACTTAGCCCTAGCCAATCACGAAGAAAAAAAGCTCCTGAAGAAGAAAACTTCTATTGACAAAGCAAGAGCAATAACTGAAAGATGTACCGATATTCTCTTTCCTTATCTCTTTAAAGGAGCGCACGTTTCCCACCTTCGGATCCGAGATGGAGAAATCTCGAAAATACTCGTCACACGCCTCCACCACAAACATAGATAAGCGCACAGAGACGCGGTTGGCACGTATGAACGCCATGACCAACACTGCATTGCTGAAGGCTACCATTAGAGGTAGGTTTTTGGTGCTCGCTTACCCCACTTCATCTTTTGCCTTTCTCATCCTAAGGGAGAGAGGCATAAAAAGCGGTAAGAAAAGCACCTTTAACCTACCCTTAATACCAGAATTAATTGAAAGTTGACTTCTGGAAGCTGCTCTGCGTCGACTAGCTGTTCCAGGCTGAACATGCCCACCGTCATCGCTAGCCAGCAAGCAAGTAGATCGAGGATGAGGATGACCTTCCAGCCGTAGGTGTAGCGCTTGCCGTGGACCCAAAGGAACGGGTAGATCAAAATGCAGAATGAAAGCATATAAACATGATCCTAGGAGCATAACGATTTAATGATAATGATAGAGCAGGGTTTAGATTGTAGGTCGTTAGGTAAGCTAACAGCTGCACTAAATTTTTTGATTGGAGGCGAGTGGAAGTTGATTGGAGGTATAAGCATAGCATCAGTGTGTGTGTATCTTCCCTGATAGCACCGTCACTAGTGCCCGTAGAGATGACGATTTGAATCTACTCGGCGATCTGCCTAGTGCCCGTAGAGATAAGTTCTGATAGTGAACATGACCGAAGTCAAGACGATATTTGCCACTCAATCATATAGTCATTCAGTGGTCAGTTCGACATTAGAGGATGAGAAAGATAGAAGTACTTACTAGGAATAGGAGGGTCCTAGTACTAGTTGTAGGTTAGCACTAGTCATAGTACGGCGGCTTGGTCTTAGCCTATCCTATCCTTACGTTCAAAAGACGAGATCACAAAATTTCCAGGATGACCGTGAAGATGGATTTCTTCTACCCTTAATTTTTCTTGTACCTGTAGTCTCCTAGTTGTAGGTAGCTAGCGTGTTTCTTGTACCTGTGGCCTCTGTCATGTCATGTCATGGAACCTCGGTGCTCAAATTGACTTATTGAGTGAGAGGTTAATTCAGTCTGCCTGTCCAGTTCATAAAAGCCAATACGGGCAGTACTGCAAGACGATGCTCTCCTTCCATTTTGGTGGCTTGGCTTTTCGCGTGTTATTGGACACCTGCACTTCGTTATCCCCACCAGCGACTTTAGAGGAAGCTCGCTTTCTTAAGCTCATCCCTCCGGTCTGGTCTGCGATATGGGAAGTGCCGGAGCCGTCTGTGATTAGACCAGGTGTGAACAGTACATGTACAACTTCTAACTATAGTTGTGTGAACAACAGTACAACTAAGCTGGTGATCCTTAGATAGTCAAAAGTCTTATCTTGCTATTAATTTCCTGCTTGCAGCAGCACTATAATCTTCATTTTTCCCTCTCCTCATTTACTACGTTATTACTGATTTCATCAACATCTCTTCATGCATCATAACAATCCTACCTCCAAACTTTCGTCATCTTCGCTACTTTCTTCGAAAATGTCCGCTGGTCTAGAGTAATTCAGTATCAGTCGATCGTTTCCAGTCGTGTTCGTCATCATCATGTTGGGGTGAACTGCCATCGTACTGCTCCTCCGAAAAGCCCCTCCTTGAGGAGCATTGGAGAATGTTGCTGCTGGAGGTGGCTGTGGAGGTTGTTGCTGGTTCTGCTGCATCATTTGATGGCTAGAAAGAGAACCACCACCACCACCTCCCATGCTACTTGCTAGTGATTGTGGATTCATTTGCTGACTGGTGTTGTACGCGTTCCCACTGGAGGAGGTGTAGCTCGTAGTCGTGCTTCCACATAAAACTGGATTGCCACAATTGCTTCCGCTCATGGTCCTGTTAGAGACTCTCTGTTACTGAGACTCTCTTACATGCCCACAGTCGAGTAGCCCATTAGATTCGAACACGTAGAATTTTTACGAAGTCCTGCATCAGTATCTTTTCATTGTCGAATTATAAAGGAGGTGGATAAGAAATAGAAGATTTTCTCCCTGAAATCATAACACCCCCTCCTGCAACTCCTCCTCCACCATTTGGTACCACGATTGCATGTTGAGACGAAGAGCCCATTAGATTCGAACACGTGCCACTGCGACGCATATGAGGTGGCGCTGGAAAGACTTTGCCACTGCCAGACGACTGCTTTGCAGCGGCACTGCTGGGGGAGGCCCACATCTTACCACAATCTCGAGAGCCTTAGAATTCAAGAAACGATCTTTCTAGCAAAAAACAAAAGGTATTTTGCAGCTTGTGAGAGCCCAGTGTTCTTTTTCTTTTGCTTTTGCACTGCGTGAGGACATTTGTATGTGTGTGCTCACTCCCTAAAGGTGTTGTTGGATGAGGAGAAAAAAAGACTCGGCACTCAATTAAATGTCTAAGGTCAATTATGTGAGGCAATAGTAGTGACATGGGGGAGATATTAAATGCTTAAAGATATCAATTTTTACAAGCGGTGTAACTAGGATAGTGTATCCCCCGAGAAGGGGAATAGGCACATTTTTTTTGCTTTATTTGGGGATTAATCGATTTCGATTATATGAGAAGGATGGTGCAGGACCGTGAATTTCACTACAGAAAGATTAAAGCCAAACAGAATCTACAGATGACAGATTTGCTTTTGCAAGAACATCAAGGTACTTCTAGTTCTACTTATTCACCATTACATATTATATGTCGAGAAAGAAATGATTCACCATGTAACATATAAGAGAAAGAAATCATTTGCCTGGTGGTACTGGTTCGCTCATGCTCTCATTCATCTCTCTTCTTGATTATGATGTTTCGCATTCCTGTCCGCTCGAAACCGCCTACCAACAGCTGCATGCGCATGCTTCATTCATCGCGGTTCTTCATGATCAGTTTGGTAAGCTTTTAGTTCTGCTTCATGTTCATGGTTTGAAGAGCAGAAACGGATTACCCTGGTTTCTACGTACAGTAGTCCCAATCAAAAGGGTAACATCAGACCCCAATCTTCCCTGTCATCTCTCCAGAAGAGAATTTGACATTTATACCTAGTACACTCAGGCGTTGGCGTCCTTACAACGAATACACAAATCTTCGATTAGTTAAAATGATTTTTTTGAATGAACAACAGTAAAAAAAGATTAAGATTATAGATACAGACAGGAGCTCTACTAGTACAACGTTTACTACCGACGTTTTCTTCAGGGCCACCTCTACTACCACTCCTGCTATTCCCATTGAGTACAACTCGACCCATCCATAGATAGTGAGTTGTCTCCACCTTGACTTATATACATGAGAGTCGCACAAGAAACAGCTGCTAAAGGTACAAACGGGGCACGGAGTAGCATACCGAAACTCCTCCACACAGTATATTCTAGGACTAGGAGGAACGGTTCAACCATGCGGTTGTTAGTATATTCTAGGACTAGGAGGAAGGGTTCGACCATGCTCAACCGCGTCAGCACCTAAACATTCCTATGAGTTGTGTCAGGATTTTTTCGTTGTGCATGCGTATGCGCTCTTGGACTGCATAGCGGAGTTTATGCCGATAGCGGTCCACTGTTTCTTTCAAGAGGTCTGACTTTTTGTCGTTGCCAGTTGTTGAAGTACTAGACGTGCTATCTCTGCTACTTGGGTCCATGCCCATGAGTATTTGCATTTTGCGACCTACGGAGGAGGTTGTCGCGCCTTTCGTCCCTCCATCTTCCTTTGTCGTTGCTGCGTCGGAAGCCTGCTGGGAAGTCTGTGTTGTCCTGCGGTTCGGAGACTGAATTAGAGCTCGTGGAGGACGATGAAACAAAATAAACTAGACTTAAGAGGTCGTGGTCTCCAGTGTTCTTAAATTTCCTCCTCCCTCCGACAGCGATTTCAGCCTTTCTGTACAGCTCCGCACACTGTGGTTGTTCTCGAAGTCTCGCAGTATTGCTTGTGTCTCGTCATCGTCGTAGGAAGCGTTCTGTAGGAAACCGAACATCCCACCAGGAAGATTCAGCCGTTCTAGCAGAATTGTGACCAATTTGTCTAAATTTTGATTCACCTCGGAGACATAGATCCTATGTAAGCGGTGTTCTAGCTCTGTGCGCTTGGATAAGACGAGGCTTTGTTCGGTCGGCGTGGAGGGGGAGCTTGCGATGGTAGCACGCGAAAGATTTTTAGAAATTTTTGGACGACTTGACGTCCTTGAGTAGAGGGTGAATGAATCTGGATCTCATCTTCTCCATAAAATGATCTCCACTCTTGTTTTCGCTAAGTATCCTTTCCACTACTGGGTTAGCGTCGAATTCCGCCAAGAGCCTATCCAATATCTGGTCGTCGTAGCACAGAAGCGATCTGACTTTCACGGATTCCCCAGTGATAGACTTCAGCCGTCTTGCTCCCCCTTTAGACGACGCCGAAGAGGGTGTAGCGCCTCCATCTTGTTCCGTAGTTGGTACTAATTTTTGTTTTTGGCTATTTATTTCGGAGAAATTAGAGGTAGAGGGAACGAGGACAGCTTCTTCTAGCAACTCCTTTTGGTTCCAACTCATCCAAGAGGGAACATAATCATCTTTTAAATCAAAAATACTAAAATAACTAAAAAATGGTGTACTAAGACATGGGCGGGTCATCTCGACTTTAATAGAACCCGTAAACAAAGGTCCTCCATTCGCTGTAGTTCCACTATTATCGCCCATCTCGACCGGTGACGCTTTCGCCGAGCCGCCTGCATTGCTGCTGTTGCTACTCAGACCTTCTGCTGTCGTTGATGTACCGGAAGAAGACTGAGACTCTGGTGATGAATTAAAGGTAGTCACTCGCTCTCTCTATGCGTGGTTCTTTAGGAGTGGTTTCCCTATCTCGTCCCTCGTACTAGACGTACAATCCCCTAAGAGGACTAGTACGACGAACAAAAATACACTCCAGCTTGGTTTGATGCGTAGACAGTTAAATGAGACAAATGATACATGATGAGACAAAAAATACATGAGACAATGATAATCAATATGACGAACAATAAAAATAATAAATAGTCTTAAATGCACCTGCTGCATCGATATCATCCGCACTGTTTCCTGTACTGGCAGAAGATGTCGAAGCTAAGAGTTTTTCGAGAGTGTCACTCTCTAGCTGTAGGACGAGCATCTCTACCAGAGTCTGCAACACGCTGTCTGCTGTTTCAAGTAAACGCTGGTTGTGTTTTTCCCGGAGAAATGCAGATTAGAAATTGAAATGCTGTGTTGAGGGATACAGGCAGAAAGATTGAGTGCATAATTTAGTCGCGAGAAGTAAGATCTCAAGATGAAAGGGAAAGAAGCTACTTAAGTATTTTCAAGCTTTTGACCATAAAACAAAGTCAATTCCGCTTCCAGCAAAGCCACGTATTTCTCCACGATTTGTGGTGCTCGGACGGTGGCGTATCGGACATAGGGTTTCCTCGCAAACTTCGATATTGAAACTTGCACTGAAGCATCAAACTTACTATGGTCCGCAGAAGAGCAGGGTAATGCATTTCCACTTGCAGTTGTAGTTGTCCCTGTAGTTGCACCACCAGTGCCAATATTTGCAACAGTGCCATTTGCACCAGTGCCATTTGTAGCAACTCCATCCCCTCCAACAACATCCCTTGGACTAATATTCTTCTGATAATACAACTGTTTCAGGTATTGCACTTGTTCCTTGGCATCGGTTGGAAGTTTTGTAGGTCTGCGATCCAGCGCCAAGAGGAGGCGTTGCGTCAGCTGCGGTACGGTGATCTGACAAAGCTGCTCGAAGTCGAGAGAGAGCTCGTCATCGATGGTGACGCGCCAATCTTTGCTGGTAACAGGGTCGTCGATTACCTGAAGAGAAGTGGGGAAGATAGACAGGGGAAGAGGGGAAGTAGAGGAGTAGAGATGGACAGAGACTGACCACAGGGGAAGTAGAGGAGTAGAGATGGACAGGGGAAGTAGATGAAGTAGATGAGGATGGAGCAATAACTTCTTCTTGAAGATTCATCCTGTTAGATTTAGTTGTAGCACCCACTGCTTCTCAGAAGTCAACTTTGATTACTTAGAATCAAGTGTCCGTCTTTGATGTTTTGGATCACAAGAATTGCAGCAGAGGACTGCTCGAAGTTCATCTAGTCCAGGTCGAGGTACCACGAGGTACCTGCTCATCCCCTGTCGTTATTCCAGTGGCAGTATCTCGCGATATGACAGGCAGCATATCTCTCTTGTAGTCCACAACTTCGGAAGAGACCATTTCTGAGAGGTGCTCTTCCAGTGCTTCCATATTGAGGTAGCCTAAGACAGCCCTAGCGCATTCGGAACCTGAAGATGGAAATGGTGGAATCATGGATATTGGTCGAGTTGGTAGGTGTAGTTCACCCAAGAGAACAAAGAATACGAACATGATCCTCAAATGATCTAAGGATTACGAGTTGCTCACTGGCGTCTTCTTCTGGATAGCCTTGCAAGTTATCAAGGATTACAAGACTTGGGTAAGGGATTCCTCGTCAATGATCACCTTACCCAAGGATCACGTTCGATGACTTGGATTGCAAGTTATCACCTGACCACGACTGTCTTCAAGTGATCAATTCGATTGTGTACCTTGCAGGTTGCTCACTGGCGTCCTCTTCTGGATAGCCGCAAATAACTGGTCTAAGGCCTCTTCAAGGGTCATGTCCGAATAGGTAACCAAGTCAGGAGAACTCCCGTTGTTTCTACAAAAGAACGTTGGGATCCGAAAAAAATGTCAACTTAGAAGCTTCAAGGTTCTTCAAGGGGGTCACGGAAGCAAGAGGGGTCGCTCGAAGAATCCTGATAGATAGCGACCGACGGACCCGCTTTACTTAGATAGTTGGGTCCGGTCCTGTCTCCCCAAGCAATTTCAAGAGTTCAAGTTAGCCTTAATCTTCGATCCGGAGCAAATCCATTGCTTATCGTGACGCAACTGGCGCGTTTTTGGTCTCCCGTTTTTTGCAGCAGTTGTTCCAAACCATGTGAACTGCCCAAAGTCTCCTTGTTCACTACCACAAAAAGCTGCTGCCTATCGTACAATGCGCCGTCGTCATCGAGTTTCACATCTAATATCCTGGCTAAGTCGTCCAAGGATTGCGTTCGTAGTCGGCCTTAGATGAGCTGCAAACATGATTCAGATTCCTTTGAAGTTGAACAAATTCAAAATATAAATGATTTAAGTATAATTTGGAAGTACTTATATCAAGAATGTCAAAGTCAATTCTTAACGGTCTGTTTCGACGAAGACCACAGAGCCGCGACCAGCGAGGAAGAAGGAGATAGCTTGGATCTGCTTGGCCACAGTATTCTCAGCATGTGTGTCCAGAAGGTTATCGCTTCCCTCGCAATCTAGGATGATGATGGTCGGTCCCGGCTCATTCGGGTCCTGCTTTGGACTACCCTGCTCACTGGTGGCGTTCTCAGGGTCGTGGGAACCTTCGTCGACCTGGAAAACTTGTATTTGAATGATGATTTTTACCTATAGTAACCTATTACTAGAGGTGGTAGTTGTTTTGTTGTTTATATAGAGTTCATCCCTTGTAGGCTTAATCTAATACTAATACCAGGAATTAAATCTTTAAGTATCAACAAGTTGATGTAGTCTATAGTACCTGATCATTCGGTCTCAACGCGAATGCCCAGATGCCTTTAGTCACCGCTTCACCTTGCCCTCTCGTGAAAAAAATGTCGCCACTCCATGGAACCGGGATTCGGGCTCGCTCTTTCGCTCTCTCTGCCCCTGAGGTACATCCGGGGACTACGGTGTCGTACCTGGTGGACGTGGAAGTGGAGAAGAAGATATTAAATAGTGGATTGTGTGGATAGTGGAGAAGAAGATATTAAATAGTGGATTGTGTGGATAGTGGAGAAGAAGATATTAAATAGTGGATTGTGTGGATAGTGGAGAAGAAGATATTAAATAGTGGATTGTGTGGATAGTGGAGAAGAAGATATTAAAAAATAGTGGATTGTGTGGATACTGGATACTATCTGAAGAGAGGAGAAGATATTAAATAGTTGAGCTAGAGGTTGTGGGGGACTACGGTGTCGTACCTGGTGGACGTGGACGTGGAGAAGAAGATATAATCTTGCGGAGATGAACGACAGTTCGCAAACCCAGGTCCTCGCAAGGTTGTAGCAGTAGTGTAGACAAGAACAATAATATAGGCTCTTGGGATGTGTAGAAGAAAACAATTATACGAGAAAATCGGTCCTCCTGCAGCGTCGTTGACCTGAGTAACTACATTTTCAACAAAGGAGCTCCTCGTAGGTACTATAATATCGTAGTTGACGGGACCAAGGATTAAAGTAGGTACTAGGTGGATATTAAAAGTAGTTGTACCAAACATGTTCCGCGAATCTGCTTGCTAGCCAGCTTTTGCCCACTCGTCCTGCGCCAATGAAGCTGATAAACTTGAGCTTCTCTTGAGCCCTGAACTGGTTAATTAGAAGAATGCAATACTAATACAGGGTGGAGCCAATCTAAAAACTAGGAAAAGTAAAAAGAAATGAATGCAATACTGTAATACGGAAAAGTAAAAAGAAATGAATGCAATACTAATACGATCAATCTCGCACAAAGTTCAGTGCACCATGGAAGCGAAAAGCAATTCATTCCTTGTTGTTGTTCCCCTCATTTGATTTCTTCAGGATGAGGATCCCAAGTAGGAGATAGAAGAAAATGGCTGTTGGATTTCAAATGACTTGCGTCGTTCATTCCTTCACTCATGGTCGCGGTTCGGGCCCGGCTCTACTTTGGCTCAGATAAGACCCGTCCGTGACGTTTTAGGCGGTGCCGTGTTGGCGGTGCCGTGCTGGCGGTGCCGTGCTTACGTTCGAGCCTTAAGTTAAAGAAGATCTTCCCTTCTGGCGTCAGAGAAAGCGCATTCCTCTCCCGGTCAAGATCAACGATTTTTACGGACATTTTTGGTCGTGTTACTGTAAGATCGGAAAAACTATAAACAGAATTACTTCTAGATCGGAAAAACTACCCAGGATCTACTACAGCTACATGATCAACACGAGGAGTCCCCTTAAACAACGACAACATCAAGAACGATAGCTCCTAGAAGATCACATCCCGGGAAAATGAAATATCTTGTCGTGGCTATGCTATGAAGCTGGCACAGCCTCGATTCTAAATTAAATGAGTGCTAGTCTAGACTGGGTCTAGATCACTCGACTTTTTTGCGCTGCGCTCACAGTGCCATCTTCGTGGGAGAGGACACATACAAGACACAGAAGTGAGCTTCTCCTTCTGCTTGCCTTTCTGATCTCTTGCTCTTCCAATTAAGAAGATTTCAAAGAGCTCTTGCTACAGTCTTTTCATCTTGTCCTCGTGGTAGTCCAAGGAAACACGGTGAGAAACAGGCGCCCTCGAGGGCACTCCACTTCGCGTTCTGCTTCTGTACTACGAGGATAGATAGTAAGTGCTTAGACTTACTTACTTCCATTTTAGGAGTCAGGTTTTTGACTGCCTTCACAGAAGGAGATTGAGAAATTCAAGACCAAGTTCTTAAATCATAGAAGACGATGTCGTTTTCGTTTTAGCTTCTGATATTGTTTGTAAATTACTTGATAGATTTTTTGATCAAAAAAGAATAAGTAGTACGTAAAAAAGCTGGGAGAAGATCCAGGCACAGATATCAGTTTCATAAACTGTTTATGAAAGCCGTTGATCAGCGACGTTGTTGTTACATACAGTTACCAAATGGAAATGTACAACAGAAGATGTCAAAACTGTCCAAAATGAGTAGTTTGAAGCAATACAAAGAAGAAGATTTTAGTTTTCATCGTCATCCCTGAATCTGATGAGCATGCAATTACTTAGCATTGATTAAGTTAATTTTTCTGTAGCAATGATTCGACATTTCTTGTTGCTCATCGTTCGGCAGTCAAGTAGATCTTGGTTGCCTAGTACCGAAGAGGAAAGTCAGTTCTTTTGGACTTTTTTTAATTTCAAGGCAACTCAACCTCATCGAAGCATTTCTTTTGCTCTGTAATCAACCTAAATCTAAACAAAAACAAGTACTTAGAACTAATCATATGGATTTGCTATTTTCAGACAGGTAAAGTGGTTTATCTGTAGTATTTGTAAGAAGATCTCCTCCAGAGCTGTTCCTTATTGATTTGATACCTGAAAATTTTCAAGACTCTACTCTACTCCTAAAATAGATCCTCAAATTAGATGATCCTTAATATCTGTTCTCTATCTCCTCTTCAAGAAGCCTTCCTCATCACCAGCAAGACCGTCATCTTCACCTCACCAAGAAGTCTTGTTCGCCTCTACCTCCTCTATCTACTCCTTCTACTCGTCGCCCTCTATCTCCATGTCGGTGAGTGCGCCACCTATTCGTCCTCTATCTCCGCTTCAAATGCATCTCCCACACTAAAATATCCACTTTGGTAGAGGTAGAGGAGGACGAGGACGCCACCTACCCCCAATTTTGCACCATGGAGTGCGAGGAAAGAAAGGTCGCGGCAACACAAACCTGGGGTACAATCACGATGGTCGCAAAGAGCTTCGTCACAGGTTAGAGGTGTCGGTGTCTGATGTTCTAGAATACCTTAATCCTTGTTCATGATAAAGTGTGGTGGTGCCGACCTGAAAAGAAAGACCAAAAGAAGATAGAAAAGAGAAATAAAGGCTAATTATCATCATGTATCCTTGATGTTCATGATAAAGATAAAATTGTACTAATCAAAAACAAAAGATGATGGCCATTGCATATTTGTGACCTAGTGCCACGACTTGTTAGTGTCATTGTGAATTTGAGTACTATGGTGCATGTAGATCTACAATCCTCCTTGTTCCAGTACTGAGCGGGCTAAGCCATTACAACAACTTCTTGCTACAATTATATTGTCCTGGATGGCTAGCACGCATCTACTTCTACAACGAACACCGATTAAAAAGTACCGTTAAGAAGCGAAATGATGTTGAACATTAGTACTCCTGCTCCATCAGCGGGAACGGAGGACAGATGAGATCTCTCATCTCCCCAGACCCAGTAGTAGTTCCATTAAAATATAAGAAATTATATTGATATAGAAGCGAACAAAGGTAGACGTAGAACACTCAC
Organism: Amoebophrya sp. A25; assembly: GCA_905178165.1. Classification (NCBI taxonomy): domain Eukaryota; class Dinophyceae; order Syndiniales; family Amoebophryaceae; genus Amoebophrya; species Amoebophrya sp. A25. Next base: position 110,158 of record CAJINU010000040.1, read on the forward strand.
TCTTTGATGAAGTATAACAGGTGATGATGATGTTTTCATAAGTCTACTTCTTTTCCAAATTTTTCGCATATGGGTGCTAGTTTGGCTTTGTCAGCCGCGCAAAGTAGGCCACAGCAGACTTCATGATCATCGTCTCGCTTACAAATGTGCGTCTTGCACAGAGGGCCTTTGGGTTCTTAGAAGAGATGGTTAGTGCCAAGTGTTAGTGTAGTCGTGGACGTGGGTCTTGCTGGCTTTCAAATTTGAAGATAGAAGGGATCACAACGTTCTTTTTTCAAGTTGTTGAACTATAATCGGCGTTTCTCTGTGAGAGACTCAGTCGGTTGTACTAGTAGTTGGTGAGTCTGACTCACTTGGTTGGAGTCTGAACTATTGGTGAGACTCAGTCGGTTGGTTGTAGTAGTTCTAGTTATAGTTTTTATTCCCCTGTTGAAGTTGATTCACAAAAACGGTGCACTTGATCGACGCAGGATTTCATTCTAGCCACAGAACGACACTTCTAGCTAGAGTTTTTAGATGATGTGATTTGTGATATTGCAAACTGCCCAAGAAAACTAGATTCATAATCTTCAGTCAAGACCTCTCTTTTGACTGCGAAGCAGATCTCTTTGCTTTCATCTTTAGGGCTGTCAGGAGATATAATTCATCTTTGCTCTGCAGCATCCTTGAACTCCTGTACCACGAGGATGAGAATACTGCTCAGTCCTCGTGGAACTCTTCAAGGATGAATCTCTGACAGATGAATCATCTTCTCTACTCGTACCATCTGTCACCTCATCTTCGTCCCGTGTGTCTGTCTCGTTGTCACGACTTCTCCAGGTCGTCAGAGATTAGGGACCTCGCCAGTAACCCATCTCGTTCTATTAAGTACGTAAGACATCTTGTAGAAGCCCGTCCCGAGAAGGAATCTTCTCTCCTTCAAGGACAAAGATGGGCCTCAGACTTCAATTTTGTTCGGAAAAGGTACTTCTATACTATAGTTGTATCTAGTACGTATTCCCATAATGTTGAAGATGTGAAGAACGATGAGCAGAAGCTCTGGCTCTCCTAGGGACTCCACTATTCTTCGATATTTCCTTTCTACTTGTTGCTCCACCCATTTCCTCATCATCATCTGGATCGTTTTCATCATCTGGATCGTTGTCATCATCTGGATCGATTTCATCATCCTCGAGCTCACTTGAAGACTTATTTTCCTCCAGAGGTTCATCATCCGCATCTATGATTTGTGGATCACTTGTTTGGCCTATGTGGTCCACAGCCAAGGCCTTTCGTCTCGTCATCCTAGTTCTTGTTGTGTTGTGACTAGTAGAAGTAAAGAGAGTGGTGCTTTTCTTGTCGGTCTTGTGTTCAGTGCGCAGAGTTCTTTTTCTACTACTTGTTCTACTATTACGCAGCTTTCCTCTCATCTTCGTCTGTAGTTTATTTTTATTAATATTTTTATCGTACAAGTAGTCGTGGAAATTCAACATGCTACTGCTGCTACTTGCTGCATCCTCATCGCTGGCTTCTTCTCGGGTCGCGTCAGGATCGTCGTCCTCAGCACTCGTAATTGTCGCGTTCTCGTCATTGGAGTCCTCTTCCTCTCCTTCTGGTGGCGCAAGAGAAACGCAGGCTCGACGACAATAGGGTAGAATATTAGAAGTAGCGTCGAGGACAAGAATTACTTCTTTTCAAGAAACTTAGGATCTAGTACTTACAAGTAGAGCTGCATCATCTTACTCGTGGTCGTGTTCACAGGTACTAGATACATCATCTTTTTACTCGTGGTCGTGTTCACAGGTACTAGATACATCATCTTACTCGTGGTGTTCACAGGTACTAGATACATCATCTTACTCGCGGTCGTGTTCACAGGTACTAGATACATCATCTTACTCGTGGCGTTCAAAGAGTATACGTTCTCAGAATGAAGATCCCAGGAGGTGGCTGACAGGTGGAGACAACTAGAGCTAACCGGCTTAGTGGTTTAGGCGTTGGCCTGATCACCTGCCACAAGTAGATCTAAGCGGACGAAGAGGAATTATCGTGAGACTCCTAAAGGTAGGTCCAGTGTCCTCTACTATGTCTGAGGCATTCGCATCCACGTAGACACCCTGCGCCCAAGCCCATGTAGAAGTTTCTCATAAAAGTAGGAACAAGTCGTGTACTCAACATGAACATACTCAGAAAAACAAACTTATAACTAGTTGTAGTATATTGATTTAGTATATTGATTCCCACTTCATCAATGATCCTAGCTAATTCTCTCTGAGGATAAGAAGTAGTGAATAAAGTTATAACTAGTTGTTTCCCCCTCGATCAATCCTAGCTAGTAACTTCCTCTTTGTCAGGATGATGTTGTTGAGTGCACTTTTTTCTGTCATATTTCTGGGACTGTAGTTAAGTTGCTGCCCAGTCCTGGAATCATGGGTATCTCCAGCACGTACTTTGGTCCAGTGCAATTGCCGCAATGGTGCAAAGATTAGAGTTCACGATGGGCGGATTATGAAGACAGCTTCAATTTGAAACATCAAGTTCAAGATCATGATGTTGTACTTTAAAATCGTATATGAAAATTGAGGACATATCTGAAAATCGAAGCCTTAAAAGCCTGTGTGGTTACATGGTGGGCCTTCAACGGGTGTTCCTCCGGGACAAGTGCAAACTTTCCAGACGCACAAGGATGTGGTCGCGTTCATTTCATAGCCGTTCTCTTGATAGCAAGACTTACACTTGAGCATCCCATGCCGCGGACATTCAGCCTGGATTAGAGAGGAATGGTCATGATCATGTGCTTCAGGTCTAAGTGGCCGCCCCTGGTCAAGTTATTTGAAGCAAATCTTTCTCTTAAATATTAGAATAATGCATAGGGGTGGCAGATCCGGGATGGGATGGATCGAATGGAACGGATGGACTTCGCTTCCCAGCATTTCAAGGAGGATCGGAAGACTTAGGCGCTTGATGGTCTCGGATGGTTGTAAGCATCACAGATGTCCGCGTCCGAGAGCATCAAGCAAGTAGGGAAGTCCTTGGAAAAAAAGTAAGTATGAGGGGACGAATGCAATGTGCCTAGCGGGAGGTGGTGCAAGTTGTGTTTTATGTCCTACTGACGTAGTATTTGACAGAGCAAACTGTTGTTCTACTGACGTATAATTTGACAGAAAGGCTTTGGAAGACAAGAATGTCTACAGCTTACTACTACAACGGGGAGAGGAGGAGGTGCAGGCTGTAGCACTACTACGATGTTGAAAGTAAAGTGATGATTTGAATCTATTCGGCAAGATGCCTAAGATTTCCCTGACGAGTTCTACCCGCTTTTCTAGCTTGTAAAATAATAAGAAGTAATCAAATGAAAAACTATATCAATCTACTTCTAGATCTACTTCTACTTCGCATTATCTTCATTATTTGTAATCATGCTTGTCTGATCGTAAACCTACTGGCGCAACACCTACGCGATCACTTGTCGTGGGTTCGTAGTCCGGTTGATTGTGCGGGATAGGGCATACGCAGATCCTCTTTTCGCAAATTTTGTAAGCGGAATGCTCAGGGCTCGTGTTTTTTAGAGAGGGAGAGCAGAGTGAGACTGAGAGAAAATACTTCTAAGTACTTCTTGGAGCTGGGAGAGGGAGCTCTGACCATGACCATGACCTCCACAGTGACGTAAGCAGGTAAAAGGAACAATATAGTAGCAAACGATGCGCCATGTCATCGGTATTGAGGTGTTTCCTCGTATTTTTCTAATAACCTGTCTAAAAATGTTCTTTCTCTTTCAGTTTCAGCCATTATTTTCAGTGAATGAATGAATGTACCCACTCCAGGGGTTTAGAAGACACTACTACTGGCTATTTCTTTTTGCATCGCATCTCGTGGGATCTCATGATCTCCACCCTTTTCGCCTTTTGCATTAGTGTCAAATCTTGATATGAGTACTATGAGACATCTACTAGACATTACTGAGCAGTACTTACTCCTCCAAAAAACAAAAACTAACTTCCACCAAAATAAATTGAATTATTTTGATGAATCATCATATTAATTTTGAATCTTCATAATATCAGCGCTGCAATATTGTCACAAGATGCGCAGTTGTTCTCGTTGTCAAACTTCACCCATCCAGCTGGTTTAGGCGTTCCATGCTCGCAGGTGGCGGTACATTTCTGGCACTCTTTTAGATGATTTACTCGAAAAACTGAAATAAGCGAGTAACTGAGCAGAATAACCGAGATACTGATGAGAAGGAAAGGCAGCCTTGACGCTATAAGCTAGTGCCTCCCTTATTTCAGTCAGTAACTCGGTTATTTTGAGTTTTCGAATAGCCGTAGTATTGATTGCTTGATTGATTGACTGATATGCCTGACAAGAGGTAGTTTTGGGAGAGCTATTTGTTCTTGGAACGTTTACTAGACCTTACTCATATGTTCATCTTCTACTTGAGTATTAATCTAGCCGTAGAAGTACTCACTCATATTCATCTTGTAGTTCTTAGACCTTACTCATATATATTCATCTCCTACTTGAATATAATTAACAAGAAAAGTAGTATCTTTGACGCATAATTTTATTTTCCTTAGTAAGAAAGGGGTCAAAAATCTGGTCTTAAATATATGCTTCTTAGAAAGTCAGAGATGTGACCTTAGATCATGATTATCATGCTTGTTCTTACTCTTAGGATGAAGAATTACGGTAGCGGTAAGCCTTAATTGCTTCAGATTGGTCCCCTTTATGTTTCGCTCACAGTAATTGTTCGCCTTGCCACGACCAGGCTTGTTGCAGCTGTTACAGTTTACCCGCTCTGGATTAGAACAAGGGCTTCCATGTTATACAGACTCCATGCGAACAAGATCCATGTGCCGCGATCAGCGGCAGTTGCAGCACGGAGATCCCCAAAACAGCAGTTTTACAAGCCTAACAGCCTCCGGAGAAGCTGGCAGGCCCATAGCCCTACATTTGGCGGCACGCAAAACAGAATCAAGAAACTCCAGCCCACTACCATTACTTTATTCCTTCAGCATTCTCATCTTGCTTATCTTTTGGCAATACAGACCCCATGCGAACAAGATCCATGTGCAATCTGCTTATACGTTGTTCTTGGCTCCTCTTCAATCATGGATGAGGTGAAAGTGTTCGCTTGCAATTCGAATTCTGATTAGATATTTATTTATAGCCTTAACACTGGAAGTGGATGTGCACTCACAAGCGGAGCCAGACTTCGCGATTCCGTTCAGACAGGTACATTTGCACCGATGGCACGACTTGTCATTGTGCAAGTAGAACCGTTGTATGAAAGAGGCTTGTTGATCTTGATGTTGATGGGGAGCTAAATTTCCGCTGGGTTAGGATAGGAAAGGATTGGATAGGAATTATAGGATAGGAATTATAGATTTATAGATGATCCAATTCGACTCGGAGCGACAAGGTGACGTCTCCGAGACATCTGACTGATTGATTCATTGATTGATTGATGTGCCTGGCAAGAGGTCGTTGTTGGGAGATATCTATTTCATCTTTTCTTCCTTTTTTGCTCCTTTTTTGCCACACGCAAAAAAGTCACATGCACACACGTCATGAATCTTCATGATGCTCCTGGTCTTACACTTACCTGAATATTAAAATTGGAAGATATAGAAATAGATCTGATCCTCTACTGACCCTGAGGACACGGCATCTACTTCTACTAGGTAGTGCTATGATAAGAAGAATGAGAATAAGAGAGATGAAGTATTAAAATGCACCAACTCACAACATCAGGCTCGTGAAATAGAAATTCTTGAACAACAACAAGGTCATCAAACGCTTCAACATAGCGTTGTTGCAAGACCACTAGAATTCATTTTTTTATGAAGAGCGTCAAATTTTTCATAGCTTTGTGGCACGACGCGCATAAGTGTTCGCCGTCACGAGTGGAGTACCCGGGATCCTCTGCGTTCCCGTTATCACAGATGCTCGTGCATTTACCACACTCACGTTAGAGCAGGATCAATCAATCAAGTGGCGATGCGCGGTAGTCCGAGTCTAGCGGACGTGACCGTGTCTATCTTTATTTTGCCATTCATCAAGAGGATGAAGTGGAACAAGAGGATTATACTGCTCTTTCTTACTCATAAATTTGTAGCTATGCTTGTGGTGGAGCCCTGACAGGAGCTAGGATGAAGTGGAACAAGATATGGTTGAGCAGGAGCAGTGGAACGAGATATGGTGGAGATACTAGTGGAATTTGTAGTTATCCTGGAGCTAGGACGAAGTGGAACAAGAGGAGACTGCTCTTACTCAACATAAATTTGTACTCGATAAACTGATGAAGTAAGGGAGTAACTAGTGAAAATAAGGGAGATGCTGAAAGAAGAAGAATGTAGTCTAGACTCTCTTACTTCAGTCAGTAACTCGCATATTTTGAGTTTTCGAATATTTGTGGTTGTGATGGAGCCCTGACTAGGAAAAAAACCAAAACATATAATCAAGTCATATTTTTACTTTGTGTGAGGTGTATTGGTAAATTTTTAGTTTTTAGACTGTTGCAACTAGCCTTAGTTTTGTCGTCCATTTTCATCGCCAGGAGATATATATCGAAGGCAATAATTTCTCCCCGGTTTATCTTCATCTTGGTTGCACTTGGCGCAGTCTTCCTTTCCTGCAGTAGCGACTGTGCAGGTGTCTCTTTAGAAAAAGAGGTTCTTATAGATGTTCACTTATAGACAACATGACATACAACATCTTTAAGTAGAAGTTCATCTCGTCAAGAACAAATCTCGTCTTAATATCTACAAGAACAGCACTTATAATTATCATACAAACCCTCTATCTTCGTTTCTTAAGCTTCCGGCGTGCCATTGGGACAGGTACAGTCGCAGGGTTTGCAGCACGTGTTTTGATCCTTGTCCGCGGTGCAAATCGAGTTTTTGCAGTACAGTTTATCCCGATCCCGTTTGGATTATGAAAGTATTACAACTTCTCGTGCTGGTGCTCAGACATTCAAGGTCGTTTCGAATAAAAAGTAGCAAAGATAAACTGGAACTGCCCACTTGCACTTTCATCTTGAGTATTCAATGAGTACATTTTTGCTTTTCACAAGGGCACTTTGCTGCTAGCCCTTTTCTAACCTATGAGTACATTTTTTCTTTTCATAAGAGCACTTTGCATTTGCTCAAAGCCCTTTTCTAACCTATGAATGAGTACATTTTTTCTTTTCATAAGGGCACATTGCTCCCAGCCGTTGTGGCAGTTCCGTCGCATAGATTCGCCTTGCACTGCATTTGGCAACAGATAGCCTTATCGTCATCTTGTTTACACGTTGCGCCTATACTTAGATGGGCACCTATTTCAGGTACTAGAACCTCCTCAGGTTCATCTGCTTAAATAATAGAGGTACCGGGAAGTTGTACTTATTTGTATTTCAGGCAGAAAAGGGTCCTCGAGTACCGCGTTCGCATCGCTGAGGTTGATGTTATACTCAAGCATAGGGGCCGCCAAGGATAATGCTTGAGAATCTCAGACGCTCCATATTAATAAGTAAGCAACATTAAGTTTAAGGTCGCCCTAACATACACAGAGTGTCTTCTTTGTCGTCACGGAGTCGATAGCTGGCGCCACTTCTTAGGGGATGCCAGTTCACCTACGCCTACGCAACAAGATATCTATGAGCAGTCACCTAAGTAGTTGCAAACATGTTGTAGCTCATAGAAGATTTATGCTCAACATAGATGAGAGTGAGACGAGATCAACTTTCTTTATTGAAAAGAAAACTCAAAACTGCCCTTGAAGACAGTCGAGGAAGTGAGACTGCCTTATTAACAGTTGAGCCTTCTTCATAGAAAATAATTCTCATTGAAGACGCTCGCAGAAATGAGACGAGAGCAGCTTACTGGTCGTAGGAGCAGTAGTGTGTACGGATTTCCCGAGGTAGACTCTAGGAGAAAACAATGATGAATAATGAAGGCCGCTAGGAACACTCTCTATCATGCCATGTTATGAAGAAGTAGAAGGGGCGCCGAAGCTCAAAAACAAAACAAGATGAATAAAAAAAGGAAATAAAAACTGATATGCTTATGCGCTTCGCGATATTAGTATTAAAGTATACTATAGGTATACTTGCATTTGCAAGAAGCCATAAACTCCCGCATGCGTCATCCCCATTATTGGACTTGCACGTTGCCCTGAGATCGCAGCAGGTGTCTCGGTCAACGGAGTGCTTGCAGGGCGCAGACGCACACCACTTATTAGAGCTCCTCCTGTCCGCTTCTATTCCTGTCTGCTATTGTTCAGCTATTGAGTGCCGGCTTCCGCCATTGTTCCTAGTCGATAATATTCAACCTTGAGCTGTATCTTCAAGGGGTGATGCTCTTACTCACTCATACTTTTCGTGTAGGGATGAAGATGCATATGCTCTCGAGAAACATGAGTAGCCTTAAATAATGTGTCTATATGCTCCTTTGGGACGTACACGTGTGACTGCTCCCACTCATTGAGAATGTCGATAGGGCGACGTCGTCCCCCCTTTGCAATCTTACTTCGGAACGAAATTCCCATATCTTCGCTCTCAATGAGTGGCATCATACATTGTCATCCTCGTCGCAGACCACTTGTTTGTTGCATCTCTCCACACAACACTTACCTTGATCATTTGCCTTTGTGCATACGGATTCTAAGATTAGATGAAGACGAAGATGAAGACCAAGATCTGGATCCTCACGTTGATGCCCTTTCATAACTCACATTTGTATTCGGATTCGCTTTTCGAGGGGCGCCATCTATAGTTATCCCCCGCACATGATTTAGAGTCTGCTAGATTGCCTCTCGGCCCCCTCGTCTTGAACCCTTTTACCTTGTATTTCATGAGAACACAAGGGAAAAGGGTACCGAGATGCCGAGAAAGATGGGTAGAAGCTGACCTTAACACAAATATCGGTCTTCGATTTAAATGCACCACATGGTTCTTTGTAACAGCTGTTTTGATATGAAAGATTAAGATGTTCTCTTTTCTCCCTACGAGAGGACGCTAAGGGGCAGTAAACGGTCTAGGTAAACCACGCCATACGAGACAATGACAATATCAATAGACGCTAGTGCAACGCAATACATCAATAGACGCAACGCAAAGCAATGCAATTAATCTCGCACAGTTTTCAGCGCAGACTGCCGCGCAGCGTCATAGTGTTTCGTCAATTGCAAATAATCTCGCGCAATTTGGGAGAAAAAAACAACATCCATATGTCACGATTTTTTGACTCCTGCGTAGCAGGCGCGTTCCCGGTGCATTCAGTCCCGCCAGTCCGCCATTCAGCTACCTGCATTAGAATAGGAATAAGAATACCCTTGGGAATACGTTGCATAGGAGTAGAATCAATACATTACTTAAGAAGAGGAATGCGTATGCGCAAAGAGATAGGAATGGTTAGGTTAGTTTAGGTTATGATATAGGCTGAGGCATAACCATGATAAATAATAATAAACAGTCTTTCATCCTCCAAATGAAAAGACGGACGCTCTTTGCTCCACCAAATGAGAAGTTGTCCCAGAACTACATGATGGCAGTTGACATAGTGGCTTAGGCGTTGACATGCACACTTATCACGTTGTATCGTCTACGCTTATGCTGTAGCTGTACCCCCCAAGGAGTTAGTACAACTTAGTGGAAGCTGTAAGTTCCTGATGCGGTGAAATGGCATCTTTACGACCCTAGTGTCTCGTCCTGCAAATGATACATAGGTCATCACAATTCACAAAATTTTCTAATAGACGCATAGGAGTAAATAAATAGTCTACTCTCGTTCTCTAGAAGTTGTTCCTCATGGTAGAGTCTGTATGTAAATGCGGTAAAGTGCGATCTTTATTCGCCTAGTGTCTCATTCATTAACTCACTCACTTACCCGCTCGGGAGGTGTTGTCTAGTGCGAGGAGACGCAAGTGTGAATGGGTGAGTGAATGAGTGAGTGAGTGAGTGAGTGAAGGAATCTGAATGAAGTGTGGGCCATTTAATTCAATGCACTTGCGACCAGGTGGGGGGTTGTGCAGTTCAAGTGTCGCACTTGTCCTCCTGATGAGATGAAGGGATGCATAGCCGGTCACATTTAGTAGACTAAAGGCCAATTCTTCCACGTTAGTGTTGTTGTTCTATTCATTCATCATGGTCCATTCTTATATATTTGTTACTTGGGTCTATATTCTCGGTTCTCCCCCTGCCCTCGAGAATCTTCCCGAATGTAGGGATTGTGTGATAGACATAGAGATCAATTCTCTTTGCTTCCCGAGTGCCTCGCCGTCGCCAGCAGGCGCTCGGCTAAACGCACTGAGCAGGTGGAACCTCTTTTACCGGGCGTTGCGTCCCCGGTGAGCGCGCACTTCGCGCACTCGTATTTAAACCTCAATAAAGCAAGCTTTAAATTCCACATTAATTGTTTGAGAATTTTTACAAGAATCAATGTGCAGCGATGGTGCCACCATAACGTTCGACTCCTGGTCAGCGTTTCAGATTTCATTGTGCAGTCTTCTCCGGAGGGTGCCCACTCTGACACAAATTAGAAGAGCAGGAATATTCGAAAAAGCATGATCTCTGATAAGTCAGAAGTAGCCTACTTAAGGCTAAGTAACCTATTACATTCTGTTAGAAGTTCTTGTATATGTCTCCTATTCCTATTGCTATTACTTGTTCTTCTGAAGTAGGTAGTAGACGAGAGCGAAGTAGTAGTTAGTAGAAGTGGAGATCGTAACAAGTTAGGACAAGAAGTAGTTAGGACTCAAGAGTAGTAATACTAATTGTAGGAGTTGTGTAGCACCAGTAAGTAGACCATGATGGTATTTGACTAAAAGCAAACGGAACAGCCCAAAATCGCTTCTGAAAGAGTCGGAGGACTTATGTCATGTTTTCACGATACTTCGTGGCCTGGAAACATTATCTAACTACCTTCTTCCATATCTAACTAAGTACTTACTCAAAGAAGCGCCCAGATGTCGATGTGTTAGGATTGATGATACTAATAACATCGTTCGGTTCTAACATGAAGACGCCAAATGGATAGCATAGGAGTGGATCCAACTAAAAAAGACAAGCAGACGAACACTGCTGCCGCTGATGGGCCGTTAGCATGTTCTGAACAAACTTGTTGCGATCCACTTTCTAGTCGTTCTTCATGAATCATTATTAGTATCATTCAAGTACTTGTTCTACTTGTTTCTTTTTAGTACTCGTAGAGTGATGATGAAGAGAGTCACAGGGTCACTCGCCTTAACAAGGAGTGACGCAATGCCGATCTTCTCCACAACGAACGAACCTATCCTCCTCAATGTCTAGTTAGAGCAAGCAAGAAGTTCTGACGAGGAGCGCAGGTCAGAGGGTGGGTCGTCATCAACATAATTTCGGAAAAAAGCTTCATCGAGATGTGTAAAGTGAAGCTCAAGCTTGATTTAAGAAGATGCCAGTATCTTCTATTTGTGGTGAAGGTATTTCTATTGCATTCTTTCTTGATATCTAATCTGTTTCTCTACGGGTCTCGTTTGGAACATTGTGCAAATGAATACTCAATGTTGTGAATTACTCCCCAAGGAACAAACCTAGCCTCCTCAATGTCTAGTTAGAGCGCCATGGTCATGCAGCTTCCTTCTGATCCCAAGTAATTCGTCTTGCTTCAGGGTGCCATGATGGAATTGTAGCCCTGAACAAGAAGCCCTACAACTTCTTAAGCGACGGCGACCACCATGATATAATCTTCATACTACAAACATCTGGAGGCACACCCGAGGTCCTCGTCTTTTACTTGTTTATGTTTCAACTTCTCAAGTTCAACTTCCCAAGTGCTGCCTTAATAGAACAAATGCCATTGGCAAGGTCTCTTTTAGAGCTGGATGGGGAGGGAAGTAGAGCGCTTCTTGGAGATGAAGTTTTGGAAATCATAATGGGACGTTGGATAAAACTCTAGTACCGCAAAAGCAAGTGTTTTCTATTTCAGTCATTTCTCTAAATTAATGTTCTTGTCGTGACCGCAGCAATGTTTCTAAAGATTTATTGACTGTGTTCGTCATGTTCCTGGAGAAGAAGATGAAGTTGAAGGGAGGACGATGAATTTACTAGTTCTACTGAAGATTCTGAAGTAGATGCAGTTGCTGTGGATTCCATGCCTTTGGTGAGCGGATGCAGTTGATGTCATGATGCGTCAGTTGATGTGGAAGCCATGCTGCCATAAACCCAATTGGAATCAGAATAGTTCTCGCACCGATTTTTCTTTTCCTCTCTGATCACGGGTCTCGTATAAAGCTCTTTTTTCCATCCCAAGCCGCTGCACTTCGCCGTGCAGAAGTTAGAGAGGCTCAGGCTCTATGGATTTCATGTACTACAAGTGGAGTTGATGATCTTGATGATCTTCTACTTCTACCTAGTAGAGGGAGGAGCCTTAAAAGAGTTCTCGTCAGTGGAATCGAGGGTCCAAGTACCCGCTTTGCAGCAAGCATAGTCGCAGTTATTCAGTGCACAATTGATTTCATACTTCTGACCGGAGTAGATGAATGATGCCACTGATTGAGACTGACGGTTCCTGTAGTATGGGACGAAAAGTGGCGTCGTTCTTCCCCTTCGTTTACATTGATTTAGTTCCCTTGAGTTCTTACGTCATTTACATTTAGTCCATGATGATGATTCCGTCTTACCTTCTTCCTTAGCGTTAGCCTTAGGTGGAGGAACGACGTTCCCGCCCTATATCTTATAGGTCGTTCTCAAGTAGAATGTTGAGTAGCATCATACAGTAGGGGTTGCCTTGACGCTGCACAATGTGAATGGTCACAATGCAGTTCCTGGACCATCTGCTTTCGCTTCTTGATCTGTCGCGCTCGCGCCACTTGTAAAGAGTTATTTTAACAAAGAGGATTTTTGAGTATCAAAAATCTTCCGTAGGAGTAGCTAGTGCATTCAGTTCTTCAGAAGAAGATGTAGTTAGTCCCTTTGAGGGTAGATCAGAGACTGAAACTTTCGGGAATGGTGACTAGTGGTAGCCGCAAAATCTTCAGTAGTTTTTAGTCCCTGTCGTGATCTTATAAATATGTTGACTCTTGACTCCTGAGTATGTAACGTCATGATACCTCTGCGCCCGTCCCTAATTTTTGTTGTCCTTCTAGTACTGTCTACTCGCCTAACACGTCGAGAAACCGGTAAGCCGCCGGCGAAGTCTACAACTACTAAAATCAGGGGTATCGGTTCCTTCAGGCACCCTGTAGCTTCGTAGAAGTGTAGGCGATATTGCAAAATTCCTATTGAAGAGGTCGTTGAGCAGGGGAACTACTACTACTTACTTTAAGTCATCATTTTTATAAGTATATAGAATCAATGTACCAGTAGCCCCCCCTCCCCAGAAGATGTGCTTGATCCTTGTAAAGCTTGTTTCAGCTTTTTAATGACGGACGCCACGACAGATCAGAACTTGAAAAAAGATTCTGGATGATCCTGGAAAATTCTGGAACTCTCTTCTGTTGCCAGACAGTCATATACATTGGGTGGCTGCTCTGTTGCCTTCTGTTGCTTCTCCTGAATCCACGTCAAGCCGCGTACTGCTGGCGCTTTGCATGAGGGAGCAACCTTGCTCTCCTGCTTGTATGAACAAGAACATGTAGAGGAATGCAATGTACCGCAGTAGAGACCAGTTCCTTTTCTTAGTTGCCTTACTACTTCTAGTTCTCTGTATGGTTCTGGTATTTGGTAGCCTGAGTTTGATCACAAGGGTTCTCTTCTTGTGTTCTCTTATGTGTAGGTATGAAGATTAGAAGGGAGGATTATAGGAAGATCATGTATTCGAAAACCTGAAATAACCGAGTAACTACTTGAAATAAGCACAGTTAAGCCTGAACAAGGAAGAGTAGCCGTGTCAAACCTACCTACCTCCCTTATTTCAGTCACTTACTCGGTTATTCTAAGTTTTCGAAAACCTGAAATAACCGAGTAACTACTTGAAATAAGCACAGTTAAGCCTGAACAAGGAAGAGTAGCCGTGTCAAACCTACCTACCTCCCTTATTTCAGTCACTTACTCGGTTATTCTAAGTTTTCGACTAGATGTACGGTTAAAAAAAGCAACTCAGCCAACTCAGAATCAGATAGGGTGGCCCTTCCGGGTTTATTTAGGGGTTTAGTATTCGATGAAGTTCTGAAATAAGCGAGTAACCTAGAGAGCATTCGCAGATACTCGATTCTTGTTGTATTTGTTACTCGCATATTTATTTCTCAGTTTTCGATTACTTAGAGCTTAGAAGCTGTGCTGCAAGATGAAGGACGAGAGCCAACGATTGGACCACGACCCGCCAACAAACTACGTCAAACTTCTACGTCACTATAGTAAACCTAATTCCGCAGCAACATCAGCTTCAACATGATGTTCCACGTTCATAATGTCAAGGATGTTGATGATGTATTCAGCGCAAAGGACGTGGTATCATCTTCGAGTAGATGGTGGTGGTGATGGTTTACCCTCTCAGGTGAAGATGGAACCCCACTGGCGCCATTGCGTTAGAGCTAGCGCGCTTGCGTCCTCCTTGAACGCATCTTCCTTGGACACTTCTTTGCCCCTTCAAAAAAAGCGCCAAGGATAACGCTGAGAGTGCTCCAGCGGTAGCCATAATCGTGCTTATCCTTATGTCCGTCGTCATTTTTTTCCTCGTCGCGGCCGTTTATATCGTCCTCGCGGCCGTTTATATCGTCCTCGCGGACATGTATTTCATTAGAGCTGAATCGTGGCGAACTAGAATCACTCGACGGCTATCAATTATGCGACAGCTACTATGTAGCCAAGTACTAGTTGTACCTTCTTCTTGTTTTTGCAACTACAAGCATGTTGAATGTCTCACTCTTACAACTATAAGCACGTGAATGAAGTCAAATAGTGATAGAAGAATGATCTCACAACTATGAGTATGATGATGCTGAATCTATTCCGCAGTCTGCCTAAGTATGATGATCATATCTACCTAGCAGTAATATTAATCTAGCACTATAAATATGAGTATGATGATGATCACAACTAGCAGTACAACACTACTCCTACTTCAATGACGGCTGCTCTCTTCAGGTATGGCGGTCAGTCTTCATGCCTAAGTGAATGTGGTGCATGACCTTGGTCTACCGCGTCCTGCTCCTGCTGAGCTTGATTTTCTGTTGCATCTTGTTCTTGTCGTTGTTCCTCGGGAAGCACAGAACTAGAACTACCTCCAACATCGATGTCATGGTCATCGATGTCATGGTCGTGATCTATTATCACAGCACGAGCCCGTTGCGTGCTGTCCTCCTGCTCGTGATGCAATCGTCCACTTAGTACGGCAGCACCACAGGAGCATAAGAGAGCCATCAAGCGGAGCTGCATCTTGTTCGGCAAAGGCAAACGATCACGAGCACTAGAGGAATAAGTAGACTGTGTGAGCCCATTTCGACTTCGATGCTCCGCAGAGCTACAACTTCTACGACGCATCTTGTTCATCGTCAAATCCGTCGATTTGATTCACATTCATGCTCCTGTAGGTACTACAATCTTCTACCTGTGTACTAAGTGTACGTCTTTAACTATCAACTTCAAAAACATTGTGAAGAGCACTGTATTATCCACAGAAACAGGTCTGCCATACGTCTTTGTGACGAGAGTTAACAGGAGAATCAATCTCTCATCTCTCTCTTCTACTGTTTCCTTAGGATAGGATAGGATAGGATAGGATAGGATAGGATAGGATAGGATAGGATAGGATAGGAGTTGGCTCACCTGTGAAGGGATGAGCGTATAGGCAAAAGGCGCCTTCATATACGCCGATCCTTTGTCGACTCTTGATTTCATCAGCCTGATTTCATCAGCTTTATTCACCAAACCGATCCAGCCTCGAATAAAGGAGAATATCACACTAAGCGACAATCTCAAAAATGCGAACACCTAATCACACTGTTCGCATGAACTGTCTACGAAGGTAACAGCTTGAATAATTTGTAGTTTGAAATCAGTCACGGAGGGCCTGATAACTCATAGGTCACCGCAGTGACAAAACAGGAGCACACTCATACGAGAGAAGCGCCACAGTCTAAATATGATGTTAGTTTATCATAGTGCTCCTGGTGAGGGTCTGAAATGGAGGAGGAGTAACACTCCCCTCATTGATGAAGACAAATTTTCTGAAAAATGAGACCCCACAGAACAGCAAAGACAAGCTGCCCCTGTCACAAAGAGTGCATCTCCAGATGCACCCTGGCATTCACCATCGTCTTTTCACCTAAATGAAAAAACGCGGCTAGGTCCCTCCATGAGAAGCTTCTCCATGTCGCCCGTATCGCCCCACAGCTCGCCGGCAGAAAGGGCGTCGGAGCCGAGGACAATGTAACGAGCCCGCGGAAAGTGTTCGCGTAGCAGTCGAAGACGCTCCAAGCGCGTCATAACGTCCGCGATGTTGCGCATGGTACTAACCCAGGCAACATAAAAGGATAAGCCGTGCTGCACCGAGAACTTGGCGAAGGCTGCAGCGATCCGTTGCGTGGTAGCGCATCTCGACGAGCATCTTCCTAATGCATAGACGGCGCCAACGTTGTCGCAATGAAGCACAACTGATTTGCCGCGAAGGTGGTCGCGGAAAAAATCTCGTGCGACCCGCGCAGCGAAAGTCTCCAGCACACCAATGTCCAACTTGGCAACCCAGCACGGGATTGATCGTACGACACCGGAAAACGCAATCTGGGTAGCGTCGGAAAGAAAAAGGAAACCGCCGATATTAAGCGAAAACTGGTCCAGGTCCGAACGTTGTCCAGCGGCAATCGCGTCGCGAAGTGCAGACTGGTTCACGAGGGCGGCGTCTGTGTACAGATGGACCAAAGGAGCCGACGAGGCTTTAGTCGAGAGAAGTAGCGGCTTCGTCGACCTTGCGACGAAGATCATGATGCGGATGAGTCCAAGTAGAGCACGGCGCTCCTTTTTCTTGCGAGTGTTCGTATGGAAGAAGGCCTCAGAGCACCACGGATCGACGCCCTTGGCTAAGAACATAGACCCTCGATCAAGTTGCACGCAATGTCTGTACAGCCCACGAAAGCTCTCTAGCTCCTTAATGGTAAGGCAGTGCGCCTCGAGGTTGGCAGCTGCTGCGACGCCCATGTCGGCCAACTGCGTAAGTTTGGAAATATCCACACCACAAGCCAGATGGAGCTCGTTGACGAGCTGATACGCGATGCCAAGCACAGTCAGAGAACGCTTCAGGGCTTCATCGTGATGTTCTTGTTTTGCGTCGGCTTGTTCCCATCCTGCCAAAGCAAGAAATAAGTCGACAAGGGCAGAGTCGGAACGCAAAGCAGCAGCACGAGACTGCGAGTGGACGTCATCCACATACACAGTGGACACCAGTAGGAGGACCAAGTTCAGGATGCACATTATGCATTCTGAAACGTGCACGCAATCGTGAACGCTGGCCAAACTCCCAAACAGCTGCACCCAAGAAAGGATGACGACCCACTTCCTGTCTCGCTTAGGCCTCTTAAGTGATTGCGGAGCGTCTGGCGATTTTGGTTTTCCCCGCGAGCTGCTTTTGTCTTCCTTTTCAGAGTCCTCCACTGCCCAAGGTATTGGGAAGAAAACTGCGTTCTTGTTGGGCTCGGCGGTAGCCAGTTGGTAATAGAACTGCCTCAGGTCCTTCTTGGCAGATAGCGGGCGGAAAGCATAAGAGTCCGCGTGGATGCCGTCGTTGGACCCATCCGGAACGGAATCTGGGTCAACTTCCCTGGATGTGGCAGTATGGACCTCCATGGAGGCCCGAAGCAACTTTTCCTGCGAGATGTCGGCGGCGATGTCCTGCTTAAACTGCCAGAAGCCCAAGGGGCGGGACTTGGACGACATCAAGCGTGACGAGATTTGTGTCGTGGCCCGGGCTCCCAAGAGTCTCATGCGCTCGAGGGCAACCATGAAGGTATTCTGAAATCGGAAATCCACACACACGCGCGCTTTACCACCTTGGACGACTGGGAAGGCTTTCGAGCCACCTAATGGAAGAGAGGAGTTTAGTGGTGCTTTAGTCCATCTTCCCGAGTCGACTAGGTCGGACATCTGCTGCCACATCTCCTCGACGAGAGACTCGTCTGCCCAATGGTCCCGCTCGGGCAACTTCGAGGCAGACTGGATCTTGGTCGTGGCTTCTTCAGCGCGTTTTCGCCTCTTGGCTACTTCTTCTGCGCAAACAGGGCCCCAGAAGCCCGAAGGACGAATGTCATTGTCTTGACGAATTCCATGCGTCATCTTGTCGATGATGCTCATGATCTCACTTTTCCTCGCCCACAATGATTTATGGGCGGACGCCGCCCGCTCCAGAATCGCCTCGAAAAACAAAATGCTTTTATTTTTGTAAACAAAAGCAATATGCGGCAGAAGGGCTTTATGGAACTCAGTTTCTTGGCGACGGAGAGAGGAGTGGATGCGCACGAGCATGTTCCCAATATTCTGGTTTTTATACAGGATTTCTTCTACCGAGGCCGACTTGTTGAAATCAATGGGGATGTCGAAATATTCAGGGACAGCCGACATACAGCCGTACGTACGCCCGCCGCGATCGGCCTCCAATGCGGCCGCAAAGTCGGTGGCGTCAGGGTCCACCATCGCGCTCAGGTCACGGCCAAGCACCACGCCCGTACGTCCTTCACGGCCGTCCGAAACTTTGGAGACAGAGGGGACAGCGCTATTCTTAATGAATAGCAGCGCGCTAGGCTAAGTATTTCAAATTAGATGCTTCAAATTAGACAGCACGAGATGAGGTAAGCTATACCCGAATAAGTAAAATATGAAAGGGACAAGCCTCAGATAACGAAGGGGCGAAACTGAACAAAGAATAAACGGGAGGGCGTCAACGATGAAACTCGCATCCCTGTCCTCATCGCTGTACATAACAAGGATAAGGCTTAAGAAAAGAAGGAGCGTCGCTCGTTAAACAGATGGATACGTCGCTCGTTAAACAGATGGATCCTACGCGGATGGCACATTAAGACAGAAACGTCGAAGGGAAAAGAACCCGAGCCCTGCTGCACACGCTCCACGAACAGACCAAGTGCTCTTACAGAAAACCCAGGCCAAACTGGGCGGGACCGCGCTCACGCTCGTGAAACCTCAACTATACTCGCTTGTCACTCTTGAAACAAGAACAGAGAGTGAGAGGCACGGCCGGCACGCGAAAGCCTATCGCGAGGCCAGATAAAAAGAATATACTGCACAATATGAGGTGCCACAGAAAGCGCCATCAACAGAATTTAAGGAGAGGCTCCAAATGGTCTGCTGAGACGAGAGCCAACTGAGAGCCCGAAAGGATCGCTAGCCACCCCTGTCTCCGACAAGTGGCGCAAGCAATTCCTTCGTAGCCCGCAGGCACGCTACTCGTCGGCGGCGAGTGCCATAATGTCGGCAGTTTTGACAGCCCCCTTCAAGAAACGACTGCTCAAGAAGAGAAGCTTCTGGGCGTCACCTTTGTGCGCCAGCTTCTTCTTGCATGGTGAGGAGCATTTCCCCTGCAGCCAATCGAGGCAGACGTGCTGCTTAGCGTTTTGCTCCGTGTTCTTGGCGCCCGGCTTGCGAGTGGGCTTCTTTATCGGGTTCGGCTGGTGCTGCTGCCCAGAATCGTCTTGAGGTCGGGGCGAAAAATCGAAAGTCGACAAGACAGCCAGCAGGCGCTTCTCGGCGCGGATACTCGCCTGGAATTCGGCGACGAAATCAGTGGTGATCGCCAAGCGCGCCTGGCGTTGATAGAGATTATCGCCGTCCGCGACGACTGGTAGGTTCCCCGATTTTAAGCAGTTACCCAAGTTGTCGAAGAACAACTTGTACAGCGTCGGCTTATCCAGCACCGTGTCGGCCGCAGACTCGACCAACGACCCAAGAAGCGCATCCTTCAGAATCTTCTGCAGGCGGTTTGTTTCCGCGACGCCCAAGCAATTCACCGAACGAAGGGCAGCAAGAACAGCGAACGGGGTGAACTTCAACGAAGTTGTAGACGCGCATAGTTCCCCAATTTGTTGCGACTCGAATTTGCGTAGCGCAAAGAGATGCTGCTTGGCGCTGCATTTCTCGTCCACCCCCGTCATGCGTTGGCTCAACAGCGTTAGCTGATTAGCAGTCGGGACGCCGAGCCCTTGCTCATCCTGAGCAACTTGCAAAAGATTGACGAAAGCGGCCATTTTTTTGGCGAGTACGTGAAGCAGCGACGCTACCGTGAAGAAGTTGGTATAGTTTTCCCTGTCATAAATAAACAACACGCAAGAGAGTATGAGTAAGACGAGGCAGAGCCCCTTTACATAAGGTCCCGGGCGATCTGCCACTTTTCTGGGGATCTTCAATTTTGGAGTGCGAAGGGGGGATCTCTCCAAGGTCTTCTCTCAGAAGGTGCTCAGGTTTTCCTGGGAGCTCAATTTTGGAACTCAGTGCGCACCCTCACGATAAGCACAAAGGATCTCCGAAATGTGTAGGATTGGAAGATCTTGCGCCCCAGACTACAAAGGCGCAGTTGTCACTATGTGAGACACTCGCACCACAGAGGTCATAGGCAGAGCAAACTTATGATCTTGGTGAATCTTGGTGAATCGAAATGCATACGACTAGAAACAATACTTGTAAGAAAAGAAAGGATCTCGAGAGCCTAGCCTAAGGGGTGCCAAAAAAAGATCGAACAACAAGTGCACACGAAGCTAGGCGTTAATACGCGCCGGATAATAAGTCCTCGACCCAGTCGTCGACTGGGAGGGAGGGGGCTGGATTTTTTGGCCTCCGAAAAACAGAAACCGGCTTCCTAATCGGCCACTCCATGGCCACACTATCCGCAATGAGCACGGAGGATGCCAAGTAATGCTCGGCCGAGTCGTCGGATCCCCAACGGCCTAATTTAATGACGTCGGATTTCGTCATGCCTCCTTCGTAAGCGGCCCTTGCAGTGCCAATCCTGACCGAGTGGGTGCCAAATAGTTTGCGATTATTTTCGCATCTCGGGTTCGCGATGCTCGAGAGACGCAGAATTTCCTCAAGTGTAGCTGCATGCCCGCGCGTGCTCCAAAATTTGACCGCATTCCACTGGGCAGCTGAGCAGCAATGCACCGGGCAAAGCTTCACGCAGTTGACACCGGCCTGCACCTGAGGGGCCCAGTCGCAGCAGCAGCAGAAGTCGGATCTATGACCATGCGCCAATTGGTCAGTTTTGGACTTCCCGCGTAGTAGAGAAACTCTCCTCCGAACGCATCGCATTAAACCAGCACACAATGAGGAAACCGACATAGGTGCTCATCTTGCACTTCTCGCCGGTGGCGCCCTGGATGGCCGTCTTATCACCTAGGACCTTAGAAGCAGCCAAGATCAACAACATGTGGGAAAGCCGCAAGCCTTCCTCTTGGTGTGCAGGGGGGCGCGCCGAAAGGAGGTGACGGAAAGCTTTCGAATACTGCACTTCAGCATCCCGAGAGAGCGCGGCGACACACTCAGCGTAGCACTTCACGTGTGAAAAGTAGGTGACCCGCGACTTTGGAAACTCGGAGCACTGCGATAAAGCAGCTGCGAAGAGTTGGAGAGAAGTTCCCGTGATTGCGCGTGGCCACGGTGATAAGCGCGCAGCAGTCATGAGCTCCGCGCATTTCTCATACTGCTTCTGGTATGAGGCCATGGTCTTCGCGTTGAGGCGTCTTTTTGTGAACTCAAGCGAGTTCTCCCAAGCAGAAGCAGCAACCCGTTTAGCGGATTCGACCGTAATAACCTCCGGTAAATCGGGGGGTCTGCTGACGCGAAATGTCGCAGCCACATTTACAACCGTATCTTTCCACGCGGCCAGCATGCACTCCGGACGACGTTGACCGAGGGAGTTTGCGCCCTGCCGCGAAACGCCTTTATGAATTGGGGCAGACTGCACACTGTCGAGAGATCGATCGTAAACACGGCTGCCGGACGAGCCCTTAACATGACTACTATTCGACTCTGGTGGAGTAGGAGGTGCAACGACGACTGTCGTTGAGCCGGATGCGGCTAGAGGCGGTGGCGGCAAAGACGCGCTCCCTTTCGCCTTGCCTTTCTGTGGATTCGTCTTCCCGCCGCCTTTCGTCACATAGGCGGGAACTTGTGTAAGCGCCGGCCCCTTTCCATACGGGTGCACAGCATTCACATGCGCCCCTTTTCCAGGCTGCTGCGTCAGCGGAGATGCGAATCCCTGCTGTGATAATTGTTGACCAGCATGGACTGCCGGATCTCCACCACCTTGAGCGAAGATGTTCGGCGGAAGAATAGGTGGGAACATCTGAGGAGCAGAAGATTGCGCCTGCGTCGTCTCCGGCTGTACAACAGCTCGAGGTGGCGACGCTGGTGGTTTCACAAAGCCCTGAGCGGCACTTTTATGCCGAGCGGAGCGCGAGAAAACGTTCATCTTAAAATCACTAAAACTAGGGTGGGTAAGGGTGGGAAAGTCGAAAATTACGACCGAAATATTAGGGGTATTTTTTCGGTCGATATTTTCAAATTTATTGGACTAGCTCGATATTGAGAGCGTTACCGTTCCTTACCCGTAGATCAGGAGCTAGTAATGGAGATCGCCGACGACAAGTGATATACTACATATAAAAATCATCTAATCATCTTACATCATTAAGGCTTCCTCCACCTGTAGGTCCACAACGGTTGTGGTTGCGGTTCATCTTGTAAAAATAAACGATTCAAGAACAACAGCGGTGATGAAATATATATTTTCAGTGCGTCAGCGTCATCTTGCTTCATCTTATGAATATGAATTATAGAAATATAATGAAGATCAAGATGAACCGACTGAAAAAAAATAATATGTTGTCGGGCTCGCCATATCGGTCGGCCATAAAATACAAGTAGACTGGTACAGGAACCAATGCAGTTTTTTGGTTTGGTACACACAGAAGAGAAGGACAATCGGGAGTTCTTTCATCTACGCCAGTCCTTCAATCCCCGTATATTTTCCGCTAGAATCTCCGTCGCCCTCACGCTTCATAACGCGATATTAGAGACTGAGACCAGATGACTACGTGTCATTCCATCATGATTTTTCTCTTAACTTAGTTCCATATAGAAGTACTAGCGCGGTGCGTGCTAGGTCCCAGCTAGCGATTGTAATCATCGTGTACGTGTAGTAAACCACGACCATATATTAAGACGAGTTGTACTTACTCTCTTACCCTTCTGACTCCGTGTCCTTCCATAATACTCTTTCTTGACTATGTGAATCGGTATTCCGCCAATAATATGCGGACAAATCCAGTTCTTCATCCCCTCCGCGTCCACCTGAGTGTCTCCAACTGGCATCGCCTCTTCGTCCCTGACGTGAATCCCGCAATCCTTCAGAGCTGTCCGAGTGAATTCCAGACACGTCCATGGACCCTCCACGTCGAGGGACCGTTAGAAGAGAAGGGTGAGGAAGATGCGGTGCTGGAGAAGACAACTTCGTTATCGTCTAGTCTGTTATCCCAACATGATTCACTGAGAACAGTGAGGTGACCTCACTGAGGTCGTGGAGTAATTGGAAATATGCATATATTTTTGCTACGGTTGAAGATGCGGCTGAGCTATGGAGCGGTAATCGAGTCGGCGCCGGGTCTACCAGAATCAGATTGAGAAGAGCAAGAGGAAATCAAGCACTTCTTGAAATCCTCTTGCTCTTCTCAATCTCATTTTGGTAGATGTTCAAGAGAGCTTCTCTCTTCTTTAGTAACCTAGAAAGCAAGACCTCCTAGTTTAAATAACGCATTAATCACATGGGTGGAGCCAAGCTACCTAGGAAAAGAAAAAGGAAGGATAGTAGGTAAAGGATAGTTAAGTATAGAACTATTAGTATTGGCCTATTAATAACCTAATTTCTCCTTGCTCTAAGGGTGAGTAATAACTACCAATATGAATAGTAACTACAACCAGGACAAGAATGAGCGGTCGTTAGACGAAGTCAACAACAACTTAGAGCAGGCCTTGTTGTTGCTACCAGAATGAGATTGAGAAGAGCAAAAGGTGAAGAGCAAGAGGAAATCTAGGTTACAAAAAGCAAAAGGTGAAGCACAAGTAGAGAAAAAAACCATAATAATAATGATTCGCCGTGTGCATGAGTCTCGAAGGAACACCCGTCGCGTGAGTATAGAAGCCATCTTTTTCGTAGGTTTTAGGATAGTAGGCAGTCTTGGCTTCTTTAGCTGCCTTCCACTCGGCCACCGTGGTCATGTGATACAAGATTTCAGGCTTTTCTTCGATAGAACTGCACACTTTCGCGCCATTGGCGGAGTCGACAACTGAGCATGTCGTGATGGGTACAAGAGGATGTCTTCTTCCTTGTACACGAAATGTTCTGACCGAGTGGCAGCTCGTTTCGATGACTACATTTTTTCAGTAGAAAACTACATAGTGCTAGTGGTACATTTGAAAATATCATAGAAAAAGTAAGCTCAGGAACTAAGTGTGAGTAAAGAATTTGTCATCTGTCGTAGTCCCTGATTCTTGTGCAGCATGAAGAGAAGGAGCAGGTCGCAAGGTGTGTAGACGTGACGCTCTCAAGAAAACTCTCACTGCTCGTAGTAGCGGTCCAGAGTGAGTAGGTTCAGGAACTAAGAATAAACTCTCCTTGTTCTAGTATTAATAAAATAAGATAGATAGTAAGTCATTATAGCTAGAATTACCATTGATCGCACCGCCATGGAGCTTCTTGAGACCGTCACTGATCTTCTCACCTTCCACGTTCTCGTCTTTACTTAGAAGAATGCGCGAACGAAGATGAGTAGCGCTTTACTTCTGGTTCTGCCTGTACCGCTTTCTCAGAGAAAAGCTTCACTCACTACGTAGTACGTACTATATCACTTTCATCAAGTTGTATCTTTTATTGATTTCTTCCAACATAATCAAGGGTCTTACACAACATAGTCAGATGATCGTAATTCCCTGATACAGCGGTCTGGTCGAAAAGCAGGTAGGCACACTGGCACGTATTCGGCGTCGACTGGAAAACTCGGCCGAAAGCGTGTTCCTTCTGCGATAAAAACTGTCTGGCCAGCTGAGGCCTCTACTTTGTTGCCGTCGGTTTCAAATACAATCTTGCCTGAGGATTAAAGCGTACTTATGCGTAAGAGAGTGGGAACAAGATGTAACAGAGTGGGATGAAAGAAAGTCCTTGTAGAACAAAGAGACTGAAAGTGCCCTCTTCTACCTAGGTACAATTCTCCTTTCATCTCAACCTCCTAGGACAAGTCTCCTCTTTTTGAATACCCCAGTCCTATCTCACTCCTCGTACTATCTCACGGTAATATTTTGAAATAAGTGCCCTCGTCCCATCTCAGCCTTTAAAAATCTACCCTCTAGTACAACTGATGCCTTCAATCTAACAGTCACATTCGGGAAGGGCAACACGCCCTCTAGCTCTAGAAGTATACCAACAACTATCCCAACAAGCTATATTACAATTACAAATTTTGCGAAGCGGTGCGGGCGCAAAGAAAGCCGGCACTTCACGGACGCAAAGAAAAAGACAGCACAGTAGTGTAAGAGCTAGACTAAGCAAGTACATACGGTATGCCATACTCAAATTTTCTTGGTTGTCATCATAATTCAAAACGCAGATCCATTCGTCGTAGTGGAGCGTCAAAAACGGTTCAGCTGTGCCAGCATCGGCTTTTACGAGTGCAATCGAGACTCGATCGTCCTTAGAGGCAACATTGCCCGCGAGCTCATCGATTTTCAGACCAGGAGCATCAACCACACGGACTGCAGAACCAATTACGGAAACAGAGGTCGTCGTTGTGGATGAAGGCATCTTGTTGCTTTTTTTATTGAAACCACGACTCCTTTTTTACTATAGTATTTTGATTTTTTGTCTTCTCTATTTATTGAATGGACCTTAAGGCTCAATGGTGATACCGTTTCTGATCGTCGTTGTTAAGATTGACCGATAGGGGGAACAAATCAACTAGCTCCCGGCTATGCTAATGCCAGAGCGAATGGTTTACTTTTGTGTTGCACTAGACTCAAGGCCTGCGATGATAATTGGAAACATCACACATGAGCAAGTTTGGTGTTGCATGATCCTAGTGGTAGTTTGTTGATCTTCATAGTAATGACCATGATGATGAAGATCGCGAACTTGGTGGGATCTCGTGCTGTTCTTCGTCTTCTGTATTCACGACGATCAGAAACGGTATCACCATTAAATGGACCTTAATGGTGATACCGTTTCTGATCGTCGTGACTTATAAACAAGAACATTCCCAAAAGGAACACGACACGCCATGGCCTCTTGTTCACCCATCAAACGTATCCGCAGCTTCGGCGTCTTCCTCCAGTCGTTCGATTGGTATGAAGAAAGGGTGGAGCAGAGCAACTGAATGGTGCTGGTATTTGGTAACCTGATTTTGATCCTAAGGGTTCCCTTCTTGTTTTTCCTTAGGATCAAACTCAGGTTACCAAATACCAGAACCATTCAAACGAGGGTCTGTTGTAGGAGGTGTAGAATGTAAGTACATGTGGAAGGCTGAAGGACGTAAGTACATGTAAAAGGCTGAAGGACGACGTAAGTACATGTAGCAGCAGCAATGTATCATGAATCTAGATAAGTATGAACCAACTGCTGCTTGATTCTGTTCAAGGTCACAGTCAACAACATAACTTTCGTATACTTCCCACCACCAGTGGTACCAGCACCACTTGTACCAGACGACTTCTGTTGTTCTCCTTCTGTTTTTTTAGTGTAGTAATCCTCCTCCAGAGCTGCTAGTTCGTCCACGTTATTCTCCAAAGCAGCCAGAGCGAATCTTTGTCGTCGTTCGAACTCTTCGTAGATTATTAAAGGTGGTTGCAGCATTACTCTTACATTCCTCGTGAGATCGGAAATACGTGATCCCTGCTGACCCAACAACTATTTCAGGATAGTTAGAGGTAGGTTTTTGGTGTTCGTTTATCCCGCTTGTTATGGCTGTCCCCCTTAGGAGAGCCATAACAAACGGTAACAAAAGCACCTTTAGCCTACCCTTAAGATAGAATAGGATCATTAGGAGCAGTGGGCTCATGATCTACAAAGAGACCATGATGCTACTATTCTCTAGTACTTGATGAGATCCTACTATTTTCTACTTGAGGCCAACAAGGATGTTATTGCAGGATACAATGTGGTGACGAACCTTAAGTTTAGCTCTTTCCTTTCGACTCGCTTTTCGATATCTTTAGGTCGGTCGTTCCCGAGAATATTCTGGTCAGACCAACGAGGGGCGATTCCGTGGATTAGAGCAGCTTTCTACTTTGTAGGAAGTCAGAGGGAGAGGAGGTGCTGGTGACCGTCTGCTTCACGGATACAATTCAAGGCTGCACCAAAGGTGTATCCCAGTATGCTAATGTAATAAGATGAGCCTGCCCTAGGACTTTCTAAGTCCAGCACTTCTATGGCGTGAAAATGTAGTGAGGACTTCCATCAAGTCTCTGAGGCGGCGGACGTCAAAACTTCGTTAATGTTTCATAACGGCTGCAAGGGTGTGTCGTAGTATGTTATCGGGTAGCTGCTATCGCGGTCAAAGGCTTCCTGGGTCAGCTCCTCATCCTCCACCAATCCTAGCATCAAATAGAGAATGTCGATTCTCGAATGCCGTAGTAGGAAAATCGATGCAGATTAGAAGTTCCGTAATAAAAAAATTGGTGGGGACGATTAGTACTTAGATTTACAAGAACAGTGAGAAAGATGGGACCACTTATGGGAGTTGGTCGTATTAGAATTGAATGAGAATAAATGGGGAAGGAGAACGACCAGATGAAAAAGACTACTAGTGGTAGATGAAGTGGAGGACAAATGGACGAGTTGCATGCGTGTTGAAAGTGTCTACCCAAACATCAAAGCAAAAGAACCAAAGTCGAAACATCATCATTGAAGAAGTAGGAGCAGCGATAGTATTTTCTTCTCACGATGGCGATAATCCTTCATCACCACGACCTCCTCCACGTCCACATTCTATACATTATTTCTTGCCCACGGGCCACGACAAGGACAACATGAAAATGTCATAATTAAAGCTCTCCTGTCCGAGTGGTATGTCAACGGATGCGAGGTAGTTGAGGCCCACTTGAACGATGTCCCGCATGTAAATTGGGACTTCCTCCAGACTTATTATGGTGTAGTTGCTCACACTAAACAACTTCCAGTCTGCAGATCTGCCATCTGCAGCTCGTGCTGACTCACCGAAAAAAGCATCCACGAAAGAAGACTTAGAGTAGAGCTAATGGAAAGAAAAGAGAGGAAACAGCTCTTTCACTCTCAGGAGTCCTTGTCTGTCACGACAAGCACGTCGAAGTCTAAAACTATTAAATACCAGCACGTCTACTTCTACTAGATAGTCGAGTGCTTACTGGATGCTCGTCTCCTTTTTTTGTACTGTCGATATTGTACAGGAAAGACACATCTCGCGCAAACCATAATAGCCGCACTATAATCGCCTCCCTCGCCTGCTTCTTCTTAAAGGTCGGCTCTCATTGGTCACTGACTCTGAACGGGAAGGGCCCAGCACCTCTTTGCTTGTTTTCCCTTAGCCTTCCCCTGTTGTTCTCTCACGGGGCCCCTCTTCGATCTCAGTAACCTGTACTGTTCTGCTGGTATTCGGTAGCCCCCTGATTTTGATCATAATAAGGGAAAATAAGTAAGAGGATAATCCTTGTGATCAAATTCAGGTTACCAAATACCGGAAGCGTTCATGACTGATAAGTGAACAGGCCAACGCCTAAACCACTAAGCCAACTGCGCAGTTCGCTTAGTGGTTGAGGCGTTGGCCTGTTCACTTATCAATGACCACTCTCAGTATGTAACCAATGGCAATGGAGTTGGAGTGTGGGCCTTAATCTTCACCGGTGACATTATCCTCATCATACCCGAGGCGGAGATATCGCGACCTCTTCCCCTCATTCCTCAAACATGCGTAGGCCTTGGTCAACTTTTGGAAGATCGCCTTGTCTCCACCGGGTTTGTCTGGATGATGTTGGAGTGATTTGCGTCGATATGCTTGAACGACTTGGCGGTTGCTGCAATCTTCGGGTATATCCAATAGTTCGAAGTACTCAAGACGACGTGAGGACGATGAGGAGGACATGGTTTCTGATTCTGGTCCTGAATATAATTACGTGGAGGTCTTTAGGTTTTTTTATGATGAACAAGATTTGTAGGAGTAGTCGTGTACAACTCACAGTTACTGTACCAGTTCACACTGTACCAGTCGAATTTGGACTGATTTCAGCTACAACTGTACCAGTCGAAATGGGAAGATTAGTTACTCACGGCAACGTCGTCGTAAGTACGTACCGATATCTTTTTTTAGGATCTTCATCTTCATCACAACAGAAGTCATCGGATCAATAAATATTTGACGGTCTAAGAACCTCTTGTTTTCGTTCCTTCTCCTTGTACGACTGCGACGATCTCCTTCACTCGAGTGCTCAGTTCTATCAATATGAATATCACGCTCACGCTCCTTCTTCTTCTCCTGTCAACCGAAATTACTTGGACAATCAAGAATGGACAGAGTACCGAAGTGGTCTCTGTCTCAACTACGAGTCAGGAGGACATCTTCTTCGTCTTCTGAACTCAGGAGACAGTCTACTTCTGAACACTCTGACTATTGTAATAAGTCAGGAAGTTTGAGCTAGACCCTGCTTTCTTGGCAGCACCTTCATCGTCAAATCAAATAGGACATCATGCCAAGAGCAAGATCAAGAACTTCGACACAACTAAATTTTGTTGGCTCTGCTATATAGTGAAGATAGCATGCAGGTGCTCTGTCTTGGTCTTGGATGCATAGGGAAGGGGAAAGGGTCTTGGATGCATAGGGAAGGGGAAAAGACCTTTAATTAAGCAATCTTGACAAGTTCAACCGGGACGTTCTAGCAGGAGGAGGAGAAGCGTGGGTTGTATAATGGGCGGGTAATGCAGTTGCAGGGGTGGTGGTATTATTTAATTACTTAGTATGGTCGGGGAACCATATATTTTTAGACATACTTCAGCCAATTTCAAGGTAGAACAAATGCAAGGTAGAACAAATGAATAAGGATACTGAGCAGAACAAGGTAGTCGTCAGATTTCTTTTGCTCCTAAACCTCATAACGCCAAGATGAGACAAGGACACATGGGATTTTTAATATAGAAAGAGACCTGACGAGAACAGAAGGAGCAGCGTCGTCGTTAGCAGCAACGGGTGCGCCGACTGCGCATCAGACGTTTTGACGATGATCTGGATGAAGGTGGAAGTAGGTGTAAGAGAAAATCGAGATCAAGATGGAAGAATATGGTCAGCACCCACAACACGTAGTTTTGCTACCACAACTATCTTCATTTTCGTTTTCCGGTCTACAAATAAATCAAATCTATCCGTTCGCATTCCAACATCAAAACATTAGCTACTAAGTAAAAATCAAATCAGTAGTGGTAGTACCCTCGGAGGTCCTGGTGTAGTGATATTGAGCGCCAGTAGTTGTCCAGTTTGTGTCGCAAGCGCTGTGATAACGGGGAAAAAAGCAGTTGTCTGCTCTGCTAGAAGTCCATTCATCTCTGCTTCTTGCAGCGCCAAATTCAGTTTCGCCACAAACGCACTCGACGGAGTACGCCGCAGATCGGAGACGAGGTTTCTGTTTATGTTTTGAGGGAGGAACACGAACATTTTCTCCTCACTTTCAATTTGATTAGGTTTCTGTTTAAATGTTGAGAGGGAGAAACATGTTCGCTTGAGTTTTCATTTGATTCAACTACGTACTTGAGAAAGCTACTCGATTGCTCCAACGTCAAAAAAACATCATCTTCACAGAATCCAAAGAAGCCAAGTACGCTGCTTCCCCAACAGACGCGACTGCGACCTCGTAATTGAGACTCAATTCCACTGTTTTTCTAGCCACAGAACTAGCGACACTTCCTGCAGTCGTCAGACTCCTATCGTGATCCGTACGGTGCTCCTTGGCCCTCTGGATAGAAGAGAAGGCTGACGCCTGTTCAACGTCTTGACTTCTTCTTGACGTAGCTGAAGGCGAAGGGTGCGAATGTTGATACAACTGCGCAAGATTTTGTCCTGACGTAGCTGAAGACGAAGGGTGCGGATGTTGATACTGCGCAATTTTTATTCCATCTTCATGTCCAAACAGTAGGCGTTGTGTCTCTATGACAATCTGGTTCATTGCACTTTTTGCAGCAACTGCAGATCTTGAGACTAAACCTTCACTAGCACTAGGTGAGGTAGAGTCAGAGGTAGAGTCAGAAGCAGCAACATGTGCTTTGTTCTCGTCGACCAGCTCTCTTGTCCGGGCAGAAGGTAGAGAAGTACCAGCTGAAGATGAAGTGCCAGCAACGGTTGTTCTCCTGAACATGCTAACACTAGATGCTTGGCTGTTTGTTTGATCGTTGTTCTCGCGGGCTTGTGCATTTTTAGAGGCAGATATTCTTCCAGCAGATGAAGTTGCACTACTAGAGGATGTTTCTCTTTCTCTACTTCTCATGTCTATGTCCTCGTCAGACAAGTATGCCGTAGATCGACTTGCCATGGTACTACCCGTGTTACTTCTTCTAGTAGGAACATTTCCATCAAGTTTTCGCCTTTCGTTTCCGATCCTCCTACTTGCCTTTCCTTCGTCGTGCCCTGGTGCCATTCCTCTGTGGTGCTCGTGCTGTCCTAGTACAACCATGCTCTCTGCCATGTCTAGGTCTTCTTCGCTCATCAAAGGCTCCTCCACGACTGAGATGTATTCACGCTCAAACGCCTCTGGATCCACGAAAGGCGGTAGAGGCAGAAAAGGGTTCTTAGGGTCGTAGATGATCGTGATGAAACCACTGCTCGACGGAGATGTTCTCGATGTAGTAGTAGCACCACTAGAAGATGTTCTTGAGGACGGATGTCCAAATCCATATGGAGTTGTAGAAGATGCCTTTCCTGTTTCGACTAGAGTCCGGCTCCCCCCAAAAGTCTCGACAAATTGCGTCGTGGGGACGATCTCAACTGTAATAAATTAAATGGGCTACCTGCGATCTTGACGAGAACGAACTCTATAATTTTGTAAGTGTATTAATGATGTACTATGATACTATGTCCTTGCGTTGGATGTACAAGACTATGTAGTACGCTGTACAAGATCATACCTACCTTGTTACATAGACTATGTAACAAGGTAGGGATCACTATCAGAAGCTTAAGAACTGTGTTAGTGTTTTCTTGTGCTTGTGGGTACAACGATACAAAGCTACGTACTACCAACTTAGTCGTAGCGCAGAAGGTGCAGGTCCTTAGTGACTTCTTACAACTACTAGATGTTGCTTTTGTTGTTTGAACAACTTCAAATCATGCAAAGTCCAAGCTCAACTACGTCAAGAATGTGATACAAGAAAACATCAGTAACAGTATTCAGAGGTCGAAGTGTACCCATGCTCTTCAGTTTGACTTTGGTGCAGTCGAGCGATATCTGTCCCGCATTTGACCGCAAAGCAGAGCAAGCTCCCTGCTCATAGGCCTTGACGAAGGCAGGATCTGACATATAGATCGCAATCGCCTGGTCCGTAGTGGGTGCGGCGGGTATCCTCAAACTAGCCTCACAGGCAAAGTCCTGCTTCAAACTAAAGTCGTCCGTTTGCGTTGTGGCGTTGGTGGCAACTGAAGTAAACCACGTCTCGGAATTGGAAAATGAAAATATGAAGATACAACGTCCGACTCAGCTAGGTTGATTAATATCGATCATCATTCATTTTCCCAGATGAAACTGCTCTTACTACTTATCTATATTTTCTAATCTTCAGTGATGACGATCGAGGTCAAGAATGTCAATACGTGCCACTTGTGTCGGTCCCCCTCTCGTTGTTGTTGTCGTTTCTGTCGTTAAAGGTGCCGCTGTTGTGGTCGGTTTGTCGGGCAAGGGGGCTGGAGGCGCCTTGGTGACGAAGTCCTCAGGAGTGTAGTCGACCACTGCTGGTGGTATAGTAGTGGTCGTTGTGACAACATTCGAGCCGCCACCGACAGGGGCCATGGCTGTAAGAGTGATAGATTGTTGAGAAGATAGAGTGATAATTATAGATTGTTCTTGAGATAGATGAAGAACTTAGATGAACCACGGACAACAGCCACTAAATCTTCGGTGTGAAGGTAGTAAGTAGTATGAAGATGAACCACGAGCATCAGAAGATACTAGATGTTCGGTGTGATATTTGTGAACGTGTTCCTATATATTCAAAAGAACCTGTATTCTACGATATCGAATACGCTAATCGTAGAACCAAGTCCAACTTGCTCAATCATTAAAAACAAGACAATGTAAGGAGTACTCGTATCATATGTCCCCCCCCAGTAGTCGACTGGTGGTTCCCATGGTGGCGCTAGCGTCACCACCTCCGTCGTGGTAGTTGTTGTGGTCGTCGTCGTCGTTGTCGTCACAACCAAAGTCGTGGTCGCTGTTTGCGTGGTATTGGAAGCATTCCCTGACTGCAATTGTCGTGCTTCTTCCCGCATTAGGATCTGCTTTTGATCATTCACTGGATCGAGGAGGGACTGGACAGAAGGTTCTAGTGTGGCACCAGCAGCAGCAAGAACGAGGTTGTTGCTGTTCTGATTCGATGAGGCACCAGTCGGAACTAAGTCGGTGTTCGGATTCTGTGGGACCAGGTGCTGGAGCTGTTCATGCTCATCTACTACTGGATCATGTTGTGACTTATCGTTGTCACGATGACCTCCATGGCCACTAGTTATTCCTCTCGCTCTCGCACTTGATGTTCCACTCGGTGGGGCTAATGCTTCGCTCTCCTCCGAGGATGAAGACTAGAGTTAGAGGTAAGCTCTTGCGTTTTTGTTACCCGTTTGCTATGCTCTTTCCCCTTAGAAGAGTCAAAGACAAACGGTACCAGAAACGCCAAACGCCTACCCTTAAACGAGTCTTCGTGCATCATGAAAAGGAACCTCAACATTCTCCTCGTCTGGACCCCCCTTCAATAGTACTGATGTTCTTGTACTACTCGCAGCACTACTACGTGACTGATCTGGCGGATCTGGGTCATCCGGTGGGATGGCTGGTCCTCGTCCGATAAGGTCTACTCCTACGTCAGGCCTAACGAGGTTTTTGACAACCTCTACCTCTGATCCAGGAAGAGTAGAACTGGCAGCCTTGGCTGTGGTCACGAAGTAGTCTGAAGTACTGGCAGCCTTGGCTGTGGTCACGAAGTAGTCTGAAGTAGGAGGAGTAGAACTGGCAGCCTTGGCTGTGGTCACGAAGTAGACTGGTGTCAGCACTACAAGTGATGTTGAAAGTGTTCTGCTGAGACTGCCACGATGCCCGCCGCGCGAAGATGTTGAGGACGACATCTTTTTCCAAAGCAAGATCTTCAGACGACAGAGGACCAGCACAGTGAATTATATTATTGTACTCGAACAACTCAGCAGCACCAGGAAAAGAAATTTTGTCTGGTGCTTGTGCTTGTTATCATGGTGCTAGTCAGAGCGAGAGCCTGACAAAACCTCGTCCAGTCCTTAAATATATCTTTCGAGATGAAGAAGGCAACCACAAATTTTGGGTTCTGGAGTACAAGAAGGAAGAGTGAACGACTTGCGCTTGTTCTTGGATGAAGTTTATTGTAATTTTCTTCTTCACAAATTGGAGATATAAATGAAGCGTCTGTACGTACTATTACTAGTACTGTAGTCTCACGCCCAGTAAATGTGAAGGGGTTTTTAGGATGATGGGTTCCATCGGTAGAAAACGAAGGTACGAGTGTTTTCATCCCACCTGCTTGTCAAATTCTGAGAATGGCTGTATTTTGCAGACGCCGAGAAGTTGTAGAAAGTAGTCTCTCAACGATGTTTAAGTTTATCATGTCGTGATAGAAAATAGTCTTTCAACGAATGAGTTTTTAGATACATAACCCAGTCTCGAAGTCCTCGTGTTTCTCTTCTCATTCTCAGTCATCACTTTGTTTTTTTGATTCCAAACACATCAAGAAAAACCCGTTTGACGTTCGATGAAAACGAACACGAAGAAGACCTACTTTTTTCCGAGTTTCTGCTCCTCGTGCGATAGGAAGATTTATCATTATCGTTGCTAATAACGACACGAATCCGCAGCTGATATCAGGGGATCTCACGTCAGCCAGGACGCTAGGTGCGACGGCGTGGCAAAAAGAAAGATACATCCTCTTGGAAACGAGAAACATTTCTTCCTTTTCTTGTCTTTTAATGCATAGACGAGAACTAGAACTTGAAAAAATCTAAAGCACAATGTGTCCCTGTACAGTATTAAAAAATTCATCAGCTTGATAGAGTCCTGTTTTTCCGGAAGGCTATTTTTCAAAAATTCATCTTGATGTATCTTCAGAAAAAAAATATATATATTAACTACCACTTACACTTTGGACAAGAAATACCAACAACGTTACGACAGGACTACTTAGTACTTACACATCTTTACTTCTCTGCTTCCTTCAAGGAACCTTGCAGCAGTAAGAATCTAAATCAGAATGACCGACTCCTGCATGTTATCCACAGGGGCATCCGGGTCAGCCAAGAAGTCCGCATCCGGGTCGCCACGGCTTCGAACGCGAAACGGATATTAGAAAATGTGGATTCCTTAAGAAGTACTTCATAGTTCTATTCTATGATGATTCTATTCTTACTGCAGGTACACGAAGACAAGATGTAGCCGCAGGAGCGAGGATTGAGCACTTCTAATAAGATGGTTCTGATTAAGCACAAGGCGGACCAAGTGGTAACTGTCCTCAGAGGATGAGAATGAGAACGGACGAGGTGAATCCATTGTAAAAAAAAAGCGAAAGGTATGTCAACATCTTCTTGCGTGGTGATGAAGTGGTCCTATTAAGAGCATATCTCAATCTCAATAAGCATCGGAGTCACTCGTCACTTATGGACGAATAACACTATGCCAAAAGCGACCATAGAAAAGCGCTTTTTTGTGCCTTATATTAGAACAGTTTATAAGGGTTCCCAACATGGCTGGGCTGGGCACGCTGGGCACACTGGGTCGCTGGGCGACCCAAATCTGCCAGATCTGCCGAATTCTGCGCCCAGCGTGACGCTGGGCGTCTCCAATTGCGGGGCGCCCTTCGGGCGCCCGCTTGAGAACCCCACCGGTGGCGCTAGTCTAGCGTATGGCAAGGCCAACGACGGCGGCGAGTTTACCGTTGTGCACAGGAGCGGCGCAGCATTGCACGCATCGAGCAGCGCAGTGCAGCGCGACGCAGTGCAAGCCTGAACAGAGCAGGCGCCGCGAAGCCCGCTGCTGCGCAAACTGGCGCAGCACTGCGCCAGCGCTGTCCTGAACCTTGAGGGCGGCGCGCCGCCTTTGTTTGTCCTCACGGGGAGGACGCGCTGCACCGCGTCCCCGCGGCGCAAGTAAATCCATCGGCCGCGGAGGCTCGGCACGCCCAATGTGTGGCCCTCAAGTCCGCTAAGCGCCATCCATGCGCCCGCCCAGCGTGCCCAGCGTTGCCGCCCAGCGTGCCCCGCGTTGCCGCCCAGCGTGCCCAGCGAGGCCGCCCAGCCACCCAGCGTGCCCAGCCGCCCAGCGTCTATAAACTACTCTATTATATATTCGTCTCAGAGTGGAAGCTTTTCACTTTGAGGCGAATATTGCCCCAGTATTCCCTGAACTTTATGTGCGTTTCTTGGCTAAAAAACCACTTTATTTCTATGTTCACTTTATTTGGCATAGTGATAGTGTTATTCCATATCGTCACTACCATAAATCTAATATGAATAACGCAACAAGATAAAGATAAGATCAAGAAATAGAAATAGAAGTAGCCCATAATGATCTTCGTCCGAAGGAGAATCGGTGATATCTTCATCGCCATCATGATAAGCGAAATCGCGAGCGCGGATGGTTCTGTTCGACGACAGTTCTGCAATCGAAGGCTCGTCCACTTGTAGCTGACTTCTGGGCGAACTGCAACCAACACCTTGACAAGCGAAAGTTACCGCAGCGGTGGAACCGGTACCGGGTGACTGTGACTGAGCAGGAGATAAAAAGTTTTGAAGAAAGTATGAGTTTTGAATCTGAAGAGAAAGTAGGTAGATATGATGAAGAAAGTCTATTAAGTTGGTGACTGATCCATCTGAAGCTTAGGAGAACTAGATTCGAAGATAGTTTAAGCAGGTAATGTTGGTACTAGAACTAGTACAACTAGAATTAGTATTAGAAATAGAAAATGATGAATCCAAATATAAAAATTAGACATGGGTTAGGGTTGAGCACTTCTAATGAGTTGTTTCTGACCAAGTATAAGAGACAATAAGGACTAGGAATTAGACATGGGCTGAGCACTTCTATTGAGTTGTTTCTGACCAAGTATAAGAGACTTTAAGGACTAGGAATTAGACATGGGTTGAGCACTTCTATTGAGCTGTTTCTGAACAAGTATAAGAAACATTAAGAACTAGGAATTAGACATGGGTTGAGCACTTCTATTGAGTTGTTTCTGACCAAGTATAAGCGACATTAAGGACTAGGGGTTCTCTTCTTAGAAGAGACTCAACATGCATAAATTTTTATCGGCTAAGAAACAAAAATATTCGTGCATGGGTTATCGGCTAAGAAACATTTACAAAAGGTATGTCAATACTTTTGGCCCCTCGCCTTCTGTGGTCTTTCCTTCAAGCTCTATCACCTTCGCCTTCCACCAAGTTTTGTAGGCCTCAAGCCAGGTCGTCATTGGCACCTTTGCATTGTGCAAGTCGTTCACGCCAGCGATCAGCGTGAAAAACTGCGGAATCTTTGCCTGCACCACGAAAGTGAAACGCGGCAGACGTAGTGAAGATTAGAGATAATGATAATAACGATGAGGAACTTCCTACTCCTAGTACTAGTTGTATTTGTTTTTGATTTTGTAGTATGTGATTAATGAAGATGACCTTCCTAGTACTAGTAGTATGTGATTAGAGAACTTCCTTCTAGTAGTAGTATGTGATTAGAGAACTTCCTAGATGTAGTATGATTGCGTATCTAATGAGTATGAGAAACTTCCTAGTACATACTCAGTATGCACTTCATGTGGTCTAATTCATGTGGAGTGGTGGTCATCAGAGCGGTTCCTGTGGTGGAGAGCTTGTTGGAATTCCAGTGGGAGAGAATAAAATCAAGATTCTTAGGAGTATGAAATATTCAAGCTCAAGTAACAGAGTCAGAATAGTACTAGTAGTAAATAACACATTAACTACATCAGCTTCATCTAGAGGTAGAGCTACTACAGCGAGAGCGAACTTGTTGTAGCAATAGTAAAGAGTTTAGTTTGAAGATGATACATCGCCATACAGTTTCGTTGCTGTTTGGTACTGAAAACGCCTCAGAGTCTGGTATTTGTCGCTGCTTTCCTTTCGCTCTTTTAGGGGTTGGATTTGGGTCTTGAGTGCGGCCAGGTCTTGGTCTGCTTTCGTCTTCGTATCTTCGTTCATGGGTTCCGACGCTGACTCCAATTTTTTCTTTTTCTCCTTGTGCTCATTCTCCAGGAGCGCCAGCTGATTCGTCTCTTCTTTTGTGAGCGGTGTCCCCGCATAGGCCTCTAAGGTCACAACGGGCTCCACTGGCTGGTCTGCCGCAATGCTATTAGAAATGGGCAGCGGCAATGATCTTAAATATATAATACAAAGAAGGAGAAGCCATGGTCGTTTAATAATAGTACTCTCCTCGAATACTATTCAAAGTCCCCGAAGGCTCTTCGCCTTTAATGTGAGCACTAAAGGGCCGCCGCCTTCAATGTGAACACGAAAGAGCCCTCAAGTGGCCGCTAAGGACCCTTAACCTTAAGCGGCCCTGAGTGTGAACACTACAGGACCCTTAAGACGCCTTCAAGGTGAACACTAACGGACCTTCAAGACGCCTTTGGCGTGAACACTAAAGGACACCCATGCCGCCTCTAAGGTGAAGACTAAAAGGCCAACAAGGCTCAGCAGGAGCACCCCCAACAACAACCCCAACAGCAGCCACAACGATAACAACCCCAACAACAGCCAGAACAGCAACAACTACAATGCCAACAACAACAACTGCAACCCAAAAAATAACCCCGACAGCAAACAGATACCACAACAACAACGGCAGCCCCCACAACAGCAACAACGACAACAGCAACAACGAACACGAAGAGACCCCTGCGACGCCTATCATGCAAACGCTGAAAGACCCCGAAGGCGCAACAAGCAACGATAACAACAGCGCCCCCAATAATGCCAACAGCAGCCCCAACAAGAACAACAACAGCAACAACCACCCCAACAGCAACAACCCCAACGAAAGCAACAACAACAGCAAGGCCGACTACAATCACAACCACAACAGCGGCAGCAATAACAACAACAGCAGCAACATTCACAACAAAAACCCCTTCGGCAAAAGCTGTGTGACAAGCCGAGGCCAAGGCTCGCACTACTCTCCAGGCCCCCACCCTCACGACACTGCCCACACGCCTCGATTGCACACAGGAAACCGAACAACACGGAAAGGACAAACCAGAGGAGCGGCAGCCCAGACTGCTCCCCCCGACTCCTCGCTCTCACTACGCGCCCTGCCTTGAATGTGAAAACTGAAAGACAACAAGAGCAGCGCCCTGCCTTTAATATGGACAAAAAAAGCAAGACGACAAGAACAACAAGAACAACAAAGACAACAAGGGCGACAAGATAAGGACAACAAGAACAGCAACAACAAGAGAGGAAAAAGCCACAAACGCCCGCGCCATTTATGGCCGACGCGTTGAAAATGGTGCCCATGGCCAACGCGTTGGGAATGGCTTTCACTTTGGGGGCCATTTCGGGAAGCGAAGGGCAACAAACCACACAAAGACGGCCCCCGCCTCCTCCCACTTCCGCCTGCCGCTTGGCGGAGGGAAGTGCGCGCCCTTCGGGCGCTTGTTTCACCATGTGAAACCCTTCACGCAGGCGCCCACCTTGATTACAATTTTTCTCCCTTCAACGTCTCCCGGGGCACCCCGGCCCGGGGAGTAAAATATAAATACATATTATAATGCGGATGCAAGAACCACGCCGCGACTACTCAGTAAGTGTTTGTCGACACGACCGAAGCGGAGCACATATCTTCTATATCTTTTTTAAACTCGAGCCTTTACTTCCAGTTCCACTTCGACAAGAAGGTCTTCAAGAATCAGAACTTCTCAAAATTAATACCTGTCATAAACCTCACAACTTCGCTCTCCACAGTGTTGCCCCCACCATCCGTTTCAGGTTCCCCCACAGCGTCTAGCGCGCGCTTGACTCCCATGTAGAAATCACGGACCGCCGTTCGCTTTGGATCATTCTTAGAGCAATCGCGTTGCATTTTCCCTGAGAGGACAGGACGTTTCCAGGATGGACGCAGTCAAACAAGATGAATCAATTTAATCCGCTACAGCCTGCTGAACTTTTGGGAAAAGAGGCCAAAGATGACGCTGTTGAGGATGCTTCAGCGGTAGCCTTAACGTTCGGCTTTGAAGAGGCGAAGTTCGCAGCTCCAGTTTTGACGATATCTTTCATCACCTGCTTCGCCGGATCAATCGCCCTAACATAGTGGTCCGATTTTGACCCTTTCTTAGAACTAACTCAACAACTTTGAGAAAGAAGGACGATTCACGATCATTCTCAAAATGAGTCTATCATTCATTCATCATGTACCAAAACCACTCTACATCAATGCAATACAATACAATAACAATCATAGGGCATTACTTACGCCTCTGTATTTAATAGCGCAAAAACAAGTGCTATAAACTTGATTGTGATGTAGAGCTATCTAAAGCAAGTCCAAGTGAGGGCTAGCGCCATAAACTTGGTAGTGATGTAGAGCTGTCGCCTGCCCAATGTCATGAACTGAGTAACGTCGAACTCACCAGCAGCCTTTTCCTTCTCTGCTTTCTGCGCATTTGCTTTTTCCGTTTCCCAGTTACCGTCGCCCGCAGCGGGTGCACCATTAGTAGAGCTTAAACTTCTCACTGCAATTTTTTACTTTTTTATTGCCCTGTTGGCTGTTGTATGTTCTTGATGTCCTACGCATCCTCAGGGGAATATGTTGTGCAGCCACAATGGGACTAAGTACCTAATGGCCTTAACGTCACTAGGTACTATGAAGCCGTCGCGAAGGATGAGGCTGATGATCTCCGGAGACGTGGCATCCTTAGTGCTGTTCCATTCTTGCATTTTTAAATACATTGTACTGCATCTTGAAGTTCTTGATTACAGTCAACATCCCAATGTTGAGGCTCCAGCTCCACACACTGGTCCTATTTGCTTCAATATTCATAATTTCGACTCGAGTATGCTGATAGTGATACTTGATTCAGATGCGCGATCATGATGTCAACTATGCTAAAGATGCTTGACAAGGATGCACAGAAGAATTGCAATTCACATTCAGAGGTGGAGTCTGTGATTCTGATTCATTTTTTGAGTCATGAAAGATATCCGTGATTGATTCATCTTGTTGTTCTTGGAGCCTTAACATGGGCTCCGATAACCGTGGCATCGTCTTTTCCGAAACCAGTGTCCGCATCATATTGCGCAAAAAGCGACCCCGTAGCTGGGATGCCCTCCATTTGCTTTACCAACTCTTCACGTGTGCACACGGGTGTGCTGTTGGGGTAAGCTTAGACATACACATAGGCGGGGTGGAGTCGTCGAAATAAAGATGTTGGTGGAGTAGACGTGGACGACCAAGTTTATCATGAAAAATCGAAGAAATCACTAACGGTAGAGAAAAATAACCAGATTTTTTTGCTTACTTTCGTGCAGCAACTTGTTATAAGAGCAAGTTGGAACGATCACTGAGAGCAGGCAAGCTAACTGCTCAACTGAATTGCTCTGGTATTTGGTAGCCTGATTTTGAACATAAGGAAAAAAGGAAGAGAATCCTCGTGATCAAAATCAGGTTACCAAATACCAGAAACATACAACTGAGAGGTAAACTAACTGCTCAACGTTGTGTATATAATCTATGTCATCTAGATCGCTTTTTGTTTTTACCTATATGTCATTTGTTTTTATTGATATCAACCACCAATAACTTTCAGTTCCTGCATGGGCGACCACTTCGAATATGCGTGAAACTTGTGGCACCAACGTAAAACTTTTCATATACTCTTCGTACTTCTCGTCGTTGTCCGCATTCATCGGAGTGGGTGGCATTTTTGGAAAAATAAATTTCCTGAGTCTACTGTCGCTTCCTGATCTGTTGCGGTTTCCCTTGACATTAAAATCAAATAAGGCGGCACCACCACAGATCAGAAGTCGAGTGATACAGGTTCAGTTCTTCTGTCCATACATCTTTCAAGTAAGCTACTTCAGCACTTGAGACCAGCGCTCCGAAGCCTTTGATATTGCGATCGCCACCGGCTGTGTA
This sequence comes from Amoebophrya sp. A25, assembly GCA_905178165.1. NCBI lineage: Eukaryota > Dinophyceae > Syndiniales > Amoebophryaceae > Amoebophrya > Amoebophrya sp. A25. The sequence continues at coordinate 152,447 of CAJINU010000040.1, forward strand.
GTAACTCGCATCGTTCTTAGAATAGAAAAGTCATGTAGTCGATGTAAGTACTTCTCATCTTGCATATAAGGATGAAAATGAATTATGTGTATATTATCATTGATGATCAATGAATATTCTCAAGTGCAAGCGTAACAAGCTTACGAGCTTCTGCGTCCGGGGCCAATTTAACCAGTTTCGGTTTTCCATCCGTGTCTACAATGTCATCTCTGTTCTCCACCAAACGCGTAATGAAGTTCGTGATGATGGCTGTCATCTCGTTCGGGTTGCGCTGCGTAGCAGAGGAACCTTCACCAGCAGCTGCGGACTGGTCTACAAAAGTTGTAGACTGAGCGAACAGTGACTTTCTCTTGGCTTTGGCGTGGATTTCTGCGCCCAGTATTTGGGTTGTGACACCCTCAGCTAAATTCTTGTCGTAGATAATGTTTTTAGAGCTCGCCCTAACTTTTCTTTTCCTGTTCCCCTTTTCCCCTTGAAAAGGCTCGCCAGGACGATGCTTGTCAAGATGCACCACTAGTGTAAGCCTTAACGTTTCCCAGCTTGTACAGAGGTGCTGCCTCGCCTGCTGCTGGAGCTGGAGGAGAGAAGAGGTTACGTATGTTGGTCACCGCTTCTGTGTTCCAGTCGTCTGCAAAATTTAAGGGTTTTTTTTAGACCTTCCCTATATCCACGGTGGTTTTTGCGGGTTTTTTTTAGACCTTCCCTATATCCATTTCTTCTGGGAGCATCTTCCTTTGACCTTTTAGAAACCTCTTGAAAAGAACCTCTTGAATTTAAAGCCATAATTTTTGTTGCGGTCAGCATTGTACTCCAGTATCGATTTGACACCGTACTCGACGACGAAACAAGGCATGACCGAGTTGTGCGGCTTGCCGTTATGTCTTAGAAGTTAGTAGTCATAGAAGAATATTTTCATAAGTAGATGAACAATAAAGTCAGTATCAACTCGTTAAGCTTCTTGTGATTATGAACAATATGAGGAATATTGAAAAAAAAATTTAAAGTAAGCTTCATCTTGAGTATAAACTTCTAGTGATTCTTATGCTGAAACACCTATACATAGTACAAAATATTGTGATTGTGAATGTGAGACAACTACGAATATAGAAAGAAATAGTCTGGCAATGATTTCTAGAGGTCTTACTACATCCACTACAGTTATGGAGAAAATTAAAGTGAATGTTTAAAGATTTCATCTTAAGTTGTGCTCAAGAGGGATCGCAATTTCTTCGTTGTGGGTGCCACCAGACAAATCGTCTGATGGAATTCCAGGATACCAGTACGCCCGATCAAGAGACGGCTGCAAGCTCTCGCCGTGAAACACACTCATTGTCTCGGGATCCGGCAAGTAGGATTAGAGCTACAACCGCGTCGCATCTTCCTTGACGAGACTCATATCCCTTGACCCTTCTTTTTCCCCTTGAAAAAGAGGCCAAGGATGGCGTTGAGGATGCTTCATCGGTAACCTTAATAGAAATAGGCCGGGTGTGCTTCGTCATTGAATCGAGGATCGTTGTAAAGGTGCTCGTCGCGCCACGTGGTGCGCAATACCTTTACTCTTAGATGAGAAGTTTTGACTTTTGTTGACATCTTTAGCATCCTCTTACATATACTAGAGCTAGACACGTTGAATTCCACTCTTCCATCAGAATGTTGCCACAGCTACAATTACTTCTGCATTGTTGTCATACTCGTAGCTCTTTCTCTTAAGAGAACCGTATCAGTCAAAATCAAATGCGAAAAGAATAGGAATACTAACGAGCTGCTCCGCTTGAAGTTGAAGATGTTCTTCCTGCTCAAGAATATTTATTCTTTCAGGATGTTAATATCCTACTCCATAATTTTCCGTTCTTCGTCGAAACTAGCTCAGGTTTGAGAGTTTTCCCGAGTCTGTCGTTAGCCCAGTTTGCGGCTTTCTTTTGGATCTCTTTTAGAGGCTGCTAGATTGCATCTCGGCCCTCTCATCTTGGCCCCTTTTACCTTGTATTTCACGAGAATACAAGGGAAAAGGGGAACAAGATGCCGAGAATGATGGACACTAAATGTTGACCATAACTCTGCATCCTTCCATGGAGCAACAGCGCCAGATCCTGGTATATTCGCTGGCTTTTGGGCTGTCACAGGTAAACCGTTCGGAGTTATGTTAGAGGCGACGCCTATTTGGCGTTAAACGGTAACTACAAAACCCTTCTAAGTGAAACGCAGCCGTAAATAAACTGGTGTGCTCATCAGGAAGCGTGCTTAATCTTCTTTCGATAATTGGTCGCAGCTTCATTAGCTGGTTCTCCTGAGCAGGGAACTCGCGCTGCCTATTGAGGTTCTTTGTCCACATCTCCGGTTCCAACAGTTCACGGATCAGGCTCTTCTGCTCATCCACCTTCTTAGCCGCAGCAGCATCTTCAGCAACTTCAGCACCATCTTCAGCAGCAGCAGCAGCATTTTCAGCAACTTCAGCACCAATTTCAGCTGCAGCAGCAGCATCTTCAGCAGCACCACCTTCAGCTGCAGCTGCTGCAGCAGCACCATCTTCAGCAGCATCCAAGCCCAACGCCCCCTGCGCTAGAGAGAGCGCTGTGGCAGCGAAGATAATTCCGCGTATTCCGCAAGCCATCTTCTGTTTTTTCATGGTTTCAGGTTCTTTTTCGGTCTCACAGTTAATTGATATCTAAATCTATCCCAAAGTCAATACTTCCTTCCGAATGAGTTTTTAGATACAAAATCCAGTCTCGAAGTCCTCGTGTGTCTCTTCTCATTCTCAGTCATCACGTTGTTTTTTTGATTCCAAACACATCAAGAAAAACCCGTTTGAAGTTCGATGAAAACGAACACGAAGAAGACCTCTTTTTTCCGAGTTTCTGCTCCTCGTGCGATAGGAAGATTTATCACTGTCATTGCTAATAACGACACGGATCCGCAGCTGATATCAGGGGATCTCACGTCAGTACAGTATTAAAAAATTCATCAGCTTGATAGAGTCCTGTTTTTCCGGAAGGCTATTTTTCAAAAATTCATCTTGATGTACTTATCTTCAGTAGAAAAAAATTATATATAATAACTATCACTTATACACTTTGGACAAGAAATACCAACAACGTTACGACAGGACTACTTAGTACTTACACATCTTTACTACTCTGCTTCCTTCAAGGAACCTTGCAGCAGTAAGAATCTAAATCAGAATGACCGACTCCTGCATGTTATCCACAGGGCCATCCGGGTCAGCCAAGAAGTCCGCAGACGGGCCGTCGCCACGACTTCGAACGCGAAACGGATATTAGAAAATGTGGATTCCTTAAGAAGTACTTCATAGTTCTATACTTCATAGTTCTATTCTGTGATGATTCTATTCTTACTGCAGGAAGACAAGATGTAGCCGCAGGAGGAATAGTTGAGCACTTCTTACTGCAGGTACAGGAAGACAAGATGTAGGCGCAGGAGCGAGGATTGAGCACTTCTAATAAGATGGTTCTGATCAAGCACAAGGCGGACCAAGTGGTAACTGTCCTCAGAGGATGAGAATGAGAACGGACGAGGTGAATCCATTCGGAAATCTGCCTCAGATTTCCCTGAGAATGAGAACGAAGTAGGTGAAACTGGAATAAGTGCTGGCACAACTAATGAGCCCACACAAGAAGATGTCGTGATGAAATAGTCCTATTAAGAGCATATCTCAATCTGAATCAGTAGCAGAGTCACTCGTCAGTAACATATTATAAATCTAATATGAATAACGCAACAAGAAGATAATGATAAAGATGAGTAGATCAAGAAATAGAAATAGAAGTAGCCGCCCATAATGACCTTCGTCCGAAGATGAATCGGCAATATCTTCATCGCCATCATGATAAGCGAAATCGCGAGCGCGGATGGTTTTGTTCGACGACAGTTCTGCAATCGAAGGCTCGTCCACTTGTAGCTGACTTCTGGGCGAACTACAACCAACACCTTCACAAGCGAAAGTTACCGCAGCGTTGGAACCGGGCGACTGAGCAGGAGATGAGTTTTGAATTTGAAGAAAGTAGGTAGATTTGATGAAAGTCTAAGTTGGTGACTGAACGATCTGAAGCTCAGAGGAACTAGATTCGAAGATAGTGATCATCGCCCATCGGCTAAGAAACATTTACAAGGGGTATGTCTATACTTTTGGCCCTTCAGCAGCAGGAGCAGCAGGAGCCTCTTCAGCAGCAACAGGAGCAACAGGAGCAGCAGCATCAGCAGCAACAGGAGCAACAGGAGCAGCAGCATCAGCAGCAACAGGAGCAACTACAGGACGAGCAGGAGCAGCAGGAGCAGCAGCAGCTTCAGCAGCATCAGCACCAGGAGCAGCAGGAGGAGCAGGAGCAGCAGGAGCACCAGCAGCTTCAGCAGAGTCACCTACAGGAGGAGCAGGAGGAGCAGGAGGAGCAGGAGCAGGAGGATCTTGAGCAGGAGCAGCTTCAGCAGGAGGAGCAGCAGGAGCAACAGGAGGAGTAGCAGCAGATGAATCAGCAGAGTCAGCAACTACAGGAGGATCTTGAGCACGAGCAGCTTCAGCAGGAGGAACTTCAGCAGGAGCCTCTTCAGGAGCAACAGCAGGATCTTGTTCAGCAGCAACAGGAGCAGCAGGAGCCTCTTCAGTTTCAGCAACAGGAGGAGCAGCAGGAGGAGTTTCAGAAGTAGGATCAACAGCAGGAGGTTCTTCAGCAGGTGCAGGACGAGCAGGAGCAGGAGCAGGAGCAGGAGCAGCTTCAGCAGGAGCAGCTTCAGCAGGAGGAGGAGTAGGAGTAGTAGCAGTAGTAGGAGTAGTAGGAGTAGTAGGAGTAGTAGGAGTAGTAGGAGTAGGAGTAGTAGCAGTAGTAGGAGTAGTAGGAGTAGTAGGACTAGAATCAACTACAGGACCAGAACGACGAACAGCAGTATCCAAGCCCAACGCCCCCTGCGCTAGAGAAAGCGCTGTGGCAGCGAAGATAAGTCCGCGTATTCCGAAGGCCATCTTCTTTTTTTTCATGGTTTCAGTTTCTTTTTCGGTCTCACAGTTAATTGATATCTAAATCTATCCCAAAGTCAATTCTTCGACAAGAGTGAGTTCCTGGTTGAATAGAAACTCATCTGTCTCAACCCGGCTGATTGAACCCAACCGGCTTGTTCTTTTGCAAGTGCAGCTACTTTCTCAGCAGTAAAACTCTTCCTCGTCGTGATCTGTCTTTGTCTCATTTTTCTTTTTTTCTTTCTTTCTTTCCTCTTTTACATCTTTCTCTCTCGCTTTATAGCAAAGAATGTCATTTTTAATGCAGAATTCCATTTGGAACGGCGAGGACAACTCGAGGTCCGAGACGACGTCTGCGAACAAGAAGTAGAAGGTGGAGTTGAAATTGCCTTTGCTATTAGAACAACTACACTGATTGAGAGGCAGAGATAATAGGTGGATGGGATAGAATTATAGAGTCTTGATATCACTTTTTCCCAACATAGTTCGAATGCCAGACAACAAATAACAAGCTTGGAAAATTGTTTAGATGAAGAAGTTGACAGATTTGATTTTCTTCCATCAGAATAGCGGATTTAGACTGGCAGGGGCTCCCGCCTCAGCCCTGCGCGCCCTTTTCTTCTCTTCTCGGAAAATACCGAGGGCATCAAGTTCTAGCCCAAGCTCAGGGACCTCGATCTTCTTTTTTGTAGGGGAAGTTTTTTTTTTTTCCATAGACCTGCATCTCCTTTCGGATACTTTAAATACTTTGATATCTCGATCGTCGATCGACGATCGAATCACAATCTGTACAGCATAAGTACTAAGACTCACAACTACGACACTGGCAATTCAATATCACAAAATAGAGAATGAGAAGTTCTCAGTGCTCCTGTACTTGTCTTCTTTTTGGGGGTCGTGGAGGCGGGAGGTACACCAACTACAACTAGAACTACTACTGAAGTTTCTTTTAGTTGTTGTGACAAGATGATGTTGAAAATAACATACAGACTACAGAACGATATGATAACAACCTTACATCAGCTCTACGTCGTATTGCCCAGTCCAGGAGAGACGAAGCTTTTTGTTCGCCCCCATCCCGCTCCCGCTCGACTGAGTTTCTAAATACTATGAGACTCCAGGCATAGCCATGATAGGACGCATGCAGATGAGGCAGGCCTCCCTGGAGTGCTAAACTCATTCATTCACCATGGCCACCACTGCCGCGCTTTTTTTTGGGGGGCCTGGGTCTATATTCCTCGCGATACGAACATTTAATTACCCTGCGAGAATCCTGAAGCACAACGGCACGCCTTAGTTACGGCACTCGCACAGCGCAACCACAGGCTTTGGCCTTTCGTCCATGCAGACTATTCCTTTTTCTCGACGTGGTGTCCCGGCCAAAGGAAGTGTAGATGTGTGACCATAAAAATAGAATTAGCAAAAATCGAGATTGTAGAAGTGAGCAATGAACGTGTTTGCCTCCTTCTTGATTGTGGTAGTTCGACAGTTCGCAATCCTACTTCAATAAGCAAAGATAAATCCGCGTTTTCGAAAAACCATATTCTTGTTTTTCTTCGTGCTTTCAGTTCTGTCTATTCGGAAATCCTGGTGGAATAGCAATTTTCTCTCAACTTGAGTTTTTTCTCTCAAGAACCCGGTTTCTTTTTTACAAGTAAATAAATACAAGTAATTTCATCTCAGTCGTATCACTCCTTATCGTGGTTCTCCTTCTCCTCCTCATCAGAAAAGAATGGTCTCAACGTAGGATGGAACTCCTCGTCCTCGTCCTGCAGCTCTCTCTTTCGTTATAGCATTCTCAATCTCAACGCGAATAGACATGAATGGAGCAGCAGTGGTAGCAGTCCATGAACACGACTGACAGAGGTAATCAGATCGAACCCGCTACTAGCAATGTGTAGTAGATGGTTCGGAGTCCAGATGTGTAGTAGATGGTTCCGAGTCCAGATGTGTAGTAGATGCCTAGGGAAGAGCAAGATGGAGTGCAGGTGGTGATGTGGATAGAGTCACCTTTTTTTTTAGCAGACATTGTCCAGAATCAGTCAGTGAGGGCTCCAAACTCTACCAGTTTGCCAGTCAGTGAGGGCTCCAAAGTTTGCTTTCCAGGATTCATCAAGACTTTACGACGGGAGTGAGTCAAGTTTTCACATCGGATCAGGAACAATATCATGCTGACGAAAGAAGTGGTCTAAACTACAAACAGGAGAAAGCTCATTTTTAGAAACAAATAGGGATCATGCTGTCTAAGTTTCCAGCTTGTACTTTCCCCCTAAGAGTGAACTTCGTAACGTGTTACTTCGTCCTTCCCTGAGAATCGAACAGCAGCTCCCTTTCGTTTATCATTTCGATTTCCTCCAAGATTCCTTCTAGAAGTCGGAGTAGCCGAGCTCGCATCTCGAAGACTGATAGAAGAACCACTTCTACTACTCCGACTGGATGCACCAGATGAATAGCTATAGCTTCGAGAGGAAGATGATGATGAGTAGGAAGACTCACTGTCCCGGTCCCTTGTGTCACTTTGAGCACGCGGCACCGGTGCTGGTTTACCTTGATGTTGTTCGCCGTCACCTCTTGTTGTACTTTCTCCACGAGGACCTTCTACTTCAGTAGAAGTGGGGGCAAGCGTCGCGATGTTATTACTCGGTAGAGCCTTTCCTTGAGGATGTTGGTCTTCTCCTCGCTTCTGCTTCTGTTTCGTCACTGTAGGCCTTGGAGATGTAGACTGCGACCGCGAACTCCCACTTTGGCTCGACTGCGAAGACGAGGATGAGGTATATTAGTGTTTGAAGATGATACGGCAATCAGGAATCTTTCAATCAAAAGAAAGAGCTACATCCTTATTCATAGTAAACCGGGAAACCGTTTACGATTATCTTATAATCTGATTGTCTTAACTATAGCTGTCATCGCTGTCCTCGTAGACCTCAGGGTCCACGTGCATGATTTTGTTATCGTTCATTCGCACTGGACTAGTTATTTGATGGTCGTTGTTCTTTGCCAACACAGAGGACACGGAGGATACTTTTGATTTCCTACTCGTCGTAGATGAAGTGGTCTTGGTGATTTTCATGTTTCTTGTTGATGTTCTTGAAGATGTGGTCTTGGCTGTAGAGGAAAGGGATGTCCTTGATTTTCTTGTAGTTGGAAATTTTGAGCGTCGAGCTTCACTGTACCCAACTGTGGTGGTGGTGGTACCAACGCCAACAAGACCAAGACTACAACCATTTGGCCCTCGTGCTGTGTCTGAACCTATTGCACCTTTACCTGTTGAAGATCCTCTGTTTGAAAACTCTTCCAATTCTTTTTGAATGGTGTTCTCGAGTTGTAAGGCCGTTCGCAAATCTTGCATGTGCTGACGTCCGTATTTACTGCTATCCCGTTCGTGGAAGGGACCGACGTCAGCGCCAGGCGCTCTGATGTGTACTCCTGAAGCTGACGGTCGAAAAAAGCCAAAGCGGACACGGCTAAGGTCATACTCGCTGTGATCCAGAAACTTTGTTGAGTCAAGAGCAGCAAGTTTTGTGTACCCGGCAGCACTACTTATTGAGTGAGAATAGTGCTGCTTCTTATTCTCTAGAAGTAAAGCAGTACTTGTACTATTTCCTGCGGATGTAGATGAAGTAGATGCAACAGCAGCAGCAGTAGCAGACTGACTCTTAAAATTGGACGTTTCTTCGTGTTCCCTGAGCGCTTCTCTTTCGATTTCTGCAACGCGTTTATCTGCTGCCAAATCATCATCAGGATCATCGAGATGAAGTGGAATTCTAGAAGGAGTGGCCTGCTTTCCTCCTACTTGTGTAGTTTTGCTTCTGTCTCCTTGATATATCCTGTTTTCTTGTTCTCCGTATCCGTTAAGCTGCTGCATTCCTCCATGCTTCCGCTTCCATTCGAACTCTTCCTCTCGTAGCCTGAATTTTCTTAAAGCCTCTCTTTCCAATGCTGGCAAGGAAGAGAGGAGCTGCTCGTCTAGAGAGGCATCGAGTTTACTCAACGCGTCCTCATTTTCCATCTGCTTTTCCATCTGCTCTATCTTACGCAGAAAGAACTCGTTCTCCGCTGTCAATCCAACTTGTGCGGCAGCCGCTTCGTACTGAGCTTTAAACTTGCTCTCCAACAGGCGTTGGTTATCTTTGATCTTGATTTTCTCAAGAAGCAGCTTGTTCTGTTCTTGCTGTTCCTTGGAGAGAGGATGGTCATCATCATCCTCGTTGGCGTTAACGACTGCGTCTTCAGCTTCAGGCGAAGATGGCGATTCTGCGACTTCTGCTTCTTGACCTTCCTCATCCTGCTGCTCTAGTACTTTCGCGTTCTTACCTTCTTCTTCCCCAGCTGCACCACCGTCATCTCCACCAAGAAAGCCGCCTTGTAGCTTACTCATCACATCCGAGAGACCGCCGAGCATAGTGCCGAGAGCTGTGCGCGGTGATCCTCGTGGTGGAGAGAAGTCGTACAAGTCTGCCACTTCTGCTGTACCTTCTTCTTCTTGTTGTAAATTCTGTCTATTAAGATCACAACTGGTATCTTCCTTTCTTCGACTCACTCGTGCCGCTTGATCATGATGGCGATCTTCCAATCCTTCATCTTCGTGATTTTCAGCGTCGTCTGAGTGTGCGCGGCCACCTCCGTGTCGTCCTTGAGCATGTTGTTCCAACTTCTCAGTTGTAGATGACTCCATCTGCTTCTGCATCACGAATTCTTCGTAACGTTTTTCTTGTTCCTTAATTCGTTCTTGGAAAACTTTTTCGTTCTTTGCGATCAAACTTTCCAGAAATCTCAACCTTTCCTCCATCCGACGGGCTTCGGGAGATAGAGATTCTTGTAGATGATCAGCAACAGCACCTAGAGACTGTACTTTTAATACATCAAGGTCATCTTCTTGATGTTCCTCTTGTTCTTGTTCCTCACTTAGTATTTTTTGTTGTGATTCTCCTAAGCCTGGTGGTGCATGATCGACGTCAAATACCCCAGTACTAGAAGTTGTGCCAGCTACTTGGAGGTACTGTTGGTCCTCGTCTTGATCCCCACGACCGTTTTCTTCTTCTTCCTCCACTCTATCAGCGTCAAAGACCTCGAATTCCGCTTCCAACTCTTTCTCCAGCGAGAATCCTGACGTAGCATCCCCAAAAGCACCTGCTTGCAAAGACCCTAGTGGTCCTTCTAAACCAGAAACGTCCCCCAGAGCGGGGACACCTTCCGAATCAACGCCCCTAGTAGAACTGGCTGCGAGTTGCAGTTGCAGATGCTCTTCATGCTCCTCGAACAGTGCAGTCACTGCAGCTATGTCTTCAGCGTCGTTTTCGTCGACAGGACTCAGAGGATAGAGACCACCAGCGACAGCATGATGTTCTCCAGGAGTAGCTGAAGCCGAAGCGCCAATGGCAATGTCCTCTACTAATGTGTCACTGTCATCCAAAAGCCCACGCAGATCTCCAGGCTTAGCATTGGCTAGCAAAGATGAGAGGTCATCCAGCAAAACTTTCTCGCTTTTCTTCGGTTTAGAAGAAGAACTAGTACTAGAAGTGCTAGTTGTAGTTGTTGATGGCATAGGCATGGGTTCTTCTTGTGCTTTAGATTTATTACCGCTCTCCTCGTCCTGGTCCTCCACCGGGTCCAGTGAGTAGCCTTGTTGCTCATGAGTCTTCAAGCGTGAGACGAGTGCTTCCTGGTCGGTGCGGATCGTCGAACCCGAAGACGACATCACTGCGTTTGATTAGTAGAGCAAAGCATGAAAATCAGGTCGGAATTCCAAAACTAAGCCTAAGGCATACAAAACATTTCATGTTGAAAGATCGTGAATTTCTTATTAAAAGCACCTAAGTCTAAGTAACTTAGTACTTAAATCCAAAAAATTGACAACATGATAGACACGATCATGGCAGAGTGATCTAAAAATCTAATCAAAATGTTTCTTTACTTCTACCATCCACCGGCTTCCTCCCCAGATTAACCTCTCGATTCGAGGGCGCATCGATGCTAGTCGCTCCTTCTCTCTGCAGAAGTTCCTCGTTGCGAAGGACTGCCTTTTTCACTGTTTCAATCTCGGACTGTCGTCCAAAACCAAGAACTTTTTTGGAAGACGAGGAGGCACCACCACATTGTTGTGGAAGTGTAGCTGCGCTACTTGTAGTAGTAGACAATGCTCCTTCCGCAGCACTGGATGATGGCGTAGTAGTTGGCTGATTCTTGGCAGTCGTCTGTGATCCTCGAAGGTTCTGCTCATCTACATCAACTTGGGCTTTCTTCTCTTCGATTTTTTCAGCATCGTTCAATATCCTCGTCTCTGCTTGCTTTCTAGTAGTTGGAGGTACGACACTTGTCGCAGTTTCTAAACGAACAGGATCGCGACCTTCTGTTGTAGCATGTTGGACTTGACCTGCCATCTCCACAATCGGCTGTGCCTCTCCAGCAGAAGCAGATCTAGCGTTGGTGCTCTCCGTCTTTTTGGATGCTTTGATCGATGTGCCTGTGCCTGGTGTGCCCGAAGTAGATGAAGGAGGTGCGATTGTAAAGAATTGCTGCAATATCTCTGCCTCTGGTTTCTTAGTGATGTTGTTCTTCTTGTCAGGGACGATAGTGTCAGCGATTGCCATGTCCCTCTTTGTCGTCATCGTTTTTTCATCATCTTCTTCATCCACATCACCAGCATCCTCCTCTTCTTCTTCCTCCTCTTCTTGCCCAGAAGAATTATCTTCCTCGCAGATGTCACGCGGCTCAGATGAACCTCCAGCTTCATCATGTTTTGGGGAATTTCTACGGCTTCTCGAAAGGACCACTTCCTCACGGAACCTAGCGGCATACGTCGCCGGATCAAGAAAGCCCTCTAGTGTGGTTGGATCGCATTCATAGCCATAGGGATGAGGATAAGCGTCGTGGTGATCCTCGCTGTGGAATCCACCAAGGCCAAAAGTATGAAAATCCTCCTCATCATCCTGAATATCCTCCACATCCCCAACCAAGTCCTCCCATCTGCGTAGCCGGTCCAGCAACTGCGCAGCAGAAAGCTTTTCCAGAGGGACGGAGGTTTTTCTGCTCTCTCTACTCCTCTGAACGTGGATGCCAGTGCTGAAATCTAGGTCATCGTTGAGGACGTTGTTCTGAGGGTCGTTGTTCGTCGTGTGAGTGTAGTTATGTGGTCCTCGTCCCCTGTCTAGTTGTTCATCGACATCATCTTGATACTCACTAAGATGTTGATCAGAGATGGATGGAGATGCTGATCTCGTTCTAAGAGTTGTATAGTTCTTTATCATTCGCGGCCTTGTAGCAGTAATTTCCTTCTGCTTTTTTGATCCTGGACGAGGATTACGATTACGATTAGAGGCTGTTTTCATATTTTTACTAGTAGATGTTGGTGTTCTTGCAGAAGTACCTTTCGAAGAAGGCTTTTTACGCGATCGGTCCACCTCCTCCTGTTCAGAAGACAAGAACCATCCTGCAACATTTCGATCTCGCTTAGGCCTACTGCTCGCATCTCTATCTGTTTCACTAGAAAACTCTGCTAGAACGCGCTGTACCGGAGAAAGCTTCTTTGGCTGTCGTGGTTCGTGAGAATTGTGGTCATGATGATGTTGATCGCTTTTTTCCCTATAGAAGAGGGGTATCACTGTATTAGTTTGAAAATGTCCACTTCGTCTAAGACGCAGTAGATCGTCAAGATCTATCAAGTCGTCGGACTCCGAATCCTTGATATTGTGCTGCTCCACCGCCGGTATTCCAGTGCTCATCGGCACAATGCGTAACACCGCTTGCATAAGCCGATCTGACTCGAACATTTTGTTTTAGGTTTATCGGAATCATCTGCCATTTGATTTGGATGATTTGAAGAATATCAATATTTTTGAATGTTTTATTTCACTGGTCGTGTACGTGTACTGTATGTGTAAGATGAAAGTGAAGGCGGAACTCAATCGGAAGTCTATCACAGCTCGTCAAGTTGTCTAATCATTTAACACTAGACTTCCGAAGAGGAAGAAGAAGACAGCATAAATCATCAGTACTGCTATGTTGTGAAGAAATTTGATCACATCATATATTTATATATAGTTTTCACAACACAGAAATGTTGGATTTCTATTTCTCTGGTAAGCCGTAGGCGCCGCCACAAGCATGGATGGGATCTCAGGGTATGCGCATGCCTACTACGACTAGGTTTCACCTCTCTCAAATACCATATCTCGAATACAGAGTGGTCAACATCGTGCTGAGTGTCGACGGAACCACGGACCGATGCTCTCGTTGTAATCGTCTGGTAGCGATGACTGGTTGAACAGTCGTGAGGTGATGGACCGATGCACAAATACACAGAGCAACTGTTGCCACATGATCCAGATACAGGTACTACATAGATTTAGATGGCTCTATACATTCGACACACCGATTCCTGTACAACATGATCGAAGATACCAAAAATTCGTCAGACGTCAGAAATTTGCGTCCAATGAAGAACACCCTCAACAATGAGTGTTGTATCATCTTCATTTTACTTATGTGCTCGAAGAAATATTGTCAATACGAGTAGAGGCATGGAGGAGTTAAAGCCCGTTAGAGCAAGGGTGGGTGCTGCGCACAATCGCTATATTTGGGGATGATCCCTCTCTAAGAAGTTCTTCATCTAGTCGTTGTACAGGTAAATCTTCTAAACCCCACTGGATAGCCAGTTCTCTTTTCCGATCGGCTGATAATGGTCTTCGTGATGCAGTCGCTTGCTGTAAGAAGCTGCTTGACACATCTTGTATTTTCAGATTTCCTCCTCCCGGAGCAAATATTAGAGGTAGGCTTTTGGTGCTTGCTTACCCCGCTTTTTATGCCGTTCGCATCCTAAGGGAGAGAGGCGTAAAAAGCGGTAAGAAAAGCACCTTTAGCCTACCCTTAAAAATATGTCCGCTAGCAACACGCCAGCTGCTACAGCAACATTGAGAGACTCACAGGCTCCGTTCAGGGGATAATGGACACAGCGGTCTGCCAAGGCGAGCATTTCCGGAGAAACTCCGCGGCTTTCACTACCCAGGACAAGGAATATTCTCTGGGGCTTGGTAGAAACACTAGCGGGTTGTATAATTAAAGGTTGAAACATTTCATTTTTTAGTAGCAATCTCAAGTAGCGAAGGCTTGTAAAAATGAAATGTTTCAAGAACCCTTAATATAAGGCTTTTGATGTTTCCATTCTCTTGTGCTGCACACCTGTAGTCCTTCTGCTCGATATCAGGCGGCAAACATGTAGTTACCCAAATCTCCGCACCTTCGTCTTTACCAATTGCTCGAGCCTGTTGTTCGTTGCTCCTCGTCCACTCTTTTCTAGTCGTAGTAGAGCCGTCCTCCTCCTCCCTGTTCATCTTTTTCACTTCCCGATAAAACTCGTGTAAATTTCTAAAATGCCGCAAATCCACGTACTTCTCAGCACCCCTGGAGAGGTTCCGAGATGATAGCTTCTTACTGACATCAGTGCGACAGGTCGGCTCTGTATTCACTGTCCAGACTTCTTGTAACCCGAAAGCGTCCGCAGTGCGCAGTATCATGGACACATTCGCACCATTAGAGGTACATTATTCTTGGTGTTCGCTATTACTTATCCCGCATTAGGACGTTTCACTTGAAGATGCACACGACGACCAAATAAATACACGCATGAAGAACAAAGATTGTTCATCTCCTTATGGCTCCTGGGTCCCTTAGGAGAGCAGCAGCAGCCATAACAAAACGTAACAAATATTAAAGCACCTTTATTAACCCCCTACCCTTAACACTATTTTGGACGTTCTCGAGCACGAGGGTAACATCCTTAGTCCGGGACTGGACCGCTTGATGGAGTCTATGTTGTCTACTGGAGGTAGTAGATGTCGCGGCAGGAAGATGTTTGGAAGGTTTGATAAGAGCTCTCTCTGTGGTGGCGTATGTGCTGGAGGATAAGGGAGATACCACCTCCATCGAGGTACTCGAAGAGGATGGACTGGAGCCGACTTGTATCTTCTGAGACATATTGCTATTGGACTCAGACTCTGGAATATGGTCAGGATCGGAAGAAGAGAGACAGGTGGAGGTCGTGCCAGGAGCTCCTGACAGTGGTATTAACGTGGTAAAGGTGGAGGTCGCGCCAGGAGTTCCTGACAGTGGTGACGACGACGTGGTGTTCGTAGATGAGGTCGTAGTCCTCCTAGTCGACGTAGGAGATTCTGTAGAAATAATTGTGGGAGACGCGGCAAGGCTCATGGATTGGTGCGAAGATTTTGTTGTATGTGTATCTCTTCCAGGACTGCTCACCTTAAGAGCTCGTCCATCAACTATATAGTGTTCATGATCTTCCACAGCATGTCCTGCATCTCCAACCCCATCAAGGGCATCCTCGTCAAGAACTCGAATTCCATGCATCCTCCGCAGCTCCCTTGTCCATTGTTCTAGTCTGGCCCGCTGGTTCCTAGTCCATACACTCGTCCCCTTGGCATTTCCGTGGCCACGGACGACACCTTCCAGTTGCTGGAAAGTGGAGTGTAGCTGGTGTGCCACAGAGGATGACCCGGATGAGTTGGATGTTCTAGCGTTGTTGCTCCCAGCGCTGCCGCTGTTGTTCCCAGCACTAGATGAACCAAGCAGGATATCTCTGCGTGGGGCCAGATGACGCCACACTAACTCGATGAGGGGCCAAGTGGCATCCTCTAAGGATGGCGATCTGCTGAAAGTGGAGGACATGTTGTAGTTTTTCGCTTTTTTCTTTATCAAAGTCAATTCAACTAAGCGCTTTTATTTCATCGCCGTCAACGACGACGACCAAGACCATGATATCCCATCGAAATTATAATCAAAATGAGTGACTGACGCTGCTATTATCTTTCACTTTCTTCCCGCATCGTTATAAAAAGCTGGTGTTTCATTTTTCCGTCTCTCAACTTGATGTACTTAAGTGGTCGTGAGTGTCAGTGACAACAACGACAAGCCGTGAGTGTGACTTCCAGGTTTCATTGTATTTGTAAATCACTTCTCCTTCAAGAAAGTAAGGCGCTAAGCTCTTTAGTACGGATAAGTTTTTCAATTCAACGGGAATTTGAATTCAAAAAGACGAAGATCTAAGTCAGAGAAGAATCGTCATCATGATCGTTGATCAGCTTCATGTAAGCATTTCCACCACCTCATGTAAGCACTTCCAAGATGACCATTACATCGACGGATCACAGCAAAAAGCACGTAGTAGACGTAGATCGAACAGAGAAGGCGTGAACAAGAAGATGAATTGCTCTTCTTACATCAGGACAACTTGAAGGTTTATCCTCTTGTACTTTCTTGTATTTTCTTGTATTTTCTTGTATTTTCTTCTTCTTCTTCTTGTTCTTCTTCTAGTTTCCTCCTTGGAGAAATTTGCTGAAGAACAATCAAAGACAAAGAAAAAGATTCTATCGATATTGAATATTTTGCATGTTATGGTCCACGTGCACCTTCGCGATGGATAAGGTAGTTCAGCACTATGTACTTAGGTATATGATGCGTGTTGCAGTTTAAGAAGAATCGTCATGTTGACCAACTTGTTTGCTCGTGGTCTCTTGTATTTGTTGTTAAAATAAAGAACTTATGCTTAGCTAATGTGAAAAAATCGACAATGAAGTTGCCGTTGTGTCTCTTGGAACGAAAGTCGGAAGGTGTTCGCTACTTCTAGAGAATCTGAATCGCGCCTATACTTCTAGAGAGTTTTGCTGATCGTTGGCTCGATGTGCAGTTGTTTTCCTTTATTCTCGCGAAGACTTTCGTGTGTCAGTGTATCAAATCATGAGTAGTTTCCATTTCAATAGACACGTGAAGTATGCTAATGTCTATCATGCTTTTCTGGTCAAAATCATCGTCTTTCCTCAATGTTGTGGATAGTCTACGACTTTTTCGTCATGCCAGTCCCTTCCACGCGTTGTGCTAGAAATCGTTCTCGTGCTAAACCCGACGGAATTGTTGCTAGTTCTAAATATTTTGTTAGTTGTGAAGATAAAAAGAAAAAACGATACGTATTAAACCAACGTGTAAAATAAAAGGTAATATCTGCTTTTTGGCCTTCGCTTTGGTACATCGGTTCCGAGGCTCGGTGTCTCTGCTGCAAAACTGGCTGTCTGACCAACAAGCTATCATTTTTCGTAAAGCAGCATGTTGCATGTGCTGCTGAAGTTCATAGAGGCAGTGCTCCAGAATTAAGGCGATCAGTGAAAAGACTTGGGTTCCTCTTCACAACTATCCTCCAGGCTGATTGTAGCCCAGTAAGGGAGGTACCCTTGGCCCCCGTGGGGCACCACCACGATCCTCAGACGAGGCTTCTTGATCGGGGTCTCTAGCTGTTGCAGGAGGCAGATAGCCTGTGGGATGATTGATTGGCGGGACAACAGACGCCGGTCTACCTGCGCGAGAAGCAGTGCAAGGCCGATCACGATCTCGACGATCTGACGGAAGTTGTAGTTGTTGTGGAGAGCCTGAGACTGAACCTGTTGTCGGTAGTTCTAATCCTGCTGAAGCAGACGGACCAACTACTCCTCCAGGACTTGTCACACTTACTGGGTAAGGGTAAGATCCGCAACCATGACTGGTCTGTGCTAGTGTGAGTTTGGGCAAGACAAGACTCACCACATTACCTAAAGCAGAAGAACTTTCCGAGTCCTTGCGGTTTCTGTCGTCCTGTTCCTCAAGGATAGCAGCATAAGGCGTACTCGCTCTAGCTGCAGGCCACTGTTGTGATTGATTCTGGTATGGCTGATCGCTTCCACCACTACCAGCATTGGCCCTACCACTGCCTGAACAAGCACCAGCACAACTTTTCCTACTGTTACTAGATGCACTTGCACTACCAGTTGTCGCTCCAAAAGGTAACGGCCGACTTCGAGGATGTTGCGAAGATACATGCAAGTACTCCACATCATCGCCGTCGTCGCTTTCATCACAACTCTCGTCATCGTAGAAATCAACACGCTTTTCGGATCCAGCAGGTAATCCTCGAACTACATGATCTTCAGGCAGAACATGAACATGAACATCCTTGTTACAACTGGGACCTCCAGCAGCCGGACAACTGGGAGTAGATCCAGCTACAGTAGCTGCAGTAGCAGTTAATGTGCAAGAACTAGAAGTAGGATCATCCCGTCTATGGCCTAGTCGTGGAGCGCTAGGTCTCGCGGATGCTCCTCCAGAGGCACCAGGAGAGCTGTGGCGTTCTACGTCTAGGAGTCCTGGACTCGAAGGAACTCGAAGAGTTCGAGTTGTGATGTCTGAAATTGGTCTTGGTGAGGGCTGCATGGTGTGTAAAGCTGGAGAGCCTCTGTGTTGTATATCCCCACCTCCTGCTGTTGTACCGGGTACTGTACTAGTACTAGCATGAATGCATGAGGGTGGTGTCCTGCTTGTTGCTTCAACACGCGGATCTAGACCACGCGGTGGCTCGTCCTGTGCAACGACCACACCAGGTAGCAGATGTTGGTCAGCGTCAACCTCTTGATGTCCACCGTCTCTAGCCTGACAAACAAGATCGTCGTCTCTAGTCTGCGTACGTGATCCTGTTCCTGTGCCTCCAGTTGATGATGATACTAGTGTAGTTACTTCGACTTGTTGGTTAACGAGGTTTAGCTTGATGTCGACACCGTCGTATGGGTTAGGTGGACCACTTCTTGTTGTAGTTCCAGCTTCACCTATTATTTCCTCGCTGTAGTTTACTACACCTTGTCGACTCTTAGGCCGCTTCATGACTGAGCAACAAGGTGGTACAGCAGGTACTGCTCCTTCTGTATAAGAACCTGTTCCGCCTGTGCCTCTTCCTGCTGCACCACCTGCACTAGTTATCCCTCTTCCTGCTCCTTCTTGACCAGGACTAGTACAACTAGTAGCAACGACCCCCGTACAACTTCTAGGCGAGAGTACTGATATGCCTCCACCTCCACCAGCTTCTCCTACTTCATCTCGTCTTCCTGAAGTTGAAGATTCAGCAACAAGAACAGTCTGATCACAACCTCCTAAGTCAGCACCTGAGTTAGCATTTCGTAAAAAGGAATCGATTTCATCCACCATGGCTGCTGTGCCTTGACGTGAAAATAAGGCAGTGTCTGAATCCCTCCTAGCACTACTTCTAGGAACTGCCGAAGACCTTCTAACTTTCGGTCCTGTGTGTCTTCTCAGTTGTGACGTACTCGTTCCTGGATTGCTTGTTCTGCCACTGCTCATGCTACCCCCGGAACCTCCTGCACCTCCGCATATGATTTGATTGTGATGTCCCCTCCCGGTCCCGCTAGTACCTGGTACATTTATTTCTCTACTTCTCCCTGTTCCAAAAATTGCAGAAGTACTAATACCTTGTTGTTGAGGACTGTTGTAAGGACTACTTTGAAGATGCTGACGTTGTTGAGGTCTATTTCTTAGATCTCCTTGACCTAGTGAAACTGGCAAGTCCATACCGCCACGGGGCCCACTAGCAATTCCTCCAATGTGCTCCTTTATGTGCTCCTTTAATATGCCTGAAGGCATGTGCTCCTTTAATATGCCTGAAGAAGGCATACTCCTAGTTCGCATTTCCGCACCTCCACCCACTCCTACTCGTCCCAGTGATGATGTACTAGCACTGGGTAGAGAGTTGTGCGACAAGCCTAAATCATCAGAGGTACTCCTGTCTAGATGATCTTGAAGGTTAAGTAGTAGTGGATGAACTGTCGGAAGGCTGCCCAGAGTTTTGGAGCGTCGTTCCCCTCTTCTTTGTGCTGCAGGTGGCGTGGGAGGGCGGGGACGGAGGTATATCGACGCCCTAGTGGTTACGGTCGTGTTTGAGTCATCTACTGCTGGCGCAGCCATGGCAGACGGGACTGGTGACGAGAAGGGCGAAGACTCTCCTACTGGGTAGTTGTTAGACGTAAAGAAAACATTAGTCAGAAATTGAAATTCTGAGTGAGAATCATTTAACACAGGGAAACAACTCCGTTTTCGTTTACATCTTCAAGAATTGCTCAACAGCTTTTTTCTTTCATTTCATGGGCGCGACTCCTTCTCCCCATCGCTGGGCGTGGTCGACAAGAGCCACAAAAAACGGCACACCAGGCAGACGAGTCTGCCATGTGGAACCGAGTTAGACTTCTTATTCTATCTCTATTTATCAACAGTTCGTTGCTCATAACCATCGCAGATAACCCAGGTGGCGGCGTTGTGGTAGTGCTCGTCGTATGTAAGACTGGCGATGCTGTTGTACTCTCTGTCCTTGTACTCGACATCTTCTTGCTCAGAAGAGCAGGAGATGAAACTGAAAGATGTGATGTTTGATCTTCGACATCATTATTTGACACTCCACCTATCATGATTCCCTTTCCTCCAGCAGCACTACTGGTGTTCTTCGTCGTGAAACCTTGTCGACCCTCCAGATAGAGTTGCAAATAGCTTGTTGTATGATCCTCGCTTGTTGGAGAAGCTGGCAATGCAGAGGAAGCGGCAACTTGGTCCAGCTGCATCGAGTGGACCTCACGTTCTGGCAGCTCTTGTTCCTCCTCCTGTGCATGAGAGAATGGATGCAGTCCAGGTCCACTCTTAGACCTCTCACCTGTACTAGTTGCATCAACGTCGACACCAACACCACGTTCATGCAGCACAGGAGATAGTTGCACGACAGGATGATGTTGGGGATAGCCTAGTAAACGTTCACCTCCACTCAGTGGACCACCACCTCCTCCTCCATGTAGAATGGAAACATCTTCCCCAATAATGTCTTCGTCGCTAGCCTTCCGTATCATGTCCAGTAAGGCCCGGCTATCAGGTGAGCGTGGACTGGCAAAATGATTCACGTAATTTCCTCCGGCATGGTCGACCCCAGGACCCTCAACGGCATGGGGCTTCTCCCTACTGGTATCCAAATACCATCTCGGTTCATCGTCATCATCTGCTCCACATGCAGGTGACACTACCACAGGAATCACAGCCGATGAGGGTATTCTTCTAGATCTCGTGTCTGAAGATTGCCCTTCTTCTTCAACTATAGGAGTTGTGTGCTGCGGCCGCTCAGGACCTCCGACCTGATAAGATTGTGAACCTATCCGATAGCCCCGACTCGTTGTTGTCGCAGCAGTTGTCGGGATGCGATTTTAGAAAGATCATACTTGGAAAAATTCGCTTCTTGTAATCGGGCTGGTGAATGCCAAAAGATGAACTAGAACTACCTTGGAGGAATATTATTTACCTTCCTCAAGAACAATAGACTCTGATTCACGAATCGGATTTGGAATGGGAACAATAACGGAGTCAGCACCGCACGATTAAAATTAATGAGTGTCAAAGTCAACATGAACTACATTGAACTTCGATTAATGAGTGTCAAAGTCAACATGAACTACATTGAACTTCGATTAATGAGTGTCAAAGTCAACATGAACTACATTGAACTTCGATTAATGAGTGTCAAAGTCAACATGAACTACATTGAACTTCGATTAATGAGTGTCAAAGTCAACATGAACTACACACATGAACATGATCAATCATGAGTGTCAAAGTCAACATGAACATTCAACTTGGCATAATAGTGACCTGTGATGGTCGAAAATTGTATAGTTCAGGAGAAAGTAACAGTAACTACGAGGAAACTTACTTTGTAGCTCCTGGCATATAAGTAACTTACTTTGCTCCTGGCATAATAGTGACTGCTCCCGCCTGGTAGCACAAGAGACTGTGGAGGAAGATAAGAAGTAGTGTTTTTAGCGTGACTCCTAGAAGATCCAGTTGCTGCGCCAACTGTTCTGCTCAAGAGTGCTTGTGCCTGCGAAAACAAAGACGGCGTACTTACTGCGTTAGAGTTTCCTCTGTGCAGGCCACCTATAGCACCGCCTGAGGGAGACTGAGGTGAAATGCCAGCGCCGGCACCTCCTACATCCGAGGTGGACTTATCAGTCGTACTTGAACAGGATGAACTCATTAACATCAACTCTGGCCCTCCTGAAAGAGAAGATATCTCTCGGTCTACTCCACTCCCTGTTGCTCCTCCACTGCCTGTTTGAGTCCCACCAAGAACTAGATGTTCCCTCGACGGGCCTCCTCGTGTCGATCCTAGTCCCGCAGCTGCGCGAGCTCGGCTCGGTCTGGTTCCGGCTGAGGTATAATTTGTTCCACACGCAGACGACGAGGCTCGACTTGATGAATTAGCTGGAAGATAAACTACTGTACCACCGCCGCAACCAGGGGTCTGGATTATTGTGGTACTAGCTAATGGTGAAAATGGTAATGATCCACTAGTTTGTTGATGCTGCAAAGATGAAGTACTAGGATCTCGATCCTCGTCTAGTGGAGGATGTCCTTGAAGACCAATGATCGGAGGACTTGGTGAAGGTGAACTAGAACTTGCCATCGCGGTTGTTGAGCCACAAGCTGTTCCCCTAACCATCATCAGCTCTTCTCCCGCAGCTTGCGCCTCCAGCTTTTCGATCAATGGGCCCCATGGTGAAGGAGCTCTTGGTGGCAGCATGGGCATACAAAAGCCAGCATTTCTTAGAAATGAGAGGGGCCGCCCATCTTCAGATTCATTCCCGTTTTCCCTTTAAAAACGGGACGAAGAAGATGCTGGGGATGAAGATGAGTTTCCTTCTTGATCTTGTAGCCATAAATTTGATGTTGAGCCGCCACTCGTGATACTCCTCGCTGGCGATCGATTAGCTCCTCCTTGCTCGCTCGACGGTGCTGGACTCGTTGGTCTTTGAGAAGCTGACATCAAGGACTGCCGTGAGGAACCGGGACGATCTGAATAGTTTGCAGCATTATTTGTAAGCCTCAGTCCTTCGAAATTTGCCATCGTGATTTCCGCTAATCCACCAGCACCTGCTGGATACAATGGTGGTGGATTCGTTGCCGGTGGAAGCGGCATATTTTTACCCATAGTAGCAGCACCAGAAGACGAACCTCCGCCACCAGCTACCATGTTTTGCCCTGCTGCGCACAAAGAGCTAGGCGTATTACTACGTCGTAGATCATGCAATCGCGGTCCTTGTCGATTCGGTGGCCGTTCTAGCAACCCTGGCGTCGATGCCTGACTAGAGGAGGCAATAGAAGGAGTGCCACTACGCAAATGTCCTGCTAAAGAAGATGGAACAACAGGAGCTTGAACATTGATCGCATTTGGGATATGGAAAGTGGAGGTAGTTGTATGCTGTTGCTCTCCTGGTGGTCCGTTTCCTGCTCCTGAAGGATTATTCGCTGCGAAAGCTAGAGTCTTCTTGTACACCAAGAGGAGCTGTATGATCACTTTCAAACCCCGCAAAAGACTTGGTAGAAGTCGCCACTGTGCTCTGCTGCATCTCCTGTCGAGGACGAGCTTCTTTCTCAAAAAAGAGAAGCTCATCTTCGTCCACGTAGTTGACCACCTCTTGGGGATAGCCGTCGTCATCGTCCTCGATTCAGGAGTTGAGTAGATCAATCACGCAGTTTTGTCGGAGTTGGAGACCCTCAGCTGCAGCGGGTAAGACAAGGATCAAGGCAACATTGTGCGTTCGAATTTCCAGCAGTCTACGGGCAACTTTGGTCATCTTGTTTGATGTCATTTGCGTATTATAGGGGTGGTCGGAGATCAAGATTCTTATACAAACATCTAACTACTTATGATTACTAATCAGTATGCATCGATCCGGGCTGGCGTATCGTGCTGCAACACGAAATCACCAGTTGTAGCTAAAAATGCTTCAAAAAAAATATCATTGGATACAGATACTGGTGTGGAAATATCAATTGAATATTCTGCAGAGTGAAGAATATTCTGGTGGGGAAATATTCTGCAGAGTCAAGGGATGAGGACTGGTGGCAGGTATTATTGAGAACTATGACGTTGACGCGCAAGAAAGAGTAGCACAACTACTTCTAGAATGCAATACAATTAATTTCGCACAGAATTCAGTGCAGACTGCCGCACGGTGTCAGGCCATAGTGTTCCGTCACGATGACATTAATCCCACGAGTTTGTTTTTGTTTTTGTTCGCAGTCATGTGCTACTGCTAGTGCAGCTAGTAGTATTCGCCGTTGCAGATACATGATTATGCTGAACATACCAGCAGCACGTCAATGTCAGAAAGAAATGTAGAGATCTATAACGCATCCTCGTTAACATTGTTCGGTTTGCTTCTCCTGGAACATCTTGTTCGCTCTTTCCTCGTATTTCAAGTCCCCATCGACTTGTCTTTCTTCACGATACGAATCGCAGAATCAGTACCTTCACGAGGACTATGTTGAGAATCATGCAGACTACCATGTGACTGAATGCGAGTCTCCATCATGCATGTTTATCATGTGACAATGACAGTATGCACTACTTGAGGTAACAAAGCGTAGTTCAACAGGTATACAACAGAAACTTGGTGAAAAGTCATACTTGACAATGAAATATGACCATGAGAATCCATCTTCACGCGATATGGCCTCCATGAGAATGAATCAATCACCTTCGCGAAGCAATATGACGACGAGAATCAAAACTTCTTCCCTTCAGCGAACTTGCGGAATTGTGGGAGTAGCTTCTCCGCATGGACTACCCCATCCTCGGATGCGATTGCGGGTAGTTGTTTCGATAAGCAGCCATAATGGGCCTGCAGTGCGTCACTCACGTCACCAAAGTGTTCGGGGTGAGAGAGATACCTAGGGTTGTATGAGGGATAAATGATACCTGAATATATATAGAAGTCATGAGTATGAGGGATAAAGGTGACGCTGGAGAGCTACAGTTTTAAGTGTACTGACCACTTCTAGCACATAGAGGTCATGATGACGGTGTACCTGATTATAGAGGTCATGATCACGCTGGTGACATAAAGGGTATGATGAAGTGGTAGTCGAAGCGGAAATGTTGATCTTCGACGATACCATTTCACTGTTTCTGCAATCCCTTCCTCCCAACTAGTCTGCACTGACCAACCCAGAGCTTCGAGTCTCAAGCTCGTCGTCAAGTAGCTTTTGTCGTTGAACGCTCTGTCCTTGACATACTGGAAAAACCTAGGATCTTTGAGATCCACTGAGTCGACGCTGTCTGCTTTGCCCAACGCAACCAAGACAGACTTCAAAACTTCTAGGTTGCTCTTTTCTTGCGGTTGTGAGATGTTGTAGGTCTGAAAACACTCGCCTTTTCGCATTATCACGTCAAAAGCGTTGACCACATCCTCGACATAGAGAAAACTACGGGTGTTGAGACCTGGATCATCATTGAAGGGATCATTTTTATGACAGTCGTGTATTAACAGGTGCAGTAACAGGGCTCAGAGAGATCATTAACATTATACACTATGACGAGTACTAGACCTAGATCCATTTTTCCATCGCGAAAGGGAAAGAATCGTGGCAAGTACAGATCCATTTTCTCATCACACACTAGGAATAAGTAGATTTACCATCTCCATGTACTGGAAAGGCCTTTCCCTGCGAGAACAACGCTATAGACTTTGGTATAAGTTTTTCTGGCCACTGAGAAGGTCCGAAAACGTTGTTCGGCCGCACCACTATGCTTGGTAGGCGGAAAGGGAAATGAAAGAGGAAATATCGAGGAGAAGCTCAAGGGGTGGTAGAATTAAACCTGAATCCTAGTACTGATTGTACTCGCATAGCAGAGCCTAATCAAGATTTCATGAACAAGATACTATAATTTGACTACCAAAAAATATTGAAAAAGTTAGGATCATACTAACTTTTTTAGCAGCGATTGATTGGTCATCGACAATCACTCAGCATAACTAAACGAAAACCCTCTGACCAAGCATTCTGCAGCAGCCTTGGAAGCCGAATACGGGTTCGTTGGGACCATTTGGTCCGTCTCAGTGACCCTTCGATTTTCATCGAAGCTCAAGTCTCCGTAGACTTCGTCGGTTGAGACATGGATGAAGCGCTCGAGGGTGTGGTATGAAAGGGGCAAAATTTGATTATGGCAGTGATTGAGATCGGAGAAGATGTTGGGGATTAATAAACAGAACTGACAGGAGGCTTCTACAGCGTTACTCGGTGATGCTGCCGTATCCCATTGCAATGTCTGGAATGTTGCGTTTGCGAAGCATTGTCCTCACAGTCGTACTTTTAAGTGCAGGGTATCTATCTAGACACAGCATAATTATCTTTGTATCTATATGTATGAATATATTCATCCTGTAAGTACATAGTATCTAACCCATTATCCTCCTATATCTTCTATTCAACATCCAGTCATAAATGACACCTGATAGCCGCTTCCATTATCCTCCTATATCTTTTATTCAACATCCAGTCATAAATGACACCTGATAGCCGCTTCCAGCAAGACGTGAGTTCCGTTCACGTTCGTCCGCACGAACTCGTCACTGTTGGTGAAGGACCGGTCCACGTGTGACAAAGCTGCAAAGTGGAAGACGCAGTCGAACCTGTGCTGTTCGAACAGGTTTCTGACCAAATCCCGATCGCATATATCGCCATGCACGAACCAGTAATTCGCGCAGTCTTCTGCCACATCCGCTATGTTTTTCGGGTTCCCGCAGTAGTCGAGCTTATCCAGATTGACGAACTTGGTGCGGGGATACGTGTGGACCAGATATCGCAGGACATTGCTGCCTATGAACCCGCAACCACCGGTGAAGAGTACGCGTCTGGGGATGAACTCTCCCGAACTGGAAGTGGATGGCGAACTTGACGTTGAGGTCGTGGCAGTAAGAGGAGCACTTTGATGCGGAACAAGATCTTCTTGAACGGTTACAACAGCAGGAGCCTCCATTTTGTCGAACACCGCAGAGCCACTGGCTCTACTGCCTGCGAGTCCGAGTTCGAGAGGATCGTCCGTCAAGAGGAAGAGTAAAGTCGATGTTGAAGGTGCGGCTTCCGTAGTTCTTGTCGGAAGGAAAAAATCACTACCACTTGATCTTGAATCTGAGCCTATAGGTTTTTGAGCCCCTTCGCACGGAGTTGCCGGTGCCATTGATGTACCTTCCTCGGACTATGTGTGGCGCTGGAGCGCAGCTGAAAGAATTTCATGGGCACCAACCACGTCGAACCCAAAAATGTATGAGGATTACGAACGTCAACTTCTTGTCCTCCTGTTCGCGTCGTCACGATACATAACAAGTACACGGGGCACTGGCATCCTCATCGTGTTGATCACTTCATCTATCTTCATGGTACAAGAAGTATTTTCAACATACAGGCGCGGCTGAGCTCTTATATTCGTAATTATAAATCGTAATCGTACTACTTCAACGACCAAGTAAATAACTAGTATAAGTATTCAAGTCTATTCTCATGTAAGTATCTCGATGGATATTCTATTAATTCTCTTCTAGTACTACATATTAAGGACTATGTTCCTCTTCGGATCCTGGACAATGCATCAAAATCACTCAAAATGATGATCCTCTTAGTGATCGAAAATGGTAACCTTGATTTCCTGGAGGATCTGTACCTGTACATCAACGAGCAACAACTAGTACCTCTCTGAGTTACACAGCTTCCTCAAGATCCCTCTCGTCAACAAATGTCTCCACTCTTTCACAAGACTCTCTCGCATATCTCGTAGGCCTCGAAATAATGAGGTCTCGTGCGTTCCTCTCTCGTTTCTCTTAGTTGAACCACGACCTATCGTAATACAAACTCGCTGTAATGTTCTTATGACGACTACATGCGTCGTGCCTACTTCCTTACTGGTTGCTCTGTGTGAATCAAGGTCAAGAGTTATGTTCATTCTTTAGTTGGAAGTCAGGTGACTTTGAAGTGTTGTCAAGCTGCGTTAATTCGAAAGTGTCACAATGTAGTTTATCGTTAGATTTTTGAAAGTCGCAATAGCGCATAAGTCATAGTCGTTGTCGTAAACGTCCTAGTCGTATAAGGAAATATAAACGCTAGTCGTGGTTGATAGCGTTTCAAGTCATAGTACGAGAAAACATGGGAAAGCGAAACTCCACGAAAAGATGCATAGTGGACTCCTTCCATAAAACAAACCTCTAGCAGATGCAGTAGCAGGCTCAGCTACAACAGCCTCCCCTCTCCAAGTACTCACCTAGCTTTCGCCGCTGCTGCTCTTCCTGCAGCCATGCTTGCTTGTTTCTTCGTCTCTAGATTTTGCAAATAGTCCAAAGCTTCTTTGATTTTTTGGAACATCCTAGTGGCGTCCTCTACATACTCGTGATTCTGCTGTCTATCCGGATGCCATTCCAATGCCTTCTTCCTGTAGGCTTTCTTGTAAGCTGCCGCATCGAGTTTCTTGTCAGTGAAATCTAGACCCAGCAGTGTGCAAGCCTGTTTTTTGCTAAAGACAGGTTCTTCGAGATTGAGATCTGCAGGTACGCCTGGATGCCTCGAGCCAGGTGCTTGCGTAGGACCGGCTGAAGCTGCCTTGCCTGTTGGCGGAGATGATGCAGATGATGAGGCTTTGGCACTGGTGGATGATGCACTACTTGCTCTATTGGAGGCATTGGCATTAGTACTACTGCTTGAAGAAGCAGCTTTTCCAGTAGCTGTTCCAGCCCCACTTGTACTACTAGAAGCACCTGAGGTTCCAGCCCCACTTGTACTACTTCCAGAAGCACCTCCACCTGCTCCAGTTCCACCTCCAGTCGCTGAGGAAGAGGGAGCACCACCAAACATATTCCGGAATTTCGGTCCTTGACTAGTAGCTTTTGGTTTAGCAGGTCCCGTCTCGTCTTCGCCTCCCCCAGCGCTGAAGAATGTACGCTTACTACCCCCAGACGTGCCTGCTGTTAGAAACCGCCTGAAACGACCATCCCGGTCCCCCATCTTGATACCTTTTCCGCCCATCATGTATAATTCGTCCTATTCGAATTCGTATCTATTCCCTGGGGAATAATAAAAGGTACTAAGAGGTTAGTATTGGGACAGATGGAAATGGATAAAAAAGGCCAGCCATAATGTCGCAGATCCACCTTGATTTTCTTTACTAGAAGAAGCAGTCGCTCCACCTCCGAAGCTGTTTTCATAGCCCTTAGGCATTCTCGTGGTCGTTTTCTCTAGATGTGCGCGTTTCTTCTTCTCCTTGATGTAGCGGACTTGCTGCGTTAAGAACTCGATGTCATAGTTCAAGTCGAATTCCTTGACCTCCTCTTAAAGGTCGGCACTCATTCGGCACCGACTCGGAACGGGA
Source organism: Amoebophrya sp. A25 (assembly GCA_905178165.1). NCBI lineage: Eukaryota > Dinophyceae > Syndiniales > Amoebophryaceae > Amoebophrya > Amoebophrya sp. A25. The sequence goes on from CAJINU010000040.1 coordinate 181,465, forward strand.
AGGGCCCCACACCTCTCTCCTTGTTTTCCCTTAGTTTTCCCCTGTTCGATCTCAAAGGGGGCCCCTCTTCGATCTCAGTGACTCCAATCTAAATGGTGACCAATGAAAGTTGAGCCTTAATCCTCTATCAAATCCAAAAGCAAGTCTTCATCATCATCCTTCAAGGCTTGCTGGAGCAGAGAATCGAATGCGAGATTGTTCAGGATTTCCTTCTCCTTCTCCATCAGCCAGACTATGTACCTGATTATCATAACCGAAGATTTGTTCTCAAGAACAAGTCCTCTTCTTCAATCGAGAAATGAAAAAGTATTAAGTGTTCACCAAGTCTAATAAACCAAGTAGTCTAAGATTTTGACGATAAATGGGATGAGAGTCAAGCATGCTCACGTACGATACATAAGATGATGAGACTCATTCAACATCTTGCTGAACTCGACGTTGTACCGCTTCGATTTCCCGCTAAATGCTGGATCCAGCTCCGACAAAAATATCTCCATATTTTAGAGCTCAAAACAATTCATTTCTTGCCTACATGTACATTTCTCCCAATCCTAAGAAGGAAATACTGTATGGTTCTGGTATTTGGTAACCTGAGTTTGATCCTAAGGGAAAACAAGAAGAGAACCCTTAGGATCAAATTCAGATTACCAAATACCAGAACCATACAGAAAATCTTCATAGCAAACAGAAGCTACACGGCATCGACGAGATGCATATATCTTCTATTATCAGTAATCAGACTAATTCCAGGAAAGTCCTTCGAAATGAGCCTTGAATTGTATTGAGCCTTAAATATTGACACGGTCATCCTTCTGTATCGCGTCTTTCAGCATCGACCAGTTGAGCAGCATGTCCTCCGCATGGTCGTACAGGTTGATCAAGTCTACTAGTTTTTCCGAGATGTCGAACAACTTGGCTCCCTTCTGCTTCTCCAATTGGATGATGGTATATCTACAAGCTTGCAAATCCTTGAACAGCTCCTCCGCACGCCAATTATTTTCTCCTAAGCCGCTCTTAGCCAGAGTTACCTGGATAACGCGCTCTCGCTCTATGTCATCAGCTATTTCTTTTCGTTTCTGCTCCATGACAGCCAAACCGACGTCGCATTCGAGAATAGCTTCGTTGTAGTAGCTGGAGGTTGATGTTGTGGCGTATAAGTGGGTGGAAAGTAGGTCGGCGTGTTGATGAGGATTCTGATTCGGAAAACCAACATTTAATGTAATCCAGTCACGTGCTGGTGTGGGTGTGAATGATCTAATCACTTTGCAACAACTGTGATAAAGTCAACTTTTCATCACTGAGAACAAGATCTTCTATGGAACCTGAAATAAAAATAACAGGAACAAGTACAACAACGAACTATCAGCCATCAAATAGCATTATTACCCTTCCTCGTCATGTGCTCTGCTGTTGAACGTCCCTGGGTCCACTAGAGCGCCGCAATTGTAGCACTTAAATTTCGAGGCATAGGGAACTCGATTTGGTGTTTTGCAGGTTGGGTAGATTAGAACGAAGAAGCTCGCATGTGGAAGAAGTAGACGGTTTAGATTCGATGCTGAACACTTTGAAGTAATATTTAGATATTCGCGCTGACTCTAGTAACTTGTCGGTTGACACTTGGAAGAGGAGAGAAGTATCGAGAAGTTTTAGAAGTTAAACTGTTGACTTTATACTTTGATTTTGAAAAACAAAAACCGAAAATATGTTCTTATTCACGATGCAACCATAAACACAAAACGATATTCGAAAACGCGCTGTTGAACCTCGGATCGTCTTCTCGGAATGTGCTTTCGTATGGTCCCTTGACGGCGCCTGAGTCACCCTGCTCGACTCTACTAGAACTCCGTTTCGACGAGCCTCCACTCCCAGTCTTGCCATCCTCGGTTTTCCAACTTGTACTTTTGGTGGTACTAGGTCCAAGGTGGCTGGATTGATTAGAGATGGGCACGACCAGGGGAAGACCACAGAATCAAAAGATAGTGTTAGTTCAAGTGAAGATGGTGATAGGAATCGCAAGTGAGTCTTCAAGTGAAGATGGTGAAAGTGATAGTGAAAGTGATGCAGAAATTATAATAAGGAGGTGCTCTTTGCTTGTCTTAATTTTTAGGTCCTCAGCAAACAGCTGCGAGAACTTCTCGTACGGATCTGTGATGTCGTCGAAGTTTTTCGCACCAGAAGACCCTGATGATTTTCTCGATGTCTTCTTGACCCCAGACGCTTTTGCCCCCTTGTAGACATTACTATTTTAAAGGTTGAAACACTTCATTTTTAAAGAGCAATCATCTTAAGGAGAAAGATGAATAGAAGCCTGTAAAAATGAAATATTTCAACCCCTAATTATTGTTGGTGGAGGAAGAAGATGATCCAAGTCCGGACGATCCAGAGCGTCCAAGTCCGCCTGCTTGTGAGGATGATGCAGCTGTGCCATCTTTCTTTTTCCCGATTTTATTGCCCATTCGTTAGAAGATATTGATGTAGTTGTAAAATTTGAATTCATTCTGTTTGACTCTCTAGATTCCTGTTCCTGCCAAAACTCAAGAAAAAATGCTTTCATCTATAATTTCTCGCGAGATAGTAAGGGTCAGAAAGTAAAGGAACACTTTTGCTATTTCGCTCTCAATCATACCGTATGCTCCCGATGAACCTTTTTTCATTCACGTTTTCGACCTTGGTACAGTTTCAGGCTCAGACATACTCACCCTCGTCTACCTTATTTTCATGTCTGTGTTTTTCGTTCTCTTCATCAAACTGTAACGCTCACTCTCAGCACTCGGCCTATACCCGAAAACTCACTGACATAACTAAAACTATAATGGCCGCTGAGTTGTACTCCTTAGTTTCTGGCACGTACTATCTTACAGCTGAGCGACATGTTGTTTATCTTTGCTTGTTGCCATCGTCTCCATGATGTGCATGCTGGAAAGTCAGCTTCTCTTACAGCGATTTGACTTTATAGGTGGAAGTTCTGATTGATTTATTGCAATTTTTGATGGGTCACCTTGTCCTTATGCATGCAAAGGGTGCCCTACTTCCGGCTACTCAAGAAGTAGAAGAGTCGACGTAGATCATGATATAGTCTTTTGACATGCCTCCATCGACGTGCCTCCATCGAACGGATAATGCTGGGCACGATCTCTCTGTGAAAGGTGTTGAGAAAAGTATCACTATCTTCAGGGTAATTATGTTGAGATGGAATGGTAGTTAATGAAATTGATGAATGTTCTAAGCTTTATGGAATGCATGAGAATCACCACAGCTGCACTATCATGATGTCATGAGTAGTTCGAGATGATTGCACACACCATGCTTGATGCTCATCTAATAGATACACAATGACATAATGACAGGCCACCATAAAGCTTTCTGATGTTTTTTCTCATGGATGCACATTTTGCTTGGGTTGCATGTAAATACGTAGTCGGGCTGCAAAGAAAGAACGATATATCTTACTGCTCTCCGTTCTTGATTCTAGGAAAAACGAGCTCAGGAAGTGTCAAGAACAACATTTTTAAGAACGGTATTTATTATACTTGCTAAGACCTACAGTTGTAGTTGACACACACAAAAAAAAACTATGTGTAAATCTTCAGGACTCCAACGTGGTTAAACGAAGATCACCAAGCGGCAACCTTCTCTGATCCTCAATGATGAAACGAGAAAAAAAAAGGAAAAGAGCTTGGACCTCTCCTAGAAAAGATCCAAGCCGATATAAGACGACGAACACGAAAAACGACGAAAACATAAACACAAACGAGTATCGTTAAGTACACTCACCTCTTTGCGATACTAAGGAAATACTTTGTCCCCAATGTAGCGGATGCATCTTCCTTCTCGGTAGAACAAATTTCCCACATACTAGATTATCTGCTATTCTATTCATCGTCGAAGATTGACATAGCCAGCGAGCTATTAAGAAGTTGCACTTGAAGTTTCAAAAATTGGAATTCCTCCAGTCGTTTAAGATCGGTAGCGCTTGCACATGTGCACTGACAAAACGAACTGACTAGGCCTCGGCAGGATCACTTTGAGGCATCTCGCTACTGTGCCATCATCGAGGTCCGGCTTCCGGATGCCCCCAACCCCAAACGCCACCTTTCCCCTCCGGACTCACCAGCACACGAGAGAGGCCCCTCCATGATCCACGCCTAAACCATGGGCAAAACAAGTTGCCATGCACATGCAAGCATTATCCACCATGAAATAATCAATACAGCCACATATTACTCATGCGCCCATCCTCAACAGAAATAGACAAATACAGATATCCAGTATAACTGAGAACCCTCACCACCGCAACCGGCGGAAGGTGTTCACTTTCCCTACAGTCTTCTCATTCAGTCGAGCCTTGGTTTCTTATGTTGAACTATAAATCTCGAAGCCACTACCTAAATCTTGCCCAGTTCGCCAGCATGAGACGCTGCTGGTCAGTTGAGTAGTGAATACATGGGTAGGCCAAAGCACTCTACTAGTACTAACTTGTATTAGTAGTACATGACGCGCGGCGCTTTTCCTGGTGCTCCCTAGAGCGCTAGAAATCTACTTGAAGACCCACCAGCTTATTCTGTACCCTTTCCCAGACTGCAGCGTTGCCGCTCTCACGACATCGCTTTGAAATGCGAGCCATTAACTTCTGCCACACGCGACCAATCGGTTGACCATGTGCACGATTGTAGCACGCACCAACGCCATGCTGCAGCACAACGCTTCTTCTACTTGTATATCTGCTCTTGTTCTTTCGAGCAGAGGCACTCCTAGATCCACGGGCAGTAGTTGTAACAACTCCTACGCCAGCTAGTCGGCGTTTTATGTCTTTCACACGTCGCGCCATGACCAAGACCAAGTTTTGGAGATAGTTCTCGACCGAGGCGGCGCTGTTCAGTCGTCGGTCAAGCACGATCCCAGACAAAAGTTGTGAGTCCAGCAACATGATGAATGTGCGCGCAACAGCGTTCGTGGACCTAGAACGAAGGACCAAAGGCGTTTGTCGCAATTCCGCGGAAATGTTGAGCTTCTCGAAAGCAGACATTGGCAACGCACTGCGACGTGAAGAATTCGACGCAGCAAAAGTGGACGCGGAAGTTGATGAACTAGAACTACTGTTGCTCGCGCCATTTTTAGACCACGAGGAAGATGCTGATGTGGTACAAGAGTCTGCACCTGATTTATGTCCGACCACATCACATGGAGAGCTCTGCGGTGCAAAGCGTAAACCAGCCCACACAACTCCTGATGATGGCGCCGCGGGAAAAATGTTATCTCGTCCACTAGATGACGCAGTAGTAGTAGTTGGCGGCGCGCAAGAGGACGAGGAAGCTGGGGATCCACTACTCGTTATTCCGTTCATTTTTGAGCTAAGTTTCGTAGCGTAGAAACAAGTTACTGACTTTTTCTTGTGCAGTTCCCCAAAAACAGCCTCCCACTCATCTACCACACAAGTTGGCTCGGCATCGCCGACGTAGAGAAAGTCATCAACTAGACGTGTGCGAACTAGTGCAGAAGCCTTGTTTTGCTTTTTCTGTGATTCTTGTTTCACAGCGAAAGGACTACGATGATCTTTGAGCAGACAAAGATTAGACGCTTCTTCATCTGAAGCGTTTTCGCGTATGCCTTGTTCTCGCTGGCTTTCCTTCTTCTCAAGCTTTCTGTCTTTTGCAGCAAGCGAAAGCGCGCATAGCAGAGGACTCGCGTGTGCACCTTGCGGAATCCCAACATTGCTGCGAACAATCAAGTCTGAAAATGGTAGTCGCACAGACTGCTCTCGGATCGCGTTTCTGGCTATTTTCGAGCGAACTGTGCCAGCAAAGATAGTCCGAGCGCCAGACTTCTGTGGTACAATCAGATTCCTCACTTGCAGAAGCTTCTTATCGAGCACAACTGCACACTCTGGCTCAGCAGTGTCTTCCTCGACGTCAGTTGTCACAAACGTTCTGCGGACGCCCTCTGTTGCAACGCGAAGATTAGCGCCACCACATCCGCGACCAACAGCGAAAACTGTCGGATAGGCGACGGTCGACTTTTCTGGCAACTTCGTCTCATTTAGCACCTCCTTTAGCTCACTGTGCGAGAGATTTTCGTAGCACTTCGGCAGGTCTGCAACTACGATACTACCATACAATTGCTGGTGATGCCGCGGCGAAGCAGTTTCCGCTCCTTGCTTCCTCTTTTTCCTCATTTGTTGCAGAAGCTTCCTGCGAGTCTGGAGAAGCTTCCCATACAGCTGAAATCTATTGAAAACCGAAGTCCCAAGCTGATCGTTCTTTCGCGCTGCCGCTTTAAGCACTGCTGTCGAATCACGGAGCTGAAAGTCACGCTTTTGATGCCGCAGATCTATGATAGGCCGGAGGCCTACGCTTGTTGTCCCCTTCGGTTTCCAACGAATCTGGTTAACGTTAGGTGGAATAGGACGATATAAGCATTAAATATATTGAAAGGAGAGGAAGAGGGATATGAATAGAAATTAATAAAAAGTAGCAACATCTAGAAATGTATGTGTATGATAGATTGAGACCTTTTGAAGTGGGCATGCCTATGATGACGAAAAAGATAGACTTGACTATTTGCTGGGCTAAATTCCGAGTCTAGCATCAATATTACCCTCGGCGCTGCCTTCCTATTGCTAAGAGCGCATCGCTCGACAACCGCATGGGGATCTTTGTTTAGCGCAGATTGCTGTAAATGCTGGAGCTCAGCAAGCCGTAGCAGTTGCTGCCAGTCTTGCTGTCGGAAAAGTGTGGCGCTGCATCCCGTTGTTTCTTTTGAAGGTTGAATCAAGTTCTTGCGCACGGAAGCAGAAGCCAGGTCAACGGTAAGAAAACGCGCAAGAGAACAAGCGCACTTATCCAGCTCTTGTCTAAAGTCGCTGCTGGTTCCTTCCCGTGACACGCCACAGCTGAAAGAAGTGCGCTTGCTTCCAAAAAGTCTTTGTACGATCCTCCTCTGCTTGGTGCGCCTCTCCTGGATGTACGCGCGAACAAGGCGTCCCGGATGGGGCGCCTTATTTGAGCACGACTGCGACAGCGACATGGACTCCATCCTGATATCTACTGCGTCATTCCGCGTAGCGTGTTGAAGCGCGCCAGGCTCTTTCGATACTTCGCCAGCAGACTTGGATCTTATTCCCCACTTTTTTCGAAGACGACGCTGCCGCTTTCCAGCACGTCGGCGACAACGATGTCCTTGTGCCGCGGTGTGTTTCAATGATGCGCGAATGTCGACAGCAGACTCAGACGAGGCAGTCGCCGTAGATAGTGCGAGTGAAACAGTGCTCGCCAGACTCGTTCTACCTGGTCCTTCTTCTCGGTTGACGTTTGTAACAGCAGAGGCATCTGCCACCTCAGAAGTATCCATGTTGACAATGCCAGAGTGTACTTCTTCAGGTTGCGCTGGTACAGGTGCGTGTGGCCTTGCAGAAGTCTGTGCCGCAGAAGGTGCTGGCGAAGTGGCATTCGCCATGCCTGTTCTCCTTGACCGTTGGCGCTTGCGCTTCGACCTGGTTCGCTTTCTTCTTATGTCATGCTGAGCTGAAGCACCTAGAATTTGACGGCGGCTATTTCGATGCCCAGCACCAGCTGATGACGATATCTGCGAGTCGCTGGCTACCATTTCCAAAATTGGAGCGCCACTGCTCGCCTGCGCGCTCGCTGCGCTATTGCGATCTGAAGAATGGCGATCGTCGCCAGAAACTGCCGGCGCACCGGTGCCGCCTACTCGAATAGTGTTATTGCGCTGCTTCTGCTCACGCGGTACGTCCTGGAAGAGATGTCCGTATCCGCGATCCGCTGACACCACTAGGTGCGAACTGCGTGTCTTACCAGGCGCGAAAGGAAGAATGCCGCACTGGTCGAACATGGACCGCAATAAAAGCGACGCGCCCTGTGTCGGAGGGGTTTGGGAGAAATGAATCCGCACGCTGGAGCAACGAGAAGGTCGGCCGGGAGCGGCGAACGATAGGCGACACTCTGCAGGCTGCTGCTCGCATTACACGCACCAGTCACGAACAAACCATCCACAGAAAACCAACAAGAAGAGACGAAACAGACAAGGAAGAGGGGGAAAACCTCGAGCAGAGAAGAACACAAGAAACCAAAAAGAACCAGAAGAGAAGAACATAAAGACAGACACGGCGCTACAAATAAACAAATAAAGAAGAAACGAAACAACACAAGCCGCAAGCCACCCCGAAACTAATCCAGACCCGCGAAGACGGAAAAAAAAAACAACACCACCAAGACCGACCCCACCCCGAGACAACAAGAACTCAGGAGGCGCAGAGGCAGAAAGCCAGCGCGCCCCGGTTCGCGGCGTGTCTCGGAATGGGGATCGATCCCGGAGGTATTTTGTGTAGTAAAACACAAAATGGCTGACCTGGGCGGTGGCGCCACTCACCGGGGCCCCCTCCGTTGAACAAAAGGGACCCGGCTGCCCTGTGGTATGCTTTGCTTTCCGTCCTGCGTTGCTGGGTCAGTCGCGGGCCGCGCCTGCTGGGCCTGCGCGATATGCGTGCGCACCCGAGGAGAGGGCGGCGGCCTAGGGTGGTGGGTGCGCGGCCAAACAAGCGCGGCGCCCACTTTGTCACAACACAGCGCGCGCCAAGGAAGCAGCCAAACCTCACGCAGGTGGCCAGCCGCGAAGCGCGCGCGCCTTACTATGCAAGCGAAGGGGTGGGCGGGCCTCAGCGCCTTCCTTGGCGTCTGGGTTCTCTGCCGCAAGGGGCTCGCCTTCGTTGGCCAGTGTGTGGCGGGCTGTCCTCGCTGCTGCGCCTTTGCAGTCGCTCAGCCTGTCAAACAACGAGACAGTCCGAGCCATGCGAGAAAACCATCGCAAGAGGAAACGAACAGCAAGACCCAGGCGCAGTTGCGAACGATTGGCGAGCGCAGCAGGATGACAACGCGAACGAAATAACCGGAGAGGAACAAACGCAGAAACAAGCCATCGCAACGGCATGGAAGGAGAGGAGTCTGCTATCTTTCGGCGCCCGCTTCTTGTGATTACATCGAACACTGCGTGGGTGCTATCACCGTGGGCGCTGCGGTGGACTAGGCTCATGGGAGTTCCGAGTCCAAGAACAACAACTCTATACCGGACGCAGAGCGTTGGCGTTGTCATTTCCGGGAAAAGAAAGGCTATCTGCCCCAGTGCGCGCCGAAAAAATCGCTCCGCGCGCTTTCCGCAGAAGCCCGCGGCTAAGCTGCCGCTTACTTCGCGCGAGCTGTTTGACGGGTGTGCATCGACCTAGGACGAAGGCAAGTCGTCTGACCATGACGTCTAGTGGCTGGGCAAATGCTGTTGCCGGTGCGGTCTCATCATGAGTACTACTCTGCGGATAGCAGGCTCGACGCTGTGCCGGCTCTGCCTTTCCTAAGCCCATGACGTCACATTCATCTGGGATGTTCCTTCCACCTGATGCGCGCTGTTTGGCTACGCTCTTTCCGGAAAACGCGCCCCGCCAACGCCGCTGCTTTTTTGCTCGACTCACCAACGCAGCGTGGTTTGGGTTGTTCACATTCCCAAATCGGCTTTCCAGTCTTTCCGAACTTCCAGTTTGTGCTAGAAGCAGGAGAGTCTGTGTACTAGTAGAGAACTGTGACGCTGTGGGCCATGCGCGTCTATCTATGGCGCCATGCTGAGCGCTATCGGCGACACCTGGTAAACCCGGGGTGTGCCTTGGTATCAAGTCAGGTATTCCATGCCCTCTTACCTTCGGATTTGAGGTATAGATGACTTTGCCGCGTTTCGCAGCGTTCTCGGAATGCAGCAGGTGATTGCCTCCATCGGTGTTATTGGGTCTGTGCGTGCTTGATGATGAATTACTACTAGATGAAGCTGATGAAGACGATGCTGCACTCGGTGGCGCAGCCATGTTCTTGTCTCCCAAGAATGTTAATCCACAGTAAGAAGATGAAGATGATGCGCCAGGTGTGGGAACAAAGGCCACGACTGACGTTTCGTTTTCTCCTACGTTGATGCCTTTGCGAGAGCTTGCTTGCTGCGCAGTCTTGCGAACCGTGTCTCTGCTCAGCTTGGCCTTCAAATTCTGTTTTGTCTTTGTTTTTCTGTCTTGGCGCATCCTCCGCTTTCGAAGGAGATGCCGCGTGCGCCGACCCAAACCCAGAGGAGCGTCATTGCGGATGCGCTTTTGGTTTCCGTGCGTCCACACAGCTACTTTGTCAGGTGTCAGCTGTCTTCCTACAGCCGGGCCCGATATCAATGTGTCAGGTTAGAGGGGACGAAAATTGGCCCAATCATGAATTTTCATTTGATCCTCCTCAAAATACTACTCAGTCACTGGTTTAAGAAAAAGAAGGTTTGATTACTTACGTGACTTTTAGTGAAGACAATGACAAAATAGGATCTTATTTCTCCATAATAGTCTTCACTTGCGTCATTTCCGTTGCTCCTGCTAGAACTAGTAGAAGTCCCAGTCCTAATACTGCTTGCTGCGGCTCCATATTTTCCACTGTTACTTTTCTCGCGCATGAACAAGCGGCAGTCACTGAGTAGATGTAGAAACAATCGGTCGCCAACGATGTCCAAGAGCTTCTTCCATCTCGGTCCCTCCTCCAAAGAGTGAAAAACGCTAGGGCGCAACGCTGATTTGTTCTTAGTTTGTCGAATGTGTTGTTGTTTTTGTTGGAATGATGAAGATGATCCCCGATGTGGTCTTGATATATCGACATGCTGGCCTGATTCATCTTTCAGGACTAGTTTCTTCATTTTAGCTCGTATTTTGCGCCCTGATCTGCGTCTGGAGAATGCCAGTAAAGGCTTGCGGGTCGGCAAGGCTTGATCAATATGTGGCCGCGAAGATGTTGGCCGCGAAGACGATGATGACGTCGAAGATACAAAATTTCCGCCAGCACCGCGAATTTGACCTCCTTGGTGCGTCATACTGGCAAAAGGCGGCGGCACATCGCACGCATTGTAGCATGAGTCGCGTTTTCGGTCATCGCTATTCAGGTCTTCGCTCGCTTGCCGAACGATAGCGCCATACGGCCTGAGAGTACGCGATAACGTCAACGGTCGGGAAAGCCAGAATGAAGAAATGACGCGATAAACATTAACTCTTAACATAAACGATAGTGGCTCTTCTAGAAGCGCTCCCATCATTTTGAGAATCGTCAGTATCATATGCACTTCTGGGAATGGTGATGAAACTCTATTCTTGTAGTAAGTACCATCTAGATCATCTCCCCTCCTTAACCGATATCGAATAGGAATCTTGAGCGCGCTAGTCTTCGATCGAACACCTTTCTGCGTCTTCTTTGATGTTCGCTTGCGCAGCATCGGGTGCAGGACCAGCAACAAGAGGACATCGTCATACTCGTCGCGTAGCTGTGGCGCAACGGCATTCCACGCCTGTTCATCTGCAATCTGAAATCGCAGATAGCGTTTCAGCGTCACCAGCGAAGCATGAGGTGGTCGCTTCTGCTTACTCGACTTGAATTTTTGACTACTCGAATTTCGAAATTGGTGACCGGACATCATGGTAGGATCAACACAATAAGACAAGGTCTCGGAGGTGCAGTGATGAACATTTTTGTTTTTTGAAGAACATCTAGTACACTATGATCAGATCTAATGAGTTCACAATTGAAAAATCACCAAGAGCAATAGCTGCAGTGTACGACTACAAGTTTTTAGTACACATCGTGCTGGTGGCGTATCAAAGAGACGTTACACTCATCCTTTTCCTGTTTTGTTGTTTCAGTTTCTTATCCATATGAGTACACAAGTACTACAGCATGGAGTTCCATGAGAATCTGTGTCCTCATTGAGCTCGGAAGTACGTCATTACAAACATAAACGGATGACCATGGCATTATGCAGAGACATAAAAAGAGCGCTGATGCAGAATCAAGAGCAGACAAGAAATCCTCTGCATACACGCTGCACGCATCAAAACTTAATCAAGATTCAAGAATCATCAATGTTGACTTGTAATAAATTGTATTATTGATCAACTTACGATAAGATAGCCCTAGTTGTAGTGGTCGTAAAGAATATGTATAGGTCCGTCACCAGTATTTTTATTAACTGAATGTCTCATAGTACAGAGATGGACTACTGCAGCAGTGTTGAAATCATACATCAGACAAACCAACTTGAAACCGATAGCACGTTCATCTTCATGCACTGCATTTGACATGGACATCGAAGATGCATCACATACTTATCTTAGATTTGCAGCACTTTTTTCCGAGGAAATGAAGGAAAAGGATCCGCCAAATTTTTGAAGAAGATCGTGGACAGTGCAGCAGAGCAGAGTGCAGATTTGATGAAAGGATCAGACGAGACACAGTTTTGCCGTCAGGTCACACGCGTCGGCATCAACATAGTGTACGTTCTGGAAAAGGAAAATCTCAACACACCAGTCACGGCAGAGCATGGTCGACAATGCCTCCCAGAGTGTTGCAAAAAGAACAGAACACACGCAATGCTATATTGGCCATCTGGCTGTTGCGGCAAACATTCATCAAATCATGTTGACAGCTATCACTTCAGAGTTCGAGACATCAATGTTTATCATGAGGTTAACGAAAGGGAAAGACGCGATGGAGACGTTCTTTCAACATCAGGAAGTGCTTTTGGAGCGGATTCCTTAGGACATGATACGTAACTTCTTCTACATAAAGAGGAAGAGGTGGACCCTCTCCCTCACCATCATCAACATCAGGCTTTGCCCTGCCCCTGACCCTCCTGCTGACTTCTCCGGCTGCGCCATTTCCAGCGGTCGCCTTTCCTCACAGTTGTTCCTGTTCCCCGTTTGGTCCCTCTTCAGAAGCAGCTGCAGCTCCTCCTTCACCACCAGCACCCTCACCCTTTGCTGTTCCGTTGTGCTCCTCTCTATCAATAGTTGTTGCATCCTCAACCTCCGCATCCGCTGTTCCACCGTGCTCGTCTCCATCAATATCTGTTGCAGTTTCCTCCGTGTTTGTCTCCAATTTTTCTCCAGCCTTCTTCACAGCCAAAGTCACGTCAGCAGGCATCCACCGCAAACATCGTTGTATCGTAGGCTTGTCAGAGGATTCTGCTATTTCTTGAGCTGCATGATCTCCAGTATCCTCTCCTAAGTCATCCTCATCCGGTAAGCCAGCTGCTGCGGCACAGGTTGCATTTTCCTCAGCATCTTCATCTACCTCAGCGCTGCAGCAGCTAGCTACCTTCTCAGGATCGATTTGCTCGAATGCGTTTACAACAGGAAGACGACACTTCAAATTCTTGGTGGCAGAGGCTTCACCATCTTCATCTGCAGCTTCAGACGCAGTCGACTCAGCGGATGCTTCTTCCTTCCTCTTCAAATCCTTGTTGGCAGAGGCTTCACCATCTCCTGCAGCTTCAGACGCGGTCGAATCAGCGGATGCTTCTCCCTCCCCTCCTTCAGTTCCGCTACTGCTCGCTGGTGCATGATCAGTACTACTTTCCGCATCTACTTTAAGACTACCAGCTCCAGCAACATGATGCACATGCGCTGCCTTACACAAGGCATCGAGATGTTGTCGTCGGTGGTCAGCACGTGGCTTCTGTTCAGCTTCTAGAAAAGTCTTCAGTTCTTCTAGCCTCGTCTTGTAGTATCTATGAAAGCCCTGAGCTTCAGTTCCATACAAATCTCCCGAGGCGTACTCCAGCCATTTGGGACTGTTGCGATGCTTGAAAAAGGAAGCTGTTTTTTGAGCCAAGATGCTTTGTGTAAACAACTCTTGTGAAGAGCTGCTCTGCTTTTGCGCACTAGTACTAGACGAGTCCTCTACAACTTGTTCTTGAGCCTTCATCTTGCTGTGTTCTCTCCAATTCTGCGGTAAGCTGATGAGCAACTCCTTCAATCGAAGAACGCCAGCAGGATTGAGTGACTTGTCGTGTGCTGTTGCAGAAGCCACATCTTGACTCTGATCTACGTCGTCGCCCTCAGTTGGCAATCCGGCTTCGTGGCACCTGAGAACAGGGTAGAAGTGGGTAGAAGTGGTGAAGTAGGTACTGTAGAATTGGTGAAGCTCTCGACATCTTCATGCTCGTCATCAACTGTTTCTCATGCACATCCCTATAATTACAAAAACTTAAGCTTATTAGGAAGTAAACAACAAAAACGAAATAAAGCATGAAATCTTGAAAGTACGCATCTCCAATATCCGCTTCTAGCGGATCAACTTCAGCTTTCTGCCCACCATCATCTTGCTTTTCCTGTGCATCATCTCCTTTAGAAGTATCTCCTTTATCCTGTGCATCATCTCCTTTAGAAGTGTCTCCTTTAGTATCGTCTGTTTCCTTATTTCGATTCCTTTGGATCTTCGAGCAATCCCAGTTTTGTTCTGGTGCAAAAACGTGACTCTTGAAAAACCGCCCTATCGCAGTCTGACAGGCTCCTGCACGCGTCGCTGTGGAGTGGAGTAGGTCAACCAGACGTGCCCAGGACAGATCTTTCAAAGGCATGTGGCGTTGTTGATGTTCACTTTCCTCTTGACCGTCTGACTCCGTCGTCGTGGAAGCGAGGATCTTTCCCTTCGTAGAAGAAGAAGATGTTGCTAATCCGCTCAAAGGATCGGCACAGGTAAAAGCGACTTCTCGTTGCCAACTTGAATACAGTGCTAACCTGTCATTCGAGTCATCTCTTGGTTCTTCTGCTGCTTGAGGCTGAGGTGCAACTCGCTGCTGTGGCGGTGATACAACAGTAGGGGGAAGAGTAGGTGAAGGAGATGTCCATGCCGGTGGAACGTCAACATTTGTCGGCGCGGGGGCCACAGGAGTCAACGCTGGTGAAGATGGACCTTGAAGTGCCGAAGCCGAGAGAAGCGAGTTTATTCCGCCTCCCAAACCCTGCGATGGAGTTGTTGAAGTGACGGGCGGTTGTGTGCCAGATGAAGGCTCAACATATGCTCCATATGGTAAACCAGAGGGAAAGTGCCCCAACTCCTTCGCCATTTTGCTTCTTCGATATAATGAGGACCCAGCTGCAGCACTAGAAGAATGAGCAGTCTTTATGAGGCCCGAACTCGGATGTAAGACTCTTACATTTGGGGTGAAAAGAGTAAGACACAAATCGAAAATCAAAATTAAGGGCTTTGTGTTTACTCTTTCGATCGGATTGTTTCAGGGTGCATAAAATCAGAAATCAGTTTCAGTTTCTAATTCGCAGTCGCACCGATTACGAGTGGACCGATCTCCGATGTTGACCGACAGTTCTCACACTAGAACTAGATATCGCAGCGCTCGAACCGAGCTTCCTCTACCGACGACGTCCTTCCATCTCTATCACTATCATTCTCATTAACATTATAAGGCATGCTAATACTACCTCTCTATGAGTAGTTGTAGTAATGTTGAGTTTTGTTGGCATTGGCCGACTGAGTGGCTTAACACCAGATACAAATGCTTTTCGAGGAACGACATTCGCGGTAAACGAACACGGTGACCAATGCAGTCTTGATGAAGTGCTTTTCTTGACAAAGCTAAAGGATTGGATCAGGTACAAGTCCAGGTGGGTGGACTATTGTTCAAGGTGGTAAGCCTAAGCACAAATAGAAAGCGCCATAGTTATTTCTCCACATATTTTCCCTTTTTCGCGCAAGTATCCAAGAAATCTTCCATCTCGTCTCCTGCAAAACCGAAGCAGCAGTCGCAATCAAAGGGGCATTGTGGCGTCGTCCCAGCTCCTGGTCGGTCCTTCTCCTCTATCAAGTGGGCTTTGTAGATTTTGGTATTCCCATCTCGCATCTTTCTGTTAGTCCAGCCGTCATGGTCGTAAATTCCGCCTAAACCATCGTTACGCCATCTGGCGCTTTCGTTGCCGAACAAGTCATCTGCCGAAGCGCCTTGGAGATTTTTCGAGGATTCTTGTGCTGTTGAGGTGGATGGATCGGTGGAAGCAGTAGCTCCTTTCATCTTATTCTTTTTTGCAAGTCCCTTCTTCACCTTTTTGCTCTTCACTGCTTCTTCTGCTGCAAGTTGCATCGCGCTCTTTTTCGGAGCGGAGGCGAAGATGTCGTCAATAGATGCAGGCTTGGCTACTTGTTGATTTTTGGAGGCTGTAGCTATTGGGGTTGAAGAGGAGTCTGGTTTAGTCGTGGAAGATGAGGCTCGTCTAGATGACGATGAGGAAGCAGTAGAGGTGGATGTCGCGCTTGTTGTTGTTCCCCTTACAGCTGGAGACGTGGACGTGGAAGTTGGCGTTATTATCGGAACTCCAACAGGCTTTGTAGATTCTCCTTGCTCAACCTGTGGTGTCCCGACCTTCTTTGACGCCTTCTTCATCGACTTTTTCACCCCACTTGGTGCGCCTGTCGTAGTACCAGCCTGCGACGTGCCTGTCGAGGACGGTGCTCCTCTTATCCGTGACAACACAGAGCCTAGAGCGCTGCCACCAGCAGAGGTCTTGGATTTTTTAGCCATTTTGTTCTTGTTGATAATTGTTCGATCGCTTACTAGTTGGTGTTGGCGTGAGTAAAAGAATAAAAATGTGGATATGTGCGTAGAACTAGAATGCTAGATGAAGATCTACTTACAGCAATTATAGCCGGATAGCATCATCACCTAGCCCTGCTGATTTGGAGCAAATGCATCTGCCTGTAAGCATGATAATTGAGGTGCGTAAGATCATGACAAAGACAGACTACGAGCATAAAGATCGTAGTACAATCAGCAGCATCTTCTGAAGAAATCCGGATGAGTATGATCTTCCTATCGAGATAGATCTTTAGCGTTTGGAAGAATTCAATACGGCCCGTGGCGTCTGAGCTTGATCTCGTTCTCGTCGAAAGTCTGGTCATGCTGTGAGATGATCTTCATTTTGTGTCACCGTCACGCAATGAAGATGAAAATGCAAAAGATCATGAATTTGAACTTTTTGTGAGCATGTTGCTTTTGATCTTGCTGTGTAGAATTTGAACTAGAAGTAGAAGTAGAACTAGATCACTTTGTATAAAGTAATGATCTCCAGTCGCCTCCGCGTAGTCCGCGAACAAGTGAGCTCCGTGTCTCTGTCATTGGAATTGAAAACAGTAAGTGCAAGCTGGTGGAAGGGCAAGAGAAGTAGTCAATCGATTTTCCGTAAGTTCTTGCGCGTGGGGGCAATCTCAATAATTTACTAGGAGTCTACAATGATTTTGATTTCATTTCGTTTTATCTAGTTTTTGTCATTATGTGTGCGTCGTTGATCATGTTGTCTTCATGTTCATCAGCTTGAGTACTCGAGTCTAATACTAATACGGCGTTTCGTTACATTTTGATTTTCTTTATCAAGCATTTCTTTGTCAAGAACCCGCAATCCAGTTTCAAATCCATCCACAAGATCAATAAGAACATTCGTTTTTACATTATCAATAGCTCAAAGTAAACGGAAACGCAAATTTCCCATTGCTTGCAGGCAAAGCGTGCTTGATCATGTGCTGGAAAATCTCCGCTGCACCCTGCTCTGGTGAAACCTCGTAGAACCATTTTCGAGTCGACCTAATCGGCACACCATTGGACATAACGAAAGACTTATGGTAGCAGTCGAATTCGTCGAAAGGTGTTGTGAACCCGTAGATCTGCTTGAACCGCTTGTGAACGAAAATAGCATCGTGGTATTCGAAGAGGACCTGGAGGTGTGGTACTCCAAGAGGACTTATTTGTGCAAGATTGAGTGAAGAATGATATTTGGTATTCGAAGAGGACATATTTGTGCAAGATTGAGTGGAGAATGATATTTCCTGGGATTTTTATGTTTGATCTCTACTTTGTCTTTGACGTGAACCTGAAGCAATTATTGCAACCTGAGATATAATATGCATCACCTAAAAAAGAGAGCAGAACCAGCAATTACACCCAAAATATCCCCAAAGCATAATTACCAACTCACATGGATCCCCACTTGGCCATGATATTCACTGCATAAAAAGAACGTATGATCTATACCAACTCATATCCCCACTTGGCCATGATATTCACTGCGTAGGACAGACTCATCCCTCTCAAAGGCCAGTCGCCCATGCTACTTGACAGCATCGTCTGCCATAATTTCGGATGGTAGAGAGTGGCGAATTGATACGGTGGTGGTATGGCTGGGTTGACCTCTAGTATCCAGTGTTTGGCAGAGAAATGGTTGCGAAGGAGAGTATCCAAGACCATGGCGTCGTAACTGGATGTTGATGGCGGGATTCACATTGTTGGGAGTTGGGCTTGGGAGGATGGAATTGGATGACATTCTTGCGAATCTCGTAATTCTTACCTGTCAATATCAATTTTGATCAGGTCGAAATGCCGGACACCTCGATTGATGCTAGGCACATGCTTCTCCAGCAAGTCCACGATGTTCATCGGCGTCACTTCTGCGCAAATAACTGTCTGTTTGATGCCTGGCAAGTTCTTTTGGAAAGGAATTAGAGCCAGAATGGATGGAAAAGTCACGCGTTGTGCAAGTTGTATTCGAAAAACTACAATAAGCGAGTAACTACTGAAAACAGGCGAGATACTGAACAAGGAGGAGTAGCCCTGTCAAAGCTACCTCCCTTATTTCAGTCAGTAACTCGGATATCTTCAGTTTTCGAATACATTTTGGTCAACTTGTTCTTGTGAAGACAGCCATGTTGTAAGCCTAAGCATCATGTTCTTGTCCTTTGTGCACCACGTACTAAAAAAGAAGCTTGCACCTTCTAACATTTTATCATCAGGATCAACATTTCTCAACGAAGTCATAGGTTCTTTTCCGCGATTCTACAGAATTCTGGGTCCTTTTCGAAATGGATGCCACTAGCTGAGTACTTCTTCGCGTAGTCGACGCAGGGGTCTTCTACTAGACCGTCCTTAGCACCGATATTCAAGAAAGACCTTGTCATCTTGAAGCCATGTTCGGAGATTAGAAGAGGCGAACAAGGAGTGTGTTGTAAGTGTAGTAGATCTAAATGTAGAGTGCGAAATTATAATAGAGTGGGAAGCTCAAGTAGCAAATCGTAAAAGTCTTATTGAAGTAGATGTTGATGTATAAAAAAGACGATGGTCATTGATGTGCCAGAGGACTCAGACTCATCTGGAAACATCAAATTAGAAATTTCTTGTGACAAGTATTTCAGCCAATGAATACAAAGGATAGTCGATAGAAACTTCTTGACAGTATAATGGTGAAGCCTACTTAATAGGAACATAATGCCAGCATATCCGCATGTTCCAGAAAGCTCGTTGCGTTCAACGTTTTATTACAATCCGATGTTCCAACTAAAAACTTCTGTCTATTCCTCTCCAACGTCTTCATCGGGATGTGGTCCAAGCTACTGTGATGCTTCACGCTCTCCATCAGGAAGTCCGGCTGTTCGGCATCTTCTAGGTTGTTGAAGATGGACAGCACAAGCTCGCCTTCTTCGGTGTAGGAGGCGTAGCGGAGAGGATTGACCCATCCTCGATACTGGACTGCGGAAACTATATTACTGCTGCCTACAAGCAAAAAAAACTTCGTCCTCAAAGTCAAGGATCTTCTCCGCCTTTTGTTTTTGTTGTGGTAGGAGGCAGACGTCCACCTTTGTTGATCAGTGGTGGATGGTGGTCTCCTTGCGGATGAGGTCGACCTCGTGGGAGGCGATGGGGATGAGGTGCGCGCTGAAGTTTTTGCAGGCCTTGCTCCGCAGTGAAAGCCTGTGGACGAAGAAGAACGATGAGACGAGACTTCCATTTTCGTGGTGGACAAGTGGAAGTTGTCCCTTCAAGGCTACACAAATTTCTTTCATGCACACTCTGACTCTCTCACTCTCTCTCTGTTGTTCTCACTCAGACTCAGGTCAGAAAAAGAAATCGAAAATGATCATAGAAATTGATACTTCGTCAGATCTTCACTTGAATTTGTTACTCCTCAAATTTCTAGGATCCTGTACGCCTTCGGATGCGTATGTCGGTCTTCAGAAGAAGATTCTTAGAGCTTTTCGCGTGCGTATGTCGTGCTACAACGTTATTAACATTCTTTTGGAATGCGTTGCTAGTTAACATACTACTCTGAGGTATATTCTCGAATCTCCTTGAAAATGATATTGAAATGCTTTCGGTATCAAATTGGTCTTTTGAGTACTTATCATGTTTTCTGTCTTTGAAATTGCTTATGTTAAAAAATCGGGTCGATTGTGAAAGCTTAGGCTTACGACCCATATTTTTCATAACACATCACAGAAACAAATATTGGTACTACCACCTCCCTTATTCTCGTGGGTTGCGCTTGCTGGTAGTTACTTACATTCACATGCAACACCCCCATCTTTATTGTCCATTCTTCTCAACATGGTTGTTTCCTCCATCCAGAGGGTATCTCCATCTCTATCCTGATCTTCTCATATCACCCTTTCCATCCACCCTTCTGTCTCCTCACTAGTCAGGCGAATCGTCCAGTCCTTATCCACTCTTACCTTTGGGAGCTTGATGATCACCACGTCTGCTAGGTCGACTCGGAACTCCAAAGGCTCGACTGCAGCTTAGAGGTTGGGGTGCTAGGCTTATAATTACAACTTTCTGTGCATGTCGGATAGCAAATGCCAGTGAAGATTAGGAAGGAAGTAATCAATTTGAGATGAGTCACAGAGAACCTGTTCTCTGCCTAGCCACTAGTCTGATAGCAATAGTGTTTTTCATTTCGTGGTTAATGAACAAATTCACTCACAAGGATCATTGAGCAGAAGAGTTCTTGAGGCCTCTGTTGAAAGCCAAAACCAATTTTAATTTATTCAACATAATTTCCTTCTCCACCAGCATACTGCACTTCGACTTGCCTCAAAGCGTGTACTCGTTCTGAGCCCATGCCGCACACCACAATGCGTTCGACTAAGAGACCTTGGTTGCCTGATCCAGTTGCGCCAAGGACGCCCTCTAGTTCTGCAATTCGATGGCTTTTCACTACTTTTCCACTCAAAGTAGCGAGAAGAAGACTTGTGTCTTGCTCATCCTTCTTACGGTGGACGTCAATTCTTGCGGATATTAGAAAAAAAAGAATAGGTGGCTTTTGTCATACCTACTACGATCAAACCTTAGATGACTACATCCGAAATTAGTTTCTTGTACGGCAGTTACTTATGTTAATACTGTGTGATATAATTAAACACCAGTCTTCAAGACGCACAAGTTGCATTTCGTGTTTCTTGTACGGCAGTTATGTTACTGTGTGATATTAAACACCGTGAAGACGCACAAATTGCATTTCGCATGTTCACCGAAATAGACGTTGGATAAGGATTAGGTACTTATGTGTTATGTGCATTTTCAATCAACGAACATGGAGGCAGTTATGTTACTGTGTGATATTAATATCAAACACCAGTGAAGACGTTCAAGACGCAGAAATTGCATTTCGTAACTCCATCAAACTGCTAGGCGTTTCCATCGAATCGTAGTCGTCGACGTAGATTTTGCCACTCGCGGTTCCGCTCTGTGGGTCCACGAAGAAGTTCAGCGTAAACGGATCCCGCTTTTGGAGGGCTGCGGAGCGTCGTTGACGGAATTTGGTCGGCACCATAGACCCACCTTTGACGACCAAAGGCACATTCCCACGGACGTCGAAGGCGTAGCTTGCGCCACCCTTCAGCGGTTCGAAAGTGTACCAGCAGTACCACATGGGAGCGGAACTACCGGAGATGTGCGGATTAGAAGTTGTAGATAACAGCAAGTACTTGATGCCAAGTAGATATGGACGATAGTGCCGAATCCATGATGCCAGACGATCGAGGCACTGTTTCAAATTATATACAACAAGCTTCATAACATCTCCTCCGCCTGGCAAATACACCTTCCATTCGACCTGATTCGGCTTGTCTACGACGCGCGTCAACAGCGCATCTCCCACCATTAGTTCGTAGTTGAGGTTTTCTGGCAAGAAAACCTTCGAGTCCGAACCAAAGTCGTGCCAGAGTGGTCGAATAATAGCCGTCCCCTCTGTGTGATACTGGTGGAACAACGTGTAGTAGTAAGGCAAAATCTGATACCTCAATCGGATGGCGGGAAATGAAGGCGGACGGGCGGGAAGGAGAAGATGTAGGGAGGAGAAGATGGAGAAGATGTAGGGAGGAGAAGATGTAGAAGATGTACTAGGGAGGAGTAGAGGGAGAGAATAAAGAAAGCAATCATAATTGTTGATCTGGTTCCTTGTGGGCAAGAAGACGACCGAAACATCATAGTCAGTTGTACAAGAGAGAGAGAGACACTTATCCTTTCAACATAACTGTTTCACCAACAACAGATTCGCTTTTTGCAGCAAATAGGGCTCCCTTCTAGCAGTCTCAATATGGGCATGATTGCGGAAAAATGGATAGGCGACAGCGCCGAACTGATACCATCTGACCATCAGTTCTGGATCCGGGTTCTTGAAAAATCCTCCAACGTCAGCACCTAGATCATTGAGAAAAAGTAAATAAGGAAACTGAATCTGAAAGAATAAGAGATGAAGAAAAAAAGTAGTAATAAAAAGTATTTAGTTTCTTTATGATTGAAGACAAAAAGTAATAAAAAGTAATAGTAAAGAATACTTAGTTCTTGTACCAATAAAACTGATTCCTCCAAGTGCGTGGGACAGGACCATGGGTACTGAAATCGTGAGATGAGACCAAGCTGCCAGGTTGTCTCCTGTCCAGATAGCTCCCCAACGATGGCTTCCAGTATAGAACGAACGCGAGAGAACGAAAGGTCTGTTTGATTGAGGTTGGGATAGGAAGGGTGTCAATTTGGAGAGAACTACTCTTCAGCCTTGATCGATATTGCTATCTAGTTATGATTATGTGTACTTACTTATGATAGCTGAGATTCGGCATCGCATGGACTTCTACTGCTTCTTGCAGCCAGTTGTGCGACCACACCAACCACGTACAACTCTACCTATGAATAAACATGGACAACCACGTACAACACTTAGAACAACTCTACCTATTGAGTATAGACCAGAGGAAACATTATATGCATCTATATTATTACCTCCTCCCTTCCTTATGCGCCACATGCCCTTCAAAGGTCGCACGATGAACATACATTCCGTACAAATTGTGGACATCTCGATGCTCGACATCTCCCATGTGCACGGCGTCTCTGGGCGCACTAATTTCAGGGCCATTGAAGACACTAGGTTCATTCATATCGTTCCACGTATAGGTGTCCAAAGTGCTTCCCGGAAACTGGGATAAGGCAAAGTTACTGCTAGGGTATGAAGAGAGAGGTGGTTGTGGAGGGAAGGAAGTTTGAGAAAGTGAAAGAGTGTGACGACTAGGACTATGAGATTAGAGAGTGAGGAGGTTGTACTGGACATGTTTACTTCTCGAACGCGACAAGTCTAGAAGCAAGTGAACTTCAACGAGAGCAAAACTTGGCGGGGCTGGGGAAGTAGTAGTAGAGATTTAACAAGATTAAGAGGCAAAAGCAAGAAAATGAAAACCGTATCTCATAACCACAAGCTTCGCATTTTAGGGTTCGTGAAGTCTGGATAAACGCTCTGTCCGGGCCAGCACCAGCCCTCGAACGTAGAGACTTCGGAATTAGCATAGTCAATCGTTCTCTCCTTGCGAGGCGGCTGCCACGCGGGGTTGGCGACGAGGATTAGAATTATGTATGATCTTAAACAGATGTTGAAGTCGTTGTATCTATAATTCCTATTCAAGTGCTACGAGAAAGAACTCAACGCACATCAAGTGATGCTTCTCAGCCTTAAGAGTGGATGTTCCCAGGCTCCATCTTCTTGGGGATTGTAGTCTGCGGGAGGACCTGTCACACTGGCATCCTTGATAAACTGGGGAATTTCTTCCGCTCCTTCCTTCTTGACTTAGGGGCTGCAACTACATTGCATTCTTCAAACCATCTTCTCACTCTGACGGTGACTTCTTTCCTATTGGAAAACAAGTCCAGTATTGTATGTGTAAGAATGTAGTGACGTGGCAAAAGTCCTTAATTGACAACAATCTCCTTCTCGGAAAAAGCCCAAGAGCGCTTTTCTGTTAACACCTTGGCGTCGCGGAGTTGCGTGTAGACTGAATAATCATCAGTCTTTTTGATATGCGGGTCAACGATGGTGACTAACTTTCGTCTTTGCTTAGAGTGAGCTTATCCAAGAAATGCACCTTCGTCGAAGTCCATTGTTGATGACACGCTTTGTTTTTGTAGTTCTTGTTCATCAACAAAATTAAATGCGTCAAAATAAGATGTTTCTTGAGATGAATTAATGAATTACGTTCACGGAGACAAGACTTAACTTGTGCAGTCAGCTTGTCCGTCATCATTTTAGGGTCTTGGAAATGGTGGTGGTCCCAGGTGAAGTACCTCTTTCCATCCGTATGTTCGATGTCCAGCCAAATCACATCGTACGGGATATCGTAGGATTCAAATTTATCGTGGACCTTGCAGGGGGTGATACTGATAGAAAGACAGGCCAAGCGATATTAGTGGACTTGGATAACATCAACAAGGATACAAAAAATGTCTAAGAAAGATCATCAACAAACATCTTCATTTTGTGCCAGAGAGTCCTGTAGCGGTACCTCCAACAAATCATCTTGGCTTTTGTAGTTCCATCTGCATTGGTGTTTTCCTAGGGAGAATACGGGAGCCATGGCAGGCATACCGGTTAGGATGTGAAATTGGTTCGAAACCGCAGAAGCCGTTGGACCAGGAAAAAAATACACATCCATAATGCCGCTCTCGGAGACCCACCTGTGGTCGGTAGGGGTATTTCAAGGTCGATTCAAGGTGTACGGGTAGATTATTAAGAAATCCTAAGGAGGAAAAGATGTTTCAAGAAATTGATGAAGGAGATATCTTCATCTTCTTGTTGACTGCTAGTCCCACGAGCAGAAAGTCGTACCTACACTGACATGCTGTTAGAGCTAGAGGTCCCACTAACTGAAATTAGTTCCCACTTACCATGTATCAAATCCTTTCATCAGTTTCATCATGTCTTTTCTCCGAATTATTTAGAAGCATCTTTTAATACAAATAGAAATACCATGTATCAAATCCCTTCATCGACTCTTTCTTTCCGCCGCCGAACCACGTATTGCCTTGATTTTCATTATGTCCATCGATCTTGACAAAAGTTTCAGATGGGTTGTTCCAGAGTACACCTGCGACTGTGTTTCTACTCTGCTCGTAGCCCCACATCATCGGCACCGCACCGTACAGCGCCATTGGCGAATTGAGTTCATACTCGAAAACATCGAGATTGAATAGGCGGTAGGGCTCGTTCCGGGATTAGAGTTTTGAATTGGTGGTCACTTGATTCATCAGAAGTCCTGTGTAGTTTTCATCTTATCTTAATTGAATGATCTTTTTCCTTATGATCCATCTGAGCATTATCGAAATACTCTGTTATTTTCACCCCATACCCATGATCCTTTAAGCTCAAGTCGTCCGCGTGCTCTGGGAGTCCGAAAACGTGTTGAACATTCCCGTTGAAGGTGATATCGACGCCCAAAGCCGCTGGACCCCTAGGCTTAGGGTCGCGATGCGCATGGAAATTCTCAGCCCAGAGACCCTCTTCGTCCACGTGTCGGTGGTTCGCCGAATCAAAGATCAGCTTGTGTCTGTTAGATGTGGTGGTAAGCCGAGATAGGGTGATACATGGGTGTCAGATGATAGGGTGTTACATGGGTGTTACTTAGATCAGCTTGTGTCTGTTACATGTGGTGGTGGGTGACTCAGTGTCGGTACTACTGGTAATATAGGTACTTACATTGGTGGTTTGGAACTCACTACCAAGTACCACCTTTCACAACAACCTTGTGCCTGTTAGATGTGATGGTGGTGGATGACTCGGTTGTACACTAACCGAGATACAACCATGTAGTGGTAAGAAATGACCACGTGGTTCTTTTATTTAGGTGGAATTCTAATTCATTCATAACAAATTAAGCATAAGTACTAGAGGAACGAAGAGGTAGAGCTAGAATTCATATTCTTGACTCAATGGTAGTACTAGATGATTGGTCATCGTCATGATCGACCAAACTCAGATCATAACAGCATGCTCATGCTCTGGAAAGACGTTCTTGTTAACCACAGTCTGAGATCGGTAAATTTCGAAATTGAGGAAATTCCTCCTGTTCACTGTCGCGTAGGTCTGGCCGTTGATCCCGACTGTAAGGACCAGAGGACTCCACTCTAGTTTGGCTTCGATGTGGTCGCTTGATTTAGAGGGTGGGAATGGTGACGATGAAGATGGTAATGTTGGAAAAAAGAAGAGTAGTTAGATAGTAGTACCAAGAAGAGATCTAGTAAATTATTGGTGGTCACTAGCTTCTTTTGGCCACGATGACATCCGTGAGAAAATCATCCTAAGTAAAGCCAAACTAAGTAAGCCTAAGCCTATAATATTATAGTATATATAAGGTGCAAAACGAAAACCAAAGTATGCCAAAGTATGTATTATAGTATGAGGTGCAAAACTAGAGTGGCCTTAACATTCTTTGATTGCCATTTCCAGATCGATGCTTTGGCGCCTGCTCCATCTTGCGGGTTACCTTCCGTTGCACCACCTTCATCTTCATTTTCATTAGCATTTTTTACGACCACTGACGCAGCACAACTTCATCAATACCATACAATTAAGATTATTTAGTCGTGTCTTGAAGGACAATGTAGAACTTCAGAGCAAGATGAGCCAGAGCGATAATAGCGAAAGCTTTTGAAAAAGAGTGAAGACAAACTCGTGTAACTCCATCTCAACGTTCTTGGTGATCCTTTCTTAATATATTGAACTTGTTCGCTTGGCATCTCCTCGTTCGACCCTGCTACGATGACATCTCCAGCAGGAATTTCGTATCTTGGGTACAAAGGATTCAACTCCGTCAATTTGAACCCTACTCCTCCAGACTTGTATTAGAACGAGCTCACCCTTATGCTTACCCATCTTGATACCACGCTGATGCATCCTGGCTGCTTCGACTTTTCCCCTTCTAAAAAGAAAAAGCCTCTGCAGGATGGATGCCCATGCCTCAGGAGATTGATGGATAAGATTAAAAAAAAGCCATAATTGTAGAATGTCAGCTTCAGCTGTAGTGTGCCATGTTTTTCTCCCGTATTGCTCAAAACAAAGCTGCCTGTCTTTTTGGAGTGTTCTTCTCGGTCTCCATGGGCTCCTTTGACCACTTCCCATTTGTAGTAGCCATAGTCTGGATTTTTCATCAGCTCCACCCAGTTCCGATACCTTCGGCAGAAGGAGCCTTGGGCACATGTTCGAAACTTGGAGTGATCCACGGCTTCGACAGATATTATGGTGGAAGTGCCAAGCAAAAGCAAGGCCAGACTGGTGCCCGTGCTCCAAAGCCGCATCTTGTTGGTGTTGCTTCTCTCTTTTTGACGAGCAGTTGTGTGTAGTTGTTACTCTCAATATTATTTGACAACTTGTGGATAAGATGGTGTACTACTACTAGTCAAATT
Organism: Amoebophrya sp. A25; assembly: GCA_905178165.1. Lineage (NCBI taxonomy): Eukaryota > Dinophyceae > Syndiniales > Amoebophryaceae > Amoebophrya > Amoebophrya sp. A25. The sequence goes on from CAJINU010000040.1 coordinate 208,810, forward strand.
TCTGATCTTGTCAGCGTTACCAGCACTCACTTAAAAATACTAGTAAAACCCGGCGTGTTGGTTCTCGACACATAGCTGGCTCAATCCAAAAATGTACCGAGAGTAGTTGGCTGGCTCAATCCAAAATACCGAGAGTTGGGATGACCACAATAACCCGCATGCACTTGTACTCCACACGACGATCACAGGAACCTCCGGCCTCGTGCAGACAACTGAACCCAGCCGTGCCAGGCTTGATCCTTTCTCGTTGAGGTTGATCATCCCTATCCCACGACACCTTTTTTACTTTACTAGATCTTCTTTACTTTATCAAGATCTCCGTACACTAGCGTCGCCTTCAAACACGAGGGGTACCAGTCATCTACTCCCAGAACACAGTCGAAACCAGAAGCAGATCCGCTTGCGACGGTACACCTTGATGCTCTTCGTTTACTCATATCCTTTCTTCTTCTTGATCTCTCTTGTCATTCTAATTCTCATACTTATCTAAGTATCTGTGTTTGTTCTGAAATGCTCGTGAGTTCCGGAGCAGCATGTCGTAAGTAAGAGGAATCAATAAGGCAAACGTTGTTTTTTTCATCGTACGTCTAATTTTCAATCCATCATGTCCACAATAGTTACAGTTTTTTGGAAAAACTTGGTCCGTATAGTATGTCTATGCCACCTAGGTAGTTGTAGACTGCTTTACTTGCGGCGCAAGTAGCACTTTTCGGACGCCCAGTTCCTGTTCCGACATCTATCATTATATTTCTCACTGTACTGAATCTGAATCTGAAAGTGTATAAATAATCCTTTAGTCTTGTTGATGAGCTTGAAAGTGTTCGGTAAAAACAATCTATCTACGACGAATTTCAAATTGAATTGATACTAGGCACGAATTCGAGCCGTACCTTTATCACCATATTTCGACCACCAATTCCGACTTATTCCGATGAATCTCCATTCCATCTAGTACTTGTACAGACCGGTTCAACCACTCCTAGGCTTCTGCGTCAGCAAATCCGAGAACTTCGCTCACAAACTCCCTTCCATCTACATGGTCCGTTTCTGGCGACAGAGTTGCTTGTCCCGTCAATGCTTTCAAACAGTTCTCCAACTCTTCGTCGCCAAGATTAGAAGAAGAGCCTAGAGTCTAAGATGTTGAAACCTGAGGGTGGTCAACGAAGAAAGTCGAAGACTTATTACGGAATGGGAACTCTACGTTAAAAAATGTTCCCCTTGATTGAGCTGCATCAGCCTGATCTGAAAATAGGAATACTCATCTCACGACTAATCTCAGTCTCAGAAGATGAAGAGTCAGAGTCTCATATCGTCGACGGTTGGAGTACTATACAACTAATCATCCAAATCTAGAAGTCGTGCCATAATGAAAGCCTCGCCACCAGTGACTAATTTTTCCAGCAGGTTCCGCTTGCTTCCCTCAGCCAAAACCAAGACAGCGTTCTCTAATATTTCGGTATCGACCTGGATGTCACTTCCAGGATGTGTACAAAGTCATGTATAAAAATTTCCTGACTTTTGTAGTCAAAAACAAAATTTCTCAAATTCTTTTTAAACTTTATTCGTACCTGGAAAACCGGTCTGTGATTGACGTAGAGCTTGACAAATGATTCGAAGTTCAGCTTCTCTTCGTACTTGCCTGTTTGCTCGAAGTTGCTTCCTTTGACCTCTTGTATCATATTGGCGATCTCTGTCTGCGTTGGAAAGCAGCCTAGCGCGCACATGAGGTACGGCACTTCACTCAGCGGGATGGTTCCATCGAGGACGTATCTGGGTGTGGTACACGTGGAAATAGCTTCAAAAGTTCAAGTTGTAAGCATGATCAGCATCTGGATCTGCATCGTCTAATTGTAATCAACAAGTTTCAACTAGAACATAAAGGTGGACGACATGCAGACTAAAGGAACACTAGAATCTAGAACAAAGACAGAGAAAGTCTACTTGTATGTATTCTAAAAAGAGTACTTTTGTGTCGTCCTTTCGCCGTGACTTCTTATCTGGCAGTAGTAAAAGTAATCCCGAATTTCCGCTAAGAAGTCATCATCGATAAGCTTCAGGTATGGAGCGATTCCACTACCACCCTTGATTAGAGGAGCGGGCTTATTTTTGTTTGAACAGATGATTGCCGTTAGTGTTAGTCAATGACGTCGATGCATGGTAATAATTGTTGGTACCAGACAAGGACTGTGCTCTGGTAGAAATCAACGTCATCTGATTTGAAGTCTGCATCATTGCGTTTTAACTTGCAACCACCTGTCCTGACCACAATCGGTACAACAGGAGGCTATTGGCATGATAGATGTTTGTATCTATACTACTACCCTTGTCAAGACAAGAGTCTTAACCTCAATGCAGCTGTTGTCACTGGTTCGGTGTCGATAGCCCACATATTTATCGTTAAATCCTCTCCACCGGCTGAAAAAGCAAATTTTCCTGAAACACATTGTTGAGTTAGTCTTCGTGGTACTGCTCATCATCAGGACTCATCATCGCAACCGAACGCAGGACTCATCATCGCATCAGTCATAATAAATCTTGTGGATGATGATGTTACCTCATAACTGATACATCAAATGAAGATGGGTATGATGTTACCTGTTGTACCTCATCACTGATACAGAAAATGAAGATGAGTATGTTACCTGTTGTATGTACCTCATCACTGATACAGAAAATGAAGATTGTGGATCTACGCTGAGCAAGTACCTTGTGGATCTACGGTGATTGCAGACACCTGCCCCGGATGCGCTATCACGCCCATTTGCCTATAGGGATTTCCGTCTAGTGGTTGCTGCAGAAGTCCTATTACCTGTGGAAGAGTTTTCGATTAATAGTTGTATGGATGTTACAGGCGCAGCGTAAAACGGAAAACTTAAACGACGAGTAGCAACATTTAATCTTATTCCCAATCCTTGTCACAGACGGAACTACAACGAAGACAATTATAGACCTTATTCCCAGTCGCGTACAGTAAAAAGCTGTCATCTTCTCCCTTTGCTGGCACCATCTTTCTAACCGGACCTCCATAGGTCGGCGCCAAGGAGGTCCTTCGGCACATGCGGTTTCTATACGTCTTGAATTTAAACTCAGAAGTGGATATGACGAGTCCACAATCCAAGAAGCTGAGTCCGGTAGGTAATGCTTCTTGGTCCACCACAGTTGATGATAGAGGCGGGAAGCCAACCTGCTCGTCTTCAGGGTAGTCGCTCGCGAAAGCGCATTCGTACTCGACAAGCTTCCTGTCCTCACCCAGTGAGTAAAGACGCAATGGGGAGACTTTTGATTAGATGGGAACAACGTGCTTCTCCCGGAGAACAACTTCATCTAGAGAGGAGGAACTTATGTGGACCACGTTGCGATGCCTGACTGATGTCACTGATCTACTTCCAGCAAAGAGCAACATTTTCTGGATCGTAGACACCGTTGAGATGCCTGATCTACTTCCAGCAAGAGCAAGAACAGACTCTCGTTCTGATCATTCTGAAGAAGGTGAGGACCTCAATCCTTATCCTGACTAATTTTGAGTTTGACTAATTCAAATCATAACTCTGACTAAAGCATAGTCCCACCACTGGGGCATGGTGCCATCTCTGTTTCCCTGCTGCTATCCAAGTCTTCTGACTCTTCGCGTCCCCTCTTGTGGCGCCAACATCATGTCGGAAGAGGCAGACCTGAAAAGGAGCGTTGTTCTTGTACGGCCTATGAATGCGAGTTGTTGTACCGCATGTGTTATTCTTTGAATGTTAAGTTCTCTTGAGTTCATGCTGTTATTCTTCTGTGCAATTCTGGAACTACAATTATAAAAGCATGAACTCAAGAGAACTTAACATTCAACAAAATTTTGGTTTTTGTACACCAAAAATCTATACCGATCTATCCGAGTGTGCGACAGCTAAGAAATCGCTATTTTCGCTAAATGCGAGATGCGTCACCGGATCCCTGCTTTCCCTAAACTGTGCCACCTCTGCTAATTCGCTATTCAGTATCCTGATTTGCCCGTTGGTGAAGCCGACGGGTGAATTAGAAGCAGTATTTTCAATGGTTTATTCATGTTCTCTTCACTGATCGAAATCGAGCATCACGACCAGAAGGAGAGCTTATGTACTTAGTTTGGACATGAATCACTGATCGAAATCGAGCATCACGACCAGAAGGAGAGCTTATGTACTTAGTTCGGACATGAATCACTTATCGAAATCGAGCATCACGACCAGAGCCTTAGCCAACAACCCGGATTTGCTGTATTCCAGTATATTCGGTAGAATCTTTTCGAAAATTTTCACCGTCTGCAGTGTTTTCGAGTGGAAGTTCCAGAGGTGGATGAACCCGGAAAGTCCCGCTACCGCCAATAGTGGCTCGGTCGGGTGACAGCATACTCCGTGAACTGGTGAGTCCAACCCTTGTAATATGAGCCGACCTCTTCGTTGCTGCGGCTCCAACTCGAAGAAGAGGTCGCTTCTACAAGCTACCACTAAGGCACTGGCTGTTGCGACAATAAAGTTTGGACAGGAGAATTGGAAGTCACTCGAGGCAGCTGACTGCTCGGATCCTTGCTGACCGCTGCCGCGAAGGTTAGAAGACGCACATCGAAGGAAGAGAAGTTCTCCAAGAACTGGAACAAGTACTTACTACTTGTTCATCTGAGCATATTATTCTTGTTGCCCGAGAATAATTAAAATTATTTACCTCTAATGTAAAAAAAATGAAGTGATTGAACAAAAGATGCATTTCGTAACATTGCCATCCGCACTTTGCTCCTCTCCCGAGTCAAAGCTGACTGAGGTCACGCTGCCAGCACAGAGGTCCTCAAACCAGGCTTGGAGCCGAAATTGGTAGTCGTAGAATCGAACTGCGCCATCAGAAGACCCGACTACGACGTAGTTGCGAATATTAGCAGTTGTCAAGAGCTTGCATCTTGATTGCTTTGTAGAAGCAAGAACGGCAGGTAGGTTAGGTTAGGTTATGGATCCTTCACAACGAGCCCCACAAGCACCCGCTGCTCGCATCCGAGGATGATGGGTGACTACGAAAGTCAGCAGAAATAGTTCGTTACTTAGTATCTCTACCTCCACTGTGCACGCTAGGGCCAAGAAAATAGTTCGTTACGTATTTCTACCTCCACTGTGCACATGTTCCGCGCATTGCTAGGCCCAACAGCGAAAGTATTTCTACCTCCACTGTGCACATGTTCCCTGCATTGCTAGGCCCAAGAAAATAAAATACTTATTTCTACCTCCACGGTGCACATGGCTAGGCCCAAGAAAATAGTTCGTTACGTATTTCTACCTCCACTGTGCACATGTTCCCTGCATTGCTAGGCCCATCAGCGGGTCATGAGTGAGGAGAAGCGCTGAAAAAAAGCGAACTACCTCAAGCTCAGAAATGTTGTACTACACAGGAAGATAAACAACCTCAGCCGTAACATGAATCTTCAATGCGTTCAAGCACACATCTGGGCAAAGGCGCAAGATTTTCACTGCTCTCCTCTCGTCAGGCCTGGAGAGTTCGTCCACAATCAAGGAATGGTCCCATATTACTACATCGCCATCCATCGTACCTGGGAGGACGATAGAATACAATTCCTTATGAAGATCGTCCGCAGATCAGTCTAAGCACAACTAGCAATAACAAAAGGAGCACTCTCGCAACTGCAGATCAATCTAAGCACAACTAGCAATAACAAAATCTTCAGCACTCTCTCAAAATCCTAAAAATCACCAAAGCAAACCTCTATCTGACGCAAACAAACAATGAACCAATATACCCGTCAACGCTTGTGTGCTATGCTGCCTCTATCTGACGCAAAGAAACAATGAATACCTGTCGCCGCTTGTGTGCTATTCGGCAGAAACAGCGTCTGTGTGAAATCTCCGACTTTCTGCTTGAAATCTTTTGCAGCTAGAGCAGGAGAATAGAATTGGAACTTGCCTCCTGCCATTTTATCCTCATCCCACGTCCAGAAAAAGACACGTCTCCTACCGTTCGTCGCTATCTCCGAGATGTTCCAACGGTTGAAAACCTGAAGAGAGACTTTTTGATGAATATGTGCCGGGATTGGAACCGCAGAAAGGACGAGACGCGAAGTGTTAGCTAAGGTAAAAACGTAATAACAGTATGGTGAAATAAATTTGATGAGGTATCACAACATCGAAACCGATGACACAGGTGAGACAGCTCTCAACTAACGACCTAGAAGTCTAATGCATTATCTCTCAGGTAAAAACGTAGTAAAAAATAGTACCACACAAGTCTGCACGTCTTGCGTTCCTATCAACGCTGTGCAGATCGGTGCGTCGCTATTCTCGGAGGTCGGGTCTTAGAAGACTTGCGATTTCATGGGACAAAACTGTCGTCTCCTGAAGATTCCTACTGCAAAGGCTAAGGTTAACTCTATTTTTTGAGGCGTTCAAAATTCAAATCTAACATTACTACTAGACCTTCCCTGTCGTGGTGACCCTACCACCAACTACGTCACACAAAGACAAAGTATAATCCATCTAAGGATCTAAGTATGTTGAAACTTCACAAAGTATATTACTATAATTCATCTAAGTATCTAAGTATGTGTATCATCTCTTAGACTGCCATAACAATCCCACACGCTGAGATATTGTTTGAGTTCTGCGCCGTCCATCTCAGGCGCCGAAAGGGTCGCCAAATACTTACTATCTGGAGTCATATCTAACGCCTGGACGCCATTTCGATACGGTGAGAACATAATCTTCACCGGTGTGCCAGTATGTCTGTCCCATACTGTCAGCATTAGAGCTCACTATAAAAATCCATCCGTCTTGAAGACCATGACACTGATATCCTTCTATTCCCTAGCTCCAAAACATCCGTCTTGAAGACCATGATCCGGATACTTATTCTTCTTTTCCCCTCGAAGTGAAACTGAAGGTAACTCCAAGCAAGACGAGGAAGCAAGAAGGATTATGTTTACGCATGCTGTTGTGTGTTGTCCCTGTTGCCATCGTTCATGATGACCGTAGAGACGTGGTTTGCCAGGATTTCTATGATACTGGCAGCACTCGACAAACCTTGAGGTAAGGAAAAACGCAGGGAGCTACTTCTACTCGAGCAGAACTCATGTAGGAAGAGGAAGCGGGCCTTAACAACATACTCTCCTTCCCCGTATCCGCAGTGACGATCCATCTTTTGTCTTGACTGAGGTAGCTCGCAGTAATCTGATTCACGTGTCCTTGCAGTAATTTCTGCTGCCCTGTAGCCGTGTCGTATATCACTCCTGTATGTGCTGCTGGGTAGAAAATTTCGCTGCCGCCGTGTCTTAGAGGAGGGAGGATCAATCAGCTTCTTGAAGATGGATCTTGATGAAGATGGATCTTGAAGATTCTTCCTCTTCTATTATTGAAAGAGAAAGGGTTATTCTTATTTGCCCATATTAAACTACTTACTTATATGATAATATGGGTGGAGCCAAGCTAAGGCTAACTAGGAAAAGAAAAAAGGAAAGATAGTAGCTAGGTAAAGTATAGAGAAGTACAGAAATATTAGTAATGGCCATGTTAAGTAGGATCCGTACTTACTTATATGACAATCATACATAATATTCAATTGAACAACCCTAACACGAAGAATGCGTAAAGAACAACTACAAGGTTAAACTCTAACAAGAGGCCTGCAATCATAATAAATGATGCACTCCTGAGATGACGTCCTTGCAGAACCCGAATATCCAATTTAGGGCCAAAGCTGGCGCATCCTGCACGACGGCAGCCTTGGCGGTCGATGAGGAAGCTCCTCCACTACCTGCCTCTTCGACTAAGGCGACTTCATTGGGGGGCTCGCCGCCCCCGCCGTCATCTGCGGCCATCTTTTGGAGAGGGAATGTTTGATGATGCTGTGCTTGCGATCCTGACTGGTTATACGTGGTTGCTGAATTTTGATATTGAGGAAAAGGTTGGCCTTGGCTGCGGTGAGGCGTGAGTACTAGATGAAAATAATTTTGGACGATCCTTATCGTTATCGAATGAATACTTATGCAAATCGAGGGGTCAAAGCATTTGCCAAGGGCAGCAACCGAATCCGGCAAAGGGGTCTACCACTCACACTGTCCATGACAGCTGCAAGCGCATCCGATTTCATTTAACCTTAAGCAGAAACAGATTTATTCTTACGTCGACTTCGAAAGAAGTTCCGATGCCTAGATGTCAGGACAAATAACGAGAAAATTGACGCGAATACTTCCGCTCGCAGTCGAAACAATGACGATCTTGGAAGAAATAGAAACGTCGTGTCAACGCCAATACATAGAAGCGTCTCCATCTCATGTCTCTCCCCTCAAACTTCAGCAAATTGCTTTTTCAGCGATGCTCAAGCTTAGAAGCGATCAAAACTGCTACTGTACAAGCACAGGCCATTTGAGCTGGTATTCTTAAAGAATGGAAAAAGTGTAATCATTATCGTTTTTTTGATTTTTTCAGATTGGGATAACAAATTCCAGGCATTTGTGGGACGCTGTGCGCGTGGGCATAAGAATGGAGGGGCGCCAGCATTCGCCGCTTCCTCTTGGCGCGTTTGTGGGTGTGCTGCGCTTCCCATGACTCAGACAACAAAACAGCGGCGCCGCATGGGCTGCTGTTCTGCTCTGGCTGCTGGGTGGTGCTGCGCTCTCCGGGAGGCGCTTCCAGCAATGGCAGACGCGCACGCGTGTAGCTTGTTTCCCTGTCTCCTCGCGAATCTGGGGCCCGAGTGTCAGGGGATGGCCCGCAGCCCTGCTGCTTGCGGCCGCTCCGCCACCTCTGGCGCCCCACCTTCTCCGACCTCTAGCGACTCGGCGCCCCCTTCCTGCTGTGGCTGCTCTGGTCCTCTAGCCGGGCCGGAGGTGGTCCGCCGCCCCCCTCCACCGACCCCTCCAAACACTCGCCAAAAAAACGATAACGAGCAAGCAGAAAAGGCGCCCACCTGTCACCCGCTTGCCCCTCGAGGTTCTGAAGATTTAGATTGTTTTTTTGGGCCTCGGCGAAGAGTGTCGGGCGCCAGAAGCGTTATCGCCTATCTGTCGGGCGCCAGAAGTCTTATCAAATGGGGTCCCTGAAAACAAGGACCCCCCTCAAACACCCCCCCCAACTGACCCCTTCAGCCGCTCGCGCGTCTGCGGCTCTCGGTCGGCTCCTCGCCTCCTTGGATCTTGAGCGAAGTGGCGCCGCGGCTTCCCCTCGATCGGCTTGGCGTTTCATATTGCTTGCCCCCAGGAATCGCCCCAACGATTGCCAGCGGGGCTGCTTTCCGAGTGCGCCGCGCTTGGTTCCCAAGGTGGGCTACTTTTGTGGATAAGTTTGCAGGGACAGGCCACGCTACTGCCCAATGGGCGGGCGTAAGCGGAGGCCGCGGCCTCTGAGCTTAGCGGAACCATGATGCCCAGCCATGACTGAAGGGCCGCGTCAATGGGAGGAGGAGCGCAGCGTCTGCTGCGGCGCCTCGCGGAGGGAGGGCCGGCTTGGCCATCGCAAGGTGGAAAGCCCCAGGGCCGCAGTGCTCCGCGTCGTGCTTTTCTGAAAAATTCAAAAAAACGATAATGATAACGTTTTTTCTCGCGATATACTTTTGCCTTCATTTCATACCAATAACAGAAGGAGCCTGTAGGCCTTTTTGATGAGGTAGTAAAAAAAGACGATCCATGTAAAATAGAAATCATAGAACCTCGCAAAAGAACTACAACCTTGCCCCAGGACAAAGTGTACTAGTTTCTCTTCCTTGACAAAGAAATCAATCAATAAAACGTGGTTGCTCCTGGTGATGGTAGTTAGATATTAGCATAATTAGTCTCTGATGGCTGCTCGTCCTTCGATGTCGACCCCAACGTGAAGTAAGATAAATGAGAAAACAGAATACAAGTGAGTCTCAGTCGTCAGTGCAACGCCAAGAACAATTAAATTTGATTCAGTACTGAGATTTGTTCGATTTCAAATTTAGCTACAGGTTCAGAGTCTATTTCGCAAAACCAATTCCAATATTCGAGGCTCTGTCAAAAGAAAGCCGCTGCCGCTCGCACGTTCGCCGGCACCACGCGCCTTCTATCCAAAAAAGCCACTAGCTTCAAAGGCATCATCTCCCATGATATTCCTGGCCCACTGCTTCCTAGCCTTGACGGACTGCATATGCCGTACGAACTTGATATAGTCTTCACTGGCTGTCAACGCATCAAGCACTCCGTGGATGCTATCCTCATCAGCCTCTAGGTGGAAACCACGGGGATCTGATGAGAGGTTAGACAATCTCAATACAACTCAATGCTAGAGCTGTCCGTAGTTCATCTTTCAAGTGCATCCTTGAAAAGTATGGGGGAGCATTCCCTTGGGATACTCCTCCATACGTTTCAAGGATGCGTCCAAAGATGTATTAGGTACAGCCTTAACAAGACTTACATGATGAGAGAAGAAGGACACACAACCATATTAACTAAGAAATAGCCAAAAACTTTCAAACTACAAAGGATACAAACAATCTCAATGTATCTTCAAAAATGAAACAATAGAAGTGTAAACGATGGATACAATCTCTATCAAAAATGAAACAATATTAGAAGAAGTACTCTTCACAAACTTCGTGATCTCATCTATGATTTTCTCCACGTCGTATCCAGCCTCTTGCAAAACCGCTTCCGCTCTCTCCTCAAACTTCGCCCTATAATCCTGATGCAGCTGTGTCCATTCGAGTTTCTGTTCGACATCTACTGGATCTGGTCGATGAGGTAGGACAGGTGGACCACTGAATAAGAATAGTTCAACAGTAGAGAAATTTCTGGCGCTTCTACTTGTTGTACTTGTAACTGACCTATCTTTCGGACTCGTCGACGCATAATAATTGAATTGTTTCATACTCTTTCTTGTAGTACCTTCATCCGGAAACTGGTCACAGTGTTTGAAGCTCCACATCATTAAGTTCATCGTAAAATCGTCGTCCGAAAAGGCATCTAGGATTTCCCGATACATGTAAATGGGCATCACTGGTCTTGATATCGCATCGAGGTCTAGGCACGTTAGAAGGTGTGGGTATAGGTGGAAGGTCTAGGGATATCGCGTCTGGATCTAGGGAGGTTAGAAGGCTTAGGGGTACTCAGTAGGCCTTGATGTAGCCACATCGATTAGTATGCCCGTGGGGCTTTGACTCTAGCTTTTCTGCGGCAATGGCCGCTGTGCTTCATCGTCTAGTAGTTTTAGGCGCCTGGCCGTTATGCTTCATGATTCCCGCCGGGTAATTAAATGCTCGCATTGCGAGAAATATAGACCCAGGTCCCAAAAAAAAAATAAGAATATTAAACGTGAATAAATAATTGGCAGAGATGAAATACGCATGTGTGATTCAGACGGAGAAGTAGTTAATGGACGGTAACGGTTGTGAAATTTCCATAAGTCCATGTCCGGTTTTCGTGCTGCTGTTGAGCTAGCGCCACTTCTTCTGCTATGCGGTGACGAACTAGTGCTACATGTAGTCGGATTGTGCAGTGGCAGTCGCATGGGTGACTTTTCCTTCTCACCGGGCGCTCCCCTGTTAGAAGATGGGGACGGACTCGCTCTTAGGAGGTGCGAGTAAGAGTAAGAGAAAGTCTTTTTAGAGAAAGTGTCCTATTAACATTAAGCAAAAATATCTACTTCTGCCAAGATCGAGGTCGTTGTTAGGAGCAGCGAGTAAGCGTAAGAGTAAGTGTCCTGCTATAAGCTATTAAGCAGTATCTACTTCTACCAAGAAGGTACATTATCACTCATCATTGGAGTTACAGGTAAAAATGCGGATGCGGTAAAGGCAAGAAAGGGATAACTTAATTTGAACGTAGGTTTTTGGTGTTCGTTTCCCCCATTCGTTATGCCTTTCCCCCTTCAGGAAGTCAAAACGAACGGTAACAAGAACACCTTTAGCTTTAACATTAACATACCCTTCATAATTAAGCCTACCCATAATTAAGGCTTTAACATACCCTTCATAATTAAGCCTACCCATAAACATAATTAAGGCTTAGTTAATCTTAACACATTGATTAACATAACTGTCGAACTACTCGCTCCCTTTGACGATCCACTTCCGTTTTTCGTCGCAGGCGTTGATGGCCGCGAACTTGAAGCAGAAGTGGAGAGCATACTTCTGCTGCTGTTTTTGGCTACGTCCTGCTCTGGAGACCTCGCACACGAGGGTCCTGAGACTGATACCATGTCTTGCTCTTGCTTGATTGTGCTGTGGTAATTTTTGATGGCTGTGGTAATTTTATAAATATTTTCCAGTTGCGTGGATGTGGAAGTGGATGGTCGCTCTATGGAACTTTTTAGTAAGAGTCTTGCTTCAACTGAAGAAGTTTCTCAAAGTGGAAGTGGACGACTTCTCGATAAAGTGGTAAGAACTGGGAAGCTGAGCTACTTCTTGAAGCTTGTGGTAAGAACTGGGAAGCTGAGCTTTTTCTTTTGCGTCCACAGAAATAACAAAATGAGGATTTCGTCATACGGAACTACAACTTTACGCTCTATTTGCCTCTGCCCTTTTGTCTTCTCGTTTTCCTTTTTTTCCTTGCGTCACTCATTCTCATTATTTCAGCTTGCTGTAGTTGTTTTTACTTCTCTTAACATTAATAAATATTTCTCTTTTTCAGCTGCACGTCATCATCACGACCCCACTTTGATATGAAATCACTGCGTAGTCCGTTGGGAACACCAGAGAAAAGAGTCGACATACAAGAACTCTCCAACAAAGTGGGGATAGCTGTTGCCATAGGACGCATAAAGATAAAGATTGAATTAACACCGCGCTGGTGAATATAGTAGACGCGATCGTTTAGGGAGACGTTGTAGAGGGACAAGTTATAGGGACGACGGAGGGTATGGGTAGCGGTAGGGTTTATTCCGTTTCGGGTTTCATCTTATCACATCAAAATACTTTGAGTCGACAGGAGCGTGATTGGCGTAGGTGACACGTTCAAGTTCATGCTGGTGTGAGTCCAATGTCAGAAGACATCATCTATCGCAAGGCAGCAGTTGCCAAAGCAGCATCACCTATAAACCAGCGTAACGACAGCCATGATCATGCATGCGGCCGACACGTAGGGGCTCAGTCGCTTACCGATTACGGCGAATCGTCCAGCTGCGCCTCCAAACCCTGGCTTCTTCGGATCTATGAACGAGAAAGACGGCTGCAGATACGTGCATGTACATATTGCCAGTATCAACGCAGTAAGCGCTGAATTAACGTCCATTAAAACCGTCATCTTTTCTGGTTTATCTGCGGGTCTAACGTGCTACTTCTCTGCTACAAATCTTAAAACTACTTCTTCTAGTCAGGTGTTTTATAGTGCTGTGTCTACCTCAACCTCCACTTCCTGCGTGCAATCATCATTTTCCTGCTGAATGCTCAGCATCCAAAACAGTCCAGATTGCATAAAAAGAGAAGGAGAAAGTTGTTGTAGTGGTGTACACACGTGCTGCTGCATTGATTCATTACTCATTTTGCTTGGATAAGATGCTACAGCGCGGCATCGTCTCGGGTTTTGGACTTGAAAGTAACTTCATTCTCTGTATGAAATGCGCCTCCAAGACATCAATTCACCTCACAGGCCAGTGTAAAAATTCCCATCACAATGCTCAAGAACTTGCGAGAGTGTGTTGCGCGATTCTATTCGTATCTCAGTGGATGTCGAGAGATTGTCTTAGATGCTTCATTGTTGAAGTGCGGTGAGTTGTTACATACTGCTCATTCTCGTGGTCGCATGCTGTGATGTTTACTGTACAAGAACTTCATCGTCATGCTGACCTGCTGTATCGTATTCCTCTCACAACCAACTTTATCCAGTTTCGATTCTGCTTTTCAATTTCCTTTGTTGAAAAAAATAACTGGTACAACAAGACTGCACTTAACTTTCAGCACATGTGGTAGTTTAGAATCATCCGTCGAGTTTTTATGCTTCGCCACCACCTCCTAGAGAAGGGAGGTCTCAGTGGATGTCGAGAAAGCACCACCTCAAGAAAGCACCTCCTATTGAATAGTATTCGTATCTCAGTGGATGTCGGTTGAGTTTTTATGTCTACTGCTAGCACTTTTTTCTAAAGCACTAGAAAGAGGACCTGCTTCGCTCTTCTTGCACTGCAGTTCTAAGTTTCTCCACTAGTAGCGGCACCTCCACCACCTCCTAGGGATAGCAGCTCTTCAATTTGCATCGTTTGTTCAACCACTTTCTTCTGAAGCCTCTGTTCCTGTTCTTGCGCAGTGGACAAACGCGTCTGCAGATGCGCAACTTCGATTGAGAGCGTCGCCTGCTCACTCGTCAAGCGCTTACAATCGTCGCGGTAACTGTGTGGTGAATGGTTTGGACTTTTGAGGAGAATGAATTTTTAAAGTCGCGGTAACTGTGGTGAATGGTTTGGACTTTTGAGGAGAATGAATTTTTAAAGTCGCGGCTACTTCATCTTGTTCCACATCGGGGGAATGGGGTTGGGGGGGAATGTATTTGTAAAAATATTAATGCGGAAAACCAACAACAAGGCTACTTGTAAAAGAAGAATGATGTTTTGACTATAAATATGTCTAAATTTATGAAACGAAAAAGTGCACTCACACTCAAGAAATTGGCTAGGATTTAAGTAGGAAAATAGCCACTTTTTTTGAGTGTGAGTGCACTTTTTTCTTTCATAAAATTACCAAGTACCTTTCCGCCACCGCCTCTGCTTCCCTTTTTGCTCTCCTTTCTGGTTCTAACCAGGCTTCTAGGGCTTCTGCAGGGACTGTTTCATAGACGCTGTATAAGCGGGCAGACAATTCGTCGTTCAACTCATATTGCTTCTGCAAATTCTGCTGTTGCACTAGCATCTCCGCTTTGAGCTTTTCATTTTGTTTTCCAAGCTGTTTTCGTTCGGTGCCTTCGAGCTCGAGTACTTGGTTCTTTTGCTGCAGGAGCTGGGAGAATGAAGGAGAAAGGCGGAGGCACCTCTGCACAAGAAGCAGGATAAATTTTACGCAATCATAGTTGTACAAATTCAAATAGACCTTGGTAGTTTCTTGGTCTTCGCGGAAACCTACAGAATCTCTTACACTTTCGACACAGCTTGTTTAGCTAAAAAAGCTTGATGTCGTGAATGTGACCAACCAACGACCCATCTTCTATTAAGACATAACGACAGTTCCGTTTTCGTCTGCAGTTCTTGTTTCAGGCTGGCGATTTCAGCAGTCAGGTTCTTCATATGAGCCTCGTACCGTTGGCATTTGTCTTGGATTAGAGGTAGATAAATACGGAGTAACACTATGCCAAAAGCGAACATAGAAAAGTGGTTTTTTCGCCTGTTTTTCCGTTTTTTGTACGTTATTCGCTTTCGGCTCAGAATGAAAGTTTTCCATTTTGAGACGAACACTGCCCAACTGATCCCGGGGCTTTATGCGCGGTTTTTGGCTAAAAAAACCACTTTTCTATGTTCGCTTTTTAGGTAGATAATCTTGGATTAGAGGTAGATAATCAGGCTTTTGTCTTCCATTAGAGGTCTTAAATTCAATTCCGCAATATCAGTCACCCGTGTCTGCAGAGCAGTGAGGCTTTGATTGTGCTCTCTGCGGAGTTCCTGCAATTGCTTCAACAAAAGACTTTCGCTGGCAGGCATCAACAGAGCTGGAATTTAGAGAGAGGGGGACATTTTGACCTTAGAAGAATAAGAGGAAAGAAAACTGGGAAGAACGAGAAGCTGAGTCCTCAGAAGAGGACTTGTATTTGAGTCCAGAACGAGAAGCTGAGTCCTCAGAAGAGGACTTGTATTTGAGTATCTTCCCATCCTGTATCTTAATTGAGTCAGAAGAGAACTTCATCTATTTGACTATCTTCCCATCCTATATCTTAATCTTTAGATGATACACTCAGCATTCTGCTCCACCTACTATACGACTACTCGTCGAAGCCCTAGTTCACCTCAACCTTTCATAATTATGATAAGCGTCCAACTTCTGCAATTCCTTGAGCCTATGGGTGTCACGGATGTCAGCTTCCTTTGCATCCTGTTCCAGCAAGGCCATTTTGGCCGTTTTCGCAGCAAGTTGAGATTGCAATTCTGTTTCGATACGCTCTTTGCTGCCGTTAGAAGAGGATGGAGAGTTTTCTTGCGATGGCAAAAATGGAAGAACATTTCACTATTGACTGATCTTCTTGGATCATTTCTGTTCTTCTCCTTTTTTCAATTCGTTCTGAAGGTGAAGAGTACGTATCATTTCATTTTGCTCATAACAGTGGAAAGCAAGTTGACATCCGCTTGAAGTTCCGTGATGCGCCTGGTAGCTTGCAAGCCCTCTTGTTTGAGGTAATGCACTTCTTCTTAAAGCTCAGCATTCAATGGTCACTGACTCTGACAGAAATGGGCCCCATGCCTCTCCCTTTGCTTTTCCTTCATTTTCCCCTGTTCTCTCAAGAGGGATCTCAGTGACCAACCCCAATGACCATTGAAAGCTGAGCCTTAATCTTCCCCTTGTGTTTTCAAGCGCGTGCCCAAATGCTGCTCTCGTTCCAGTGCTTTTTCTGTTTTGCTGACCTGTTCTCGATGGGTCTGTTCTAGATGTGTGGTCACCCTACGATGTTCTGCAACGTCGGCTTCATGCTTCGCTTTTCGCGTCACGAGTGCAAGTTAGAAGGATTCTTGTACTTTGTGAATGGCTCTGGTATTTCTATTTGGTAACCCTACCCTGATTTTGATCATAAGGGAAACAAGAAGAGAACCCTAGCGATCCAATTCAGGTTACCAAATACCAGAACCATACACTTTAGAGAATACATGATCTTAGAAGGATCGTTGTACCTTAGATGACCAGCGTCTACGTCTTCTTGCAAATTCTTGTTTGGTATACTTAATATGACGCAATTTGCAGCATGTAGATGAGATAGTAACTTCTTTAGAAAACAGATCCAACCAATTGTTGCAATTCAGCTAATTTCCAACCATAATCAGCCGCATGTTCCTCAAGCTCTCTTGATGTACGGCCATGCTTTTGGGTCAATTCGTGGAGTTTTGCTTCGAGATCGGCAGCACGGGTCTCCGCAGAATGAAGACTGACAACTAGCTTTTCCGTATGAGCAGGCGTCCATGATCCTGGCTTCAGAAAAGTGTCAGCAGACGGTGCAGCGGGAGAACTAGAGTGACCTGCAGCATGATGGTGATGATGAGAAGACGAGTGGGTAGTTGTCGTTGTTGCACTACTGCTGCCATGATGCGCTCCACCAACGCCATGTCCCCCTGCGGTGGAAGAGACGCCTTGAGTCGTGAGTAGTTTGTTTTCGTTTTCTAACATCTGCACCTTAGCCTTGAGTGCGCCGATGAGCTGCTCTTCAATCGATTGGTTTTTTCCTGCAGCTACTTGACGAGACCTCGGTGAAACACTAATGTTGAACTCGCCAGAGATTAGAAGAGCAGAATTCGGAGAAAGTATGTACCCACAAGAAGGAACTTAAGTTGTAGTTATAGTTCTTGTATTATTGTACTTACAAGAACTTAAGTTATTATTGTACGTAGGTGTAGCTGTAGGACCACGAGATGGAAACAATATCCCAAAAAATATCCCAAAAAAACAATAGCCGCGATCGCCATAACGTGATATTCGAGGTACCCCCAGAGGCGCTATTAGCAGCGTTATTCAACAAGCCCATGATGTTCGTTAATTCGCTATCCACTTGATTATCTCCACCCATCACTACGTCGTTTCCGAAAGACGATCGCCCGCCTCTTATGGACGTTCGTAGTCTTTTTCTCCATCGAGGCAGACCATCCTGGCAGTCTTGTCTCTACTACCTTATCACCCACCTTAATAGAATGAGTCCTCGTGCCAGGATGGTCGTAAGATGAATTGAAAAAAACATCATCCATACCTGGTAGGAATTGTGTGGGATTGCTGCTCTTTCTTGGACTGGACGAAGTGCGTCGTTCGCTCAGCACCACGCTTCGCTTTTTTTCCTCTGCCAAACGGTCTTCCCTAGAGCGCCAGTTGTACCCGAAGCCACTACTGGAAGAGACTCTATTGGCGGTGGAAGATGAGGATGCGGCTTGCTTGCCTGCTGCTGGCGTCGCAGACGCGGCAGAGCCTGCAGTTGCTGTTGCACTACTAGACTTAAAAATAACGTTTCTACTAGATGAATTCACAGCTCCTGCTACTCCGCCAGAAGTACCCTTACCTTGTTGTACACCACTAGAAGAGCTAGTATGAGGTCTGGTCGCTTCAAATCCACTACGACTACGTGGAGTAACAGTTTTGTTCTGGGATGTGCCTGCTTTCAGAGGATGCTTTGGCACCGCGTCGCCTCTACCAGTAGAAGTTTTCACGTCCCTCAGATCAAGACGCGTCCCCATGTTCTTTTACGAGGTTGAAGAACTTGATGCTACTTTCGCCTGAATTCAATCGTAAGATGATCGACGGTTTCGGTTACGGTTCACATCAATTTACTTGGAGCTGCACTGCAATCTAAACGATAGGATTGGGTGTGCTTTTCTTTTGTGTAATAAATAAATATGCATATGACTTCATTTCGTTTTGCTTGCTTTAGCCCTTTTTTTGTACAAACGCCTATATTTTTCTCTGCTTTGTTTCTGTGGACTCCTCTCTCTGCAGCGTTCATCACTGGGTTTCTCCCTCTCTCTCAAAGACCAAACATGACCAGATTCAAGGCTCTCTCTTTTATGTTGAAAACAACACGCCGATAGAAGAATCCGCTTTGCCCGCCTTCATGCGTCTAGTACTGCGCTGATGATGCACACCATGTGGATGATGTGTCCACCTGTTCTCGTTTGAAGGGTTGAAATCTAAATTGAATAAGGGGCTTCTTGTACTCGTTCTGCGCGATGTAATAATAATCAAAATCAGGGTCTTCAGCAAAGTGCCAATGGTGGTCGTCCGACTTCTTGTCCATTTCGTGTAGTAGTGAAGTTGGTCTATAAAGTGAAAGAAAGATTCTGCTTCTACTAGGAAAGGTGGACCTTAAAACTGGCATCGATGGCTACTCGTCCTCTAGTTGATACTTTGCAGTGATATAAGTCGGCTTCCAGCACGGAGGATTACTTTATTTTAGAATATGAACTGGGTAAGGGTGACGACGTGCTGTCCAAGCTTTATTGATTATTGAAGAACCAGTCCGATGTCATTTGAAGAACCAGTTGTATGAGCTGTATGACATCAAAGTGAGAGTAGAGTCTTTCTTACACCGACCAAAAATTTTTAGGATATTTCCAAATCCAGTCCCAGTGTAGGAGTTTGCACATGGGGAGCGCCAGAAACAGCCTAGCGAAAATTTTCGAAGTTTGGATGATGATGAGGCGTTCGACCTAGTTTCCATCACAAGAAAAAGCACTCAGTAAAAGTTTTAGCTCGACGATGGTCTCACCCCAGTTCTAGCTCGTCGACGAAAACTCGAAGGGCGCCAATCGTACTATTCCAGTCGGCGTACAGGTGAGTAAGTATGGTTCACAATAGGCACAAGCAGTAACTGGTAAACCTAGGCTTTGGCGATCGATCTTGTCCCAAGCAGTTATATTTGCGTTTGAAGTGGAGCTTATCACATCTTTGCTGCCAATAGTCGTCGTTCTCTGTGCGGCAGGAACGACCGAGGAAATCACTGTGAGGGTGGATTTGATGTGGAGAGGGAGATGGACTTCTCATGAAGTGGAACATGACGACTCAAGTCTACTTAAGGTGGTTATTTGTAGTTGTAGTACCGGATAAAGTTCATAAAATTCAAGTCGTAAAAATAATGATGAGTCGTGGAGGGCAGTTGGACATTACTGAAAGACCTGAACCACATGAAACTTCCAAGTACCATCTTCCAAGTCGGTTCTTCGCATCGCTGCATCCAAAACCGCGTCCGCTACTGGCCTCAAAGTCACAGGTTGTGCACCGCGCCCGCCCTCAGTCCGTTTTGCGTAAGTCGGGCTTCGTGTTCGTCGGGCAGTCTTCATTGCGGGTTCCTTCGCATTCGCTTGTTCTTTCGCACCATTGGCTCCTTTAGAAGTACAACTCTTCTTGTTCTTATCTTCTCTATTTGCTGCAGTAGGCGTTTTCATTGATGTGGCATTGTTCTTGGGAGAACTGTTTTTACTTCCGGCAGGACGCCCACGGCCTCTCGTCGTGCTTTGCCCTCTAGCCGTGCTTTGCCCTCTAGCCGTGCTTTGACCTCCAGTGATCGCATTGCTTGGACTCTTGCCACCAGCACCTCCAGTACTTAATGTTGCGCCTAGAGGACCACACGAAGCAGTTGCTGTGTAGGCGAAGTTCGTACTGAGAACTCGGACAATGGGAATTTGACTCAAATATTGGGTATGCATTTGAGCGATCCTGTCACGCAGTCGATTTCCAGCTTCCCAGGTTTGCATGGCGCTCTCTTCCTGCTGCTCCTCCAGTGTAGCGCCTTCAAAACGAGCACGGAGAAAGGGGCGGGTCGCCTGGAGACAAAGGTTGTATCGGATTCGGAGGAAGGTAAAAATGGACATGGAGTAAGAGGTATTATAGCAAGAAAAGACAGTGAACGAAGAAATGAACGAACTACGTGAAGGGTCAAACTAGAAGAACTACTACTACAAAATGCGCAACATAGACAATAAAATAGATCGTATTCATCCGTCATGCGTCTTTAAAATTCTTTACTACGACTTGTAATTCTACTTTGCCCATGGCACCGGTCAACATTTTTTTCGATTTTTTCCATCCCATCCAGTGTTGAACTAGGCAATGCTTCATGGTTCCTTTCTTCAACTGCGGATACGTCAGCAGTACTTGGCCAAAAGACCAAGTTGTAAAGAGTAGAGGCAAGGCTAGTGGTGCAGCATTTGTATTTCTTGGACTGCTCGCCGCACCTCTTCCTCTGCCTACTCCAGCACTAGCATCACAACGTGAGTCATGAATCGACGCCATGGCGAGACCGGTACATTCCACGCCATTCAGGCTGCCAGGAAGCCAGCTATCTTTTCCGCCAGTGGGGGTTAAGGAATGTAGTTGTCCGTCGACGATTTTCAGAACGTGGATTAGAAGTCTTTTTATGTTTTGCGACAGGAGTAAAATGGTGACAACAGAAACTGCGCAAGAACATGAGCCATAAATAAGCCTCCCGCCATTGTCGCACGAAGATATCAACGATGGAACCAGCAGACCAAATCAACTGCACTACGGGCTGTCCGGAACTTGCGAAACTAGCTTGGGGGAATGACCTGTTGAGGAAGGATTGCAAGGAAAAAATATGTTATGAGTAGAAACCATGGAGGACCGATTCCCTCAGAAGGCTTCTCAAGCTCGGAATCATTATCCGGAAAATGTAGAGAATCAAGAGAATCAACTCCAGAAACAAGTACAGATACCAGAGACATCAAATCCAAAACTCTAGAAACAAGTACAGATTCGACATTTGGAAGATGAAGATTCCTCCTCTGTTGTCTCCCACAACAATCGTCGGCTTCGACGGGCAAAGAGCGACAGCTGTTATAGGCGCTGAGTTCGAGGTCCTAAAGTCTTGGACTTCATCATCTAGGCTTCGATCGACGTGAGGCCATAGAAGCATGTTCTGGGGATCGGCGAAAGCTCCTCTCGCAGCACTGTCGAGTTTGTCGGAATAGTGTCTGTTTCGCAGTAAACGCATGTTGTTCATATTCCTGGGTCGCCATAGTCTAGCGAGACCTTCAGCTTGGCCAGCGATGAGAGTGAGGCCGCCGTTCTCAGCGTCGTAGGCAGAATTAGAGAAAAAGATAAAGAAAGTAAGACTGAATATCTAGTTGTACATCATCTACCCAAATGCATATCGTCGTGAAGCCATAATATAATGCGCAAAGCAGTAGAATTTTCCAGGCAAACGTCGCAAATCCTTGAAATTCTTGTCTTCCGTAGAGGTCCCACTTCGATATTCAAAATGCGTGTTTTGTATTTTGTCACTGGGTCTAGGCTGAGTCGCTTCCCACACGTGAGGTACGAAAACGGAACCTTCGAGGTCTTTAGTTAGAGGTACGTAGTTTTGCACTATCCGTGGCTGAGCGCTTTATTGCCCTCCTTCCACTCTATTTTCCCCTTCAATAAACCAAGGGGCACGCCACTCAGTATAGTCCACACGGGATAGCGATAAATTAGTACAGCCTTAATTTAGCGAGAGAAAAAACTTGTAAGCGGCCATCCCCGCGAAGCACTGCAAGAAGAGCCAGACGATCATCATGGGGGACCTTTCGTTTGAAAGGAATGAAGGCGAGCTCTCTTGTAAAACCACCATCGTGAAGTAAGGTCAAACGCTTGCGCGATTGCTCTTGTCCTTGTTGTCCTTCAGTGCTGGGTCTCCGAATCAGATCTGTTTCTGTAGTTGTAGTTTTTTTGTTTCTTGCGACAGATCGGCCTCGTTGCCAAGTGCTCCGCGCCTTAGAAGAAGCACTTCTATCACTAATCACCACCGACCAGATTTGAATGTCTGCTCTTTTTGGACGCTCTCTCAGTTCCAAAAGACGTCGATTTAGAGCGTCATCATCCGCAATCGCAAGTGCCACAAGCAAAGCTGCAGAAGTCCTGTTATTCTGCCCATAGGACATAGCACATGCGTTCACAGGCTTCCCTATGTTCCAAAAAGACTCCTTGTCCTTGTTATCCTCATTTTTAGCGTTAATATGGTCGTGAGCAGAACCAAGACCAGGATCACCGAGTTGTACTCGTGTGTCATCAATATTGGTATTTTTCTTCTTGTTCTTTTGAGCTTGTTGCACTTCATCTTGAAGTTGCTGCTGTTCTTGTTCGCGTCCTGATGGAGTCGCATCGCTGCTCGTTGTTGTTTGTGGCTTCACGTGATAGACGCTAACGAGGTTCCTCTTTCTTGCACTTGGTGATGTCGGGACCAACATGGAGGAAGACTCCGCTGTTTTAGTAGATTGGTTCTTGTCTTGCAGCTCACGACCAGTTTTCTCAGAATCATGATCTCCATCTTCTCCCTCATCTACCTTCGCCCTCGCCTTCGCCCTAGCTTTTGAAACCCCACGGGCGGCGGGTGCTTTTGAAGTGCTTCTAGCCTTTTCCTTCGACGTCGCACTGTTTGATCTAGCAGTGGATGCTTTCCTCGTAGCACCAGCAGTGGAAGAAGTTGCACTTTTTCCAACACCTGTGGTCGCACTAGAACTACTGGCAACATTTGTCATAGCAGTGTTCATTTTCCTCTCTATAGAAGTTGCACTTTTTCCAACAGCTGGATCGTAGTCATCATCCAGCAATCCGTGAATCACTTGGTATAAAAATGGGTTGTCGCGTCTCCTGGCTTTTTCTTCGTCTCCTGGCTCATCTTTCTGCAACGCTTGCTCCTCTGCGACGCTTGCACTTTTGCGACTTGCTGCAAGTCTCCTTGCTGCCAGTCTCGCAAACGAATCGTCTATTGCAGTGGGCTTTTCCTGATCAAGATGTGCAGAACAAGAATGGGCAGACGAAGCTTTCGCTCTCACTTTGGGGCGAACGGAAACACTTTGACTGCGAGCTTTTGGAACTGGCGCTTCTTTCTTCATACAAGTGGCGCCTCTAGCCATACTCTTGGATCCTGCTCTCGTCGTTATCCTCGTCGTCGTCGTCGTGGCTCCTTTCTTCATAGCAGTAGTAGTCGTTTCAGCAGCAATTTCTGATGTTGAAGCAGGTTTTCTCTTCTTGTTCGCGGCGGCTTTCTCTTCGGGACCTGACAAGGAAAATGAAAGAAAGACACCTCGTCAGAAAATTAACTGTAAGATGATGATGTCATCATCATCTTCCAGTAATTGTATTTGAATTCGCGGCTTGGTGCTTTTTAAGCTTAACATTTATTAGCGACAATGACAAAGTCCGACTCAGAACGCAGAAGACCGATACTAGTACTACTAGCAGGTGTCACTACTTCTACAAAGTTGTCAATATTTCTACGTAGCCATGATCTAGTACTTTCATCCTCCTCAGGACTTCTCGACATATCCATCGAGGAAGAGGGAGAAGCGTTTATCCAGTCGGGGGTAGCTGTTGACGCAAGCTCAATCTCTTGTGACATCCAGGACAAGTCTTCACCTGCAGGCACGAGGAAGGAACGGACCTGTGTCACAGTGAACGTGAGGATTTGATCCATTTTCGGTGATGTTGTTCATACAATTACAAATAACCCACACATTATAGATGCGCATACATGCTGTACTCCCTTTTGCCATCGTTTACGATGACCGTAGAGGCGTGGTCTGCCAGTATTTCTATGATACTGGCAGCGCTCGACAAACCTTGACGGAAGCAAAAGCGCAGGGAGCTACTTCTACTCGAGCAGAAGCAGAACTCATGCAGGTTCCCACTACGCCACACATCACTAGTCTAGATACGTCCTACATCACTAGTAGAGCATCATCAATACCTCTTTCTTCTCCATCCTCGCTGGCTCATCCCTCGCTTCTTCATCGCTCTTTTCTGAAAATCGGACCACTAAGTGTCTTTCATGCGCATGGTCTGTTCGCAGCTGATGCATGTAGTCAGAGTCGAAGTCGTAGGCTCCCTGCATCGATTTCACATGGCCTTTGGCCACCATAAGCAACTGGCGCATGATCTCCGGATCTTTCACCACTGAAGGTTAGAGGAAGCAGAAAGCATTAATTGTCCAACTACATCAAGATATTGATGCCGCTATCTTCTACATCTACGTATTCGAAAAACTGAAATAAGCGAGTAACAGACGAGAATAACCGAGATACTGATCATGAGAAGGAAGAGCAGCCTTGATGCTATAAGCTACCTCCTTTATTTCATTCAGTAACTCAGTTATTTTGAGTTTTCGAATGGCTAATATTAAAATTAAGACCACTCAAACATAATCCTAATAAATGTCGCAACATAATATCGCATTTACAACATTTACAGAGTAGAGGTAGACATGACTGTTCCATAAGTTCGATCTTTCGGTTCATCTCCGAAAATCCTTCGAACATTCTCCCTGGTCATCTGCATCCTAGTTTCATCTAGCATACCAAACGCGGGCGCGACCCAGAGAGGAAAGCTATCAGAGATTAGACTTTTCTAGCTGGAATGTAAGCGTTCAATCAAAGACGCTTGAGTTTCAAAAAGATCATGAGTAATGACGTGGGCCCTAGGAATAGGAATACCAAAGAACTTGCTATCTTTTCAACAAGAAGATGAATATTATTCATGTGAGAATAAGCGGCCTTAAAGAGAGGACCGGCGCAGGTTCTGATAGGTCTTTTGGGAGTTTGTTCAGGGGAGGACGTCCCCGTTTGTGGGGATCGAGGAGAACTTGAGGGGATGATAGCCCTCCAATTCGTCCACCTGCTGGGGCTGACAAAATGGACCCTCCAAGAGAGCCTCCTAGACGGAGTGGCTGGATTGGAGCCCTCGGTTGAGCATCCACTGATCTTGAAGATGTAGTAGTCGCTTTCTCTGCTCCTTGCTGAGGACCTAGAAGTTGTGCATGATGTTGACATGTCGAAGAGGGAGAGGGTGGTGGAAGCACATGCGGTTCGATAGTCTTTGGGCTATGGATCATGTTGTGGTCCTTCTGAGTACAACTACTTTTGGCAGCTCCAGCAACCTTCAAATTCAATAGCGAAGATGAGGACGGCGCGGCAACGCCATTAGCCATGAGGGTAGACGCTGCCGACGTAGCCATCGGCTCTTCGTCCGATCTTCTTCTTTTTGCTTGACAATGGCCCCCTACCTCCTCCTCTGACCTCTTTCTCCTTGGATGAACAGCATCACGTGGAGAATAGTTCGTGTTTAACTCGGACAAGGAGGATATGGATTTCAAGGCCTTCTTGCTACTAAAAGTGCTGTCTTGTTCATCACTACTAGTTCTACTAGTGTTGTGCTTGATGTTCTGGTTGTCGAGGACGTTGTTCACCTTTCCTGGTTCTGCTGGCGCTGTCGAAGATGCATCAGGTCTACGAAGTTGAAGGCCGGCTCTGATTTTTTTAGCTATCGTATCTGCTTTTTCCTCGGAAATATGGTCAGGTCTTTTTGGAGAGTTCTTGTTGTCTTTATTGTCCTCGAGGTGCAGGTTGTGGTCCACCTCCTTGGCATAATGTCTATCCTCGCTACCATTATTATCTTCCTTATTCTCGTTGATGTTTTGGATATTCAGCCATTGTGATAGAGGAACAGGAGCCCCAGTGATGCTTGGAGTTGTTTCCTCCTGGGCTGCGATGCCACTCGTACTAGGAACAGCATTCGTCTTTGTGTTGGCACCTGCGCTATGCCCTCGTCGAGGTGTGCAGCTGCTACTTCTCCCTACTACTGCGCCAATCGGAATACTTACTCCGACTGAATACGGATCAGCCGCTCGTGTCAAGGTGCCAGTTGCTGGTGGATGACTGAAAGGAGAAGAAGAGCTCGAGCTTCTCGACGGGGACCGATGAGCATCATGATGACCAGCATCGTTGTTGATTGACTGCTTATGCCGTTTCTTAGAAGCATCTTCTTCCTCCTCGCGTCTCAACTTGGAGATATTCGGCGAAGCAGAACTTGAACTGCTACTTGATGCTTCAATAGGACCCCCTGAATCCTGAGGCCCTTCGGCTAGGAGAGAAGTGACACTTTTGATGGACCCAGAGGCAGCACCACGAACAAAATTGACGTTGCGCTGACAAGAAATATTAGAAGACGAAGGAATAGTTACTGCATGTGCTTCCGCGGCTGCTGCCTCTTCTGGAGACACCATGCGGGGTTTCAACAACCTCCTGACTCTGTCCACGTCCACGCCTGTCTTGTTACTTTCCAGGTGTGAAGTAGATGGGACTGAAGATGAAGACGATGATGAGGCGCCACCACCTCCATGACCTTGACCACGTTGACGATGTTGACCCACATTGCTTTGTTGACCTAGAGCGACGTCTTCCTGTTCAACACCCCCCGAGCTGTTACTACTTCGACCGCTAGAAGAAGAGGGGGCATCCCTACTAGTACGATGTCCTACTTTCTTCATAGGATGATCCCCCACTACACCACGATGTTGTAGTTGACCTCGTGCTCCTCTTTTAGACGTAGATCTGTGGCGGTCTCGCGGATCCCTGGGTCTATCGCCTGCTCTACTTGCTGGATTGTATTGTTCGCGACGACATTGCTCTTTAAAGAACTCCAATGTCTCAACTGCTTTCACGTGCTTCATGTTGTTCGGTTGAGAGATTGATAGGCCGCGGGCAGGGGGATGGCGGAGATTAGAAGTGAGGAAGAATGATTAGATTATGCTTATGGGTGGAGGTTGCGTACTAACTAGTGTCAATCAGGGAAAAGCTCAACATGAATGAAAGAACCCCCCACGTTTTTGCTCTTCATTCTTGTAGAAACACGTAAATGCTGTGAAGCCGCTTGAAGAAATAAGTCGACCCTGCCATCGGTTACTTCTGTTACGCAACATAGTACAACAAGGTACAACTGTGTACAACATTTCTTCTTCACTTTATTCATCTTTTATTGATTTTCAACACTGTCGCCAACACCATAACATGACCACTTCTAGTACTGCCTCCTTGACTATTGCCGGGCCGCCCTTTACCTTCGTCGCTCTGCTCATAAATACGCTTGGTCGATTCCCCATATTTAGGCGGCAGCTGGTAGTTACCCTCATCATCGTAGAAGTTTGAGATGACACCACGTTTGCTTCCTTCAGTATAGCTGTATCGGGTACTGTCCGTGCTAAGGATCTTGCGACCAAAGATTAGAAAAGTGAAGGTGTAGCAGGGTTGCAGTGGGGGTGAAGAAGCTCCTGTCGGAGATGAAGTGAAGAATTGAAGAGAGTGAGGGTGAAGAAGCTCCTGTCGGACATGAAGTGAAGAATTGAAGAGAGTGCGGGTCGTGAAGAAGGTGTTGTCGGAGATGAACTGGACAACAACAGCTTACAACCTGGTGACAACAGCAACAGGCACTAAGCTGTGGCTGTTCATGAAGAAAGAGAAACGCAAATCGTCATGTATTCGAAAAGAAACTGAAATAAGCAAGTAACTGATAAGAATAACCGAGATACTGAAGGAAGGGCTGCCTCTTGAAGCTACCTCCCATTTTTCAGTGAGCAACTCGGTCATTTCAAGATTTCGAATACTTACCTCGAACAACACTCGTCTTCCGTTCTATCCAGGTCTAACACCCCTTGCTTCTCCATAAAAGCAGTTCCTTCTGTGGTGGGGCATTCACGCTAAACGTCCTCGGCGAAGAGTTGCAAGTCGTAGTAGGGAGGTCTCCCTGATGAAGCTGAACAGTTCCCCCACTTTGGAGAAGCGTTGTCTTTGCGTTCTTTCGCCGATCATCCGGAATTCCTAAGATAGACCTGTACTTCGCTCGTCGCTCTTCGTCGGTATAAGATGCGTGCTGTCCTCCTTTGGAGGGGTGATGCTGACGCTGGTCGGTATGAGATGCGTGCTGTCCTCCTTTGGAGGGGTCTCCAGGTGCTTTTGTGTTGTTATCCAAGGAGTTATTGTGATACCCCGACGAAGAGGAAGACGAAGATCCGCTAGAGGAAAAGGGAAAGTTGTCACCTCTAGAAGGGGAAGTAGAAAGGTTCTTCGGATGTAGTTCTAGTAGTTGTTCTTGTTTTTGAGAACTATTATAATGTTCAACCGATGATGAACCAGATGTGTCTCCCTTCATCAACGATCCATCATGATGTTTAGACAACATCGACGGAGAGGCGCCACCTTTGCTGTTGATGTTTTTATCCCATTGAGGATCCTCACCATTCCTTAGCCCTACGGTATAGTACTTACCAGATGACTTAGAGGACGACGAGCCAGTTGCCGCCAGAGAGCCGGCCCTTCCCTTGTAGGAGCTGGTCTCGATAAACTTAGCTGATGAAGTGCCCGGAGACGTAGTACCATCAACTACAACCTGATCACCTTGAGCTTGACCTTGTCGATCTACCTCTTCTTGACCCTTGTAGTTACCACCCTTGACTTCGTTTTTGCCCTTACCCATGTTGCTATCACGAGGATCCTTTTGTGAAAACGCGAGAACGCCAGCACTTGAAAATGGTGGCGGTGGAGGCCGCGGCCGAGTAGTTGTTGTAGTACTAATAGTTACCCCAGAGCTAGATCTACTCTGCGGCTCGAATGCTCGGGTAGCAAAAGTTGGAGTGCTAGCACTCAGATTTGCATTGCTAGTCGTACCTGTTGTTCCGGCTGTCGTGGTACGTTGTTCTTGTTGATGGGTACGTTGTTCTTGTTGATGGGTTTGTTGTTCTTGTTGATGGGTTTGTTGTTCTTGTTGACCCGCCTCCCTTTCTGGCGTAGTACGAGAAGATGTTGCACCTTGCAGATTGATTGGAGGTACTACTAGAGTATCTTCAATACCTCCCTTACCTTGTCCTGCTCCTGTCGTACTTCTTGTTGTCCCGCCAATAATGCTACTGCTACTTGTTGTCCCAGCCATAATGCTACTGTGACTAGATGCAGCAATACTACTAGAAGCAGCAAGACTGCTAGAAGTGGGAGCCCTCGCCGTAGTCGCTCCCCTCCCCCTGTTAGGTTCCACACTTTCGCGATAACGCCGCTCCTGTTAGAACTCAGTACTAAGATGATTGCGTGTACAACTTCTTGAAAACAGCTTACAGGCGAGATGTTGAATCTAAAAAATGGATTAAAAATAAGTGCTGAAGCCTTAATCATGATTCTGTAAGACTTCGTAGACTTCTTCGGGACTACTGGACTCGAGGTAGTCGCCCGGTCTTTCCCCCACGCCAAAGCCGAATCGATTTTCCCATTTCCTTATCGCTACAAGGATATCCGGCAGCGAGTTCAGTTGGACACCATCCTCCATTCAGCTTAGAGATAGAGCAGGTGGAAGAAATGGAGTATGAGAACAATAAAGAGATCATGATGCTGCCTGATTATGGACTACTACTAGCATGATTGAACTTGAAAACTGTAGTATTTTTGCAGTGTAACGTATCATTCATGTTTATGAAGTGAAGTGGACAAGCGGGCTTCTGTTCGTCTTCTAATTGTAATTTGTTAAAAAACGTGTGACAAAGTGAAACACAAACACCACCCACACCCACCGAAAAAAAAAAGTCCTATTGTTGAACTTGATGAACTATGTATAACAGTAAAAACACGATCCAAAACTAGCCAAGCCATAAGACCAAAGCCAGTTTACCTGGAATGCCAGAGGGATGAGGGACTCGGCGCCAAGTTTTGGGCGTCCGACTGCTGTAAAGTGAGCCGTCTGGACCCCTTACTAAGCCCTTGCTCTGATAAACCCATCCTGGAGGCAAGTCGGGAGTTACTGGGGATCTTTGTCCAGTCGAGGTTGCTGCTGGTCGTCCTGTAGTCGATGCTTGTCCTATAGGAGGCGCTTGTCCTGTAGTCGATGCTTGTCCTGTAGTCGATGCTTGTCCTGTAGTCGATGCTTGTCCTGTAGTTGTAGGTGCTTGTCCTGTAGGAGGTGCTTGTCCTGTAGGAGGTGCTTGTCCTGTAGTCAATGCTTGTCCTGCAGCTCCAGTCGGGCCCTTCGGTGTGGCAGTAGTATCTGGGTGAGGTGGTGGGCTAGGGTTTTCTGGTCCTGTTGGTGGTTGTACCGTCGCTGGCTGTGCCGTTGCTGGTGGTACTGCTGGCACGATCGTTGCTGGTTCTACTAGTGCAGGAACTGGCCCAGCGGAATCGGGATCGCCTGCTTGTGCAGAGCCGCCCACTTCACGAGGAGAAGGAGGAGCACTCATGATTATGGTGTGATTTCGGTGTAATTTCCTGCGTTCTTGTTCTTGCACCTACTTGACTATTTTCAGGGTCGTTGATCATCAATGTTGATCATTTACTAGTACGCGAACACTTGGTCAGATAAACATACAGGAGCTTCACCTTGATGTTCACCGTGGACGTGTTCACCAAATTAGCATAATCTCACGTCACAGTTCGCGTCAAGATAAAAAATCATTATACCATCCCAGAATCAGTATCGAAAACAGAAGTGTGGTCGATGCCACCAACTCCAACATATTAGGACAAAATAGAACCTTGAAACTCTTTTTCGATTATCCAACATGAAAATCACTAGAAATAATTACATGAAAATCACTAGAAATAATTGAGTCGCCTTTAATCGTGTCGCTGTCGCTGTAAGTCGGCAAGTAGAAGGTGGACTTAGAAAGGTTGTCTTCAAAATGATTGACGTGGACGATCATCATGACAACAATCAGGCCGATCTTCATGACAACAACAGCTGCTGCAATGATGATCATCTTCCCTGAGACTGAGACTGAGTTCGTATTTGTTCTAGTTGCAGTTCGTGCAATTTTTTGAGAACCACACGGCAACAATTTACAATTTACAAATTTTTCGAATCGTTCGGCGCACCAGCTGGGGTGGGCGCAAAGAAAGCACGCATTTCACGTCCGCACTGGTGGCTCTTCTCCCAGAAAATCTGATTTGAGCATCTTCAGAGTAGCAAATATGATCAGAATTCGTCTGTTTTTCCTATAAGAATTCAGTTTTGGAATGAGTTCTGCAGCGAGCATCTACACCAGAGCATCTACAGCATTCTACTTTCTGTTGTTGTTTCTTCTTATTCAGTCGTGTAAGTACAAAAATCATTTTTGAAAAATGATTAGACGTCTATTGCTAATGATTAAGTAGACGTCTTTAGACGTCTATTAATATTGCTATTTCTTGGAAAAAAACTCAAGGTTCTCATATCAATATCTTCACAGGAAAAAAATCGCTCAATCAAAATATTGGTTACCACCTTAGCCTTAGTTCATGTTCGCGAACCAAATAAAGGAAAGAAGGTTACTGCTTGATATCATCATTTGCCTACAGCACGAGCACATGATCAATCTAAACCCGAAATATCTTCATTACTCTGCCCTCCGACCGACAAATAGGACAACGGTGTAAGGACCCATTGACACCAGCACGAGGACATTTGCCAACGCAATGTTGACACAATGCCAAATGGGCACAGGGGAGGAACAGGATCGTAGGTTTCACATCATCACTTAAACAAGCAACACAGACATCTTTGCACGAGCTGCTGGCATCATCGTCTGCGTCTGTTGCATTTCGTCGCGTGTGTTTGTGTTCATTTCCAGAAGGAGAATTCATCTCCACCTCGGTAGTAGTTGTCGACTCTGTTACTGCACTTTCTGATTCAGCAGAGGGGCGTCGTGGCTGCAGGACGAACTGTTGTCCGGTAGCTCCTTCTGAGTGGTCAGCATAAAAATGGTGTGCTTGATGTGGTAGTCGTTGCCCAAAGTAACTTTGTTGAACCTGACGATCAAGTTGTTCTGCGAAATCATCAAAATGACCCCAAAGAGCTTGATTAAGATTTAGATTTAGCGGGACTCCCACCTCCGCCCTGGCCGCCTCGTCATGAATCCTCGAATCGGTACAAGAACGTCCCCTGTTCAACTGGTGCGTTGTCGCGGTGTAGCCATAGAAATGTTGATGCACTCCAATGACAACGTAGGGCAAGAAAAAAAGTGCCGTGAATATCGCTCCCACAAGCAAGGTAGTGGAAGCTGCGTTGTCTTCATCTGAGCCAAAAGCTACACCCGATTGTTGAGAGGGAGCAACCAACTGAATCGTCTCTCGAAGGTGATCGTGTGACAAGGACGACATCTCCAGGCTGCCTACTAGATGTTCATGTTGATGTTACTAATTTTACCTTTGATTCCTGCACTAGCTTTCCCATGATCTCTCTAATTGATTCGTGATCTCTACTCTAATTGTTCTCTAACTCTTTTACTTGAAAAAATTCTTTATCAATTCGAGTTGCCTTGTTTGAGGACTTTGCCATCCTCTAAGCAAACGAGCTGGAGAAGGACTAGAAATCAAAAAAGGAAAAGGTGGTACGAAAAGGCATCGAACAGATTGAAATTGATCGAGGCACTTTATAATTGGCAACCGATCTTCATCTTCTCGCTCTCAGCTTCAAAGTAGACGATTAAAAACCTAAATACCGAGCTCGAGACCGATCAACTAAAAAGCAGACGATGTGTATACGATAGGCTTCTATTCGATGCTTACCTGACGAGCACGAGGCGTAAGAGAAAATTAATATAGTCCAATAGGATCCTCGAGGGACGCTGGATGGAAAAGATGAATGTTGTTGATGTAGCAGCTGAGTTTATTGATTCTGTGCTCATTTGAATCTTTTTGCAGCGTCATCGCGGTTGAAGAAATCCTTTCGCGTACAAACAAAAACTGAGTATTCCCTACACTTACGCATACTTCTGCGTCGATTAATTATGCACCTTTTTCTCTGCCGCTACCCTCAAAGGAAAATATCCCAGTACTGCTATGAATCGATCGTCATTGTTAGATCGGAAACTTGAAAATATCAAAATCGACAATAGTTAATTTCGTTGAATTCCATGTAAGTAAGTACTACATTTTGAAAAAGTGAAGCTCTTTTTGTGATGATACGTTAGTTGGGTTGCCACCTCCAGTTTGAATAATGGTATTCATTCAATCTGCTTCTTGTTCACCTATCGACACTTGGCATCCCGGTGACGACACACTGATGTCCTAATCAAAAAAAACGATATTTCGCTTGCGTCAAATTTCTATTGCTATTTACATTCGGATTCTTGTTGATTCGATTGTAGTTCCCTTTGAACATACTCTTGACGACGTTTGAATTCTACGAGAAATCTTCTAATTCTAATACTTCTTCTATCGAATGACTCTGACTCTGTTAATAATTTGCGTTTACATAATTTCCCTAATGTGAAATATACCACTTTGTGCTTCATCCTTCATCATCTTGTCGTGTTTCTGGTAGTATTCGAATTGTTGTCGAGTCAGTGATATTGATGACCTAGAAGTGTTTGTTACTTGTAGTAGTAGTAGTTTCTCCACTCTAGGGGAAAATAAAACATGTTCGGGGAGGGGAAACGTCTATGTTGCAGGGGTGAGTGTTACTATCTTGTTTTGTTATGATTTCTCCGTAAAAGTACCTTCACTACTAAAGACGAGATTCATCTACTCGATTGATTTCTAAAGTTTTAATTGACTCTACTGGTTTAATTGACTCTACTGGCTTATTCCATCTGTCAAACTAAGTCAAAATTTTTTGAGTGGTATTTCATCGCAGCACCAGTACCAGCTTAGGGTACCTGTGCTCCTTGCCCACTAGTTGAGATTGTCGCCACCTCGGAAGCCTCTTTTTCATTCGTATTAGAGCGGCCCCGAAGCAAATGTTCAAGCAAATGTAGATGCTGTAGGAAGATTCATGTCAGCCTTCACACTCAGCACATCTTTTTTTTTTCTATGGGAGACCATTACCTGGCGCATCATCTTGGAGCTCCTGTGGGGGGCAAGAGCCCGGATGCTAGTGGGGGAAAGCCACGAGTAGCACCATTTTGGCCCTCCTATCGGCGGGCCAAAAACCTACTACTTGATCCTAAGGGTTCTCTTCTTGTTTTCCCTTATGATCAAATTCAGGCTATACCAAAAATACCGGAACCATTACCAGATTATTATATGGTGAATGAACGTAGAACCATTCAATTATATGCTCAATAAACTTGTCTACGAACAACTACGAATTCTTTCACGATTCTTAACATGATCTTTTTTTTTTTTTCTATGGCAGACCATTACCAGATTAAATATATGGTCAATAAACTTGTCTACGACTACGAACTACGAATTCTTTCACGGTTTGTGGTCTCCTTCTGAGGATGGGAGACAGTCAACAGCAGCCTTAACATCTTCGGTAGAAAATTCCTCATCCTCATCTTCTTCTGGTGCATCTTTATTATCACCACCTTTATCTTCGCCATCTCCTTCCACTTCATCCTCATCCTCAGGCTCTTGGACTACAACTCCTACTGCTTTGAGGTATAGGTCTATGGCCTTGATGCCGCGCTGCAATTCCCCTAAGCAACTAGCATTTGGATCCTCCACTTGCACTTCCTCTACTTGTTCCGTTAGAATTAGTATTAGATAACATCGACCATAAACTGAATAAATAGGCGAGCCAGTTGTACTGAAAATAAGGGAGCCAGTACTGAAGGAAGAGGAATGTAGTCAACTTGACTCTCTTATTTCAGTCAGTAACGCGCGTATTTTAAGTTATTTTTGAATATATTAGATAGAAGGACTACTTGTCACAACATGGCTATACTGTTACTAGAAGAGATACTTGTTAGACGAAGAGCTAGAATTCGTCTCCTTAGTGGACGTGGAAGTAGAATATACTTCTTTATCAGTTGGAATTGAGTAGAAGTGGAAGTAGAATATTATACTACTTTATCAGTTGGAATAGTTTACTCAGTTTGATACCGAGCATTTGCTGATGTGCTCCCTATCAACTCGTGATTTACGACTCATTTGATAGGGAGCACATCAATACTGGTGCCGATACCGGATGACGTCTTAACTCAGTGGCTTCACCACCCTCTGCCGGAGCTTGTTCTCCATCCGCTGCAGCTTGTTCTCCCTCTGCCGCAGCTTGTTTGGTGTCTCCGTCTGCCATGGCTGCTTCTTTTTGACCGCTTTGAATAGCCTCATCACCTGTTGCGGAGGTTGCCCCTGCTGCAGCACTAGAAGGCCTTGTACCCACACCCACTGCAGCATTAGAATTAAAACCCTAATAAATTATAAGCCCGGAGCCCCTAAAACCGAATAAGCCCTTAAAAGCTCCTGATTCTTTCAGATGTTCTTGATAAGCAATTATTTCTAGTGACAACAACAATTTTCTAGGTGAATAATTCTTAGTAAGACGATTCATCTTCAGACGAACATTACCGTTACCTTACTTAGTGTGGTATTTCAAGTCCTTAGCTTGACCTGTGGTTCCTGTTCTACCTTTTGTCGCGGCAGGACGTTCTTGAAGAATCATCGCTTTTCCACCAACTCCCTCAGGACCTTTTTTATATTAGAATCAATAGAGTAGATCTGTTCTGTGGACCTAGAAAGAAGTCAGAAAGCGAGAAGGTGGATTAAACACACGATCTTTTCTATATTAGAATCAACGCAAACAAATCCAAATTATTCTGCACCGAACGAAGCAGAAGCACAAAATTCTTCTTGATGATGATGGTGATCGTGATCCTACTGCCCATAGGTATTCGAAAAACTGAAATAACAATAAGCGAGTAACTACTTAATTAAAATATTTAGCGAGATTAACGCTCCACCTTCATCTTGGGACCGAAGAACAAGAAGACCAAGACGAGTTTCTTTTTCTATTTCATCATCTAGCAAGATGACTATGACATCTTTGTATGACTATGACCAATCGACGGAGGAAGCAGCCTTAATCACCCTTTCTTTGCGGTCGGCTGCCGGTGCCGGGCCTTGCAGACTGACAATTAGACGAGGAGAGACTCAAATCAATATCTGTCTTTGAGTTTCATTTAATTTCCTTGACGAGAGATGAGTTTCTCCTTGAGTATATTTTCATTGATTTTCATATTCAATATTTCCTTTGGTCTACTATTTTTCTTGAGTCGTGTAAAATTTTCCTTGGGTTTCATATTTTCCTCCAGTTGATTTTCGACTACCCCTTAGTTTTAGTACTTGAAGCATCTACTACTCTTAAGATAAAATCCACCAGCAGTCGGGGGGCGGGTGGGATTGATCATGGACTTGGAGCCGTATTGTGCTCGTCTTAGAGCTGACCCCTATACCTTGAAAGAAATATGCCTCCATCCAAACCCACACCCATCATCCTGCTATAATCGGGATCAACATAATCTCATGAAGTGCTGATACATGATTCAGGTCACGGCCAGGATCATTTCTTCACTTGTTCAATTCCCAAAAAGGAAAAAGAGAGAAGACCGCCTCTTACTCTCCTTGGAGACACAGGAGACAACCTATGCTATGAGCCGTAATTTTTTGGCTTGTAGGACCCGATCCCGCTCGGCTTTTTTCTCGTCTTAGAAAGGGTCGTGGAATGACTGTAGAGGTACTAGACTACTCATTCAATAGAGTAAATAGGTGGATTAGCATCCTTGTTGACTTTAATCCTCGACGCGTCTAGCTGAGAATAAGGAGTTTTCCGTCTGATGTTCATACTATGCATGATGATGCTCGTCGAGGGGATGCAATGCCCTAGCATATCAATTTCCCGACTTATCATATCAATAAGTACTCGCTGAGGGACAATCATGCCTCTGAGATTTCAAATCTTGCATTGTGAGAACAAGATACTCTTAAACTGAATCCACCCGAAATGATAACGAACTATAGCTGCGGAAGCCTTAATCCTTCTCTCTATCTTCTTTTGCTTTTTTCTCCATTTCGGCTTTCCTTTTGGCGTCCGCCATCGACCAGGCGCCGATGGAAACATCAGTCGACGTTGGCGGGGAACCGGAACGCGTGGCTGGTGGACGTGTTGAGATTAGTATTGTGAAGATTGAAGGAAATTATACGAAATAGATTTGGTGGCGACTTGAATCTACTCGGCAAATTGCCAAAGAATTCCCACCTGTATCAGATAGTATTGGAAAAGGATGCTAGTGGTGTCGCGTACGTATCATATTGTCGCGTTGGCACTGGTAATAGATACTAGCTACGTGCGTATCATGTTGCTGCATGCGTCTTTCTGAAGATTTGTTTTCTCATTGATGGAGATGAGGAGCCTCAATAAGCTGCACGGCCGCCACCCATACTATTTATAAAACCACACCACGACGACCACGATGGGGGTGCCAGCCTCGCCCTAGCTATGGAAATGCAAAAATAAGAAAATAATTCATGAACAACTTCCGTAGTATGTTGATCTAGTATTCTTCTAGGCAAGATGAATATAAGCAGCTAGAGCCGTGTTGAAGTGTAGTTTAAGCCGCCCTTAACTGTAGATTGAGAGAGAGTTCTTATTATGTAGGATTTACCTATTCTTGATCTACCTGAAATGTATAATTGTTTTGATGTACGAGGGGGAGAGCAACCTCCCCGCGGTCTTCACGCAAAATTAACATTTTGCGCACTACAACTCTTTTATGGAGAAGATCCCTCTAACTTACCTTATATATAAAGGCGGTTGCCGTATTAAAGTGTGGGAGCTTTAAGGGCGGCTTAGACTACACTTCAACTTCTTCTAAGCAGCTAGAGTCGCGTTCAAGTGTAGTTTAAGCCGCTCGTAACTGTTCTCGCGAAGTCTCAAGAAAGGACGTTGCTCCTGGTTCGACGTTTGACGGTATCGCGCTTTTTTAGAGCTAAGAACTTGATATTTAGAGAAAAGGTAGTATTTTAGAGTTTTTGACTCAATATTGAGTAATCCATCGCGGCAATCTTCCCTGTGAAGTCTGTATATCTCCTTCTGGTGTAGTTTTTCGCTATGCAGTAAGTAGATTTGGTATTATAGTTTATGTCCCCTTGTTGTATACGTAGTTTAGTAAGTACATCTACATAAAAAAGATATGATCGTGATCCAGTGTAGTTTTATAATTTCCTTTGTATGGAAGTACTTATACTCCTTGAGAGTTGAGGGAAAATGGTATACTTAGGTATGCTATAGTAAGAAGTATAAATCTTTGTTGATGGTTCATCCTTAAAACAACTTCCCCAAGAAGGCGGTCTCGCGCTCAAGCAGCTTGCCCATCCGCGTCTTCAACACGTCTAGCTTCTCTGCAGAACTTAGGGAGGGCGGATATGGATCATCAGAAGAAGGTAAGTAAAAGAATCAATGAGCAGCAGATGCGTGTAGTGGTCACTATTGTTGGGCCAGCGTTGACGAATCCACCATATGAATACAACGTTGACGAACTAGTAAAAGTACATGACGAGGAGAAATCCACAATGTGAATACAGCGGCCCCGATAAGAATTCACTCCGTTCCTCTGCAAGGGTGGATATGGATCACCATAGGAATCCCCCATTTCAAAAAGAAAAATACGATGGTCTTCATAAGTAGAATTCACTCCATTTCACGTGGCTCTCTATTTTCCCTTTGTCGAGGTTGCCATTGCCTTGTGCGATCAAACTTTCTGACTCCAACATCGCCAAGTTAGAGAGGAGTGTCAGTGTGTGAATAACGTATTAGTTTTAGTAGTAGATCATCTTCATCTACCCTCTAGAAGTATCTCCATTAGAAGATGTTCACTGTTTTACTCGTGGTCGTAGCGGGAGAACACTATCCTCATTGATGTCATCCACCGTTTACATGTAGAAAAAAGTGCTAAGTACTTAGAAGCAGCTCCTGCGTGGTCCTCAAGCTTACGCCATAACCATGGAGGCGGTGATGAATTTGAGCGCCACTTCCTCATTAACGATGTCCGGATGCGCGAATTAGAATTTTGTTGATATAATTATGCGCAGAACTACGCAATCTTCTCGTCTTTCACTTTATCAATGCGTCTCACGCTTGACATTGAACTTTTTTCACGCCTTACATTAGGCAGTGTCAGGTTCGGAAAGTCAGCCACTACGCTCGATGAAGCACTACTTCCTTCAAGAAGGCAACTTGTTAAATGTCTCTAGACCTTGTCCTTGCATGCAGTTATAGGCTTACTTTCAACGGACAGGCTAGGTTAGGTTGTGAATCATGCACATCGAACCCCCTGGCTCGACTCCGAGGATGATTAGGTAAAGGACCTGGACGGACAGCATAAGAAAAAGAAATACTCAATACAAATACTTCTCCTAGTTGTGACTATTCTTGAAAACAAGTGACTACCAAAATATAAGTACAAGGTGGACCGTCCTTTGCCTAGAAAGTGCCTTAAATTTGTTTTCCTTTGTTTTCCTGTAGTTCGAAGTCTTAGAGCGACGGAGTAGGAGGAGGCCGCGGCCCACATCAAATTGAATATTAACGAAGCTGCTATTGCTAAAAAAGTGCGTGTTGGTGATTCCTCACGCCATCTACAATTCGCTTAAAGCAGCTGTCTTTTTCAAAGAGAAAACGCTGTCGTCCTCGTCTTCTCCTTCTGGCACATCAT
Organism: Amoebophrya sp. A25; assembly: GCA_905178165.1. Classification (NCBI taxonomy): domain Eukaryota; class Dinophyceae; order Syndiniales; family Amoebophryaceae; genus Amoebophrya; species Amoebophrya sp. A25. The sequence goes on from CAJINU010000040.1 coordinate 248,594, forward strand.
AACCTTTGCTGGCCTCCAAAAAGCTGCTGGCTCTGTCGCTTTTTGGTATTAGAACAAGATCGAAATGGTCGTGCTGTTGGATCTCATTTCATAGAATAGGATAGGAAAGGATACTAGGAAGGGATCCACCTAAAAAAGGAGCACAGGTGGACGATTAATTGTGTCATGGAATCTGTTGTATAAGTTGTGGTGGAGCCGACCTAACTAGAAAAAAGACAGACCAGAGGAAGATAGAAAAGCGAAAAGGGTAACTATCAACAAGTATCCTGTTGTATAAGATCTATTTTTCAAAATTTTAGAACGGTGAATAAGTTCAGATGAGTGATCACCGTGAACCTTTAAACTACAGTGATATCCAGTAGATAGACTATAATGATCAGCGTGCTGATCATCCATAAAGCGCGAGCACCCCTCGTTGACGCCGGAAAACCTGCGCTCGTCACCCCCTTCAAATCGGTCAGCGGCGCTTGACTCGCTGCTACCGTCTTTGCAGATGACGGTGACGCATCCATCCTCAGGACAAAAATTAGAAGAGCAGGCATTCCTATGTAATGAAGCGAGGCGCAACCTATCAAAAAGCATCTAAATCAAAATGCAGCGGTTACCTGTTGGGCAGAGTGATAGCGACAAGATCAACATCAAGAGGCCAAAGGTTCTCAGGCATGAGATCAGCCAAATCAAAACTACACGGCCACGATCAAGATCAGGAGCCACGTGCCAACCGGATCGAGCTCACAGCACTAAGATCATCCCCAGGGGGGTCATGATGGAGATCGAATGACTCAAGGGATCGAGACCAATGCCGAGGCCCCTAGCGCACGCCCCCGCGAATATGATGAGGAAGAGCCGGGGACTGCAGTGCATGAGAATCATCAAACTGAGTGGACTTGCTCCAACCTTCGCAGGTATCGCGAGGAGGATACCGCCCCCAGCTTGGCTCCCCTGCGGGTCTAGTTTTTCTTGGTTTTCAGTGTTCTAGCATTGCCTCAATATCTTACAGGTGGCCACGAGTTGCCTATTCGGTGAACTAAAGTGAGCGAGTAACTAGCGAAAATAAGGGAGATACTGAAAGAAGAGGAATGTAGTCAAGACTCTCTTACTTCAGTCAGTAACTCGAACTCGCTTACTTTATTGAGTCTTCGAATAGCCTTTACCTCAAATAATATCAGTAATCTATCATAGGAAACAATCAAGGAAAGCAAACTGCTTTTACCTATAACTGCTACAGCTACAGCTACTCTTACTTAATATATAAAAGTATTATTATCTATCAAAATTAAGTTGAAGATGGTTTATCACAGTGATAAACCATCTTGTTCAACTTAATTTTGATAATGAATAATACTAAGTGCTACAAGAGTGTGGATAATCTACTGAGTGTGACACTTCGGTTAATATAGTCTTAGTGCTAGAGCTAGTGGCCGCCTTAAAGCAAAAGTTCCTTTCTCACCCGTCTTCGGCTTCTCGTTCTCCTTTGCAAAATAGCCAACGGCGTTTCTCTTGTGTGGTACGTCTTTATCGGGTAGTGGGCAGCCAACAGTTTCTACCAACTCTACAGCTACCGATGCCATTAGGTAACCAAAACTGCACTTCTCTTTAGAGGGGAAGTAGCTAACTCGAGGAGAAGTAGAGAACTCGATGAGACAATACTAGCGAACTACTTGTACTTGATGAGAAGTAGCGAACGCCAGGCATGCGGAACCGGAAGCGTAGACAAATTATGTACCTATATTTATAATGCGCTCAGGTGCCACTGCGCGGGAATGGCGCAGGTGCTCCATGCGCGGGAATGGCGCAGGTGCTCCATGCACTCCATGCCACTCCATGCACCCCATGCACCATGCGTGCTATAAACTGCTCTGTTATATATAATGATTGAATAAACCGAAGAAGACCAACATCGATTCACTTCTTCAAACGAAAAAATGTGTCGTAGATGAGTAGTTTCGAACAATTATATCATTAGCACCAGCAGAGGCCTTAACTTCATTTCCGCCCGTGACCTGTGGACTTTTTTATTTAGAGCAGCTCACCTCCCAGATCCGTCTTGCCTGACCAGTCATGTGAGATGCAGCTACATCATAATCCTACAACAGTGAAAGCCTTCTTCCCCACCTCTTGAATCGTAATAGATTACTTAGGGGACCGATAGAGGAACCTCTGAAGCCTTTGAAGCAAGAATATTGAATGCCAATACTTGCCGCTTTCTTGCCTGCCTTAACTTGTTTCGAAGCCCTTTTGGGCTGACAGCAGCTACCGTCAAAGAAAGGCTGAGGCTGCTTTCCTCTCGGGACAGGTAATGGTATTAGAGGTTGAAAGTTGGCATCTCTAGCTCGCATATCTATGCATGGCTTTCCTACTTGAGATACCCCTAGAGACGCGCATAGAGATGTCAACTCCCAAGCCTTAATGGTAGATTTTTCGGATCGTGCAGAATCAGGTTGATAAACTCTGCAGCCCCATTGTAGAAGTGCCCCACTGCTGTGCGAAGTGCTGGTATTAGATCATCCTCTCCATCTCTATAATCATTGGTGAATAGTACTAATACCTTCCCTTGCAGAACAAGATAGGTGGACTCATGATCCTCTCATCTCGATAGTACCTGTTCCCTTGTATTGTTGGGACTAGACGTAGCGAAAAGACGCCGTAGTTACCGAAAAAGACGGACACTAAATATTGAGTGTTGACGGACCATAATGGGAAAAAAACCTTCGGCTTCGTCTGAGCTCCTCTCTTGTCCTCCTCATAGATATTTTCAATATCCTCGCGGATAAAGAAAGCTCGGAGACCTCGGACACCGACCGCGTGACCAGCTAGAAAAGCCTCTGGGCCATCCAAAGATTGACTATCGAAACTGCATTTGTGCTGCCCCTTAGGCTGGCCTACACCACCTTGATCGCCATTAGACCTCTCCCGAGGAGCTCGTCCATGTGGAGATGATCCCTCAAGAATCGATATGCCTCAGCATTCCCCTTGTATTCCTATTCGGATGCATACGAAGGTTGAGGGATCAGCATTACGGGTATCGGATGCATTAACATTAATCGTAGCTTTAGATTTAGTTGCTGTGTAACTGTTGTCGAAGTAGAAACTTTTTGCAGCCAAGAGAGTCAACCCTCTGTGAAAAAGCCGCACTCGTTTATGCGGCAGCAGGGCTGTTTGTAGGTTGTTAGTCTGGAGCCTCCCCCCGTCACTTTTCTTGTCGCGTCTTTTGTTAGATGAGGTAGTAGTAGCGAGAGTAGTAGTACACAGACAATTAGTGGAAGTAAATATTTTGTCACCCGTACTAGAGAAGTGGCAAGTACAGCGTTCTTGAGAGCTACGATAGGATAGGATAGGATAGGATAGGATAGGATAGGATAGGATAGGATAGGATAGGATAGGATAGGATTGTAGGCGCTGATAGGATAGATGTTACTTACGAGCTGAAGACTCACCTTCCAGCTCCACATACTAGGAGTTGAGCTACTACTCCTCTTCGAGAGCAGTCAAAAAGCCACATACAACCTTATTTCTTGAGAGTTATCAAACACGACTGGCTAGTAGCCATTTTCAAGCTGCAGTCAGAAAACTGTAATCACGTGTCCTTGCAAGGGGGGCTTCTATATTTTCACAAGTAGAAAAGTAGTAGTTGTAGTTCAGAATATCACGAAAGTAAGTATTCGAAAAACTGAAATAAGCGAGTAACTAACTATTGAAAATAAGGGAGATACTGAAAGGAGAGAAACGTAGTCAAGACTCTCTTATTTCAGTCAGTAACTCGGTTATTTTGAGTTTTCGAATAGATTATCAAGTTGATGATAGATCCATAATTGATATGGAGGCGACGAGAGTTTCCGGATCCTTTTCTAACAACTGCGAAATAGAAGCCTGAGCTCCACTGCTGCTTAGCGCTAGTACAACTAGATGTAGAAGCTGTTGCACCTTCTAGAACCTCTAGATTGTTCAGTGCTGTAGCTGTTGCACCTTCTAGAACCTCTAGATTTTTTGCTCAGTACTGTAGTTGTTGCACCTTCTAGAACCTCTAGATTGCTCAGTACTGTAGTTGTTGCACCTTCTAGAACCTGCTCTAGATTGCTCAGTACTGTGCTGTTGGTGTTGTTCTACCTACTAGAACTTCTAGTTTGCTCAGTACCTACTGCTGGTTGTACTTGTTGCACTAGATTGATTGCTTTTTCATCTAAAATTTGGCCTTAAAGTTAAGGCCATGTTCTCGTAGCGGACTTCCTCGAAGGTAGTTTTCATGTACTTTGCCACTGCAGAAGCCTGCGCAATATTGAGTGCCGTAGCGTCATAAGCCATAGACACTTAGACGAGTCAACAGAGGTTATTATAATCAATATATGATATAGATATTAATACCTCCTCTCTTCAATTTATCATTATCCTTAATATTATGCTGTAACTGTATCAAGATCAACTACGCAAACGCTACGGCCCTTAGTCAAATACACTAAGGCCCACTTAGAGGGAAGCGTCAACATGATCACCAAGAGCCAACATGCAGGGTACTAGCAAGTTCCATAGAAGAACAAGCAGTAGTACTTAGATTGAAAGCAGGAGTCGTACTGTAAAATGAAGATTCGAACGCCACTACTAACCAGTATCAACCCTGTACGTGAAGAAGAAGATGTACCTAGAAAGAGTGCGCTACGCTGACGACGTAACGTTCAAAATATCGCGACTGCATCGACTCAGCTTGCCAGAATCTGCGAACGAAAGTGAATAGAGATCGCGCAATGAGGCTCATACTTCCGCTCCGAGCCTGCAACGTTGGCAAGACCCGCACATACTCGCTCCGGATTTAGAGAATGGAGCAGTTCAACACTTGAAGTAGAAACTCACTTGAAGTAGAAACTCACTTGAACGTTTGAAGTGGAAGCTACTCACTTGAAGTAGAAAGTCACTTGAAGTGGAAACTACTCACTTGAAGGAGGAGAGGCTTACTTACTTACTTAATAGTATTAGGAAGAAGAAGGAACAACTTACTAAAAGTAGAAAGTCACTTGAAGTAGAAACTCACTTGATGTAGAAACTCGTTTGAAGTGGAAACTCACTTGAAGTAGAAACTACTCACTTGAAGAAGGAGAGACTTGCCGTGAAGCGGGTTGAAGTAGTCACCTACGCTATTTAACTGGAAAGTCACCATCACTCAGCAACATAATCCAAAGTCCACATGGCACATGTTGGCATTGGGATAGTGATAAACCAAGAAGAGAGAAATGGCCTTAACATTCCTCATATTCTAATTTCTTCTCTCGCATCTTCACCAAGGCAGCAGCAGCTTCTTGTTGCTTTATTGAAGCCCCTCCTTCAGCGTCCGCCGCAGCCACGCCTTCTGGTTTAGCGTTATCCACCTTCGTTATGGTTTTGAGAATCGCTTTGAATTAAAGGTCGACGCGCATCATTGGTCACTGCTTTTGAACGGGCAACAAGGCCCCACACCCACACCGTTCTGCATAAGTACTTGCTTCCCCTTGGTTCTTTCCCGTGTTCTCGCACGGTGGCCCCTCATCAGTCTCGGTGACCACTCTCTCTCACTGACCAATGAAGATTGAGCCTTAATTGACATCATCGAGCGGTTTCATCTTTTCGAGGGCTTCCTTATCATTGCTATCCATCCTCTCTGGGTCCGAAGGACCCAATAGCAATTTTGTAAGCCTGTCGAAGTGCGCTTCTTTTTCTTCCCCGATCAGTTTTACCTCCGCGCGATGCCATTCCGTTGGAGAATTAATCATCTCGCTCGCGTCCCACTTCTTCGGCTGGTGTGCTTTTCGTGGATACTGTTTCAGGTACTCTTGGATGGCTTTATTGCCTTAGGCTTAGATGGTTACTCTTACTTCAAAATTCTAAACATTAACTAGACAGAAGGTAAAGTGACGCACGCACGGGGTCGGATCGCTGTTGAAGGGACACAGCTGGGTCGGTGGACGAGAGGCGCCACTCCTACTACTAGCACCAGTACTGCTACTTCTACTAGGACTACAACTACTACTCAATAACTCATGTCATCTTATGTTGCCGCATATCTCGACTTAGATCCCGAGGCGAAGGCCCTTAAGCATTCTGTACTCGCGTGGATCAGTACAGTGCTGGAGCTGGTAGCTGTACTAGACACAGAATGCTGACACTTAGTTGCTTACTTGGGAACGACATTTCCCTGTATCTTCGCTCTCAAAGAGTGGCGTTATACAAAGAAAGAACTACATACACATAGTACCTAAATGCAATGAATTCCACAAATTCATTTTCATTCATTTCTTTGCGAATCACGTGACAACCCTCGCTGCCTGATTCCGTTGCGACCCGAGTAGAGACGCGGCAGAGAACCGATAGCGCTATGGCATGAGTAACGCAGGACAAACAAAAAACATATTACTTATACATAGATGTAGAATCTTGGCCCATAATTGTTAGGGTCAGCTGCACTTGTAACAAGTTCTGTTGCTCTCCTTCTGAATTCTGCATCTAGCCCTTCCTCGAACTCCTCGCGCTTTTTTCTTAGTGCCGCCTCTAACGTTTCAGTTTCTGGTGTTTGTAGAATTAGAGACTCGGCAGGAAATAATTCCTGAGTAAAGTTTTTGCAACTTGTTGTAATTACTACTACGAACTACAGTAGAAAAATAAAAAAAACAACTTCTACAAATGCAACTACAAGATACTGTATTATAAGGATATACTTCTACAGTACGTAGGAAATATAGTCGTGGTAAAAGTAACAGACTGACTACGAGAACTACTACAAGATTACGTGAGTGCTTACCATATAGATCGACGTCGAGGCCAAAGATGAAGAAGAAGGCCTGTTGTAACAAAGCATCGCATAGGGCTTCGCGGGGCACATGGCATGGAGTGCATGGAACGCATGGAGTAGCATGGAGCAGGTGCTCCATGCGTGAAAATTTTGCGCGGCGCCCGAATCTGTCAGAGCGTACACGCCTCCAGCTCGGTATTCCGGGATGCCATCTGAGAAGGCCAATCCGCCAACCCATGCTCCGACTGCTACGCCGAGCCCCCAGGCCGACGCGCTTACTCGCGGCCCAGGCCCGGTGCCCTCAGGCCGCCCAAGCAGCCAAGCAGCTGCAGCGCCGCCAGCGCGCCCTGGGCGTATTACGTTGAAGACAGTGCTCCCCATGCGTCTGGCCTATCAGCCAACCCTGGCAGCGAAGACTCCCAAGCCATCCACTCGCGGGCGGGGGCCCTTCAGGCGACCAAAGCATCAGCCCCAGCGCCTCCGACTGCACCCCCCGACGCATCGATTGCTCACGGTTGGGGCTACAGCTCCTCGCCTACGCTACAACCTCCCGACGGCTACCACCCGTTCCCCTAGCTCAGGGCCCCCCCGAAACCAGCTGCAGCACCGGCGGTAACATCACCCCTTGACACATCAGTCACCGAGCGCCCCCCAGGCGTCTAGCCTATCAGACCCAACTTCGGCAGGGCATGCTCCACGCGTGCCCGCCCACTGAACGCCTGCGGTGCAGTCCATGCACCCCATGCGCGGACAGGCTGCAGGTGCTCCATGCACTCCATACTCCATGCGCCACGCGTGCTAAAAACTGCTCCGCTATAAATATAGAAGTCTGCTGCATCTTGCATCTTGGACTCTTAATGATTTCATTCCCCGCGTTAACCAAATCTCTATGCCCTGTGCCTTCCAGCCTTAATGATTTTTTCCATTTTGACCAAAGCGGATCACGTTGCTGCCTGTTCCCAAATTCCTGACGTTTCTTCGCTTGTGCTTTTCTAATCCGAGCCCTCTCATATTTCAAATCGTCAAGCGCATTCTGGGCGGCTTCCTTTCTCGTCTTTCCTTAGAGGGTCAGAGAGCGGCTTTTTTTACAACACGACCTAATTAGTAGAGATGCGTAGTTCTTGTTGACTCGGATGAAACACAGGGCCAGCTTTTAAGAAGTCCTTTCTTCAACGCGATAGAAAGTTCCTCGCGTAGAAAACGGCCAAAAGTTCCAGAAAAAGATTTCTTGGAAATGAGCTGCATCAGATAGAAATAAATCTAGCTCGAGTTAGCAATTGAGTAACCGCGTGACCTAGGAGAGCTATCAACGTCACCCCTGGATGGCTCTGGTATTTGGTAGCCTGATTTTGATCATAAGGAAAACAAGAAGGGAAGCTTTATGACCCAACTCAAGTTGCCAAAGACGACCAGAACCATTCAAAAATCTATCACTTGACGTAATTCTCTTCCCCATCCACTATCTCTTTGTGCTCTCGGAGCAGGCTCCGCAGCACTGTCGGAACCATGTGTTTGTAGTCCGCTACTTTCTTTTCCCACATATTAGCAAATCCTCTTGGTCTTTGTCTTCCTTGAATTACAATACGGTACAACTGCGCAATCAATGCAGAAGTATTATCATGGGAAGCTCCTGAGTGAGATAATAATAAGTCCCAGAAACGAACGGGTAATATTATAGGCGAGTGTGCGAGTGTGGTGCTTTTTTGAGATGAAGGAGTGAGGCAAGAGGTGTTCCTCTATTTAGAGATTCTAATACTAATTGTGAAGCAAAGAAAAAGACAAGCCAAAGTGAACTCGCTATAACTTGTCTATCATAGATAACGATTTACCATCAAGTGCTGTCGGGAGTAGAGGTAGTTCTACAATGTTGCCACTACTAACTAGTACTTCTGCAAATCTTTATCCAGCACGGAGCTTCGTAAACATGTGTTCATCTTCCAGCAATTTTGCGAGTCTTGGCAAAAAGTTACTGCCCACAAGCGCCAACAATACCCCCAAGAGATCCGTTTGCATGTACGTCCCTACGGCGTCTGTCAAAATGTCGACGAGGCCAAAGGTCATGTCGCCATGATTTGGCGCACTCTCTGGCCTTGGCGTTCCCTTGTCCAAGTTGAGGTTTTTGGCTTTTGTTTAGAAAAGGTCAGAAATCTACTTCAATGACGTGGACATTCGTCACTCATTCATAGTCCTGAAGGCACAGATGGTCAAGACCACATGTTCACGGACAAGAGGATTCATACTTCTGAAGGCACACATGGTCAAGACCACATGTTCACGGACCCAAGACCCCATCATGACCCCATCATGACGTGACCAAAGAAACGCGAAGGAGCGCAACTGAGCTCACCTCTGACCCGTTCTCTACTACTCACGGGGTGTCCTGGTCCTCCTGTCCTCTTTGATATCAGTGATCTACTCTGAGCCTTAACTATTACTGTACGTTGGGCTGTAAGAACCAAAAAGCGAGGTCAAAAGGCGATCCCTGTAGCCGTTTTCGCAAGTCGTATGATCCCATCCCTGTTATGAAGATGGGGATGGGGAACTGAATGTCATGTCATGTCATGGCGCAGCCTCTTGTATAGCCTTATGCATCTATGTTGTATGAGGAAAGTGTACTTACTCTTACAACTCATATTCAAAGTCATACCCAACATATACTCGTCTTACTCAAAAGAGAAGTAATCTTTCAGTGGGCTCCTTTTCATCTCGTTGAAGAAAGCAGCTGCTTTTTCGAGTGTGAAAGACTCAAGAAAAGAGCGGGCAGCTCCCACCTACAATTTCATTCGGAAAGTGCCTACTCAGATATTTTGAGTAGCTCCTTTTCTTGTTGAAAAATGTGAGCGCTCTTTCGGTTTAGGTTTAGATTTAGCGGGGTTTCCGCGTCAGCCCTGCGCAGCAAGCCCCTCCCCGTACGCGGACAAGCTGCATGCGCTCCATGCTACTCCATGCACCTTCTATAAACTACACTGTTGTGAGGATGAGTGCACTTTTTCTCCTCAGAATACCTGTTCGTCGTTTCGCATGCCATTATCGTGTGCAGGTATCGAAAAGCTTGTTTTATCGATGTGGTCGATTCCCCACTGATCCTCTGCTCCTCCTGCTGCTTCACGCGGCTTCAAAATATCATCGAAAAATCGAATCCAAGAGATTAGAAATACAAATCAAATAGAAGAGCTCAAATATAATTTCTGAGGAGCAGGAGTCAATGTCAATCCTTCGACAAAGGAGCTCCTTATAGCTGCTACTTAAGATGAACTGACTCTCTATCAGAATCTTAGACAGAGTTTCAACATCACCTTTTTCTTGTTCTGATACTTTACTAGTACTACACCTTGCTGGCGCGAGTGCTACTTGACGAGGGTCGAAAAAAAAACAAACTTAACTGTGCGAAAGTCCCAGGGGTCGCAGCGATGCCCGCACGACGGTGCGACTTGTCCTTCACTTCTTCACTAAGCCCTATCGGCGCATCACCGCCGCCGACCTTCTACTTAGAGCGAGGAGATGATCGCTCTAAGTGGTCTACGATGACGCTATCTCCTTCAATCTATACTCGAGTTACCAAGAACAAATGAAGATTGATGACCGTAACATTTTTCGACGCAAGTACGCTGTATTTTGGCATATTCCCTTGTTGGACACTCGTCGTCGGTAGGGCTGCCCAGAGACTCGGAACTGCATACCAAATGTTCAGGTCCGACGTAGAGCGTACAAAAGCCGCATTATCCATTCCCGGCGGCGGCTTATTCAACCCTTCGAGCTCAGAAGGCACTAACCCTTTGAGGAAATTCATCTGCTGCAGCAGTAGAGCCCGGTCCTTGCTAGATTTAGCGCCAGGCCTTAGCCCCATTTCAACGACCCACCATTTCGACCCAGTTATTTCTCATGAAATCCATATACATCTATCATGCCAAAACTCTTCTTCAATTTCAACTCGATGCAAGGTACAACAAAGGGAGAAGGGTTTTCCCATGAAATTAAAATCTATGCAAGGGAAACAAAAGGGTGCATCGGCATCGCGATGCTGAGAAACAGAAAGATGGAGAAGCTGGCTAAAGGTAAAGCTCATAATAGCTAACTGGCAGACGGAAGGAGACTCGTGTTCCCATTTTTCGGCCATCATTCCGGGATCCAAGCCCATCTCCTCTCGCCTCTTTTTGCTCCTCTCTATTTAGAATGTCATGTGTCACGATACCTCGTTCGCAGCTTTTCGCATCTGCATATGAGGCCGCTCAGTCAAGAAATACCTCCTGCGGAGAGCTTATCACATAGTTGGTTCTTACTGTCTGAGAACCTTTTTTATCTTCCTCCAAGACCAAGAAGGAATGTTAAACTAAAGATCCTCTGATTCATGATTAGCCAAAAAAAAAATTTGTTTGGCTTATCGATGATACTCATGTCTGAGTGATTAACCTAAAAAAATAATTGTTTAGCTTTTTGAAGATGCTCATGTACTATGATTAGCCTAAAAAAAAAAAACTGTTTGGCTTCTCGAAGATGTCGAGCCTTAATCAATAGCCTCGCGCTTTTCCTGCTCTGTGTCCACGTGTACGGCTATTCTCGCGACATCCAAAACCCCCTCAAGCAGAAGCTTGTTGCGTGACCAACGGAAATTAGGAGTGGTTTTCGTAGCACTGGTTGGATATAGATAGTAAAAAACATCAAGAAACAATGGCAAAGACCTCCGCCACCACTGCCACGACCCTACAGCATGTACATGAAGAGCCGCCCGACCCCCAGCGCCGCAAGGTGGGCCGAACGCCGTAGAGCTGTCCAAATTCGTCCCACCGCTCGCACCCCCTGGTAAAAGGGTGAGCTTGTTCTTGCTCTTCCTTGATGCGTGACGCGTCACGCGTCCGGGACCGATCAAGGACCCACGGATCGATCGAGAGCCCCCACCCCCAGACCGACCAAAGATCCACGGATCGACCAAAGACCCACGGATCGAGTAAGCGTCCCCAGATCGATCAAGGGCCCGGGGATCGATCAAACGCCAGCGGATCGATCAAGGGCCCACGGATCGACCCAAGACCCGCGGAACGATCACGGGCCCACAGGTCGACCATGGACGCACTTCCACAGGACTGCGCTAGCTGTGTGAGTGTCCAAGCCAATCAAAGCGCCAAGCCTTTCCCTGAAGTTGTTGCGTGCTGCGCGGCGCTCGAAATTGAACGCAGACAACTCGCCCACCCCTGGGCGAGGCGCGGCAGGTGTTGCGCGTCGCGCAACAGCTCTACGCTGTTCCGTAAGTCCCACCCCCCAGCACCAGCAAGCCTAGTCTAAGAGCCCTTCCCTACCAAGAAATTAGTAGTCTCATACTTCTTAGTGATCATATTCATACTCTTACTACCCATCGTAATCGCCGTAGTTAGTATATCAATTATATACTAGCTAAGCATGGAACATAAGAATAGAAAACAAGGCTTGCGCGCTCAAAGAATAAACATAGCCAAAAGACGGACAAGCGCTAAAAGTCTATAGCTAGTGAGTGTCCCTCCAAAACTGATAAATGCTCAATTTGAACGAGTAACCTTTTATCTTTAACTAGTAACTTTTTAACTTTAATTGGAAAGCGTCACTTGACTTTACAGCTGGAAAGTGTTTAACTTTAACTAGAGAACGCAACTCTACGGCTAGAAAGTGTATAACTACAGCCAATAAGCGCCAGACTTTAGCTGGCAGCTGTCGGCCTATTAAAGCTAGTAAGTGCCTAACCATAGCTAGTAATTGTCGAAGTAAAGCTAGTAAGTGTCGAACCATACCTAGTAAGTGTCAGACTATAACTAGGAAGTGTCGGACCATACCTAGCACGTGTCGAGCGACAGCTAGTAACTGTCGAAGTATAGCGGGTAACCGCCTAACTCTAGCCAGCAAGGTTGTAGCTCTAGCCAGTGGGTGTCAGATAATAGCTAGCAAGTGTCGAACTATAGCCAGTAAGTGTCTAGCCCCAGCTCATAGGTGTCTATCTGTACCTAGGGAGCGCCAAACCATAGCCAGTAGGTGCCAAATTATCGCCAGTAAGTGGCCCACTTTAGCTAGAAAGCGTCCAACTTTAACTGGTAAGCGTGTGACCTTAACTAATAAGCGCCGAACTTTCGCTAGTACCTGTCAGGCTATTCATTGCTAGTAAGTGCCTACTAACTTTCGCTAGGAAGTGTTGAAGTTTAGCTAGATCGTGTATGGCTCTAGCTAAAAAATGTCGGGGTTCTCCTAGTAACTGTCGACCTATAGCTAGAAGGTGCCCCCTTTTAACTCGAAAATGTCTAGGGAGTGTCTAACTTTAACTAGAGACAGAGAGGCCCTGCTTGGTGGATGCACCGCCAAGGAGGTAAAGGCAGGGAGATGGGGGTAGGAAGGTAGGGGTAGAGAGGCGGGGGCAAGGAGGTGAGGCAGAGAGGTGGGAGAAAAGAAGTGAAGGCAAGGAGGTGGAAGCAGGGAGATAGAGTTTAGGAAATGTCGGCAGGGAGGTGAAGGCAGGGACATGGAGGTGAGGAAGGTGAAGGCGAGTAAGACTTGGAGAAAGCGAGGCGGAACAAAACGGGCAACAGCGAAGGCAAACGCGAGCGGCTAAGGCATAGCAAAGAAGTGCCAAGGCTTTCCGGATATCTAGAAACTAGCTCGGTTGTGTCTTGTCGAAAATCCAACGAGAATGACACACCTGGGCGGGAGCGAAGCCAACAAGTATAATCGTATACTATAAGTAAAGCCGTAATTAGAGCCGGCTGAAATCGCGGCTGCTCGGTGACAGGTGCCGTGGCCTTTAGGTAATTCGCAGGTAGGTCCAGTCCTAGTTTCTGCCTCGATAATTTCGGTTCGAGCCAACCCGCGTTTTTAGAGCATTCTTCAGTACGTCATTCGTTTACTCTTTAAGTAATCGGCAACTTAAGTATGATCAGTAACTCAAGTAATCACTCGCTAATTTGACCTTCCTTTACCAAGGTTGCATGTTGTTTGACCTTTATTCTTGACGAGCTTGACGTTGACGAGTAGATAAGTCATAATGATGACGATGAGTCAGACTGTATAACGAGTAAAAGCAGGTGAGCGTGAGATAATTGCCAGACGGACTAGGCTTGAGACCATAAGTGCCACAAGCACAAGTTGTCATAATCAATACTTTGCTGGGCGAGAGGGGTTTCTTTTTCATCTTTTAAAAAAGATGAACCTCTACCTCCAAGGATTCTGCTCGATCATCAAGGTTCAAGGTTCAAGGTTCAAGGTACAAACATACATGATACGAAAGAGACAAGCTTGAGGAGCTGCAGCCGTAACGTTTGTATCGACCGTCATCGCTTGTGTGACCACTTTTATTGCGCCATCAACGCTCTTCGCTTCTCTGGCCGCATTGAAGGCAGCTCGCATCTTTTAGCGCTAGTTCTTCACGACCATTTGTAGTTGACGTTGAGTGCATTAGTAAGTTGCCCTTTAATTTATATATTCGCCTTACTTGGCTTCGTCCCCTTTAAATTTAAAGCAAGGGGCCTCTTCATCTCGATCAGCATACATCATAGTCCGCATGCCTTGAAAGCACCAAGGGGCACGATCATCTCGATCAGTATACACAACAGATAGTCCACAGACTAGGTAGACATGGCAAGATAGTGAAACAAGATTAGCCTTAAATCTTCTGCCTTTTGTCGATTATTTTCTGTTTCATTTGTGCTTTGAGTTCATCGTTCTTCTTTTTGAAGATGGACGTCGTGTCCTGCTCTTTGTCCTCCTGTTTTTAGCCGTTGCACTTGCAAGTTGGTGACCTCTCACTTAACTTGAGAAAGCCATACTAGAGAAGATTCTCCTATGATGTATTCCTACTTGAGAAAGCCATTGTTGTAGAGATGCTCCTCATAGAGTTACAGTTAGAGAGGTCAATTACAGTTTCCAAGTGGAACCCTTAATGTTTCTGCAACCCGAGTATTTCTTCAGAGTCCTCGTCCTCTTGGTAGTATGCTTTCGCCTCTTGCAGAATATCTATTTCGCTCAACCCCTGGTCATGCAAAAAAAGTTTGTCTTTTTCTGCACCCTTTCCAGCTTCTGCTGAAGCACGATTGTCTTAGAAGATGATGATCTACAGCTTGTGGTAGTAGTTCCGCATCGAGTACTAGTCTAGTTGCAGCAACTTGCTGTACAGCACTTGCACAATGTTGAGATCATCATCGTCACTGTGTCTCAAAAGGATGAATGAAGAAGCTAACTAAATGGCAAACAAGAGTCAACACCGTCTACAGTCTCTGTCCCGGTCGTCGATGATCTTCAGAGCCATAAGAATAGGACGTATGCATGGTCGCTGCGCAGATCTTTTGCTGAGCCTCGAGGAATTGCAAGGGTCGTCCTCCCACAGTGTACGCGAAAGCGGTGTAGCTGTTGCTGGTGAACAGCAGCCGACAGAAAAGTCCGTCGACTTCGCGACTGCGCAGAGTCTTGGCTTGCTGTTTTTAGAAGTGTGCTAGTAGTAGCGCTAGTAGTAGTGCTAGTAGTAGTGCTAGTAGTAGCTCTAGTAGTAGCTCTGGTAGTAGCGCTAGTAGTAGTTCTAGTAGTAGCGCTAGTAGTAGCGCTAGTAGTAGTTCTAGTAGTAGCGCTAGTAGTAGTGCTAGTAGTAAAGAATCCATCTCAACAAGCAACATTTACATATTTTTGCTAGAAGGACTAGCAAGTGGTGCAAGAAGAACTTGAACTACTTGCAAGAACCAAGATCAAGAATTATCCATCAAAGACAGTAAACGCAACTTCTTCATGGTGCCCCCCGTTTTCAAGATTTATAATAAAGGATAAGTACTACTACTAACAGCAGGAGTATAGTTCTTGAAGCTGTGGATGTAGCCAGGATTAGGATTAGGATGTGATCCGCCGTCCGCAGGGTTTAGCTGCATTCTCAAGCGGATTAGCGCAGCCTCTGAAGGACTACCAAATACCCTGCGTCACATAGCAAGGGCTGATGAATCACGCCCCCTACGATTTCTAGTAGCGATGTTTTAGCTTTCATCCCTTCAAATAAAGCAACCACAAGAGCAAGCCAAGATGTTGGCGAGAGAGATGGACTCTGAAGACGCTAGATGGATTGCGTGGGGAGATGGATTTCCATTTCCTGAGTTCGTCAACTTATCCTGGCCTTAGATTTTTACGGTGAGGTATCCGTACTTTATTTTTCCGGTGGGAGTTACCTCTGGGTCTAGGTCGGCTAAATCTTTGTCATCGCTCTTCTCCCAAGCACCGACTCCGGACTTCTAGCATGAAAAATGACGTACTGCTCAGAACTTCTAGTATGAGAAATCTGAAATGGCGACGTGTCATTTTGAATAAGTACTAGTCGTAGTCCCTCAAACTCAATAACTACTTTAATGCCGTCACTTGCGCAAGAAGTAACTACTCTACTACCGTCACTTGCGCAAGAACTAACTACTCTATCACCGTCACTTGCGCAAGAAGTAACTACTCTACTACCGTCACTTGCGCAAGAAGTAACTACTCTACTACCGTCACTTGCGCAAGAAATGTCATCAGGAGTCTCATGGGGACAAAAGGAAGTCTCCTCTTCAGGCTCTTCCTCGCGGACCTCTAGTAGTATGACTTTGCTCACAGCGCAGAAGAAACCCGACGAGAGCAAGGCCCGCCATCGAGTCGAGGGTGAGAAACTGAGACGCCAGAGATGGGCCAAGTCGTCGGGTGCACCCAATCACCGTGGCCGCGCTTTGGCTCACGAAAAGCGATACCCGAAGACAAGCTTGCCGGATCTAAGAAAAGGAAACCCCAGATCTAGGAAAAAACTTCCCGGATCTAGGAGCAATTTCGTCCCCAAGAGAGTCGCTGCCAATTGTTCGTTTGGTGTATTCTTTGGGTCCTTAAGCTCTTCCTCGCGGACCTCTAGTACTATGACATATATCTAGATCGCCTTCAAGGTCTTCCTCGAGGACCTCTTCTAGTTCGATTATTATAGATCGTGAAGCAGGTATCGGTGGATCTAGGTGCAGTGAACTACTATCAGGATTTCTGCTCATAAGGGCGGCATTTTGGCTGCAGCGCGTTCCGCTTTCAAGTTTCTTGTTAGAGCTTGTGGTTGGGAGATGAGCATAAAACGAGATTACTAGTAATGTACTGGTGCACCGCTAACTTAAATAGGTGCGACGATTCGAATCGATTCGGCAGCTTGCACAAGCTTTCATCCCCGACTCTGTCCCTGACGATTAGGTACTACAATACATGGAAGAAAGAGTAGTTCAGCATGGGTTTACGTGGTTACGTTTACCTATACGTGGTTAGTATAAATGATACATAGAAGTATCTTCTTCATAATATGAGTTCATCGCTTTTCCTGGTTTGCTTTCCGACCACTACTTTTAGCAGAGTTTGCCTCCGCTTTCGCTCTTCCCGCTCTTTCTTCCGTGTCCTCGACACCGCTGTGGCCCTCCTTCCGCTGTATTAGAGCCATCAAAAGTGAGAGTCTTGTGCCATTTCTAGACCCATTGAGAGTCAGAGTGAGTTCATCTACGAAGAGAGTCTTGTGCCATTTCCTCTCGACACGTTGCTCATGTTTGTTCCACCACTAGGAAGTCTCCTAACGAAAAGTAAAACTACTATGTTGGTCGAGCATATCTAACTAGAAAAAAACAAAAACCGAAAAAAGAAAAGTCAGGCAAGAACTAAGCTTCTAGTAACTAAGCGCCGGCGCTGTCGTGGTCCTGTCAGCCCCAGAGGTCTCACCTTCGAAGGCAGGCCGGAGCCCTGTGCAACGCCTCCGGTGAGTGCTCAGTTCTATGGTAAAACCAATATGAAAAGGAAAACGAAAGTGTCAGTATCTCCTACCAGGACTAGTCACTTTGAATGAGATCCAAATGCTGGCAGGCCTAGCATGTCGCCGTTAACTACCAGCACGACCTACTTGAGGTAACAAAAGTATTCGAAAAGGTGAAATAAACGAGTTCACTGATCTTGATCTAAGATTGCTACCTCGTAGTCTCCCACTTGAATCTACTGGCTTAGGGTTAGGGTTTAGGGTTTACCCTTTAAGACTTCGAATGAACCAATATTAAGATGGGCCTCAGCATAACTTTGCTCCTTTTCTTTGCTCAAACGAATTGAAGCCTTTTTCGTAGCAGCCTGTCTCCCAGCAGCTCTTAGAGGTTTGCCTTCGCATCTTTGTTGAGAGAATTCATTTCTTTTTTTACTCTTTCTCTCTCAAGAGTCAAGAATTTGAATTGATATTAATGCTTGTACTTCCAATTGTACTTTCTCTTCTATATTCAAATTGATACGGATTCGGATACAACGGAAAGTATTACTTTCAAGTAAGAACTCGTAGTATACGGATTACTTTCAAAGTAAGACCTCGTAATATAACTAAACCTAAAACTTAAACTGATAACAAGTCACTAAAAACAAAATCAGAAATCCTTCAGGGGCTCTTAACAGCCGAGCTGGGTCTTGAACACCTGCTGGCGGCCCTTTCGGTGCAGCTTCGGTCTTGGCTGCCGCTTCGGTCTTGTCTGCCGCTTCGGTCTTGGCTGTGGCTCCTTTGGCTGCGGTCTTGGTTCCAGCAGTGGATGCGGTTTTGGTTCCAGCAGTGGCTGCGGTTTTGGGTCCAGCAGTGGGTGCGGTTTTGGTTCCAGCAGTGGCTGCGGTTTTGGGTCCAGCAGTGGGTGCGGTTTTGGTTCCAGCAGTGGCTGCGGTTTTGGGTCCAGCAGTGGCTGCGGCTTTGGCTGCGGCTTTGGCTGCGGCTTTGGCTGCGGCTTTGGCCCCCGCGGGCTTTGGACCGCTGGTGCCAACTTTCGGGGCGACCTCCCTCACGGCTGGTGCTCTGCTCTTCTGGGCAGAACCTTCAGCCCGCTGCCGCTGCGCTTCTCCTTCTTCTTCTCTGGACTCCCGCGCAGCCTTCCTAATTTGGGCCCTTTCCTCTGCGCTGTCTGCCTTCTGCACTGCCTCTATTCTCCTCGCTTGTTCGACTGCGTGTTCCTTTTCCACCGCACGTGTTTCTCTCTGTTTCTCCTTGGTCCTAGCAGCCTGTGCCCGATCTCGTTTCGCAGCGTCTCTGCGCTCTCTTTCTTCGCTTGCCTCGGATTCTCGCGCGATTTTGTCCTGCTGTTCCTTCACCTCCGCCTCGGCAGCTTCTCTGTCCGCCCGCGCCTTCTCAGCGAGCCTTTGTTGCCTTTCAGCTGCCGCTCCCCGGCGAGTCATGCTCTTGCTTCCGGCGTCATTTGCACCAGCCTGTGGCGCAGCGGCTTGACTGGTGGCGCCTAATGCAGCTCCTCTGACGCTTCCGCGGCCACTCCCTTTTGCGCTGCTGCTTGCAGCCCCTTTGGCTTTGGTTTTGGCTTGAGCTTTCGCTGGGCTGCTGTCGGTGGCCAGTCCAGACCCTGCCACAAGCGTGGCTTCATCACCAGCTGCAGCTGCCGCACCCCCTGGTGCAACAGCCGCACCCCCTTCACCCGGCGTCACGGATACGGCTCCTGCGGTGGTCTTTTCCGCGGTGCCTGCTTCGTCGGTTGTTGCGACCCCTGGAGCAGTCGAGCCGAGATCCGGCGCACCCGGTGCAGCTGCTGGGGCCACTGTCTCTCCCGCGGTGCCTGCTCCTGAGGTTGGTACCCCACCGGCGTCTGCTTCTTGGGTTGCTGCGTTTCCTTCAGCAGTGGCGCCAAGCTCCGGCGTGTCAGACGTACTTCCGATGGCTATTCCATCCGCGGCACCTGCGCGTGAGATTGGCGCACCCCCTGTGGCCGGGGCATCCGGGCCTACTGTGGTCGCCCCAACTCCTGTAGCACTCGCAAGGCGAGCCACATCTCCCACCCAATTGTCTGCCTCTGCCGCGTCCCGCTCTTTTTCGATGCGTCGCGCAGCCTCTGCTCCCTCTCCCTGGGCCTTGCGGTCCTGATCCGCCTTGCCATGCACCTCCTCCGCCTCCGCCTCGTCCTCCTTGCGCGCTGCTTCCCCCGCCTTGGTTCGGCCCTCGTTGGCTGCCTCTGCCAGCTCCCCCGCGGCTGGCTCGTGTGCCAGTGCCACTTCCTGGACCTGTTTCCCGACCTCAGGCTCCTGCCGCGCCTCTGTCGCTGCCTTTCCCTGCGCTAGTGCGGCCTCCCTTGGTAGCGGCTCCCGCGCCGCTTCACTCGTGCCCTGCTCCAGCGCCTCCGGGCTTGCCGCCCCCTTTGCCGTCAGCGCCGCAGCCTCGTGCGGCGCTTCCCGGTCTGCCTCTTCCTCTATCCTCGGCGCCGCGCTTCCTTTTGGCGCTCCTCCTGCCATTAGTGCCGCTGCCGCTTCTCCACGCTGTTCGCCCGCGTCACCAACTGAGGCTGTCTGGCCAGCCGTCGCGGGAAGGGCCGAAGGCGTGGGAGCGTAAGTCAGGCCGCCCTCTGCCGTGCTGAGATTCTCAGCGGCTACGGCTGAGGGCCCCTCGACAACTGCTGCTGGCTGTTCACCTGTAGGAGAACCCGAAGGAGCAGCACTCCGTGCATGTGGAGTATCCGGCGCCGCTAGTTCATCTCCCGCCGCAGCATTGCTGCTGCGGTCGCTTTGCGCGGCACCGTGGGTTTTCTTCCCGTCTTCTGCCGCCATTCCCTTCGCAGCACCTTCGCTACCATCTAGAAGACCACGACCTGCTTGTGCATTCGTCTCTCCCCGGGGAGTCTCCTCCACGTCTCCGCGAGACTGATCCAGGTCTGAGCCAGACTCCTCCCACTCGGCGCCGATAGTGACTGGCGCCGTTGCGGCGTCTGCTGTCGAAGTCGCGCTAGCAGCTTCAGCAGCGGAAGGGGCGACGCCAGTCGGGGTGGAAGGTTTTGCTGAAGGAGCTTCATTTCCGCCGCCGCCATTTCCTCGGTGCTCCAAGGTGTCTTCGCTCCCATGTTCTCCGTTTTGATGGCCCTGAGCGCTCTCTCCGACTGTCTCGCGCCCGTCCGTAGCTGCGCCCCCGTTCTGCGTCGCCCCACCCGTCCTCCCGTCCAAGGAGCGAACTTCTCCAGTCAGAGCTGCATGGGCGCCGGGAATGTCTGCCCGCTGTCCCTGTAGTTCTGTGTGTGTTGTCCGTCGCTCTCCCTCATTGGTCGTTTCGGTCGTTTCTGGCCCACGCCCATCAGAGGCAGCTTCGCTAGCCTTCGTGGCTCCACCTGGTGCAGAACCAGCCATCTCGCCAGCAGCACTAGCAGATGCAGAATCACTGCCAGCTGTTCCTCCTTGCGCGCCAGGTATGGGCGGAGATGCAATGGCTGCGCCTGGTGTGTGACTCGCGCTGGCGACTTCAGCGACGCCATTCGCGACCCCTCTACCTTCTGGACCTTCTGTCTCACTCGCCACGGTGCTCTGCCCTACCTCTTCAGCCTCAGCAGACAGTTGGGAATACTCTTGCCCTTTCTCAGGAAGTCCCCCTGCCCCGATACTTTTAGCCGCCGCTGGAGTTCTGGGAGCCCCCGCCCCTGCAAACAGACGGCCATCGGCTAGACTGGTCTCGCCCCCCTCAGAAGGTGAGGATTCTGCTGCAGCATGTGGCGACGATGGATCATCAGCATCCAAGTTAGTGTTAGCTTCAGTAGCAGGCGCCACCAGGCGGTGACCCCCAGCTTCAACCGCAGGCGCAGCAGCAGTCGCAATGTCGCTGATATGTGCAAACCCATCGTGGCCGCCGGGTGTGGGCTCCCCCGCTTCGCGACCTAGAGTATGAGACACCGCTAACGGGCGACCTGCTTGTTGCTGAGCCTGCGCTTCACCTGCAGTAGGGAAAGGCGCCGCGCCCTGAGGGTGGCCCCTCTCTTTACCAGGACGAGTGCGTGCGCCACGATATGGTCTGGCGTCAGATGTGTAGGCGGCCTCCTCCGCCTCTGTTCCTGTCCCTGGCGTCTCTCCTCCTTCATCCCGCTCACCGTCCGCAGAAGCCTCCTGACTGTGTGTGCCGAGGCTGGAATCCTCGACCCCCTGCCGTCCACCTTCACTACCGCCTCCTTCTCGCGCCCCGGTTTCTCCAGACTTTTGCGAGCGGGCTCCCCGCTCCCCTGCTTGTTCTTCTCCGTGTGCTTCTTGCTGCGGCATCCCCGCCGGCGTGGGCGAGGCGATTTGCGCTGCCCTGCGTTGCTCATCCTCATCGGCCGACACCGGCGGATGCGAGAACCCTGGCCCAACTGTTTGCCGGCCGCCTCCATACGGTGGCGACGGAGAGCCCAGCGCTGCTTGCTGCTGCTGTTGATGGTGTGCCGCGCTGAGGGGTGCAGGCGTTGCAGCACCTGCCTGAGAGGGATCCTGCCCTCCTTGTTCCCCTTGAGCATACTGCACAGAAGTGGCTGCACTCGCTGCGGCTACACTCGCTGCTGCTGCTGCTGCTTGTTCACTCGTAGTCGCAGCCAGTGCCCGGCGCCCTGCATGCGTGGTAGCAGCACCGGGCTCAGCTTCCTGAGCCGCTCCTGCGGTCTTTCCCGTTTCAGATGGCTGACCCGCCTTCGCAGCCTCCCCCGTAGACAGGTCTCCATTCTCATCCCGGGCTGCCACACCAGCTTCAGCGCCTTTGTCTGCCCTCGGTGCAGCCTCTTGCGCAGGGGGTTGCCCTTTTTTGTCCTGCCTGTCACCGGCTTCCCCATCTTCTGTGCTCTGGGCCGGGCCAGGCTCTCCAGAAGCTGCGTCCCTGGTCTCTTGACTTGTCACTGCGTCTTCTTCTGGACTTGATGCATCTCTCGGCCGCTCGGCTGTAGGTCGAGATGCTGAGGAGGGGCGCAAAGGATTCTGAGCCGAGTTCGCGCTCGCTTCGGTGGCTGGGCTCTCCTCTGCCTCGGCGGCTCGGCTTGCAGCTTCGTCACGTGCTCTTCCGCCCGTCTCTTGTTGAAGAGGCTCCTCCGATGTAGACGCAGTAGCGGCTGGAGGGCCATCGAAGCCTGCTCCGCTCCCAACGCCTTCCCCAGATATTCCGGGCCGCGGCGCATCCTCCTTGCCATTCTCGCCGGCACCTTCACCTGGCTCTTCGATTTTGTTGGGTATTTCTTGTGGTTGTGATAGTGGTTCTCCTGCTCCTTCGGCCGTAGTTGTGGGGGAGGCAGGTGGGTAATCACTGGAGGCCGAGATCGCCCGTGGCTCGGTGGACGCAAATTTGGCAGCAAGCCGCTCAGTGATATGCAGCCCTTCATCTTTCTTTTTCTTATCGTCCTCTACACCTTCTACTTCTTGCACGGCTGGAATTCTCGTTTCTTCAGCTGTTTCTTCGACCTCCGATTGTCCGGCGGCAGATGGCCACTCGGAAGGGCCCTTGTCCGTTTCTGCCGCCGCGGCAGCGGTTACTTTGGCAGCCTCGACTGCGGCTTGCCGTTGAGCTTCGTCCCCGGCATCCTCTGGTGGTTGCTGAGCCAGAAGAGGAGAGGCCTGCGGAGTTCCCTCCGGGGAGGTCGCGCGAGCATCTCCTGCCGCGCTGGTAGCTTGGGCCTCGACCGCCGGGGGCGGAGAAGATGTCGGCGGATCAGAAGCTGCGCTCACTGCTTTATCAGCCCTTAGACTTACTTGAGCGCCCCTTGTTTCATCTCTATCAGCTGTAGGCTCTTGGGGTGAAGGAGCTTCTCGTTCGTCGCCGTCTTCTTCTTGGATGACATTGTCTTTGCCTTCCCCTCCCTCTCCTTGTCCTGCGCCACCAACGTCATCTAGGTCAGGACCAGGCAGCACTTCTTGAGATACGGGCTTTGCCACCGCCACTGGCTCGTATGCCACTGGTTCTGCCACTGCGCCCGCCGGTGCTGCGCTGGGGGCTTCGTGTGACTCCACCATCGCTACGTGTTCTGCCGGTTTGCCGAGAGGTTCGTGTGACTCTGCCGTCGCCGCTTCTTCTGCGTCGGGGGCCGGCGCGCCGGTAGCGAACATTAGAGAAAGGCAGTCTCACCAGGCTCAAGCTGAACATTAACATTACTTTTACCCGCGTCAACATAAATAACATGATCCATGTATGTTCTTGCCCATGCTTGCATCCAAATGTAGATCAACAAAATAGGCGAAATATGTTCTCATTAAAGTGGTACACTGGTCTAAAATACGAGTACGGAACTAGTGCTAGTGGAGAATATTGCTACTGCAACTGCTACACATACAGATGAAGTCTTAAATTTTCAAGCCCCACCACCCGCTCCTTTTCTGACTGGGCGGCTGCTTCTTCCGGCGGGTGGGCTGCTCCTCCCGACCGGGCGGCCGCTGCTTCTACCGACCGGGCAGCTGCTCCTTCCGCCGGGTGGTCTGCTTCTTCCGACCGGGCGGCTGCTTCTCCCGGCAGGTGGGCTGCTTCTTCCGACCGGGCGGCTGCTTCTTCCGGCGGGCCAGCTGCTTCTTCCGGCGGGTGGGCTGCTCCCGCCGGCCGGGCGGCCGCTGCTTCTTGCGGCCAGGCGGCTGCTTCTCCCGGCAGGTGGGCTGCTTCTTCCGACCGGGCGGCTGCTTCTTCCAGCGGGTGGGCTGCTCCTTCCGGCGGGTCAGCTGCTTCTTCCGGCGGGTGGGCTGCTCCTTCCGGCGGGTCAGCTGCTTCTTCCGGCGGGTGGGCTGCTCCTTCCGGCGGGTCAGCTGCTTCTTCCGGCGGGTGGGCTGCTCCTTCCGGCGGGTCAGCTGCTTCTTCCGGCGGGTGGGCTGCTCCTTCCGGCGGGTGGGCTAGTCCATCCACGTCTAAACCGTCTCTGGAGGTCGTCGCCTCACCCACATCTCCCGGGGCCGACGGACCTTCCTCCCCAGGCGCTGCTGCATGCTGGGCTGCTGCTCCTTCGATTCGTTTGGCATCATTCATTTCAGGATCTTCTTGCGATTCTGTTTCCCAGTTCTGTTGGTGCTTGCCCGTAGTAGAAGGTAATGTTAGAGCAGGAGTTCGAAATATTGATAATGATCAGCAAGAAGAAAGAGAAAGTCCTGCAGAAAAAGGACTAAAAAAATAACACAAAGTCCCCTCTTCCTCCTGCAGAAAAAGGACTAAAAAAATAACACAAAGTCCCCTCTTCCTGTCAAAAGTAATCAAGTATGCCCTAATGGTAATGGATGACTCTCTTTGCCCGCTGGTGAACCAGGACCATCATTGGCACTACTTCCAGTGGCAGCTTCGCCATTGACACCATCAGGACCATCTTGAGCTCCAGCTCCAGCTTTTCGTGCGGCATTCTGATTTTGGCCTTCCGGCTGTTCGTTTTGGTCAGGATTTTGCTGCTTTTGTTCGCTGCTAGCTCCAGTGGCATCAGCTGCTTGACTACCATCAGCACTAGCTTCACTGCCATCAGTTCCACCTCTACTGGGAGTCTCGCTACTTGGAGAAGATCCAGTGCCAGGAACACTAGTCGAAGTTCCAGGAGTAGAAGTTTCACTAGTAGAAGTTCCAGTCGTATAAGTTCCAGGAGTTGATAAAGAAGCTCCAGTACTAGTCGTAGAAGCTTCTCCAACTCCAACTTCATTACTACTAGTAGACGGAGGTCCAGGAGAAGGCGAAGCTCCGGTGCTAGCAGAACTTCCACTACCATCAGCCTGACGTTCTTGTGATCCGTTGTCACGATCAGCACTGTTAAGATCGCTGCTCGGAACAGCAGAAACGGGGTCGATTTTCGTATCAGAAGAGTCGCCACCACTACTGGCGCCAACAGCATGCTCCCCGACCTCGATACTGGGATCGGCACCAGCATCTTCGTGTTTCATGTCGCCAGTTGCAGGATTTTGAAACTGCTCTTCGGCATCACTAGCAGCTTCGGTCAGAGACCTTCGCTCAGTGTTCTCTCCGTCACTATTCGGAGGCGCGGCTCTATGAGCTTTTGTATCTTCGAATGTGGGTCTACGACGAAGACGACCTTCTCCTGCCGCATCCGCCCCATTTTCTTGTTTATCATCTGTGCCTTCGTCGTCTTCGGTTCCATTGCTCCCCGTTGCCTCCACCGGGAAAGGAGCTTCCCAAATAGATGCGGTAGGAGGCCGCTCTAGTTGTTTCGGGTAAGCATCATCGTTAAAGACAGCAGCAACTTCAGGAACATGTGCTTCATCACCGCCACCGGCGCCTGAAGCAGAAGGTGCGGCAGTAAAGTTTGGCGGAACTGCTTCTGGCTTGGTTTCTAGCGTCGCATCCTGCTTCCCTTCCAGGCCAGCAGGCTTTTTCGAAGCGTCTTCTGACCTCGCTTCTGGCCTGGCTTCTGGCGTCGCTGCTGGCTTGTCTTCTGGCGTAGCTGCTGGCTTGGTTTCTGGCCTTTCGGCCTCTGCTGGTTCCCGTTCGGCACCCGTAGGAGCAGAAGCCGGTGAAAGGTGAGCGGCGGCGACTCCTTCTGCCTCATCATCATCTGCTGCAACTGCAGACCGCTCAGTGGTATGCAGCCCTTCTTTTTTCTCATCGTCCTCTGCACCTTCTACTCCTTGCACGGCCAGACTTCTCGTTCCTTCTGCTGTTTCTTCGACCGCCGATTGTCCGGTTGCAGATGGCTTGCTCGTTTCTGCCCCCGCGGCAGCGGTTGCTTTGGCAGCGTCGACTGCGGCTTGCCGGGCAGCTTCCTCGGCATCCTCTGCTGGTTGCTCAGCCAGAAGAGGAGAAGCCTGCGGAGTTCCCTGCGGAGAGGTCGCGCGAGCATCTTCTGCCGCGCTGCTAGCTCGGGCCTCGACCGCCGGGGGCGGAAAAGGTGGCGGCGGATCAGAAGCTGCGCCCCCTGCTTTATCAGCACTTACTGCAGCGACCCTTTCATCTCCATCAGCTGTAGGCCCTTGGGATGAAGGCTCTTCTCCTCTGTCGCCGCCTTCTTCTTCTTCTTCGGCGACTTTGTCTTTGCGATCCCCTCCCTCTCCTCGTCCTGCGTCACCTTCTACTTCAGCCCCCTGTCTGGGGGAAGACTCGCCTTCTCTCTCAACGTTTTGCGCTGATGCTGGTTTCTCTGCTTCTGCTGCTTCTTCAGCCGTATGAGGGAGAGCAGGGGCCCTACCATAATCGCCGTCGCCTTGAGCGTCGTCACCGTGGCCGCCGTCAGTATCCGTGGCGCCTGCGTCAGTGCTCACGACGGACTCCACACCAGGAGGGCCGCCAGAACCAACGCCATGTGGGTCAGGACCAGGCAGCACTTTTTGAGACACACGCTTTGCCACCGCCACTGGCTCTGCCATTGGTTCTTCCGGTGCTGCGCTCGAGGCTTCGTGTGACCCCGCCATCGCCACTTGCTCTGCCGGTGTGCCGCGACGTTCGTGTGACTCTGCCATCGCCGCTTGTTCTGCGTCGGCCGGTGCGCCGGTAGCGAACATTAGAGCAAGGCAGCTTCAACAGGTTCAAGCTTCGCATTAATTCTACTGTACTTACGTCAACACTAATAGCGTGGCCCATGTATCTACCAAAGAGAGAGGCCCCCCTGTCGTGGATGGAGCGGCGGCGGCGTCCGCGCGCCCTTTTTTCCGCGGTGGTGACATGTAAGGAAGGACTCCCTGGGGCGAAGGGCTCAAACAAACGGCGGAGCTGGAGTCCCCTGGCGGCTCTCCGCGTGTACCCCACAGGTGTCCCGACTCTTGGGCCCTATCAGTCAGGGCCATGGCCTCCAGGGGAAGAAGGCCGCCGAAGGCAGCCACGATCGCGAGGCCTGGCCCCTTTGTTTGGCGCTCATCCCCCCCAGCTGGTGGCCACCAAGCGCCCGGGGGGTTGAAGACCAAAGGCGAAGAGGAGCGAGGCCAAGGCGTGCCCGCCTGGGTTTTGTCGGATACATGCAGCACGGCGAAAGGGGCCAAGGCCTGCCGCCTGCAGCCCTCGGAGGCCTTCCATCTCCCAAGACGCTCCCCCAGTGAAGAGCCCGCACACAGAAGGCCGGCCGGGTACACGCAAAACCGCATCGGAGGCCCGTCCGGTACATGCAACACGGCAAGGGGGTCCAGCCTTGCCACCTTTGCCGCTTTTGGAAGCCTTTCACCCCCCGCCCGCCGGTGCTTTCGCAGCCTCGGAGGCTTGGGCCCGGTAGAGTACAGGCAAGGGGCCGCCAAAACGCGAACGTTGGCGCTTGGAGGATTTCCCGCCCGGCAGTCATTCGAGAAAAAGGGTCCGGGGCTGGAGGCCCCCCCTCAAAAAGTTAGATCGGGGGACCCTTCAGCCGTGAGCCCTGGAGCATGCAAAACGTTCTTGCTCATGCGCCAAAATGTAGATGAACAAAATAAGCACGATATGTTCTCATTACAGTAGTACAGTGTTCTTGAATTTAAATACGGAACTAGTGCTAGTGGAGAATATTGTTACTGCAACTGGTACGCCTACAGATGGAGTCTTAATCTTTCAGCCTCCACCACCAGCTCCGTTTCTGGCTGGGCGGCTGCTTCTTCCGGCCGGGCGGCTGCTTCTTCCAGCTGCCCGCCTGCTTCTTCCGGCGTGTGGGCTGCTTCTTCCGGCTCTCGGGTTGCTCCTTCCGGCGGGTGGGCTGGTCCATCCTTTTCTTCAGGTTCTGCGCGGTTGAGGGTCGTCGCCTCACCTCTCGGGGCCGACAGCCCTCCTGCCCACGGCGCTGCTGCTGCTGCTGCATGCTGAGCTGCTGCTTTTTTTGCGTCATCCGATTCAGCATTTTCTTGCGATTCTGTTACCTGGTTGTGCTCGCCCGTAGCGAATGGTCTTGTTAGAGCAGTAGCAGAGGCTCTAGATAATGACAAGTACCAAAGTAACGGGAAAGGACTCAAAAAATAACACAAAGTGTCCACCTTTTCCTGTAAAAAGCTATCAACTATGCCTTAATGAACGACTCTCTTCGTCCGCTGGCGAACCAGGACCATCACTGCCACCATCAGGACCATCACCGGCAGCATTGCCATTGACACCACCAGGACCAGCATCTTGAGCTCCAGCTCCAGCTTTTCGTGCGGCATTCTGATCTTGGCCTTTCGGCTGTTGGTTTTGGTCAGGATTTTGCTGCTTTTGTTCGCTGCTAGCTCCAGTGGCATCAGCTGCTTCACTACCATCAGCTCCACTTCTGCTACGAGGCTCATTACTTGTACTAGAAGATCCAGCGCCACTAGTCGAAGTTCCAGGAGTAGAAGTTTCAGTAGTAAAAGTTCCAGGAGTAGATAAAGAAGCTGCAGTACTCATCGTAGAAGCTTCTCGAACTCCATTGCCGTCAGCTCCACTACTAGTAGAAGGATGTCCAGGAGAAGTCGAAGCTCCGGTGCTAGCAGAACTCCCACTACCTCCATCAGCTTGACGTTGTGATCCACTGTCAGCACCATCATGATCAGTGTCAAAGCCCTCAGCTTCAGGAGTGGAAGAAGCATCTTCAACACGAGAAGTGGCGCCATCACCATGTTCGATCCTGGCATAGGCACCATCATCTTCGTGTTTTCTATCTCCAGCTGGAGGAGTTTGAAACTGCTCTTCGGCGCCGCTGGTAGCTTCGGTCGGAGGCAACATTTTCTCTTCCGAGGCTGCAGCAACTGATTGCGCCCTTCCAGGCGCGGCTGCCTCTTGCGAGGCTGCAGCAGCTTCTTGCCCTTCCCCAGGCGCAGCTCTATGAACTCCCTCTAAGCTTCGGAGCGTGGGAGTGGGTTGACGAGGAGGAGCATCTTCTTGGACTGTTTCTATACTTCCGGGACCATCCTCCTCTGTAGGAATTGCTTCAGCTTGGATAGGAGTCGCCCTCACATGTTGCAGTTGCTGCAGCTGTGCCAGATTTTCTTGGCTGTCAAGATGATTGTTGACAACAGCAGCCTCAGACAAAGATGGTTGATCCGCGGCACCTAAAGTAGAACGAGGAGCTGCTGCCCTGGTCAAGATTGGTACCGACACACTGACAGGCCTCGTTCCATCCTGGTTTTGATCTTGGGAAGATGATTCTTGCGGCTGCAGTGCAGCATCTTCCGCTACTTCGACTTTGTCTACTACTGGTCCATCTTCTTCTTGCTCCGACGTAGCTTTGTCTCCTTCTGCCCCGTTAGCTTTTGGTGTAGTAGCTGCTTCTGGCGAAGCTACTACTGGCGGAGAAGATACTTCTGTCGGAGGAGCTACTTCTGGCGGAGCTGCTCCTGGCTTGGTCGTTTTTAGCGTCGCATCCTGCTCCTCTTCCGGGGAAACAGGCTCTTCCGAAGTGTCTTTCTCTTCTTCTTCTTCTTCTTCTTCTTCGTCTTCATCTTCCTTAGATTCTACTGGTGAAGATGACGGCACTTCTCCCAGTTCATTATCGTCTTCTCCCGCGACTTTCGGTTGACTTTGATCTCCTTCTTCTCTTTGTTCTTCATTTTCATCTGGAGCTCCATCTTTTTCCTTCTCTTCTTGCTCTTCTACTTGTACTTGTGCTGGTGGCACTTCTTCGTCATCTTTCTTTTCTCCGTCCTTTTCTACTTCGTCAGTTGTGCCTTCAGTATTCCTGGCAGGTGCTTCTACTTCAGTAATCCTGGCAGGTTCTTGTCGTAGATCGGCAGTTGCGTCCCCAACAACACCAGTTGCGCCCCCAACATCACCAGTTGCGCCCCCAACAACTCCAGTGGTGCCGAGAGTTGCCCCTTCCTCAGTCTCGACACCTTCGCCAATAGATCCGTCATCTCTTTGGTCTTGTTCGCGCGTACGAACAGTTTGCTCTTCGCCAGCACCAGGCACAGTTTGGTCTTGCTCGCCCGTACGCACAGTTTGGTCTTGCTCGCCAAATAGACCCTCACCAGTTCCGCTTCCATCTTTTTCAACTTCACCAATGTCATCACCACCACCGTCTTGCTCTCCACCGCCACCAATCTGTTGGCCATTGTCAGAAGTATCGGGAGGAACATCAGCAGGAGGATCAGCAGGAGGATCAGCAGGAGAATCAGCAGGAGGATCAGCAGGAGGATCAGCAGGAGGATCAGCAGGAGGATCAGCGACAGAACGTAAATTTGGCTCGTCTTCCACTGGAAGTAGCTGCGGTTCGTCGTTTTGGAGATTAGAAAACTGTATGAATTCAAGTATTTTGCTGCGTGCCAACGCAACTAGTGCTACAAGTTGTACACGATGATCGACACTGTTGTACTTGTAGTTAAATATTATAAACTAGTTCATCCAGGTCCACCAGCACACTATTACAAGTTGTATGTACATATACAACTACTACAAGCACAACTACTACAAGTACAACATCCAGGAGCACATCGACACTGTAGTTATAAAAAAGTTTAAGTTCGTAGTTCATGTTCATCCAGCACAGTCCCAGAGGCAGAGGAAATCTCCCTGATTCTATGGTTGTAGAAGAGGCGCGATTGGTATATTGTCATCCCGAGAACTACCAATTGCGCCTCTAGTACCTTAGATTGGGCGGTCTCTACAACCTAGAAGAGGCGCAATTGGTACTAGATTGTCATCGTCCCCACCCCCAGTAGATCTCCTAGACTAGTACCTCCGCCGGGACGATACAATTCCAACAGTGTTAGAATGCCATAAGGCCAATTGCAGGATTCTCCTCCGGCTTTACTTCCTCTGGTGCCTCCTTTCCCTCTGCTTTCGCCTTGCTCTTGGGTTTTTCCTTCGGAGAGATTAGAAATTTCAGAAAGCAGCTCACTCAAGAGGAGGACACTGTTTTGATGATTCATCAATCACTAATCACTTCTGTAATCACTCTAGACACAGTTATCTATTTGTATCATCGAATGAAGAGTGAATGAATGAATCTGAATATGCCTAACAAGAGGTAAATACAATGCCTCTAGTGAAGAGGTCTTTTTCTTTTTTTCGGCTTGGTGCCTTTTCATTATTTTGTATTTGTATTCAATCATGTGTCTATTTGTATAATTTCATCCCCATGTTGATCATAATGCAAGCAAGATGATGCCCTCATCGTCCTTCCCGGTTGAGCCTGAGCCACACGATCCGCCACAACATGATGAGCCACCCGCGCACAAATCCGTCTCGTGCCTCACGCCTTTGGCTGCAGTATTTTTTTCATCTTAGCGAATTCTGTGATGACTATTTCATTTTGGAATTTTGGAATTCTGGGTGAAGAATAACGGAACACGCTATCGCCAATTCTATTTCTAAGGCGTTAATATAGTTTTGGTTATTAACGCTTATAGATAATTGGTAGTAGTGGCCCTTCTCTTTCTAGTCTATTCTTGGAAATCGACTTTTCCAGGAGTAAATAACTCTAGGAAAAACTAGTAGAAAAGTCGCTTTTCAGTTGTACCGCAAGATCGCGGAAATGAGAAGATCTTCTTCTTCTGCAGAGAAAATTCAAAAAAATTTTCAACTACTTCTACTTCTAGTAGTTCTGTACTACTAAATGGAAAAACATTCACATTGATCAATGCCATAATCGATGCGGTTTCGTGTTCGTGGCGCCCTTTTTGCACCACTTCTAGAGGTTTCTGTTTGTTCCTTCACGACCGACATAAACGATCCTTTCATTTTCTCCTCGTCCAGGGATGTGAAAGGAAAAAGTGTACTCATTTCCCTTTGCCAATTTTTATTTCATAAATATAATTTGTTGACGAGTACTAAGAGCAACAGAATTGATGAGCACCAGATGAATGAGTACACTTTTCCTTTTCATAAAGAAAACCATCGGCTTATTCTCCTCGTCCAAGGTGGAAAGCGTCGGCTTTCCCTCTTCGCTCCTGGAAAGCGAGGCTCCTTTGATTAGAACGAGGACAGTATAAGGATAACAACAGAAGAACTTCAACAGAAGAACTTCTACGAGCCATGAATTATAAGGAAGAAGATGTTTTTGTACTTGTAGTCGGTGATCTTCAAATTATAAGGAAGAAGATGTTCTTGTACTTGTAGTCGGTGATCTTCATACCGTTGTTGTCGCTGAGGCAGGAGCAGCTTTCGTCTCCGAATCACCATTACCTGCTCCACCAGAAGAATGATCGCCCGTAGAGTTGTACATCTCGTCTGCGAAAAGAAAGAGGGAAATAAACTTCTCGTACCAGAAATTCGTCAAAGGGGCCACAGAAACCGGGTCTGAATTAGAGGAGGGGAATGGAGGTAGAGGGAAGGCGACGGGGAAAGAGTGGAATCAAGTAAGTTAGAGGCCGCTCGTTGTATGAATGATGAAGATGAAGTCATGGCCCAGAGTGAGTGAATGAATGAATGTACCCACTCCAGGGGTTCAGAATGGTCGTTGACTTTCACACCATGAGGCCCTTCACCAGTGATTCACAGTTTAACTGGTGGTTTTGGTGCGCCTAATCAAAATATCACCTTGTTCGGCTCCACTCCCGCTTCTGCTTTCAGAAGTACTTGCTTCATTGTCCTGTTTCTCTGTGTGCACACTTCCTCCCCCAGCGTAGTTAGAGCATCCTCCCTGTTCTTGTACTGATAAGTGAACGCAGTGCGCTTAGTGGTTTAGGCGTTGGCCTGTTCACTTATCATGTACTAGGTACTTAGACTTACTCGGGAAGAGTTGGACTAATTAGTACTAATAGGAATCTTCCAAGGATTCCCAGCACCTGAGTGTGATTGAAAGAGGGATCATCCCCATGGAGCTAGAGATGGACGAGAGGTAGTCTTAACTTTAACAGGACTCGCTCCGCCTTTTCGACTTTGACCTCCACGTGGATCCCCAGAAGCAGAACCTCCATCGAGAAGCTGATTACTGGGTGGCAACAAAGTGCTAGTAGGCGCATCGTGTTGATAGAGACCTACGTAAGCCCACAGAAACGGCGAAGAGAGAGAGTCCAGGTGCAACCCAGTTGATCCGAATACTAGCAAAATGAAGGTAGGGTGGGCTCCGACATGGGAAGATAGGGCTAGGCATAGGGAAGAACGTAGAGAGAGATGTGAGAGGCGTGATCGATGGGAAAGGGAAAGGAGTGGAGCAAGACCATTCTATTCCTTGAAGAAAGACCGAATCGCTTCTTCTAGACATCCTCTGAAAGAGACCCACACCAAGAATCAAGCATAGAATTATTTAAAAAAGTATGTAAATGTCTGGTAGGTCCTAGTGGTCCCGAAACATGTACTCGAGCATAAAAATGAAAACGCCGAGGAAAAGCAGCAAATGTCGCCAGGTGAAGGCTGTTGCGAACGTGCGAAAGCCTCTCACTAACCGAAATAACAGAAACTGCCGGTTCGGAGTAGCTGGCGCGCAGATTAGATGTTGAGATTATACCTTGAAACTACAACATATAGAGAGAAAGGACGTACAGAGAAGGAAACTCAGCCCAAAACCATAATCGGACCCTCTCCAAATCCAGGAGTCGTCGCTTGCGCTTCTTTCTACGACTACGCTCATCTAAAGGCGAATTCGCTGCACTCCCATGAACAACTGGCGAGTATACATCAATATCTGGAGACGATAATGAAGATGTACTAGATGTGTCTGAGTCCGATAAAAGGTCTGCACCTTCATGTCCTCGTCGTGGGGATCGGGAGGTGGACTTGGACTTGCACGGTGTGGAACTAGAAGTAGCTCTCGTACCAGAGGATGACGAAGTTGCTCCTTGCTGTTTTTGTATTGGTGGTGGAAGTGCAGCCGCTCTTTCGTCTTCCTCTCCTCCTTCGTCTGACCAGCGTGTAGGTCTTGGCGAGGAGGATGGCGGAGTCGATGCTCCTGGCGAAGAATCTATGGCAGTTGTTCGTCCATCCTCCGGGTCGACTTTCTCTGTCAGAGACGAGAGCAAACCCGTTTTCTCATCGATCATGACATCATCGGCCTCTGCCGAGGATAGAGTAGATGGCCCGCTCATTGTATGAAGTGAGGAAGAAAATCGGCTGAAGTTAGAGGTACCGACAACCCATCTATCCGGTCCTCGAACAAGCCGTCATCTGCATCAAAGAGTTTCGTTAAAACCCCGAAGAACGATAGCATGAAAGCACGCAACTACTCCTCGTAGCCGTCCCGCGATGAGTCTGAAAATGGAGGCATCTTTAGAGATTCCGACTTTGTAAGATGTCAGGACTAATTCAAGTCTGCTTCGTTATCGTCGTTTCATGAGGCTCTGGAGACAAAAACGCTTCATCGGGAATCAGATCTTTCACGGGGGATCAATCAATCACATTATGAATGGAAGTAGATAAGTACAAGAGTCAGGAGTGAAGTAGATTACTAATGTAAAAATTTGGGATGCTTTTTCGTCCACGCTCATGCTCAACAATCTGACTCGTCTCCGTGTCATGTCTCAGTGGTAGTTTCTCTCAGTCCTTAGAGACCGATGCGCAACGCTTGAACAAGACACAGAACAACTACTTACTCACTCCTTCCAAATTCCTGTTCTTGTAGTTCTAGGAGCCTGCTCTTCCGCAACAAGTTTCATGTTTAGAAAGTTTCTGTGACGTAGCAGAGAATGTGAATGTCGCTCGCTAATAGCTGACTCACAAACTCCATCGACCGAAGCTCTTGAAAGTACAGACTTTGACAGCTTTGAACAACGTATAGAGAACCAACCTCCGGCACAGTCTCCCGCGACGAGCGCTTTTTTTCGTAGCAGTCTTCCGATCAGTAGTCAAACATTTGCCCATTGGGAGGAAGCAAGTCCGCGTATACACCGAAACTATGGGTTACCAGTGGTATGCAGAAGGACAATCGCACTTTCTGCAGGCAGCAAGCTTCCTTCTTCTTCCCCAAAAAGTTCCGTCCGACTACAAGTAGATCGCCACATACTCCTATCTTTGACACACCACAACTCCATGGATTCTCTGTCCTTCGTTTCCCAGTTCAGAAG
Source organism: Amoebophrya sp. A25 (assembly GCA_905178165.1). Lineage (NCBI taxonomy): Eukaryota > Dinophyceae > Syndiniales > Amoebophryaceae > Amoebophrya > Amoebophrya sp. A25. Next base: position 283,854 of record CAJINU010000040.1, read on the forward strand.
GTTCGCTTCCCAAAGGTTCGCTTCCCAGTCTTGAAGAGAACCCAAAACTGGATGCTTTCCCTGTTCAAGCGAAAATTTCTTAGGCCTGTCCCGGAAGGGTGCGGATGATGTCGCTGTCACCCGGGTCCACGATGGACATGACTCCACATCGAAAGTACTTACCGCAAGTCGTTCCCAACTCGTTGTTGGTACCTGTCGTGTTGAAGGGTAAGAAAGAGATACAAGACTCAAGACAGGAGTACGGGACGAGTATGAGTACGGGATGAACGAACTCATGTCCAAATCTAAACGAACGCAGCTACCAAGCAGCATAGAACAATCTAAATGGCAGCGCTTCTGTCGTCCTAATATTTCGGAATTCTGACCATTTCGGAATTCTGACCTTTTTTAACATATCGTTGCTGTCGCATGCAAAAGATCGTTTGAGGCCTTTCAAAAATCTAAATGGAAACCCACAACTACTGAAATCAAGAAGGCTCCTAAATGAGCGCAGAAGTACCCGGAAAGTGGAAGACTCCGGTCTTTCCCAACATGGCGTAATATTCGATTTCGGACTTGGTCAAAGCTGGGCAGTTGGACGCGATGATGACCAACTTGGACTTGCCGGATCGCAGGGTCTTCAACGTGGACTTGTACCCCAAAGTGTACTTACCGGACTTGATGACGAGACCCAGGCGCTGGCCGATGGACTCCTGAGAGTTCTTGGACTTAGTGGAAGGAGCCATTTTGGGAGTTGGTTCTAAGTGGTCAACTACGACTCTACTTAAGAAACTGGCGGTCCTCTGACGCAGTTCTATGTTGTCCCTGAAGTTTTCGTTGTGGTTTGAAGATTTTAGAATTTAGTATCTTAGATGTCAGAGTTAGAGTTTACTAAGTTCTTGTGGATAGCATTAATTGGCGGCTAATGCTATTGATTTAGAAATGAGGCATATTCAAATTGATCGATGGTGAAAAAAAGGCAATCTAAAGAACAGCTTTTTCAGAACGAGAGATCCTTTCGTGCCCTGGATCAGATCGAATCATCTTTGTCTTTAGAAGTCAACGTCGATCAAAACCTGAGATCCTGGATCGGTTTTTTCTTGATCTGCAGCGGAGTGACCTCTAACTTCGGTCTTCGTCTCATTTTCTACTTCTCGAACGGGTGAGCACTTTCTGGGGAAAGGATCCGAAGTTCACGATTAGTGATCCATATCGAGTTATTTCCTCATGTTGGATCTAAATATTTCATTCCATGCAATTATCTGTAATGGACCTTGATCGCTTCAGCCTCGGCAAAACGCCAGCTCACACAGATCTAAAGAATCTAAATCCAAATTTTTTGGTTATGATCGCGGATCGGTACTTGATTGACAAATCTTCAACTGATGGACTCAGTCAAGCTGCGGACACCGTCTTTTCTCGGTGAACATGACTTGCGGTGTTGGTGATGGTGCCCAAACGGTTTTGGATACAACTACGCCACAGTCTAAACGACTGCGAATCTTTGGGATCAATATCAAGGAAAACGAAAAACGGGAATAGAAACGATGACCGCGATGAATGTCACATCTCTATGCGAATGTCCATTATATCATTGCTCCTCACGCCAGTTCAACATGGTCGTCCTCTTCATCATCAGTCAGTCTTTTTCTTTCAACAGCGTTCAATTCCCACATCCTGGACATTCCCCTTACCAGCACGTCGTTTAGCCATCTCTCTCTCCAATGTTGCCATCGATATCCTTACCCACGCTTCATCCATCGCTAACAGTGCTTCTCTATACTCCAAGATAGCTTTTCGGACTTTAGGCGGCAGGCCCGCTCCATCTGCAATCGAGTCATTCCCTGAGAAATTTAGCGTTTCAACTCCACCAGTATTCTCAGGCGCCGCCTGGATCCAGATCCATCCGTTTGCGCCCAGGATTAATTGAAGGCTAACGAAAGCTGGCTCTGCTAGTCCTTTGCATTTAGGTCGTTTGCCGTCTTCTCCAGAAACTGAGTCATCTACCTCGCGGCCTTCGACAGACATTGGTTCAACAGGCACTGGGACTCTATTCAACCGCAGAATGTTCTGTGTGCCGCGTTCTAAAAGATTCCGGTTTTTCAGGCAAACCAAGACTCCATTACGTAGCAAGCCGTATTTTGCACTTCGAGTTTGAAGGTAGACCTCGGACGACCCACCGCCGGATTGCAGAGACCACGAACACGCGTTGTCTTTCCTAGTACTACTACTAATTCCTCCACCGCTGAAGGGTATCGTGTCTCCTCCAAGCGAAGACTGACCACTTTGTACACCGCCAGAAGCAGCTCCACCAAGACTGCTACTAGATGAGGAGGTTGCTGCTGAACCACTTCCTGCACCTCCTCCCCCGCCTAGAGTGACCCTTTGGACCTCAGCTACTATCAAATCGTTCTCCTTAAAGTATTCTCTGATTTGCAGGTGATCCTCAGCCGTGCGTCTCCTTTGCTCGTTATTCGGCAAGTGAATCGCAGCTAACGGCAGTGTCGCATGTCCGCTACCTACGCCAACATCAACTGCCCACTTGCCATGCAGCACTTGAGCTATTCTGCCTATTACAACGTCACCGGTTGCTAAAGAGGAATTAGTCGAAGATGAGGAGGAGGATGACGTTGATGCGCCGCTCAAGCATCCACCTGTATTTTTCGACCCACCTGGTTGGACGTAGACGAGCTGCGAAACTCGGTCCAACCGTCCTGGAATGCTAGCCCGCAAATCGCCATAAGCATCCTTCACGACGCCGCGGCCTCTGAGCAAGGAGAGACCATTTTTAGCGATCAAGTCTCCCGGACAGACGAACAGAGCGTCCGAAGTGGTTGCTGAGTTAGGCTTGGAGTAAGGTCCCGGTCTTGTCGCAGTCACCGCTGGCAGATGACCAAGGAGTAGAGATCCAGATGTAAGAGGTGCCATGTTTTCTAAATCTAGAATGTTGAGATGGAGCGAGAAATCACAAAGAACTACAATGTTGAATTTATATAATTTTCGTGAGAAATATGTAAAGTCTAAAAAAGGCAGTCGCTCTTGCCCATTAAATAATTATTGCCAGTCGAAGGCAAATCACCCGACAACGAGCCTGCACAGAATGACAAAGAGACAGGGAGATCAGAATAATAGCCATAGTAAAGGCAATCCGTTTACCTCCCGTTCTTCTTCGTATGTATTTATAGTCTGTAGTCTAAAAAAGAGCAATCTTACCGGGGCTAACTTCTGAAGAGCTTTAAGTGGTAAGGGTAGGCATTGGCCTGGGATCTACACAGTGGTTGATCTCTCTTGTATTTTCCTTCTGGACCTGCAAGTGCCCCTCCAACCAGGAGGTGCTCATCTCTGAATAATCTTATTCTGTCGATCTGTGTCGGAAAACTTCAAGGGGAGAACGAGGGATCCGTTTTGGGCCATTCTTGGTACGTGTCGTTGTGCCTTGTGAGTGGTCTTTCCAAATCCAAATCTAAACTAATGATCCGTCTGAACGACCTAATGGATCTACAAGATTGGTGCGGTTCCTCGAATGACCTTAATATGCGCTGAACATGAGGTTTCAGTCCACCTATGAGACCCCGCGCCATTCGAATGAGTCTCGAACGATCGGACAGTCTCGTCCTCGCCGACGCCTGCACCATACAAATGTCAGCTTTGACAAGGCAAAGATCGGCAAGAAACAAACTCGTGATGCTTGAGCGTGAGGTTCATTAAGTCATCGAACGGAAAACTAGCTGTCAAGAGTCAAGAAATGCGAAATACCTGTTGACATCAAAAAGACTGAAAACGATCATGAAGACTCACCGTAGTAGGGCTTGAGTTATGCTGAAAATACTCACGACCTCGTTACACCTGGGTCTCTATCTGTACACGTACACATGATACATCTGGGTTTGCAGCAGCTACACAACTCTAAATTTCATGTCCTGATTCTAAGTTGTGTAGCAACTTCATTATCTCAAGGGTTCGTTATTATGATTATGCTAGTCGTAGGAGTTTGTTTAAATTTCCTTGTCCGTTCCTGCCCACTGAAAACCTAAGTTTCACCAGCTGAAAATCTAAATCAAATATCCCAATCTCTATTGCTGCTCGAATATATTTATCCTGACTCTTATCTCGTTCTCTTACTCTCCCTTTTCTAAAATAATGCAGCCAGTGTGAAGAAGTGTTCATTTAAATACAACTTGGGGATTTTTACTCCTGTACTCAAGAATGTCAAAATCAAACAACAAAAGTTATATTCTAAAGGCCAGTACGAGTACGCAAAGGCAAACAGACTCAAGAATAAACTAAATAGCTTCAAAATGTACCTTCAAAATGTCTCCTAGCTGTATCTACCTCTACTGCTACTGCAGTAGAAAAAAAAATCCAACAACTGAGCGCGGTCCGGAGCAGTAGCACCAGTTGTGGACATCTGCTTTTACTAACAGGAAACGTCTCTTCAGCATGCACTCATCGCCGTCCCTGAGCCCGTTTCATAGCGCTTTTCTGCATACCTTTTCGCAACGCTTTCTCGCGCCTCATGCCCTCAGCTTTCATTTGCCACTGCCGGTCGATCGAAATCAGAGATGAAGAGGGAAAGGGTGAGTAGCGATATAAAAAGCTTCAATTTTTCTATGTTAGGGTACAACTACAACACCCCTTATGCTTATGAAGTACGTAGGCGAAAAAAGAAGGCCAAGAAGTCTAAGTACGACCCGCACAATACGTAGTACAATTCTCTAAGTACAAACAAAAGTAGAAGAGATTCACCTTCCAACAAACGAGGAGCTGAGTAGATCTTGCAAAAAGAAACGGGGACCAAGTCGGTTCTTGATCATAAAAACTCACAAAATTTTCTCTTCAACCTTCAAAACTGAAGCTTCCTGGAGATCGAACTTGGTTCATGTCACTCCAGTGAGCACTTCATCTGTCACTCCAGTGAGCACTTCATCTGTCACTCCAGTGAGCACTTCATCTGTCACTCCAGTGAGCACTTCATCTGACTCCGCCCTTGAGAGCAGTGAAATCGAAAGCCAAGTCAGATCATAGACCGTCGCCTCTTGATCCCAGCACCTCATCCAAATACGCGAACTTGTGCTCAGTAACTCCGGCTTTCTGTTTCGACACTGGGACTGGTGCGGCGACTGATTGTCGCGAAGAACTACTGTTAGAGGTAGGTTTTTGGTGTTCGTTTTTCCCGTTTGTTATGGCCGTCCCCTTAGGAGAGGAGCCATGACAAACGGTAACAAATAGAAATAGAGCACCTTTAACCTAGTACCCTTAATACTGGCTGACTCGTTAGTGGCGTTGGCGGAAGTGGCAGGTTTGTCCTGCTCTTGGTTGATGTCCGAAGCCGAAGATAATTCGGAGAGCGATACTAAGTTGACTGTAGAAGTTGTTGTACTGTAGAAGTCAAAATTCACAGTCTTCTTTGATCGCACAATCTCGTCTTCCGGTCGTGGTGCAATTTCGTCTTCCGGTCGTGGTGCAATTATTTCGTCTTCTGGTCCTCGAGGTGAGCCTGATAGTGAAAAGTCGCGTTTATCGCGAAGCCCCCTTCCCTCTTCTCGCCCCCTTCCCTCTTCGGGAGATCCCGGTGGCGATCGCCCAGTAGACGTAGAGCCCTTGTAGTTAATCGCGCTTTCTATCGTTTCGACATGACACAGGGAAACATCAGTGTCCGGACTCCGTAGGACTGGTACTAGAGAGGGACTCTTTTCTGGACTAGAAGATTCGAGGTGCTGGATAAGCGGTTCGGTTTTTTTTTCTGGACTAAAAGATTCACTGTGGTGGAAAGGTTCGTGCTCGTCAAGTGCTGTCCCTGTCTCTGTGGCACCTCCTTCTATTGGCGGGCTTCGAGTGGCATTGTCAGCTGTCGTGTCCTCTGTTTGCTCCTCTTTCACGCCTTCCTCCGGTGGTGGAAGAATGCGCTCACGCCGTTCATCATCATCATCATCATCAGAAGGGATTTCTATGATGCCTGTCCTCTCCAACTCCACTTCATTGGCGTTTTCCTCATCGTCTCTCTGGTCTGCAACTACATGTCCTCGCGATGAAACTTCTACTCCTTCTTCTTCTAGCAGTAATCTGCCTTCTGCTCCGGCGTCTACCTGCATGACCGACTGTGTGGTCTCTTTCTCTTCATCAAGCGCTGGTTCTTGGCCATCAAATGTAGACGACGGTGCTGCTTGCACGAACTGTCTCCTCCCTGTCTCTACTTCTACTTGATGATCGTCGTCTTCGTCGTTCTGTTCCACCTTCGGCAAAAAATTCTCCTGCGTGAACGAAAACCTGAAACTAGCACCTGACTGATCTAGTTTCTGTGTGCTGTCTACGCCATCTTGCAGCACTTGATGGACGATAGAGGCTGCCGTAGAAGAAAAACACAGCGAACAATCGTCTTGTTGATCCTCTCTGGCAGGAGATAAAACTACCTCGTCATGCTGTGGTGAGTGCTGCGACTCTGCTCCTTGTCCCTGTACTACCTCTAGAAGTTCCTGCTGTGCTTGTTCCTCGTGATCTAGTTTCTGTTCCTCCATCTTCTCAATCTCACTGGTCGATCGTCCTGCAGTAAGCCATTCTGCTTCGGATGCGACCCCTCCACCTGTTGTTGTCGATTCCTTGGAATGTTAGAGCTGTCCGCAATTCATCTTCCAAGTGCATCCTTGAAAAGTATGGGGGAGTCCTTTTCCCTTGATACTCCTCCATACATTTCAAGGATGCGTCCTCGTCCATACATTTCATCACTGCATCCTTGACGAAAAAGAGCGCGTCCAAATAAAATGTATTTAATACATAGCCTTAAGAATGGGTAGGGAGTGATGCTTCGTCTGGTGGACCCTTCTTGCTACAAAGAGGGTCTCCTTCTTCAATTTCTATTTCGCAGAAATCATCGTCCGCGTATTCATCGTCTTCTTCGGCAACATCTTCTAAAGAACAAGATGGAGAAGAGGGAGCTGCAAGATGAGCGTGTTGTTGTTGACTGTTGTTTCTGTTGTTAAAGGTCAGCAGTTGTGAGTGGTCACTGATCATGCTGAAAGAAAAGGGCCCCTAACCCTAAGCCCTTTGCTTTCCCTTCCCCGTTGATTCTCTCAAGAGGGATCCCAGTGACTAACCTCAATGACCTGACCAAGGAAAGTTCTTGAGCCTTAATGTTATTCGCATCAACAGGAAGTTCTTCTACTACTTCTGGTGGACTCTTCGCATCATGATGTTCTTCTACTTCTGGACTCCGTTTGCTACTAGTTGCAGGCGCTGTAACTCTTTCTTCCACTACAACCGATTCTTCTTCATCATCCTCTTCCATGATCACGGTGGAAGACGATGCTGCCGGTGCAATTGCGGTTTTTCGGGCAGCATTGGGAGGTTCTTGGTGTCCCTGAACAGCAGAAGTAGATAACCTTGCGGTGGATGTTGGGGAGATTTTTTGTACTGAAGGTCTTCCTTGTCCTTGTCGTCCCAGACTCTTTGATGACTTCTCCTCCACTGCTTCCCCCCCACTGCTTCCTCTCCTCCCATTGTTAGAGCTGTCATTCATCTTTCAAGTGCATCCTTGAAAAGTGTGTGGGGGAGTCCTTACATTTCAGACACAAGGTGGATACCTAATACACAAGGTGGATACTTAATCAGACACGACAAGGTGGATACCTAACAGTCCATACATAATTTCATCAAGGACGCAGCGTCCAAAGATGTAATTATACTATAGATTTAGCCTTAACTACTACATTGAGCGCTTTCGACGAAGCACTTTGATTCTTCTTCATGTACTCCTCATCGACTAGACGCACTGGCAGCATCAAATTCGTTCCAAATGCTGTCTTGTCTCTGCTAGAAGATGAACCTCCATGTTGTTGAGACGATGTAGCGAGACTAGCACTACTACCTCCACCTCCGACGTCTTCCATCGTTGCTCGTCTACTTTCTGAGGCAGAAAAACGACGTCCAGCAATGCCGCTTTTTGTAGAAGCGGGAGGCAGGGTCATACTTCCTACATCAACTCCTAATGACGCGGTAGTTGACAAGTTGTAATATTCCCCGACTGTATTGGCTCGTCTAAATTGACCACGCGGCTGCACAAGATCTTTATCACCGTCAGCTTCAGGCAGTAGATCATCTTTGGACGTAAACATGCCTCTTGCAGGGTGTGTCATCGTTAGGCTTGCTCTCCGCTTCGCCGCTGTCTTCTCGAAGAAGTTGCGTTTTCTTTCGGCGACTAAGAGAGGGTTGGCTGATCTCGAGGCCTCTTTTTCAATCACACCGTGAGCAGCCCGATATTAGAACTACAAATGCATCTTCTTCTGCAGCAGAGGCATCTTCCGGGTGGTCCCCGTTTTAACATTCCCTGTGGAAAAACGGAGGAGCCAAGATGATGTTCTGCAAGATGAAGATGAACTTGTTAATATTGTGCTAGATGCCATTGCCATAACAATAGCACTCCGCCAAATAAGCGCGTTTTTCACTTCTATTGCCCAACTGTCGTTTTGCTCCCCCTAATGATGCGGACGAGGTTGACCATGGACGTTGAGCATGGACGTTGTTGCTTGTCGACGTGGCCGAACTGTTTAATTCGTTTTGAGATAGAGAATGGCAATGCTGAGACAAACAACTGGATGATGGAGCACCTCCTCCTCCTCCAAGTTGAACAGATCCACGTCCTAGTTGTCGACTACTGCCGATACCTACTCCTGACTGATGTTGTTGATTTAGATTTTGAAGATTTACCAATGCTGAACCTCTCCTACTGCTAGCTCCTATTTTTTCACAATATTGAGGATGTTCTTCTGCGAGTTCCTGCTGAAACGAGTTTCGACGCAAACTTCCCGACTTCTCAAAGTTCCCAGAAAAACTACTTCTTCTGCGCGAAACAGCATGCTCTTCTTGTCCTGGCTGTTGATTGCACTGCTGTTGAGGTACTATTTTGTTGGTGCTTGAATTTGAGGCAGTCGTGATGTTGTTGTTCAGAATCGGAAACATGTTGTTGTAGTTTATCGTATTCTTAGTCGGAGAAACGGAAGATCCAGCAATGTGAATCCTATTACTTTCGTCACCTCCCGACCTCGACAACACTTTCCATCCACTTGACACTTCTACTTCAAAGATCTCATCCTCCCCACCACCTCTGGAAAACTCATCTACTTAGACCTTACCGATTTTCATCTTGTGAGGCGCATCTTCGACGTGATGTTTATACCTCTAAAAGTAAACGGGTCGATGTATGCTTCCGTTATTTGGTAGCCTGATTTTGATCATTATAAGGGAAAATAAGAAGAGAATCCTTGTTGTGGAGGTTGTGATCAAAACCAGGCTACCGAATACCCGTTTAGCTTTGGAGATATAAACATACACGTCGATACAAGTATGTTTATTAGGCCTCAAGACGAAGATGCTTCTTCAGATGAATTACGGCAAGCCTTAATCTACTGAACTGAATACTCCTTTCGAAGACTTAGCTGAAAAAGGGCGTTGAAGGTTTTTCGCCGACATTGGCCTCCCAGAGGAAGCAGCGCTGTAACTGTTGTTGGATTTATTCATCTTCTTGGGAGAAACGGACAAATTATGATCCTCGCCTTCATCATCATCATCATCATCCTCAAATATGCCTAAGGAAGAGTCGTCATCCTCTTCCTCCTCGGCTTTGGTAGGAGGTTCCCGCTGCCGCACTTCTTTCGATGAATGCAACAACGTTTCCACGAAATCTGCGTCTCCTAAATAATCAGCAATTTCATCGCGTCTGGGTAGTCTGACCGACAATGGTCTCTGATGTTGAGACGATCCAGCTCTTGTTCTAGCACAAGAACTGGTTTTCCTACTATAAGCAGATCGATTGTACTCGACACGCTGTTCTTCTTCCTCTGCGTCGATAGCGGATTCACTTTCTTGTCCTTCCCCATCATGAGCTACATAATGATCAGGTGAAGTACAACTAGATGCCATCCTTCTACTAACCGGTGGAGTTCGGTCAGTTGTGTGCCTGCCGTCGCCGTCAATGACCATCATCGGGTAGTACATCATCTGCTCCGAAACTAACACAGGAAACTCTCGTTGCCCCTCATTGAAATTGATGGTTCGATTTTGGCTTCCAGCAATAGAGGAACCAAAAGATCCTGCTGTTGTCGAGAAGAAGTAATTGTTATTGTTTCTTGTAGATGCGCTGCTACTACTAGTGCCCCCACATATCGTTGCACCCATCATCCTTTGTGTCCTTGATGCTGCAGATGATGATGTTGGCCTGGTCTTTCTCGCAGATGATGATGTGGAAGAAGCTCCTCCAAGATTGCCACTCTGTGCTAAGGACATAAACCCGCCTAGCAGTTCTCGTGTAAATTAGATGCTTGTTGATGTGTACTTACCACAATCATTCAGAGGCGTTAGCACACAACCGATCAAGGGTAAAAACTCACAATGAATTCATCTTAGCAATACTTATAGGAGTACATACTACGTGTCTTCTTAGCAATACTTATTATAGGAGTACTTACTACGTGTCATAGTCATCCCCCTTGGTAGAAACGCTACTCAACAAAGTCTTCAGTCTTTAACTTTGTCCTCCAAAAATCATATTAAGTTGTATTTAGCCTTCTTTTTCTCAACAAAAACTGAGCTTATGAAGATCTCCTGTATCATATTCATAAGTAGCCTTTTTCTTCTCTGAACTTATTTGTCTCCGCTTCGCCTCCAAGGCGGTGTAGTCCATATTTCTCCTCCATGGTCTAGCTTTGTCGCTTCTGCCTCTCTCATCTTCTACGCTCACAACTTGTTTCAGGTAACTGGTGTCGACCTTGAATGTTGGTCCCCTACTTCTTGTACCTAGTGCGGCAGATGCGGTTAGCGGCCGCCGCCGCTTGCTCTCCGGCATGATGTTGATGTAGTTGCTTCCACTTGGAGTCTTATTGAAGATTTACCGCTTGCTCTCCGGCATGATGTTGATGTAGTTGCTTCCACTTGGAGTTTTATTGAAGATAAGCGGTAACAGATGGACGAGCGAAGGTATAAAAATTCTAAGAAAAAGTACAACAAGTGGTGCCTTGGATCTTTCCTAGCTACAAGAGTTTGTGGAAAACATTTTCTTGAAAAATTCTTTAGCGAGGTTCAGGAAGAGTCAGGGTCATTCGGGGTCGTAAGATCCTTCTACGCTTAGCTATTTGAGTAGTGTTTTGCGCTCTGTCTTCCGTTTAAAAACCGAGAAACTCATCAGAACTCATGAATATCGTTCCTGCATCGCCAACTTTGCTTCCCTCAACAGCCACATCGGGACCAGGGCAAACAGATCGTGCCTGTCGCGCGAACCCTAAACCCTAAACAAAAACAGAATCAAGAGAATGAGATCACACAGCAAAAAACACTTGGTGGACACTGGTTGCAAATGCGGCTGGTACGCCCTGCTTTCACACACCGTAATTTTCACCGGCTCCTTCGACTCGTTTTGTATTAATCGATAAAACGATGGTACTATGACTTACAGTGCGTAAATTTTCATCTGATGTGTAGCTAGTTGTATGACATGTGATCCTGCGTTGATCTTCGTATCGAGGGTGCAAATATGAACTCCTGCTCTAGGTTGTTGCAGGAGATGCAAGTTTTGGTTACATTTACGGTCGTCATACAGAAGTATTCATCCAAAGTGAGTAAAATATTAGTGAAAATGGGATGTTATTCTTAATACGCTAGATAGAGATATCCATAGTGAGACATCTTGAACCTTCATGCGGGATGAAGGCCAAGTCTTTGTCGATCTTGATGTGTAATTTTGAGATGAGACTGAGTTCTTCTGCAATTTTTGTGGCAACATGACAAACCATATGCCGAAGTCGATGTCGATGAAGTTGTTATACAATGTATGCTGTGGACCTGTAATCTTCATGTTCTTGACATAAAGGTTTAATCGTTGTCGTCCACTTACTGATCCTGGTTCTGCGTGGCGCTCAAGATTCGCTGAATCTTTTCGGCCAACAAGATCTGCGTTCTGCACAGGCTGCTCAAGTATCGCACCATAAGAGCGTCTTGGCTGGCTCCAGTGACCAGCTTCTTCAAAGCCTGCTCATCTGGGAGTTCGGATTCTAGTGCTCGAGACAAGGCGCGGCCAACCTCGACATTGGCTGGCTTCTTGCCTTCTTTCACATCCTTGATGTACTCCCTGGCGAGAGTGAAGAGTTCTCGCAGCTCTCCAAGCTGCTTGCCGAAATTGTCGAGGGAAGCGAGCTGTGGGGAGGAAATGGGATAGGCATTGAGAGAACTTGCTTCTATTTTCACACAACAAGAAAATCAACATCATCATTACGGATCAACGAGATTCATCATTACAGATCAACAGGACCAGTCTTCGTAATGCGATCGTTTCTCCAAACGCAATTTCTATTTCGGCAAAGCATCTAAATACTTCAAATAGTAGAAGATGCTTGCTGTTGTTGTAGAAACACTCTGTATATACAATTAATCTCGCACAAAGTTCAGTGCAGACTGCCTTAAGGGCGTCATTATACACATGTACATCAAAACCCTAATTATACCGTAACAGCTTTCTCTCCAACTGCAGTTCTCTTTTGGCATGCCTGAGAGAGCATGTTTACGATCTGCTGTTCCTGGCCGTCGTGGATGTCACCCTTCGCGAACCGAGAGGCGATCGCCAATTCATAAAAGTGGATTAATCCCTGATCTGAAGCCGCGACAAAATCACTGGTGTAGGCTTTGATTTCGATCGGGGTAGCGCAATCACGAACAGCGGTGTCGACCTTGTTTTGATGATGGTGGGAGGGTGGGTGGGAGTGCTGGCGGATTCTTGTACCAGCGTAAGAGAAGTGGGGGATTATGCATGTGGCGGCACGGGAGTGGGGTACTGTACTAGCGTAAGAGTAGGAGGGGATTATGCATGTGGCGGCACGGGAGTGGGGTACTGTACTAGCGTAAGAGTAGGAGGGGATTATGCATGTGGTGGGAAGGCAATGGGGTACTGTACTAGAGTAAGAGCAGTAGGGGATTATGTATGTGTGGCGGGTGTGAAGGGGGGAGGTGAGAAGTGTGGTAGTTTGGATGGGTAAGAAAATGAGAAATTGGAACAAGAAGAAGTAGATAATCAAGTAGTAGATAATCTAATTGCAAGCTCTTTCAAAATCAATCTTCTGAATCTTGATTGGGAAAACTACATAGACATAAGGCCCTTCGAAGTAGAATAACCTTGTTAGAATAACCCATAAGTACGATAGCCTCAGCCTAGATAATAACCAGATATGTTTTAGGTCTGCACAGTGCCCCCCCTTTGTGGTAAGGTCTGCGGTGGCGCGCGCGCGCGCTTTTCCGCGCCGATTTTCGCGGATTCTAGTGGTGGAAGGCGTCAACACTTGGCGCAGGCGGCCCCTTCGCCTCTCTGCGTGTTCCTCAGGGACCTCCTGGCCTCTGCTGACCCTCGCAGGCGGGAGGCCTCCAGGGTAAAAGGCCGCCGAAGGCGGCGACGGTCGCAAGATCCAGCAAGCCAAGCCGATGACCAAGGGCCCAGAAGGTACAAGCCGCACGGCTCAGGGGGTCCAGCCCCTCGCCTTTTGCCGCCTTCGGGGGCCTTCCATAACCGGCGCACTGCTGCGGCAGCGAAGCATACCGGAGGCACTTAGGGCACAGGCAGGCACCTGGAAGGGGGCGCAGGCGGTCCCCTGGGCCCCTTTTGAAGCCTCCCACCTACACCGGAGGCCTGTACGGGACAGCCAAGCACCTGGAAAGGAAGCAGAGGCGGCCCCCTGGGCACCTCTTGAGGCCTTCCACCTACGTCGGAGGCCTCTGGGGACAGCCAAGCACCTGGAAGGGGGCGGCGGAGGTCACTCGGCCCCCCTTTGAGGCCTTCCACCCCCGGCAGACGCCTCCAAAAGGGGTCCGGGGCTACCGGTGCCCCCCCTACGCTAAGTGGGGGGGTACCGTAGCCCCAAGCCATGGAACATACCTTGTTAACCATAATAACCACTCATCTAAGTAGAGTAACCCACAATAACCACAAGCACATACCTGCAAGTAGACCGGATCGCGAAAGTTCTGTGCTGGTTGTGCTGCGAATTTGCTTTCCTTCTTTCGGTAGAACTCATGAATAGCTTGTGTGCTCTCATCCAACTGATGTGCCTCACCCACTGAAAACCAACCAATAACTTGTTCCTTGGGGTGCACGCTTTGCCTCAGCTTCACAAACTTTTGATGGTAGTTCTGATCGAGGAGGACACCTGTGTTTGATGTATTGATGTTGTGTAGTTGCGTATTCAGTTCCTTGGTTGTCTGGTTGTCTGGTTGGTTGGTTGGTTGGTTGGAGGACGAAAATCGTTGTCATTGAGTTGGAGATCTGAATTCGTGGATTCAATATCAATGGATGATTCAAAGGAACAAGAAAACGGAAATGAAAAATGCTCAATCACAAACACGGAGTGAACACTGGATGTTCATGTTGTACCTCTTTCCGCTGAATCACTGTGGAGGACTTGGAACGCGTCGACGATTTCCAAAACACCACCTTCAGTTACCATACCCATCAGCGTACCTGATATTTTTTGTTTTGTGGTGAACTAATGTTGTTGAATTTCATTTGAAAAAGGCAAAACATTTAATTTTGCTGTACCCTACTCCGACAACACGGGCAACTCGATTACCTTGTCTATCATTTTTATCATAATTATCTTCAACACATACATGGCTAAGGCTGGTGGAGCAGACCTAAAAACTAGAAAAAACAAAAACAGACATAACAAGTATAGGGAAAACATAAACAAAAGGACTGACATGATTGAGTCAAGGAAACGTGTGGTGTCCTTGAGTCACAAGTATAGGGACCCTACCGATCGCTCTGCTTTCCTTCTTCGGTCTTCGCTGAAAAGCATCCAAGATGGTCATCAAAGCCAACGGCTGAATGTTGCACGTCAATGCCTGGTTCGTCACCACGAAGGATGACGTGTTCTCTGACATCGCTTTGCTCGGTCCCGACACCATTTTTTCTTATTCAGTGATGTGAAAAGCGAAAGTCTAAGTGATTCAAAAGATGCAATAATGAGTAAGAGTATGCTTGATGAGGTTGATGTTCTACGAGTTATCTTTTACGTAGTACAAATTCACCACCTGATGATGCGCGATTTCGTGAGATGTTTAGTTTCCGCCTATTATTTCTTGTGCCGAGTTGTAAGTAGATCGAAGCGGGGCATAAATAACATTTATTCATCCCGTGCTATTAGTGCTAGGGGCTTGCTGTTATCTCAAAAAGAGAATGACTCTATCCAGATGCCAGTTGTGAGTTTACTTGCGGTACCTACAAAGTGGAAGGAACGGCAACTGTGCTAACGTCAGCACGTGGAGCGTAAGATCATGCGGTTTGCACATTCGCCAGTAATGCGAGAGTCGGATCAAGGCCACGCCGAGGAAAAGTAGATCAAAGAGGCTTCGGTGATTACGTCGACCAGAAAGAGCATTCAGATTCTAGTTCTAGACATGATACTGTGGAACCATCTCTATCGGTCTATGAGCAACAAGCATTTTTCTGTTGATCCTCAGCGGAGAGATTCCGGATCAAGCCCTTGTTGGTTTGCTTTTTTCATGTCTTCGGGATTCTGAGATTGCCTATGATCAGCTTCATGTTCGAAGGAGCACAGAACAAAAATACCAATGTCTATGGGGCAGAACATATTCAGAGTTTCTTCACTTTTCTTGGAATGAAGGTGAAGATCATGTAAATCATTTTCATTTTCGGTTACTCAGTTCTTGCATCAAGGCAGTCCGAGGTCCAACACCCCAGTCGAAGTCTGTGCCTCCAACTAATTTACTCCGCCGTATTTCATGAAGTAAAGTTGCTATATCGACGCTGTTCTCTTTTTTAGAAGCTTGATGTCTATCTCTATCAGTTGCTCTTCTTGTTGAGAGAGGAGGATCAGCAGCTGCACCATCTCCGCTATCCAGATCATAAACATGATCAGAAGTGATTTTTTTCTTCCCGCGCAGCTCGCTCATCGTAGCTTTTAGTCTGTCGTGAAGGGAAGAGCTGAGAGACGATGAGTTACTGGCTGATTCTTGTGCGCGTCCTCCTCTGCCTGCAACAAGTAGTGCACCAAAGAAGTTCTTAGAGGTAGATTTTTG
Organism: Amoebophrya sp. A25; assembly: GCA_905178165.1. Classification (NCBI taxonomy): domain Eukaryota; class Dinophyceae; order Syndiniales; family Amoebophryaceae; genus Amoebophrya; species Amoebophrya sp. A25. Next base: position 299,898 of record CAJINU010000040.1, read on the forward strand.
GTGTTCGTTTATCCCGCTTGTTCTTATGGCTGTCCCCACCTAAGGGAGAGAGCCATAAGAAACGGTAACAAAAGCACCTTTAACCTCCCCTTAAAGTTCTTTTTGCCAGCTATCCCTACACCCCCTGCTACTCCCCGTCCGTCTTCCTCCTCTACTTCTTGCACATTCTTATCTCTCTTATTCTTTGCTGCTTCTTCCACATTCTTGAGAAGTTGTTCCAGAGTTTCATAGAGGAAGGTCGCAATCTGTGCTCCTACAGCGTCTGGGTCGTGTAGTTTTTCTATCAGTACAGAAGCAGCAAGTTCTTGCCTGAAGCGAGCGCGAGAACGGAGGTCATGACGTTGCGAGTGAGCACTGGTTCGCGAAGAAGCAAGCAAGGAATTGGTCGTTGAGTGTGGTGTTAGAGAAAGCGTGTCTCTCCCGTCGACGGTCGTTGATATCAAGTCCAAACTACCTGAAGAGCAGCTGCAGCTGCATATTTATTAAAGTACAAGTAGTAGAGCTAGCTGATAAGAAGAAAGGGCATGATTTTTAAAGTACAACGAGTAGCAAAGAACAAGAAGGACAAGAACATGTGTTTCAACATATTAACATTCCTCCTGCACTCAATCCAGCACCTCCACTGTACCAATTCGAGGACGGTCCACCTCCACCGAAGGGATCGAAATGATCCACGACAGAAACGAATTTCGACACTGATTCGTTTCTTCCTTCGATGACGAAGGACCCTTCCATCAGAGCGTCACTGCCCTGTGCAGGCACGAAGGTAACGCGAAAGGAACCGATTAGGCTGCATTCATCGAAATTTGAAGGTGCCGTTGAAGCCAATGCCAACAGTATTGAGTTTCTGTTTGAAGAAGATGATGATGTGCTCCCACCGGCACTCGACGATCCCCCTACAAAATGATCTTCATTCACTCTACTTCTTCTCCGCACAATGTGTACTGCCAGTTTCAATTTTGTGCCAAGTAGTGAAGTACGCGAAGGGGATGAAAAAGTAGTTGCCCCTGGTCCTGTGGTGGTGGAAAAAGCAACAGCGTAAAACTTTTTTCCTAGACCTGTGTTAAAGTATCTGTCTAAGCTTTCTTGTAGGGCTTCCCGATAGACAGGGCCAGAAAATGCCGTTGAGTCCCCGTCTTTATTCCCGATTATCGGGGAAGTATCAACAACGATTGCTCCAGTCGCTGTAGTTCTTCGTGTACTAGCTCTTGATGTTCGTCCGTTGCTGCTACTCTTTCTGCTTTGTTCACCTGTTCCAGGTCCTCCTCCAACGGCATTTTGTATAACGTCCACCAAGGCAATCTCCGAACACCATGTCTCTTTGTCCGGTAAAAAAAGTTCGTTCGTCAGTGGATTCAGGTATTTGCCCTGTCGTTCGTCGTACGCTTCTGGGCAGAGGAGGTAAGGCACTGTGTTGTCGCTGGCTCCAAAAGCATGGTCCTGATTAGGGTTCTTGTACAGTACAGCAACTTGTGTTTCGGCTTGTCGTTTTTTGAAGTGATCTACCACAGTGGTTGAGTCCTGGCTTACATCTCGTCCCTCCCCTTCAGCTCCATTAGACTCAACTTGAATCTTCCATCTCGCTCCCCTCATCTCGACCTCCCCTTTCCACTTGTATCTCATGAGAAGAATACAGGAGAACAAAAGGGTACAACCAAGATGCCGAGAAAGATGGACACTAAAAGCTAACGACCATAACTCCAGGTTGTTGTCCTCGTCCTTCTTCTAGTAATAGCTTCTGCACCATAGCCAACGATCCGAGCGGCGTTTCTGTGGCTAGGCATTCGAGTGCAAGGTGGCGCACCCGCTTCGCCTCAGAAGCGGCAGTCCTGGAAGACGTGTGAGCAAGCATTCTGGATGTTAAGGAAGGATGCTATAAGCTTGCGTTCTTTTCTTCGATGGACGTGGTGGGCTTCGTGCAGCAAAAATGTGACTATCATTTTCATCCTGCTAGTCTCCGTCAGTCTTCCATAAGTCTTCCATGAGAATCAGGGCTGTCTCCTTCGTTGCCATTTTTGCAGTGATATTGGACAGTCAAGACTGCTGGAAGTCCATCTTCACTTCGGAAATTCCATCTTCAGAAGCATGACTTCTGGAAGTCTCCCATTTTGAAAAGCATCTTCCTGGCATCTTCTTGTGCATACACAGATCTCGTGGATATCCACGTCCAGCCTGAGGACAGTGATGATTAATCTACCCTCCATTTCAGTAACAACTTGATGAGTTTGCATGATATGGAACCTTTTTTGCAGTGATATTGGACAGTCAAGAAAGACGAAGGGAGTCTTGCTGGGGAATGAAGTAGAGACGCAAGAAGAATAAAGAAGATCGTGCTTGAACATGTTAGGCCGACACATTTCTTTGGTTTTTTGTATCAGTCAACGAGGGAAGACCAACTCGTTGTTCTGATTCTTTGCGATCAGAGTGTGGCAGTACTTGTGTTTGTCTCTAATTCGGCTATATTCTCAATTTTACTTGTTGGCGTTCGTATTAGACACGTTTCATCTGAAGCTAACAGACACTTTGCTTCATAGTTCAAGATTGCAATGCTGTTCTTGTACACCTATTAGCAAGCAGTGCAACAGCGAAAAAAAAGAACCCCACTCCTAATTTACACCATCTGTCTCTATGTTTGTACGAAGATCAGTACGAAGATCAGTACGAAGATCATTCAGAGCTACCACCATTGCTACCCCGTTACTTTATTGAAGAGGCATTCGTAGTACAAGTACCCTTTCACAACATTATAAAATTCTTCTCAACGCGGCCGAGCAATGGCTCCTTCTAACTGACTTCGACCCTCGGCCTCGTCCTGGCCAGTCGCACCACAATAGCCTGGCACGCAGATCGTGAATCTTGGAGATAGAGCAACCCAGTCTTCTGCGATTGGAGATGCCAGGGTTGCTGATGTTGAGGACGAGGATGAAGAAGAAGGAGCTGGAGTTGCCATTCCCGCTGCACCATGATGGGAACCAGACGCAGAGGACGCGGATGCTGCAGGCGCTGTACTAGCTGTGCTAGAACCTGTAGAAGCAGTACTAGACGTCGACAACGAGGACAAGACTCTTGCACCATTTGCACTGACAAAAAAGTCGAATTTCTCATACTCGAAAATCTTCTTTAGACCCAGTAAAACTTCGCCGTCCATTTTCATCCGCCTAGTAGGTGGAGAAGCGCCAGAGGTTGTTGTGCCAGTGCGGGCGTTGGATTGGGAAATTAGAAGAGGGCGTTGTTTTGACAAGAGAGAGTAGAACAAAGAAAAAAACAAAGAGATAGAGCTTGAACTGCATACTCATTTTAGTACTTAGACAAGCAAAGGAATAAATGGGTGGTTGGTTTCTTCACGAAGTAATAACGTAAAGTCCTCCACATAACTCATTCACCACCACTGGCTCAGGTAAGATATTGCGCGCCAAGACACGTCGCGCTGGAGTCCATACTTCCTTGAGGTAGCGTTTAAGGAGTTCATCACCAGGCGAGATGCTAGTTTGCTCAGCAGAAGGTGAACCACGCGAGGTAGAAGTCGTGGTAGTGGACCCGCCACTACCTTTACCACGCTGATTTGGAGTCGAACCGTCTTGTTCCCGAATCGACGCAAGTGGAGTTAGAAAAGATTCGCAACAACAGCAATGAATACGCTTAAACCTTGAAGAGAAGTTACTGTAAGCTTACTACAACTGTATGGTTCTGGTATTTGGTAACCTGAGTTGGATCCTAAGGGTTCTCTTCTTGTTTTCCCTTAGGATCAAATTCAGGTTACCAAATACCAGAACCATTCAACAACAAGGGCTACAACTACTTCGTAAATTCATATACATCGACGCAACGTGTGGATGCACTTCCATACCCTCAGGAATGTCCCACGCTACTCCTGAAGTAAATCGGTGAAAAAACGTCGGTGACCACATTGGATTCAGCGAATTCCAGTATTTTGGCAGGTCCGAGTTAAAATCCGAATCACATCCAGACATGCCGTCGGTGCGAAAGCCCCGATGGATAGAACGTTGGGCCAAAATCCCATCAGGCGGCACAGCGGTCAAATCTCCGCGAAACATGTTGATTCTCAGAGTCCCGCTTGCACGTTCGCTTTTTTGATATTGTTCGAAGTAGCTTGATCCCGGACGCAGCATTTCCAGAGTACTAAAAGCAGGTGTCGGCTGTTGTGGAGTGTGCCAACCCCGTTGTTCATGCACTAGTTGACGCTGCCCCCTAGCTGCTGATTTGGCAACGTTTTCCTTAGATGTCCCATCTTGTTGTGCGTGTGCCCACTTCTTGTGAAACCCATTACTGCCATTGTTCAAAGTGATAATGCATCCCTCCACGAACTGAAGAATCGCGTTCAAGCTGTTCTGAATCGCCGCTCTTTTGATGTTTTTAGCAAGATTCGCGTTCTCCTGCTCGATATCACGACCGCATTTTAGCAGAGGACTCCGCGTGTCCTCCAGCAAGGCTGGCCCTTTGCGGTCAAGTTCTGCTACAAGACTAAGAGCACGCTTGGCAAGAAGTTGTTGGGTCGTGCTGCTGCTGGTGGCCGTAGCACCTTTACTAGAAAGTTGTGAAGAAGAAGCCGACGTTCTCAAGCTACTCTTAAGCAAAGGACTGGAAGTCGAACCCGTTGGGGTTGTAGATGACGTGGTGGATGACGATGTTGCTGGAGAGGAAGACGAGCTCGAAGAAGCAGTGGCACCAGTACTTGAGATCTTCTTAGTGCTGTCTTGGGCAGGGCGTTTAGCACTTGCTTTCATCACTTTATCGCCTTTCTTGGGTCTAGAAGAAGTCGCAGGAACTACATGGTCAGAAAGCTCAGAAACCCTTCTAGGATCCGCAACATCTTCCTCAGTTACTGTAGTAACGCTTTCCCTAGTAGTTGCTGTGCCCGTAGAAAAAGGATCTTCGACGTGCACAGAAGACGCGGCCGGTCGTGCTGCTGCTGCCGCGCAAGTACTATGCCCACTACAACTACTACCACTTGGAGGATCTGTGAGTGTGGAAGAAGACGCTGCAGGGACTCCTCCACGACCCGCGGCGTCGTCGGCTCCTCCAGTTGCAACCTCACGAATTCGAGTCGTGTCGTCTGAGCTTCTTTTCTGCAGAAACTCAGTTGCCAATGTACTAGCTGCTGTAGCAATCGTAGTACAGCTCCCACTTGAAGCAGATACAACAGTGGTCTCACCACCAGCCTGTACGCCCACATCAATACGATTTGTTGCTGACCAAGGACGTGTGGAGCTAGCACTTGTAGTTCCTTAGAAGACGAGGAGCAGAAAAATAATTCATTTCTTCCCTTCATTTGTTTCTTCAGAATCAGTCGCAAGTAGAAGGAACCAGAACAACATATCCGACGTTCTTGACAAGAATGAATTATATTATCGAGCCTTAAGTTCCATCTCCGGCAATACTACAGTGATCATCAGCGTTCACGAGATGATCATCTGCTTGCTGATCCTCCTGTTCCGAAGTGAGGGTGAAAATCTTCTTCGCCACAGGCAGATGGTAGCATTCGTTGTTCTGTTCAGCCCTGTAGGACTTCCAAGCTTCGAAGATCTCATCTGCAGATAACGGAGAAGAGGTTAAAGGTCAGCAGTCATTGGTCACTGACTCTGAACCGGACAAGGCCCCTTACAGAGCTTTCCCCTTCTTCCCTTAGATTTCCCGTGTTGTCTCAAGGGGTCTCCGCTTCGCTGTCAGTGACCAACTTCAATGACTAATGAAAGTTGGGCCTTAAAGAGGAAGACGAAGATTGTTGCTGGTCCCTTACTGGTGCGGAGGTTAAAGTAGAGGACAGAGAAGATGATGCCAAGATGCCTTGCACAACTAGTTGCATTAGCAGTGCGACGGCGAAAAAATGCGGCAGCTGAAGCGTGCTCATCTTGTCTGATATTGAGGGCTTTTCACAGGTTTGTGAGATAGTGATGGCGATGAAGATGATAAGAACTAATGATAATAAGAAACGGCTCTTGTAATTAACTGTTACGATAATATGTAAGTATTTGTAAGAAAGACACGACGTTGATGACACTGACAGAAAAATTCCTACAAGAAAAAAAGCCAAAACTTCTACAACTAAAAGAATAGCGGAGTCACGTATCGATCATTGTGAAACTAGCAGACATTTGCTGATTCGGGGTGCCATGCAGCTCGCAAGCGAGTGCGCTCGCCCGTCGAAATTTCATCTACATCCAGGATGATATAGCAAAAAATAGAGACAAACTCTAACATGTTGCCGAACACTCTGTCCACCAGTAGGAGTTTTACAGTCTGTCTCCTGTATCCTCTCTGTCTCCTGTCTCCTGTATTATCTTTACAAACCATACGTGACGCTGTTCATCAACTAACCGCCCTCACAGTCACAGATTTATAGGCAGCTCTGTTGTTCGAGGTTGAGACACGCCTTATTGCTCGCCCAACCCATCCACTAGTATTGTCCACTCCCGCCCCTTCGACATAAGTGTCGTAGATACTCGTTAAACAGTCATGAGAGTCGTAGATATTCGACATGAGAGTCGTAGATACACGACTTGCACTATAAGTATAATTCGTCAGACCCTGTCATTACGGTTTTCTTGGAGAGACCTTACTGAAGAAGTTCCGGTTCCTACTTGATTGTGATCGTCAGCCGCACTAGAGGACTTCACGTCTACGATGGATCCATCATAAAGGTAAGACAGTCCTTATACTTGCAATTCCAAAAGAACATACGGCCGAGTCTGTAGCTCGGGTTCGATGAATGGTTCTGGTATTTGATAACCTGATTTTGATCATAAGGAAAACAAGAAGAGAATCCTTGTGATCAAATTCAGGTTACCAAATACCAAAACCATACATTCGAGTGAAAAACTAGCTAATAAATTTCTGAGTATAAGCACACTTTTCCCTTCCATAACCAAGATCCGTTTGATACTCCAATCTACTCTCAGCAAGAGCCACAGATCGCGTCTTCGTCGACTTCGCTCTGGTGCAAATACCGGAAAAAACTAACTCCTTGTCAAGATTTATCGGCGAACATCTGTGATTCTGGTAATACGTCGTCTGCTGCGAGACTCTGCAGGCGTTCTCGATTCGATGAGTCACCATGTGCATGGGCATGCTGTTGGGTACTATCGAAAACGTAATCACCCGATCCAGATACACCTATCCTCTTCGAAAAGAAACGCCCACCAGACGAGTCCTTGTTTGGGCGTTGCAACCGTCTATCGTACAGCCAATCTCGTAGGAGAAACCTGACATGTTCAGGGTTGTCCACGCTCCAAGCGATGGCTTTTACTGACATGGTTTGTTTTTTCGATTTGAAATTTCAATCATAGTGCTTCTCTGAAGACGAGTTTAATTTGTGAAATCTTTCTATTACCAAACTTAGGCTTGCCTTCTTAGACCACACAACTCAGCCACTATGGGGTCTTCAGTTTTTCTTGTTCTAGCAAATCTCAGTGACCGCAGACGAGCATTACAGATTTAGTCACAACACTTGCACAGCTACAGGATCGTTGTAAAAACAGACCACGACAGTGCGAGTGACCGACTCATGCTGGTTGAAGTACTAGAGAGGTTGAAGTAGAGGATGCAGATTTCTTCAACGTCACACTAGGTGTGGGTCCACTTCAACGTCATCATGCCATGAGCACCTAACAACTTTCAACAGACCCACGGCAAAGCCCGAAAAATTCCTATGCCTCATCAACCGAAGGTATCATCCCGACGACGACGTCGGTGAAGATCCGTGAGTTCTACTCGTACTCCTGAAGATGGACATCAAATTAGAATAAGTTGATGATGATGATGATGATGATGATGATGATGTTAGTCGATTCGGACTACTCGGGTGATCCGCGAGATCTTGAAAGGTCAACGGCTCATTTTTGACCTTGCTGGGGCTACAACTCAAGGCAACTCCTTTGGGTCTCCCTTTTTTGTAGTTGGAGCGAGTTCCGACAAGTCAAAACCTAGCCGCGTATTTTCCGCGTGGATACCGGCATAGCGGGGAGTTCTTAATCTCCCTGTGCGTCGCCCTGGTCCTCGGTCCAGCGCTCTTCTCGGGAAGGAATTAGTTAGGTGTCTACCGCTATATGGATTCTTTGGAAAGAACACCGTGCCACCCATAAGGGTCAACGGAGCACAAATAGCGCGGCCTTTGACTAGAATAAATTGATAATACAAGAATTCATTTGGTTGTAGTTTTTCATTCATTTGGTTATATTATAATGAATCAGAATGCACAGTGACAGCATCTTCATAATCTTCTAGTGACAGCATCTTCATAATCTTCTAGTGACAGCACCTTCATAATCTTCTAGTTCTACTTCCAAAGCCTGGTACTAGCACTAGCACTAGGACCATTTTCTATTATGATTGCGTGGTTGAGGCGATGACGATCGAAAACACGGCCACTTCGTTCGTCGAGAACCGCCTAGAAGTAGATGCTCACATAGTTATTATTATTATTATTATTGTCGCGCGTGAGCGTGACCCTATCGTACTGCTGTAGTTCTAATAATTTCTAGGCTGTGTAGATATGTTGTTCACATGCTCCTGTCAAACTTGCTTCTCTTAATAATGTGAGGCTTAGAATGAAAAATATCAGTTGAAGCCTTGTTCTAGCAGAAGAGCAAGAGTAAGTGAAAGACCAGTATGAATTAAGTTTCGTCTTTGAAGATGATCATAGCATACAGAGATATTGCATAGAAGTACTGTATTGTTGTTCTACCACATTTGTACAACAAATAAGGCGCTGCAGACCGATTTATCATTCCTAAGATTATCACGCAATCGTAATACTATTACTAGTTGTAGTTTATAGATATCATTTCAAAATATTGCTTGAGCTTGATCATTTAATCATGTGCAGTACATCTACAATATGGACGACGGTCAGCGACCATCCTCTCAATTTTCGTTAGCTTCATCGTTTTGGCCAAAGCCAAAGGATTTTTAGACTTCCAACTTGCAACAAATGACAAGACGTAGTTCATGCACGCATGAGCGATCCCGTAAAAACAAGTAATAGTACAACACTTACAGTCACAGCCTCCTATGTCTTGTAGAAGAAAACGTAAGTCGTAAGATGATAGAATAGTGCTACAACAAGGACAGGTCATCGTCGTAAATTCAGTCGTGCATAGCACAACTACGCCGTAAATTCTCGGATGTAGTTGAAATGTAGAACACGCAAAGCCATAAGTCCTTCAATATTTCTAAGCAGAAAGAAGAAGAGAATGAAAAGCTAGTATAGAATATACGACTTTCTTATGTTAATGTCTAATAAGTTTATGCTGTGGAGGACAATCTTCGTATAAAATCATCATTTTTAGTCCCATCAAACTCGATCCTTTACAGCATTACGGCAGACGAGGGGCTCCTTCATTCTTTCCCTCTTCTACTGCGCCACTTCTCTAGTACATCTTCACTACATGTCTCGACTTCAGACCTTGCGCATTCGCTTCAATTACCGCAATTCTCAGCTCTTGTTCAATTTCCTGAGCGTCAGCTTCATCATCAGCATCTCCGTCATCTGAAGCTTCATCAAAGGATGAAGGTGAACTAGATGTTGCTCTAGAAGAAGTAAGTCGAGATGATCCCCGCGGTGACAGGAGTGAAGCATCGGAGGGTGGTCGTGAAGCACAAGCATCTCTCCTCTGGTTACGCAAGAGCGAAGCCGTCATCAACGCCTTATTACAGGAACAAGACGAAGACGAGGAAGATGACGACGAGGAAGATGACGACAAGGAAGATGACGACGCTCTTGACCTGGCAGCACCTCGATTGCCTGAAGAGCAGGAAGAAGATGCTAGCGTTTCTGTTTGTCCTTTAGTGAGACCACGTGCGTGTGGGGGACGTAGACCAGTACTATGACTATCTGAGGGAGTGGAGGAGGTTTTCTCTCGTTCTCGAGGATCAAGGCATAATTGGCATAAATTGAGAACAATCCTCGGGTCTGCAGTTTTTGTTGGTCCTGAAGTAGTCGCCTGCAGTAACTGATCTCGTCCTTGTCTTTTACTGATATTTTCTTCTGCAGCTACTTTCGCTTCTGAGTTGGAAGAAGAAGAACGCAGCTCCACGTTGATGTTGCTACTCTTCCGTGGTCCTTGAGCACAATGTGCTTGTTCTTGTGCTATAATCGCGTGATACATTTTAATCATTTCCTCCTTGCTGCCGCATATCCCATTTGGAAGTCGTAGTCGTCCTGTGTTGATGTTCTCTGCAAATCCATACACTCCCGGCATCTGCTCATGCAAGTAGGGGGGATGCGAATCATCCAAATCATGCTGTTGATCAGGTCGTGATGCATGGTCTTGTGTGAAATATTTAGGATGCTCGTCGTTTGCATAATTTACTTTTCCTTCGAGACTTTCCGACACGAGGCCATCCTCCTCATCTCCAGTATTAACACGACGTTGCAGTCGTGGGCTCAGATGGCTATCCTGCTCGTCTGGTACTTCTTGTGACGATACTACAACTTCTCCTGCATGTAGATCATCGCGAGTCGCAGCTACAGGGGTGGACCTAGAAGATGAAGTAGTTTGTGCAGCTGGAGGCATAAACTTTGCCATCTGCCTTGCAATCTCATCGCGCATTTTCGTGATCTCATAAATGCACTTTTCTGGAGTAAAGTGGGCTGCATCAGGAGCATTACCCTGCATGATTGCTGTAGCGTACTTCCTCTCGAATGTCGTCTTATCTTCTCCTGAGAGAACCGCAGGGACATCAATCGACGTCGTGGTCATTCCCATTGCTTCTAAAATCCTAGCAGTTGCAGCACTAGGAGGTCCACCACCAACTTTTTGTAAAAACACGGTCAAAAACATCAGGGCTCTTGCTGCCTTCACCCTGCCGTAACTCTGCATCAAATTGCGTAAATATGAGCAAGAAGTTATATCGGTTCCACTTCGAGGACTTCCAGTAACACTACAGCTAAAAACAGCATGCAAGACATTGTTTGATATGAAATTCACCAAATATGCATAGACATCCGCATTTGCTTGTCGAAGAGTCGAAGGCTGTCGAAAGAGATCTGGATTTGAGTGTGCTAAGAAATTCGTGATTACATCTTCCTCCGTGAAAAGCTCTCCCAGAACACTAGTTGGATGCAAACAACGTCCCAAAATCTTGCGCCCTTTGCCTAGCCATGCTTTGATGATGTCGGCGTCTTCTGTAGGTGGATGCGGAGCACGAGGACCTCCAAGCGGGGGCACAGGCTGAGGCAGTAGTTCTCGTCTCTGTGAAGAGAATAATTGTGCCGGAGGTCGTGAGTTTCCATTTCCATGCAGAGAGTGAAGTTGTCGCGGCCGTGCTGCCAAAACTCCCGTCACGGCCACGATAAGGACCAGGAAGGTACTTAGTGAAAGTGCCGACATTTTTTTCGTAGTTTCAAGAAATAACTCAAACAAGCAGTGTAGATGAGATATTACAAATAAACAAAGGTAAATATGTAGTAGTGGCGGTAGTAGTAGTAGTAGTGATAGTGTTGACGGTAAAAGTTTTAGTAGATTTAAATTGGATGGAGAATGAAGATCTACGATATGATGCTTAAAAACAGATAAAAACGCGAAGCACTCGTAGAAGTTAGAACAACTAAAACTCAGAGGATCTTAGCTTCTTTGTTCGTGTTCTTTATTACGAGGCATGATAAAGTACGATAAAAGCGAGGGGGCAGCAAGTGGATAACATCAACTATACCGAATGTTGGAAATGACGGATCTTCACTATTATGAATGTAAGTAGACATGAGATTTGTAGTAGTGCCAAAGCTTGAATATTAAATGTGAAGTACTTAGACAGAGGAAATAGGCATACCTTGATTAGAATACGAAACCGATAAGGCAGCAGCTCCGATGCTGCTCCGCGTTGATCCTAGTCACAAGTTTATAAAATGCAAAAGCTTAAGCCCCTAAGCCTGTAAGGTGTTGAGGTTCATACAAACCAAATAGGTCAAGGCTTTTGGTGCGTAATCTGCATGAACTTAGGGGGGAGCTGCGTTGGGGTTTTCATTGGTTTCATCGGTTTCGGGGGGGCTCTTGCCTGGGACCTTGGATCCTTATCCTGATGATCTTCCTGCAGCTCAAAGGCTTCAGGATCTTGGTGCTCATCATCGTCATCATATTCGCGGATAAGTTTCTTAGATCGATCGCGTACAACCTTAGTACTGTAGGGTGTTGTTGTTCGACGCTAGGAAGAAATGTTGCGATTTATGGATGGTGAATACCAAGAACAAATATGGTTGCTCGAGTCAGTGCATGCTGTGGTTATTAGAGTTAGTGCAGGATCATGACATGCAAATGCTTTGATAGAACCTGGACCAATCAATTCGAATGATCTACGTGAGTGAGTGAGTGAGTGATGTACCCACTCGCGGGGTGTAGCATCTCTAATTAGCTGCAAGACCAAGACTGTCCATCATAGGTGCCCATTTTCTAAGGGAGAGGAAAACGGCACTCGGCACCAAGCGGATCGAACGCCGGCGCCGGTCCCGTTGAAGGTTGTCCTCCACGCGAGTGTTGTCCTTGTAAAGCAAGCTGCATTTGCGTGGCAGACTCTAACTGATTGTTCGGCTCTTCTCCATTGATAGACTTGAAGGCTAAAAGCCTGCTTGTAACAACTTCCCTCGTGAGAGGAGAAATTCGACCTGAGGAAGAAGGAGTGAAGAGACTGTAAGCTTGGAGAGCTCGCAAATGTTGGCTACATGGTACTAGTTGCCATGTACTCCAAACTACTTAAGTACTACAGGACATGTGCCCCGTGAAGAAACCGAACTTAATCGGAGGAAATCGAAATTGATTCAAAGGAGTTGCGCCAATCAGCGACTTGAATTTTTGATTTTCTTGTCTTTCATCGTTCGTTTGTCTCGGTCATAAGTGAACTGCAATGAAAAATTATCTGTTTGCGAGACTTGACAATACACAAGAATAGTGTGAGAACCTCTGACACTATCATGACTTTCTCTCCCTCAATGGTTTCAACTCCCTTTTTCAGATGGTTCTTTCTCCGGTGTTCTACATCCGCTGCTTTGTCCTCATTCTGATTCCTGTGATCCAAAAAATCCTGCATGAGTCGTGGTATATCATTCAGTTTTGCCGAGTATATTCATGACTGCATAGCGACAACTCTAGCGCGAGCTTTCAGGGCGAATTCCTCGTCCGCCTGCAATGTTTTAGATGCAAACACAAGTGCCAGGTGATTCTGCTCCACAGCTTTCAGGGCGACCTCCTTGTCCGCCTTCAATATTTCAGATGCAAACCTAAGTGCCTCGCCGTCCTGCTCCACAGCTTTCAGGACGACCTCCTTGTCCGCCTTCAATGTTTTAGATGCATGCGCAAGTGCCTCGCCATTCTTCTCCACAGCTCTCAGGACGACCTCCTTGTCCGCCTTCAATGTTTCAGATGCATACGCAAGTGCCCAGCCATCCTGCTCCAAAGCTTTCAGGACGACCTCCCTGTCCGCCGTCAATGTTTCAGATGCATGCATAAGTGCCTGGCCGTCCTGCTCCACAGCTTTCAGGGCGACCTCCTTGTCCGCCTTCAATGTTTCAGATGCATACTCAAGTGCCGCGCCATTCTGCTCCACAGCTGGCATGACGATTTGCGTGCTATTTCGTAACTCTGGAGGTGCGTACTGAAGGGCGAGGCCATCTTGCTGCACAGATTCCAGAACGATTGTTTCGATCCTCTCTCGTGCTTCTTCAGATGCGTCGCGGTAGTTAATTGCATGACCGTTGTCCTGTCCCTGCAGAGCTTCCCTCCAAGTTTGCTCTTCCTTCAGCTGCTCGACGGTTCGCTGCGCCACGACTAGACACGAAAGAGCCCTGCCGCTTACACTTCCACTACCCGGACCCACACCGTCCACGCCTTGATGTGAAGGAACCGAAAGGGCCTCCAGTTGATTCAACGTTTCCCCCCCACGTCCTCTTTCACCAGAGAGATGCAGCTCCTGAGTACCAATCAGAAACCGCAGTTGTTCGAGGAACTTTATCTCGGCACTGAGAGAAAGTGTGCCATTCTTTTGTTGTGCTACCAATTTTTGGAGGACTGCATCGCCCAAATCTCTTGCCGTATCTGAGAACGCCAGAGAGACTTCCTCGCCTTGTTTGTCTGTGCCTTCTCCTTCGTTGTCATCGTCTTGCTTGCCTTCTCCTTCTCCTTCGTTTTTGCCGCCTATTCTGACGCTGACGATCTTGTTCGATGCAGCCAAACCATAGTAAAACGTTACAACAATATCTTTCGCAGGAGAGCACGAGGATCGGGCCTTAAGCAGCCCTCCTGCAGCGCAATGAAAGAGCAGCATGCTCAAGAAAGCGAGAAGCATCATCTTCATCTGCTTCATGATCGCAAGTATGTACTCGGCAATGCCAACAGTCAAGCTCGATGTCGATACTGTTCAACAAACACATACTTGAGACCTAAAATAACAGAGGCAGCTACGATCTACTTTCTATAATTTCGATAGGTCTAGCCTACATAGTTTGCTGGATGTAGCCAAGAATGAAGGTTGATGTTGATCTGCATTATGATCTCAATATAAGGGCGATATGGTAAAAAGTTGCCTGGTAACAAATGGCAATGCAATACATACAATACAACTAATCTCGCACAGAATTCAGTGCAGGAGACTGCCACACGGAGTCATAGTAATAATAATAGTATGATTTTAAGATAGTGCTCTGGTACTGGTAGTGTTTTTTCTGTTTCTCCCAGTAGTTGATTCTCGGACTTAGTTGTAAGACACTTAATCGCTCTGAGGTTGTAGATGTATATTGCTTTCCACTAGAAAAAAATCCCCAAAAACAAGTACTGGAGTAGACCCAAAAAGTTGATTTATTTCTACAGCTTTGCGTGGACGATTTTGATTCTCTTTATCGTCAGACAGGGAGGTCGCTCAGATTTTGAATTTCTTTCGTGATCCGACCATGGCAAAAGCGTTCAGACGAGGAACTACAGTGTAGTTGTTCTTGTTGGGTGAACGTGACAACTTCGCAACCCTCGATGTCAATGAATGCACAGAAGATAGAACTTGCTGCCATTTCACACTTTCCATTAGATGATGATCATGATATCGCGATTTAGATGATGAGCCTACCGATCATACCTGCAGTTACGGGTACCCGGTCAGGTACGCATTGGAGAATCAAACTTGAAGACCAACAGAGCGGTTCACTCATTCACTCAGAGGGCCTCGAAGTCAAGTAAAAGCTCTTTAATATTATAGCTCAACCTAGTAGATAGCGAGTCAGTGACTAGCCTTAAAAGAAACTACACTCAGTCATTTGGGTTCTTGTATCTTCTTGACCTCTCAATGTTGTCCTCGTTGCAGACAAAAGTACGCAAAAGTATGAATGTGTAGCTACATCATCTAGAGCTAAAACATCAAATACTTGAACATAGTTGTCTTCGAATACTAGAGCAGCAAGAACAGCATACTCGTTAATAAACTCATAATATAAGTAAGTAGATTTAGTCATAGTTTGCACTTGCTCTTGATGTTGCTCCGAGGATAACATAGCTGCAAGTCGCGTACTAGGAGAGTAGTCCTAGTCGTTATCTTCGTCATTAGATTTGAGAGACTAGTCTTAATTTTTCACATGGGACCGATGAATGGAAGTGGAACTATCAAGATTGCGTCAAGAAACTACAATAAGAACAAAGATGTTGAATATGATATTAATAGCAGCTCAGCTGAAGCACTTCTACCAGTGAAAATTATAATACAAACACATAGCAAGATTGCGAATCAACTCTAATGAGTCGGTTACGGTTTTTATCAATCTAATAAACCACGATCATAGAGTTAGAGCGAAACCAATATCACAAAAATAGACGATACAGAGAAGTTGTATCTTCTATGACCGCGTTGGTCCTCATGAGAATTTCCCTCGCCATCACCTCTACAGAGGAGTTGTATCTTTTTACCTACTAAGAATAGGCTTCATCTCGACTAAAATCTCAAATCAACATAGACCTGCAACCTCTGTCATCAGAAATCTTCAAAAGGTGGGTATATGGTTCTACATGTATGTCTCTTTGTCGCGCCTTTAGCGCACTCTGCAGACGCTCAATAATGTGCTCAGCTTCAGCTTGTGCATCGCCGTCTTCATCGGATGACGAGTCTGAAGATGGTACTTCTAAGCCTATTAGCCGAGGTACTTCATCTTGTCCTTGCCCTTCCAGAAGTGGAGGTTCCAAGTTGTACGACGAGTGACCAGAGGTGGAGGAAGATGAAGAACTAGAAGATGAAGAAAATGCAATATGATTCTCTGATATGCCGATACCCGCCCCGCGAAGAAGGAAAAGGCTTTCTTCATTTAGTAAACTAGATGATGAAGCGCTGTCCTGTTCTTGCATCGAAGATATTATGTCACCACGCAACATGCGTTCTAGCTGTTCCATGCAGGAACAACGTGATGATTGTAAGGTTTCTCTTGCTTGTAGGCGTCCTTGCTGACATCCTGAGGGATTTCCTTCTCCGAGGTGTCGATGCTCATGTGGAAGAATCGCCATAATCTTCATGAGTAAAAGCTCACTGGTGCTCTTGCTAATACTCGTTCCATCTTCTGATGAAGATACTAGTTGCACTACTTCCCGACGAGGACCGCCATGAAAACCCGAAGAAGAAAATGGGGTGGACCCTGTGATATTAGACGTGGTGGCGGCGCCTTGTTCAGTACCAGTGCCTTCACTTGTTGCTGTCGCTCTAGTACTTGGACTCCTTCTTGTTCTTCCCGGAGCAAAACTATTCCTTTTCCTCATCCTGATTGCGGCGGATGAGAAGGGTGAGTTAGAACAGCTACTTCTTGTGCTGGAAGATGAGGATGAGTTCGAGGATGAGGATGAGTTTGAAGATGAGAATGAGTTTGAAGATGAGGATGAGGGCGCCTGCAACGATTCATCCACAGGACTTGCAGTTGTTGTCGCTCCAAAAGGAACATCGTCATCTTCAGCACCACAGGAATAGGAGCCATTGTTCCCCTCCGCATTACACACTACATGATTCCACTGGACTTCGTATTTCGCCGCATTACACAATACATGACTCCACTGTAAGACTTCATACTTCTGATACAGCGCGATCAATTCAGGCTTGCTCCCGCAGATATTCTCAGGAAGGCCCGTCCTCTGCGCAAAGCAATATACGCCAGGCATTTGCTCTCGTAGAAACGAGGGGCACAGCTTGGTTGCTGTTTCTACGAGAGCATGCGCTTGTGCTCGTGGTTGTTGTGACGAAAAGTCGTGTTGAAGAGGCTGTTGTACTTGTAGTAGTACAACTGTGCTGGGTACTATAGTACTGGTGGTCACGACAGAAGTGGTTGCATGATTAGAAGAAGGATTATAGTTCTTTCGGCCAAGATCATCAAGTGTTGTTGTAGGAGTAGGCTTCTCAGTGTAATGTCTACCAAACTCCTCCAGCTGTTGCGCTTGATGCCCTATGACACTTATCCCACGAACCTTCGCACTAGCAACCGGCGTCGAGCTCGCGTGATAGTGCAGTATATCGCCTGGGGCCGGGCCATTACGTGTGGGACCATCGAAAAACTCATCTTCGGATGATGAAGATGACAAAGGAGCAGCGGCCACAAGATGATGGTGTGCGTAGCTCGATCGCGTGTTCCCTGAAGTTTCTGCGGGTAAGCCTGTTCTTCGAGGTGGAAAAGCCTCCTCCTGTGGAGCATTTTTAGAAGTTTCTGCGGGTCGTAAGCCTGTTCTTCGAGGTGGAAAAGCCTCCTCCTGTGGAGCAAGCAACATCAGCATTCCATCAGCAACATCATCACGCATCCTCGCGACCTCGTAGATGCACTCTTCGGGAGTATTGAGGCTGCCTCGGATCCCTCTTCTCTGAGCGCTTGGTGTGGTTGCGATTTTCTCTGAAACTTTGGTAATGTAGTCCGTTTGGATGTACTTCGTTTGCATGGGAGACTGTTCGTTAAGAAATAAATCCGACTCCGACTCGTTTACTAGTGACGGGCCCAGCACATAGAGAACTCTACTTGTTGCAGCACTAGGAGGCACACCCGCAGCTTTCTGCAAAAACACAGTCAACAGCTTCAGCATCTTTTGGGCTTTGCCTTCGTCACGCATCAAGCTTTGTAAGAGGTTTGTTCGTGCAGCTCCTGCAAGATCACAACTCCCAACATCTTGTTCGTGTTCCCGCCCATTGCTATAATTACATCGATAAACCGCATGTAACAACGACTGTCCTAGAAAGTTCAGCACATAGGCATAGACGTTGGAGTCAGCCGAAGATCGGACGAACGGGCTCCGAAAATGCTCTTTATTCGGATGGACCACATACTTCGTGATCAAGTCCTCCTCTGCAAAAACAAGCCGCAGCAGACTGGGATCGAGGCAAAGTCTCAGGACGTTCCGAGACTTGGCTAGTTGTTGGGAAAGTGGGTTTCTTTTACTGCTGTTCTTGGGCGAGGGGCTTTTATTACGCTGGACGAGATCGACAAATGCGCTCCTTGAGTCGTCATCCGCGACGCCTCGTCCCTTTCTCATCAAAGTCTTGGTGGTCCTAGTATGTAGTTCTACTGGGCGAAGAAGTGGCTGCTGTCCTCTTCGACCTCCTGCATTTATTTCGCCTTGAGGATGCCGCGCACCACCATCGTCTCTGTGTGATCGCGATTGGTACGTTCGACCTCCTGCTTGTCCATTTGCTTTTCTCGCTTGTTGTCGACCGCCGCCCTTGCCAATAATTTGTGAGAATGGTGCTATGGGCCGTGCTCCCTCAACTCTTGTCACAGTGACGGACAAGAGAAACAACACAAGTTGTAGCTCAAGTTGTAAAACGAACATTGTTCTTTTTATTTTCGTGTGACACGCATCAATCGCAAAGGGACAAGATAATCACTGACTATTTACGAAAAGCAAAACGTCATTTTGTAGTTTGCATCGGTGCTGACATCGTGGCGCTAGTACCGTTAATCTGTAAAGATTAGGATTGTAGAGACGAGAGCGACATTTTTTATGCACTGTGCTTACCCGTATGACTGAGCGTACTCATGGGTGATCGCAGATTGGAGGACACGCTTCGCGTTTTCTGTCTCATAGACGGATACGGATTTATTTCGTCATTACATCATCAGATCAAATTTTTGAAAGATTTTTTCTCTGCTTGCTACCAGCACTCATGTGTCCAGCAAGGAGAATCAGTGTATTTCTTAGAGCAAAGCAATTTTTTTTCATCAGAGAAGGTAAATCTTTCTGGAACAGCGTGAGGAAAAACATCACAAGGTGTCCTGGTATTTCACAACCCCAATGGAGAACATCACGAGGAATGCTTCTACTAGTCTGTCTTCGTACTGCTCTAAGTTCACTTGGGTAGATCAGGTAGTACGACTTAATTTCCTTCATTATGACGTTCGCAGCAATTGTGTTCTTAGGGCTGTAGGACCTTCACGTTTTTATTAACAGTTGATATTCACAATGTTGGTTTTTCCTCTCTGCCGTATTATTCATTTGATTTTGACGATCAAGTCTTCCAGCAGCTTTTCTCCTCTGTCGGAGAAGGTGGCGCGTGTGGTGGTGGTGCAGGATGAGATGATGTAGGTGGCGTATGAGTATGACGCAGATGCTGTACGAGCATGTTGGAAGCGGCCGTTGATGATGTTCTCTGAGGAGCTGCATGACTCCTGATAGTATTCCCAGCAGCACTGTAGGTCCTCCCACAACTATAGGTGGTCCTACCAACAGAAACCATATCATGATCCTGAAGATGAGGATCGTCGTCATCTCTACTTCGCCTCGTCGTCATCCTCAGGACGTGAATGTCGTCTTCTTCCATTAGAGCTCAAAAAATTTTTGCAAGTCTTTCTTCCTTCATTTCTGCGCCGAATCCTTACTTAGAGTTAGACGGAAACCGAAGAGAATAAATGATAGATCCTTGGAATCTGGACGATAGAAGATTTCATATAATAATTGTGGCGGAGCCGACCTAACTAGAAAAAAGACAGACCAGAGGAAGATAAAAATAAACGATTTTGGTTGTAGTGAACGGGAAGGAAAATTGTGTTGAGCCTTAATTCCATGAACGCGTTCTTGTTCCTGTGTGGAAGGTGATTCATCTCCTGTGGAAGGTGATTCATCTCCTCATCGTCATAGTCCATACTATAGTCACATCCTCCAGTCTGCTGTTGTTTTAAACGTGTGATGTTGCCCTTGCTTGACTTAGAAATCGACAGGACCCCAGTAGTAGTAGTAGTAGTAGTGTACCCAATCTTGGGGTGTAGAAGAATGTCTAATTAGCAGTGTACCCAATCGAAGAAGACTCTCCTTGAGACCTACTTTTTGCTTTTCCCTTTGAAAATAACATCGCCAAGATGCAGCTAGCTTCTGCAAATGGATCATGGATGAGCTATAATGAAAGCCTTAACCACAGAAGATTTCCGAAGGCTTTGTTCGTACGGGGACTTCTTATAACGGTCTTCCCTCTCGTAAACCACAACTGTTCTCGTACCAGAGGCTTTCTTTTTATGCTCACGATGTTCTCGGTGATCGCGTTGATGATCACGCTCAAGGTCACGTTCTTGGTCACGTACGTCGTCTCGCTCCACTTGATCATGATAGGCTGCAGTGCTAGAAGTCAAAGCTTTGCTCTTGCTTTTGCTTGTAGAAGTTCGTGGTTCTTCCCTGCTTTGCTCGTAGCCATCTCGTGGTGCACGACCAGTAGATCCTTCTCTTTCGTATGCTGATGTACTAGTCGTACTAGTAGTTGCAGAGGTTTTGCTAGTAGAAGTGATAAATCCACCACCACCTCCACCTCCAGCACTACTAGCATTAGGAGTGGTTGTCGTGCCACGTCCCCACGGATTTCCGTAAACGTCAGCCGTTGCAGCTGCAGCACGCATCTGCCCAATCTTGATTTGATGGAGCTCACGTAGCATTAGATTTAGAAGCTACAATGTGTTGAGTGATGTGAGGAACGCAAAAAAATCCACATGATCATAGGAACAACCCAAAAAAAGTACATGATGAAAGTGTTCCTCATCTTTGGAAAGGAGGATTTGCTAAGCATAATTCCTCAATCTTTAGAAACAAGGAGGATTTGCTAAGCATAATTCCTCAATCGTTAGAAACAAGGAGGATTTGCTAAGCATAATTCCTCAATCGTTAGAAACAAGGAGGATTTGCTAAGCATAATTCCTCAATCTTTAGAAACAAGGAGGATTTGCTAAGCATAATTCCTCAATCTTTAGAAACAAGGAGGATTTGCTAAGCATAATTCCTCAATCGTTAGAAACAAGGAGGATTTGCTAAGCATAATTCCTCAATCGTTAGAAACAAGGAGGATTTGCTAAGCATAATTCCTCAATCTTTAGAAACAAGGAGGATTTGCTAAGCATAATTCCTCAATCTTTAGAAACAAGGAGGATTTGCTAAGCATAATTCCTCAATCGTTAGAAACAAGGAGGATTTGCTAAGCATAATTCCTCAATCGTTAGAAACAAGGAGGATTTGCTAAGCATAATTCCTCAATCTTTAGAAACAAGGAGGATTTGCTAAGCATAATTCCTCAATCTTTAGAAACAAGGAGGATTTGCTAAGCATAATTCCTCAATCGTTAGAAACAAGGAGGATTTGCTAAGCATAATTCCTCAATCGTTAGAAACAAGGAGGATTTGCTAAGCATAATTCCTCAATCTTTAGAAACAAGGAGGATTTGCTAAGCATAATTCCTCAATCTTTAGAAACAAGGAGGATTTGCTAAGCATAATTCCTCAATCGTTAGAAACAAGGAGGATTTGCTAAGCATAATTCCTCAATCGTTAGAAACAAGGAGGATTTGCTAAGCATAATTCCTCAATCTTTAGAAACAAGGAGGATTTGCTAAGCATAATTCCTCAATCTTTAGAAACAAGGAGGATTTGCTAAGCATAATTCCTCAATCGTTAGAAACAAGGAGGATTTGCTAAGCATAATTCCTCAATCGTTAGAAACAAGGAGGATTTGCTAAGCATAATTCCTCAATCTTTAGAAACAAGGAGGATTTGCTAAGCATAATTCCTCAATCTTTAGAAACAAGGAGGATTTGCTAAGCATAATTCCTCAATCGTTAGAAACAAGGAGGATTTGCTAAGCATAATTCCTCAATCGTTAGAAACAAGGAGGATTTGCTAAGCATAATTCCTCAATCTTTAGAAACAAGGAGGATTTGCTAAGCATAATTCCTCAATCTTTAGAAACAAGGAGGATTTGCTAAGCATAATTCCTCAATCGTTAGAAACAAGGAGGATTTGCTAAGCATAATTCCTCAATCGTTAGAAACAAGGAGGATTTGCTAAGCATAATTCCTCAATCTTTAGAAACAAGGAGGATTTGCTAAGCATAATTCCTCAATCTTTAGAAACAAGGAGGATTTGCTAAGCATAATTCCTCAATCGTTAGAAACAAGGAGGATTTGCTAAGCATAATTCCTCAATCGTTAGAAACAAGGAGGATTTGCTAAGCATAATTCCTCAATCTTTAGAAACAAGGAGGATTTGCTAAGCATAATTCCTCAATCTTTAGAAACAAGGAGGATTTGCTAAGCATAATTCCTCAATCGTTAGAAACAAGGAGGATTTGCTAAGCATAATTCCTCAATCGTTAGAAACAAGGAGGATTTGCTAAGCATAATTCCTCAATCTTTAGAAACAAGGAGGATTTGCTAAGCATAATTCCTCAATCTTTAGAAACAAGGAGGATTTGCTAAGCATAATTCCTCAATCGTTAGAAACAAGGAGGATTTGCTAAGCATAATTCCTCAATCGTTAGAAACAAGGAGGATTTGCTAAGCATAATTCCTCAATCTTTAGAAACAAGGAGGATTTGCTAAGCATAATTCCTCAATCTTTAGAAACAAGGAGGATTTGCTAAGCATAATTCCTCAATCGTTAGAAACAAGGAGGATTTGCTAAGCATAATTCCTCAATCGTTAGAAACAAGGAGGATTTGCTAAGCATAATTCCTCAATCTTTAGAAACAAGGAGGATTTGCTAAGCATAATTCCTCAATCTTTAGAAACAAGGAGGATTTGCTAAGCATAATTCCTCAATCGTTAGAAACAAGGAGGATTTGCTAAGCATAATTCCTCAATCGTTAGAAACAAGGAGGATTTGCTAAGCATAATTCCTCAATCTTTAGAAACAAGGAGGATTTGCTAAGCATAATTCCTCAATCTTTAGAAACAAGGAGGATTTGCTAAGCATAATTCCTCAATCGTTAGAAACAAGGAGGATTTGCTAAGCATAATTCCTCAATCGTTAGAAACAAGGAGGATTTGCTAAGCATAATTCCTCAATCTTTAGAAACAAGGAGGATTTGCTAAGCATAATTCCTCAATCTTTAGAAACAAGGAGGATTTGCTAAGCATAATTCCTCAATCGTTAGAAACAAGGAGGATTTGCTAAGCATAATTCCTCAATCGTTAGAAACAAGGAGGATTTGCTAAGCATAATTCCTCAATCTTTAGAAACAAGGAGGATTTGCTAAGCATAATTCCTCAATCTTTAGAAACAAGGAGGATTTGCTAAGCATAATTCCTCAATCGTTAGAAACAAGGAGGATTTGCTAAGCATAATTCCTCAATCGTTAGAAACAAGGAGGATTTGCTAAGCATAATTCCTCAATCTTTAGAAACAAGGAGGATTTGCTAAGCATAATTCCTCAATCTTTAGAAACAAGGAGGATTTGCTAAGCATAATTCCTCAATCGTTAGAAACAAGGAGGATTTGCTAAGCATAATTCCTCAATCGTTAGAAACAAGGAGGATTTGCTAAGCATAATTCCTCAATCTTTAGAAACAAGGAGGATTTGCTAAGCATAATTCCTCAATCTTTAGAAACAAGGAGGATTTGCTAAGCATAATTCCTCAATCGTTAGAAACAAGGAGGATTTGCTAAGCATAATTCCTCAATCGTTAGAAACAAGGAGGATTTGCTAAGCATAATTCCTCAATCTTTAGAAACAAGGAGGATTTGCTAAGCATAATTCCTCAATCTTTAGAAACAAGGAGGATTTGCTAAGCATAATTCCTCAATCGTTAGAAACAAGGAGGATTTGCTAAGCATAATTCCTCAATCGTTAGAAACAAGGAGGATTTGCTAAGCATAATTCCTCAATCTTTAGAAACAAGGAGGATTTGCTAAGCATAATTCCTCAATCTTTAGAAACAAGGAGGATTTGCTAAGCATAATTCCTCAATCGTTAGAAACAAGGAGGATTTGCTAAGCATAATTCCTCAATCGTTAGAAACAAGGAGGATTTGCTAAGCATAATTCCTCAATCTTTAGAAACAAGGAGGATTTGCTAAGCATAATTCCTCAATCTTTAGAAACAAGGAGGATTTGCTAAGCATAATTCCTCAATCGTTAGAAACAAGGAGGATTTGCTAAGCATAATTCCTCAATCGTTAGAAACAAGGAGGATTTGCTAAGCATAATTCCTCAATCTTTAGAAACAAGGAGGATTTGCTAAGCATAATTCCTCAATCTTTAGAAACAAGGAGGATTTGCTAAGCATAATTCCTCAATCGTTAGAAACAAGGAGGATTTGCTAAGCATAATTCCTCAATCGTTAGAAACAAGGAGGATTTGCTAAGCATAATTCCTCAATCTTTAGAAACAAGGAGGATTTGCTAAGCATAATTCCTCAATCTTTAGAAACAAGGAGGATTTGCTAAGCATAATTCCTCAATCTTTAGAAACAAGGAGGATTTGCTTTTTTTCTCTGATGTTGCTTTTGCACATAACAGCAATTTCGCATTCTCCTTCTGCAAGGGTTCCACGTTCGTAGGCGTTTGGGCGCGCAAGCGGGTTAAATCTTGAAACATCGACGTTTTTTCGCGCTGTAGACTGCGAATCAACGTGTCCTTTTTGAGGATGCCAGCTTGTTGAGCACGCGTCTCCGCTTCTAGACTCGAAATACGTGCTTCGCGTTCCCGACGATGCTCGAGGGCCATGCAGATCTGAGAAAAGAAGGAGACCACGAATGAGGTTAACAAGAAGATTCCAAAACTGAAAAAGTTCAAAAAACCTATCCAAATCCATGAATAATTTAAAACCTTGTGTTCCGCCACTTTCAGCTTTTTCGATAATTGATCCCTTTGCTCCTTGATCACAGAGAGTTTCGTGTTTCCTAGGTCTTTTTTCGTGCGTAATTGACAGTTCTCTGTGGCCAGGTCTTCCGCTGTCATGGACTGCCTCTCCCATTCTAAAGCCAGTTTATCCAATTCCTCATCGCGATGCGCGATCTCTTCTTCCGCACTTTTGCGGTCGTTTTCGCACTTAGAAGGTAGGAAGTGTCTCTGTCTTCAGGATGTGGAGTAGATTAGGTCGTGGGAAGAAGTTGTGTCTCTTACTTTCTTCAGGATCATGTTGAGTAGATTTTGACTTTGAGTAGATTATTTGTGATCTTGATGGTTGAAGTTGAACAAGTAGTTTCAACTGCTCCAAACTTTTAGAAATTGAAGAAAATTTTCCATTTGAATAACCAACATCATTTTTGTAGCATGCATGCAAGCAGATATCCTCTCTGAAGATGGTACAAGTATAATGGAACGAATCGTCCAAGAAAGACTCTTGCACTTGCTACACATATTAAGTACTCTCATAAACCAGACCAAACCAACAAAAACCTATACCTATCTACTGGGGTTTCGTATTCATTAGTAGTACCCAAACAATAACAACAACTCAGAGGAAACCAACACCATAACAACCGAAATCGTCCTCCATCTTGCTTCTTGGAGCTGCGCTAGGAGTTGATCGTTGTCTCTTTGGAGATGGACTACTCGCCTCTGCTCCGCTTCGAAGGCGTCATCTGCAATTTGGAGTTGGACCTTGAGGCGCTCATTCTCCTCCGCCAGTTCCTTCCACCGTCCTCCAAGGATGACGGACATTTTGTCTTTGCAAGTAGTAGTTGTAGTTGATTGATGATGTTAGTTTGATGACTTTCTTGATCATGTGCTACTGATGTTGTAGAAGTGCTAGTGGTACAAGATGATAGAACAACTGGAAGGGAGCGAGTGTTGAAGATTGCTAGCAATATTCAACTAATAAATACATAAGTAAGAGATTGATAGATAATATTACGCTGCTTAGTAAGAACTAATCATGTTGTACTCACTGGTAGAGGTAGTACTCAAACTATCTGTTCGTGTGGTGTCTTTTTGGATGATAGAAGTCGTGCGTAGAAGTAAAGAACTACGAAAAGATCGAGGTTAAGGTATTTCGTGCTTAGAGAACTAGAACTGCACTCCGACGATAAACGTGATTCGATAAATAAGTCTCATCCACCACATCCCTGTCGTTATAAGGTTAAAAGATGTTGTCAACTATTGGTTTAAAAATATGCTTTTGCTGTTCACGATGAAAAAGAAGTCAGTTGCTCTTGTAAGAGAGTACTACGAGAAACATTCACATGTAGGTTTTCTTCTAAGACATCAAAATACATTGGAGATTCAAAATACATCAGCATAGAAGTAGTCAAAATACAGCATAGAAGTGCTAGACAAAGAAAGTGAAACCTGCAAAGTCTAGATTTGAGAGACGTTCTGCTTTTGGTTCCACGACATCTACAAATCTTTTTGCTGAGGAGGATTGGATTTTTTTCAACCTCCGCCGAGGCTTGAGTAGCCTTGAGAACACCTACAACAAGCCAGCTGCTGCTTCTGCTTCTGTCTATGAAGAGCTCGCCAAGAAGCAGATGAATATCGGATGTCCGTCAGAGTAATCAGCAGTGCTGGCCTGCGAAGAAAAGCCCTGCATGAAGATTGTCTTTGTGAGTCTATTCATACTTTTTCATGAAGTCGTGGGAGAGGCAGAGAGAGTCAGTGGACGATATGATGGGTAATCACTTCATCTTCAACCAGTGTACTACTTGGGCTATTCGGGCAGTTGTAGGCAAGATCCAGTTCATCCAAAAATCAAAGTCTCTATGCTCATAACACTGGAGACAGCTTAGGGTCGTGAAGACTACAGGACTCAAATTCACCGCACTCACAACATAATTGCTCCAGACAGGAGTCACAACATAAGTGCTTCACATTCGAGACTCCCCTCTGGAGACTCAGTCATGTCTCCTGTGTCTTTGTCATGATCATTCTTGATCACCGTAGAGACCTGATGGCCGCCGTCTACGAATGCTGACAGGAATCACAACATAATTGCTTCACCCCCAGCCCCGTCACTACCATCTTCTAAAACAAACGACAAGAAAACTTCTTGGAAAACATTCTTGGTGATCGTCACATGGTCGATGCTAAGACAACGCCACATCAAGGACAATGCATACAAGCGACCATGTCGCAACAGGTTCAGGAAAAGCGAACAGAGGAAACAGAAAAGAACGAATCTTTTGAGAAAGAGGAGAATGATGGAGATGATGGTCGATAGAAGACCACCAGTACGACCAGTTGGTGATGTAGATGCTGTTCTTATAGTTGACAACTCTTCTTCACAAGTTTTTCTTGTTTCTCCATCTCCAGCAGAACTACCCGCTAATTGCTCCTTGAGTAGAAGTGCGATTCGTTCCTCTGCAACATGATCCGCTTGTACTTCTTGTGTCATGCTACCACAGGCACCTTCTAATAAAGATGCTAATGCTCCTTCTGAATCAGTTTCGTTCATCATCATCTGCTGCTCTGCTATGTTGTACTCAAGAACTGCAGGAGCTCCCTCCGTGAGTGGGTCCACCTTATCCTCTTCCTTCTGCTCCTGGAGGTGCTCCTCTCCAGCTTGCTCTACTTTGTGGACATCATCAGAAATAGGAGTGACGTTCCCTATCACTACTCGTCGATCATCTACTCTTTCTCCGTTTTGTCCTGCAAGTTGCTTCTCCGTGTTGTCCTGCATAGCCATGAGGCCGTCGCCCACCTGCTGAGCATTCATCTCTCTCGTTTCTGTTTCTCGCACTTCCGTTTCCTGATCGTGCAGCGGCTCAACTTCGTCTTCACCGTCTTCTTCACTTGCAGGATCAAATAGTGTATCGCCTTTTTTCTCATCTTCACGAAGTCCCTTCAGGTCGTCGAAGATAGTTTCACTACATTCGATCTCGCGATCTTGGAGTTGAAGCTGTTGTAAACTAACAGAAACAGGAGTCGTCTCTCCCTCTTCGTCTGCACAGAAAATCTTCGTCGTTCTCTTTGAAGTCAAAGCAGTCATCAATGCAGCAGAGGTAAAGGCAAGGTCTCCTTCTCCTTTTTCATTCCTCCTCAGAGGTGGAACTACAAGTACAAGCTCACTTTTTGAGGGCCCTAAATTCTCCAAAAATTCCACGTGGTCTACAAGTACAAGCTCGCTTTTTGAGGGCCCTAAATTCTCCAAAAATTCCACGTGGTCTACAAGTACAAGCTCACTTTTTGAGGGCCCTAAATTCTCCAATTCAGAAGACGAGCTCATCGCAAAGGATTCAGCCTCATCGCAAAGGAGACGCACATTATTGGCAGTCTGTAGAACCTGAGTTAGTGGCTGTCTAGTGCTTCCCCTACTTCCCCTAGTGATGTCTAGAAGATGATGACCACGCGGCAGAGTTTTGCTTCCCCTAATACTTCCCCTAGCGTCTACTAGATGATGACCACGCTGAGCAGTTTGAGTTAGTGCGTTGTGGTCGTTTCTATCCTGTAGTTGATGAAGTTGTGCTTGTTGTTCTGGACCACAGGAGACGTCGAGGGCGTAATTTTTGAAGAGCACCAGGTCATCTACTTTAATATTTTTAGATGAAGTACAAGATGAGGTAGCATCCGCATCCGGTCGCTCAACTCGTGGAGTCGGGAGTACCAAAGGTGGGAGGTCCGGCAGCGGCTTCGTGGTCTGCTGGTCCGTGTCTGGTCTATCCAATGGTGCAGTATCTTCAATTAGAGCTGTCCGGAATTCATCTTGCAAGTGCATGATCCTTGAAAATAAGTACTATGGGGGAGAGTATTATTCCCTTAGGTGGATACTCTACTTCCATACGTTTCAAGGATGCGTCCAAAGATGTATTAAGTACTACAGCCTTAATTCAAATAAAGTCGGAGGCATGTTGGTGCTACTCTTCTTGGTGTGGTCGTCCGGGAATCTAGAACTAGAAGTACCCTCAAGAACAACAGCAGGGTCTACGTCGTTTTTTATATGATGGATTTCTCTTCTTGAAGGCAGAAAGTCAAAATCCTGACGTGGGGAGGCGCCCCTTGCTGCCAGAATGCCAGCTAGGGTCAAGGTTAAGTGTGACCCACAGGAAGAAGGAGAAGCGATTTCTGTCTGGTCTGCGAATGTGAGATGATTACGAAGATTGTCTTCCGAAGTATGCGAAGTATGGTGCTCGAGCTCGTCCTGTCCGGGAGGTACTTCTACGATGATAGCGGAACTACCACCAAAATCAAAATCTTCGCCCTCCTGTGGTTCTTGGCCATGATGATCTTCGCGTCTCTGGTGGTGTTCCTTTTTCCGCGAGTTTACTCCTTCGCCCTCCAAGTGGACCAGATGATTAGGAGCAAAACCATGTCCAGGTACTTCATCCTGTTGAAAGTGAATAAACTGTTGCTGCTGTTCTTGTCCAAAAAGATGGAGATTTTCGACATAATTGTCGTCTCCCTCTTCAAACTGTTTGAGGGAGTGATCTCCAAAGTCGATCGTTTCGCATAGACTCGGCTCTACCGAGCGATACGGCGTACTCGCCAGCATACGACTAGCAGAAGGGGAAGTTCTTCTCGAACATGATTCTCCAACTGCTGGTGTTCTTGTGGCTGTAGTTTTACTTGTTGATATTCTTATATTGTTTTTGTGAAGGAGATGTTGTTGTTGTTGTTGGTATGGATGTTGTTGTTGGTATGGATGTTGTTGTTGGTATGAAGATCTGCATCGCCTCGCAGTTCTTGTAGATGAAGAGGAAGGCAAATCCCGTTCTCGACCTCGACAATTGTTCTCTTCTAAAAGCCTCTTGTCTCTACTGTTTACTAGCATCGCAGTGGTACTCGGTTGAGGACTCGTCAAACGAGACGAGATCGTTCCAGCACTTCTAGGTGCACCAGCACAACTACTTTGAGCATGCGTCGTGGATGATGAAAATTTCCAGCAGCAGTCCACCTCATGTTCTTGATCGTTCTGACCACTGTGTTGATGTAGAAGTCGTAGTCGACTATGGTCGTCGTCGTGTGCCAAATCCACAGCTTCTTCATGCTCGTCTCCCAGAACGTCAACGTCAACGTGATCTCTGTAAGTCGGTGAAAGCGAAAGTGGAGGAGGTTGAAGCTTCATCTTCATCTTGGCTTTGCTACCAACACAGCCTCCACTTAGCTTTCTAGTGGACCCTGTTGACATTAGTACGACTTCGTCTTGAGACCTCCCAGGACCAGCCATCGGGCCGCTTCTTGCGCTCGTTGCACTCATCATACTCCTACGTGGAAAAATGGCCGGCTGCTTCAGTCGAGTGGTTCTTTGTTCTCCTGGTGCTCCTCGTCGACATAGCGGGTCTACAATCATGTGAAGTTCTCTATTTTGGAGGTATTCCGCAGCAGGGCGAGAACCCTGCAGAGCCTGACCATGACTTCTAATATACGAGTTGCCTCTGGATGAGCTAGAAGATTCTCTGATCAAAACTAATTTCTTGTTTCCAATATCATTTTTCCCAGTAGGGTCCTTTGTTCGTGTTGATGTTTCTCCTCGTCCTTCATATCGCTCTCGTGGACCGCCACTCCTTAAAATGCTAATATCATCTCCTCGATGCATCCTCATGATATTGTTCATGTCCAACATCAGAGAATCCGACTGACGAGGACTCCTCAAGCTGTCATCTCGCGATTGACGAGGACTCCTCAAGTTTCTATCTTCCCTGCTATGCCTCATCTTCAGTCTAGGCGGATCGAAGCGACCAGAATGACCAGCGTTCTCGTTTCCTCCATCCCGTAGTAGACGCGGAGCCGGTCTAGAACGAGGTGGCGTTCTGGGAACTAACATGTTTTTGATTCTCTTTTGCTCTAGTACAATGCCTATGAATGTGGCCGTGGTCGTGTGTCAACTAGGTCATGATTCAAGAACTACTAGGTCAGGTGGAGCGAGTCTTTTGTGATAGAGAAGTCAAAATGGGTGCCTCTGTTTTCTTTCTTGTTATGCGTATAACTCACAACATCGGAAAGAAAATGAGTGAGTATGCGTGGTCCTCTCTTGTGTTTGTCTACTAGGATGTTTCCGTCCTTCTATAAATTGCAACACGACCCAAAACTCAATGCATGCCAACGTCAACATTACTCATCAATCTCTATCTCAGTGCTGCTTCGCAGACGTAGACGCTTATCCTTGAGACTGAGAGCTTGATCATGGATAAGAATAGACTTGGAATAGATCAGGTGCTGGCACTTGATGCTGTCGCATCTGCATACATAGAATCTGCACGAGTGAAAGTTGAACACAAGGATAAGGAATAATCTCTAACTTTGAGCATAGAATGCGAATGCGTTTGCACCACATTGGCAACACGAAGATTCGATGCAGTTGTACATTCTCCAGCCTGCTTGTAACCTCTACATTCTCTGTACTTCTAGACCACGACGAAATGGAAGAACTACAGGTTGAATAGTTTGGAGGATGATGATATTCTTGCCGATAGATATGCTCATGAAGATCTTCCCTCTGGTTCATCATCTGGACTACATCCTACTTCGTGTTGAGGATCCTGTCCTTCACCTGTCGGTCCTTCACCTGTAGTCGGAGGTACTGTTGGTGCTGTTGATGAAGTAGGAGG
Source organism: Amoebophrya sp. A25 (assembly GCA_905178165.1). Lineage (NCBI taxonomy): Eukaryota > Dinophyceae > Syndiniales > Amoebophryaceae > Amoebophrya > Amoebophrya sp. A25. The sequence continues at coordinate 331,571 of CAJINU010000040.1, forward strand.
CAAGGTCGTCGTGTCAGCAGTTGTTCGAGTTGTGCCAGCTCGGTTCGTCGGAGGACTCGACCTATTGTTTCTGTTCGTTGAACCTCCCCTTCCTCCTGCTCTTCTTCCAGTTCGTGGAGGCCGAATAAAAATGTCATCTACCGCTTCTTCTTCGTCTTTGTCGTGGTCGCCAGTCTTGCATCTATAATCTTCTCTACCAAACTCCAAGCCACATACTCTCTTTACCAATTGAAACAGGACATACGTGAGGAAGATGACAAGGACAAGAATTTTGCATTGTTTAGAACTAAGAGAAATCCATCTTCAGCAGCATCCGGGGCCCCCTTTGTGTTCCCTTCAAAAACGGGACCAGGATCGATGCTGGGGTAGATGGATTTCATCTTGTAGCCTTAAATTGTGCTAAAGCGAAAGAATCGTCGCTAAGACCTGCATTTCTATCCCATATGGAGCAGAACAAACACTTCGCTACACCGCCAGGACTTTTATCCTCCCTGTTCCACAATGGGAAGAGCTTCATTATTTTCAAGTTATTTTATTAAGATCCTCGTCTCTCGTCAGTGCTAATCCGCGCAGGAAGGTAGAGGACTTTCGTCATCACGTGGTGCCACTCCTGAGGACTTCTTCCTCGTGTTCTTGCACTTGTTGTAGATGATCAGGCTCGCGCGAATACGTGTTGTAGAAGGAGAGACGTGATCGGAGTTCTTGTCGTGGTGAACTCATTGAATGCTGCAGCCTTCTGGCATCTCCTCTTTGTCGTCGACCACGTCGGTAATACGCAGAAGTTCTTCGGATCTTCACACGGGGAAAAAATAACGATCTTCAAGAGGAAAACAAGGGATCATGATTAAGAGGGGAATAAAAGGATGGAAGAACAAACTAGTAAAAGGATGGAGGAACAAACTAGTAAAAGGATGGAAGAACAAACTAGCATGACCTGTCGTGTCGGTGGTGGTGGTCGTCGTCGTGGCGGTGGCGGTGGACCTCTAGTATTTCTAGTAGGGAAACAGACTATCCAGAACTTCTATCTCTCGATCTCGTAGATGCGTGGAGATGAAGTGGATCTAAAAATTGCTTTTTTTCTATACCCGTGCAAGGTAGAACACTTTCAAATTTTCGAAAAGCGGGAATGTAGTCAGTCTTCTTTCGAAAAGCGACAATGTGGATGTCGGGAAAAATAAGTGTTGAATATTTATCAACATCATGATGTTCTTGTCATACGATTGTTGTGGTCTCAAGAAAGTAAACGTAAAGTGCGCGAGAAGATTATGAGAAGATAAAAAATACTTACACGACTAGCCTTTGGTGTGTATGGGAGGGATCAACATGTGAACTCGTGTGCTGGGAGGTTGTAATATTATGGACACCGATATGTTGAAGAGTATTATATTGTTTGAAGGGCTAAGCCTATAGAGGTAAAAACTAGTAACCGGTTGTGTTATTTTAGTGCTTTGAGCGCCGCGAAGAATATTATATATTTCTAATTACGCCTTCAAGTGGTCGATATGCCTTCAAGTCGAGTCGAATTGTCCTTTCTTCTGTTGAACAATGCCTTGAGGAATAAAGACCCGGTCATCACGTGAGAACGGAATCACAATCTTCGGTCCAGGACTGGGTTGGCTGAAACGGGGTGTGTGTTGTCCACTCAAGAACGTTGTGGACGTTGATGCTCCACTGGTTTGCGCTGACAGAAAATCGAAGGAATGCATGGATAACTGCTGCTCCCCTCCAGGATGTTGGACAGGGCCTCGTAGTAAAGAGCCACCGACGACGAGAGGACTAGGCGAAGTCGGTTGCTGTTGGACTTGGTGCTGGATAGTCTGACTCACAAGCCCCCCGCCTGTAGTTGTTACAGTGGTAGAAGGAGCTGTAGTACTGGAGGAGGAAGTGGCACCACCAGCTGTACTATTATTAAGTTGTAGTTGCCCATGATGGGGTCCACATCCACTAGCTCCATTCAAATCTATTCCATTCAGAAGATTGTTGTTGGTCTTCACAACAACTGTTGTTGTCGAGGAACTGGAGCTACTAGAAGTGGATGAAGAAGACGCGCCATGTGCAGTCCCGGGAGAACATCCTGCTCCAGGTGCTCCTGCCGTTCCAGAGTTGTAGCTGCTCGCGAATATATTACTAGCGCTTGTAGTTGTGGCACCAACTATAGCGCTTGTTGTAGTTGTACCACCAACCTGCTCATTGCCTCCTGGGGAAACAAGAGGCAGTTGATACGTCGAGAGCATCTCTTGTTTTATGCGTGTCGAGGGCAATTGCAGTGGCGGATGTCCTGTCGGCTGCACCTGCTCTAGCATGGTCGGTGGCGTAGTGGCAGCAAAACCCGATCCCCGCTGCAGCAGTGCCGCACGATGCTGCACGATGCCGGGTTCTACAACGCCAGCTATGTTGAGTTGTGTCGTGCTTGGACAAGTAGAAGTTGTACCACCTCCGAGAGGACCGGGTGTTGAACTCGTCTTGCCAGTGGACATGCTCATATTCAGAATCGAGGATGAAGTAGGTAGCGAACCTGGCAATAAACAAGATGAAGTCGACGCGTCACCTCCAGCTCCTCCGGGAGTAGACGCCGTCATGATGGTGCCCGTAGCTATGCCACTAGAAGTTCCGGTGTTGTAAGGAGGTTCCGCTACCTCCGGCAGTGCTCCAGGAGGCAAAGGCGCGGTCGAAGGTATTGGAGGAGCGGCTAGATCTACCACCACTGACGCTGATGCGGCACTAGTCCTAGGATGATGTCCACCAGCAGAAGTTCTGACAACCTGAGAGTTCCACCAATTAGCGTCTGATAGCGATTTCAGATAGGTTTCATGCGCTTTGGCATTGAACTCGGAAATTCGTTTTTTCAACTCCACGTTCTCGATCTTGATCTTGCGCATCGAATTCATTAGGCTGAAATTCGCATCCCGCAGTGCCACGTTCTCATTTCGTAGCTGGTCCCGTTCGAAACAGGCATGGCTTTGCGCCGCTTTGCTCTGGTCTAGCTCTTCGATCAGACGCTGAAGTTGATGCTCTTGCTCGTCCACTCTCCTGCTCTTGCTTGGATGCTGAAGATTACAACTGGCAGTGGCAGAAGACGATCCAGAAGAGGATCCTGTTATCATTTTCGTACTAGTACTACTAGTTGTAGCCCCTACGAGGACCCCAGATCCAGAAAGAACCTTCTCTTCTGATGCTTCCTCTTCTAGAGAGTCCTCTAGAGAGACGATTAGTTCCTCGGATGTTGGTAAATCTAAATCGTTTAGAAGTTGTGGCTCCAGTTTAATACCTTCAGCATTCTCTGATGTATGAAGAAGATCGACTTTCTCTTTCTGTGTCTGCAGATGCAAGGATCCGTCTTCAGGAGCTACAGCTGCTCCTGGGTTTGGCGACTTTTTTCTATCGTTCATCTCCTCTTTTGGGTCCGTGGGTGACGCTGTGGTGGAGGTTTTCTTCCCCTGCTCTTCTTCACCTCCGGCTCCAGTGGTTTTCTTTTTCTTGTTCTGGCGCTTCTTGCCGCCGCCCTTGGCCTTGCTCTTTGAGTCCGAGGAAGAAGTCGAGGCTCCCCGACCAGCTTGGGCTTGTTCTGTTTCTCCAACGATATAAGCTCTGCCACCTCCATCAGCTGGATCTCCCGCGATTCCCGGTGCAGGTGTTGAAGATGTTGAAGACGCGACACCTCCTTCTTCACGTTCGCCCAGTGCTGAGGACACGACACCTCCTTCTTCACGTTCGCCAATTGCAGCTACTACTCCGACGGAGTCTACCTTCACCTTGATCGAGGAGCTTGACGTCGATGTTGTAGGTGGGAATAAGAGACTCGGATTCATCAGCATCGAACTACTGCTGAAAGGAAACAAGTTCATCAAGTGGTCCTCATGATGTGCCTCTTCGGAATCATGTTGCAGTGATGTATGTTGCAGTGATGTGGCTGAGTGTAGTAACCCACCAGCACCTCCATGTAGTCCACTGCCATGTAGTTGCAGTCCAGCTGCACCGTCAAAGAGATACGGGGGCGGATAGAAAATTGCTCCCGCTGCTGGCGGGTACACGATATGCTCTCCTCCATTGGCATCAAGAAAAACTGAGTGATACTCTGCCGTTTGAGGGTCTATCACGTGGTAGCCGCCAATGTAAGGACTGTGATCCTCTGTCGTGCTGATCGCATAATTATGTGCTGACGGATGTTGAAATAGAGTAGATGAACTACGTTGATAATCATGATCGTAAGCGCTTTTCAATGCCGTGTGGTCGAGATAGGACGCAGACGTAGCTGCAGCGGTCCTGTTCTTGATATCGGCCGCGAACAGAGATGAATGCGAAAGATGTTGGGGTTCCTCGCCAAGAAGAGCGCCATTTCCATTACTTACTAGATGCTGATCAACTGCACCATTGTCCCCAACATCATGGTAGGTGTAGTACCCAGCAAAAGTTGAAGGTGACTGGTAAGTGTAGCGTTGTTGATGCCTCACTTTCGGAGGAAACCAAGAACCCCGTTCGCCATGGTTGTAACCTTTCTTCAGAGTCGTGCTGGAGGCAACCGTAGTACTCCTCTGCTCGTTGACATTGTTGCTGTTCTTACCCTTACCGCCTTTACCAGAACCTTTCTTAGACGCATTTGAATTTCTCTGATGGTGCGTCGACGAAGACGTCGAAGATGTTGTACCTCTGGTTGCCATCAACCGTTGGCGATCTTCTTCTTGAGATGTTGTACCTTTATTGTTCTTCGCCGTCCCATCCTTTACCTTTATTTGTTTCTCTGCTTTCTTCTTGGAAGAAGTTGTCGCAGAAGTGGAATCTTTACTTTTATTTGACGTGGCCGAAGGGACAGCTTGTTCCAGTATTCGGTGCTCTGTGTGACTGCTGGGTGGAGCCTCTTCGCCTTCTTGTTTTCCTGCTCTTCTTGGTATAGCTGCAGCCTTGTTCTTCGGGATCGGGACGAGCTTGTCCTTATTTTTCTCGTACATGTCGACGAGGACTAGGCATAGATCAGGATCAGCGAACTGGTCAGCAGAGAATTTGAGTTTCTCCAGACGCATGGCCGCGCTTTCATCGTTCGTTGCCAACCACTGGAGCACATCTGATACTAGATGCCGAAACTTTGTGTATATGTATTAGAGGTTGAAAAAGGTTGCCGCGTGGTATAAAAAATGAAATTCGAAGTCCTCATCAAATAAACCCAGAACTACAAAACCACGAATGTCCGAAACAAAAGACATGTGAACATGTAAACATGTGAACAAAGAACGTCTTCGTTATCAGCATCATTTTAAGATTCATCTTCATCTTAGAACATTTAAATCAACATGTTTATACTATAGATGACACCAACCAAGGAAGCCATAATCGTATCCCCATGTCGCTTTCCTCAAGTCAAAGGTTCCCGAAGTAGGTACCGCCCATTCTTGTTCCAGCAATGGCCTAACCTGCGCAAAGATGATCACGCCGCAATCCGTTCTTTGAATGATCTTCAACAAGGTCGTGTGTAATCGTATCCATTCTTGTTCGTGTTCCGGATTAGAGGAGGTTGTTGAAATTAATAACACTAGAGTAGTAGAGGTTGAATTAACATTAGAGAGATAAAAGTGCAGCTAGGAGGAGGATTTAGAACAATGATACTAGTTCCAGTGCACTTTCTCCAGAAGTGCAGCTAGGATGACCTATGATGTCCTGGAAAGTGATGTACTAGAACTCGTACTAGAAAAATGATACTGGTTATCGTGATCGAATCTTCGTTTTTCATAACTTCCGATGGCGGCTCGCGTACACCTTTAGCAGTAGTACTGCGCTTTTGGTCCGCAGAGTCCCCCACTGCTGTCGTTTCCTTCTCCATCACCATCTTGGCGGTCGCTTTATTCGAGTTTCTTTTCAACGAAGTCGCAGGAAGACCACCACTGGGCGGTAGAGGTTCGTGTTATTCGTCCATTCTGAGTATTCTAGATCATCAACTACAGAATTAATAAGTATGTTACACTACTAGAACTAGAAGATGAAGATTGCGCCTGTGGATACTGAGCAAAAAAGCAAAAAATCAAGAAGTGCAAGATGAAACGTAGTTTTATCAACTATGATAATTCATGATCATGGAAAACTAGAACTCTTTCTCCGTGTTTTTCATTATAACTAGAGTGCAGGTTGAGGTACTTCTAGATGAGTCTTAATCTTTTTATTCCATAATTATATAAGTCTACTATAATTTATTTACACATAGAAGTGTATAGGATCAAAATGAGGGCGTGGGCGAACTAGAGAAAAACATGCGGGTGATCAATATTGCTGACAGTCGTGGGCATCGACCTTATAATATAACAACCGCAATTGTAAAGCGAGAAAATGGCGCAGCTGCATATTTTTGAGAAATCAGAAAGCTTGACTTTGTTGCGTTGATGCTTTACCTTTACGATAGCACCACGCTTAGATGTATCATAATCAGTCCTCAGCCTATCTCTATGATCCAGCCTCTCTTTCATTACCAGATTTCTTTCTCAGACAGATCTTGTTTCATTCACACGCGTTCTAGACGTCTTTCTTTGTGATTCATTATTTTGACCACACGATTTTCATCCAAAGATGTGATGGACCACGAACAAAGGCTTTGATTCTTAGAGAGGTGAACACGACGACGACAGACAGAACTGCAGCAGCTGGCTTTTCGGACTACGACACGTTCTGCCCGGCGAGTCTGAACAACCGCAGCGAGTGCGACATCTTCTTGCAGCTTTTACAACAGCAACATTTTTTTACAACTTTTGTAGCAACATATCTGAAAAACAAAGAAAAAGGATAAGCAGCCATTTGGTCCTTTCTCTGCAGTTCCTGTCGATTAGATCAGTCATTTCGTTCAGATTACATCGACCCTTCCCGTCGATGCAACATATTGGTGTGCGTGATAAGGTATTTTTAGAATAAGTATTTAGGTGTGTTGTAGTTAATGTGCAATCAGAATCAATTTCAATAGAGTTGTGATAAATATTGGTCTTGGCGATGACAACTTCATAAGTATTCATCAGTGATATAATCTAAATATTGGTGCATAAAAATCCTCCAGCATCATGCTCGAGGACGTGATGTTGCTTGTTATGTCGTGTGTGTCACAACATGTTGGGTTGTACTTCTGGTAGAGGACGAAGGCGCGATGGCATTCATCAAGATGAAACAATTTTCTACTGTCGTTCATTTGCAGCATGGGCGACCATATATGGTCATGAAACTGAAGATATCATGACATATGATCATGAAACTGAAGATGGCAGCACACAGTTTGTTGTTCGTAGTGAGACCTTGTCCTGGTGCTCCCGGTACTAGTTCTATGATGTCATGTGTGTCATGTGTTTGCTGCTCCCTGTGATTTCTTGTTCACATGCTTCGTCTTATCAAAATCGTTTCCTCGTAGTAGTTCTGGAAGTACTATTAATTTACGCTCCCGCCTGCGCCACCGTGCTTCCAACGTCGTTGTTGTTAATCGCGATGAGAGCATCAATCTTGTTGATCCACGTTTCCAGAGTCGTGTCCAAGTGTGCCCAGTCCTTAGGACCGAAACTCCTCTGCAACACGGTCTGGACATGCAAAGTCTGGTCCAATTCGTCTATTCTAGCGTTGAGGACGTCAAAATGCCCAGCTTGGATGATGAGGTCATCGACGTCTTCGGCACCGAGGACTTTGCGGACCTCAGCGAGTGGGACAGTGGAGCGCCCTTCGCAGAGGGAGCAGAGGGAGAGAACTCTCAACTTGTTCTCGATGTCGGAGGAAGCGACCTGTGTTGAGGGTATAGTTTGTGATTGTGAATGAAGAAATCAATCTCCGAGAAGACCAAGATGAAAGGTGTCAGGAAGAAAAATATAAAGTGAAGTAGACCTCTTGGAAATTCTTTGAGATGATCATCATGTAACATCACCATGATAGTAGAGCCATACTATCTTCATTATAAAAATTTCTACCCCAAGGCTCTCAAGCAATCCTGGATTGGCGCTCTTGAATTTTTCGAGGTCTGTTACAGTGCCACTTACAAAAAGCTGCAATAACTGAAGCATCTTCGGAATGGAGGCATCCTTCTTCGCTGCTTCCGCAAGGAAAGGGATAGTGAGGAGACCTTCGACCTGTATTATAGTTTTTTGTTTGGGGATCATTTTAATCATGTTGAACCTCCAGTAGGTCGTGCTGACAAGAAACTCAAGCTGATTCTTGAAGGTACCACCAAAAAAAGAAGAATGATGGAATTATTATTAGATTGTAGGCGAAAACGACCATCATGATGCGATCATCATCAACAACATTATCATCATCATCATCATCATCAACAGGAAGCAAAACAAGTAGCTGTAGGTACCTGATAGACTCCTGGCAGTCTGCAGATATCCGCAACAAAGGTCTTTACCGCTTTGAGACTCTGCTCGTTCACCTCTGTTTCTTCTAGCAAGTACTTCTTCATCCAGGAAAATGCCAACTCTTCGTCATCAAACAAGACATCTGAAGACAGAGTCAATTTCACTTCTGGCTTCAATTGAGGAGTGTTAGAGCTTGTTATAGAACTTGTTACTTATATATACCCTTAATATTATCCCTTAATACATAGTAGATAGAAGTAGTAAACCCTTGTCATCTCCTTGTTGATCACTTCGTTCTACAAAAAAAATGTTAGTCATAGATACCCTTAATATCCTTAAGCTTAACCCAATAGCTATCTTGAGAAGTAGATTCATCTTCCCAGGTCTCTTTTCCCCTTGAAAAACAGACTGACTCTCTTCTGGGAAGATGACTTCTCTGACGATGGACAACAATTAGGGGACCATCAATAGTGCAAGTTAGCAGGACCCTTGCGGACCTTCTTTACAAAGTTGAGGGACAATTAGGGGCGGACCATCCATCTAGTTCTAGGGTAAGAAGGAGCCTTAGTTCATAGCGGCCTCCATCTAGTTCAATAGGGTAACAAGGGGCCTCAATCTAGTTCAATAGGGGACCATCATTTAGAGTAACAAGGAGGACAATGAAGGGTCAATTAGCGGCGTAACAAGCCTTAAGAATAGCAGTGGCGATGATGTGGAAGATCTCCTTGCGATCGGTTTCTTTGGCCGCTTCTCCCCAGTTGGCGACCCATTGCTCGAAGAAATTCAAGTAAGGGAGGAGTTCCTGTGGAAATTCAAGTGCAAAGAGACATTCTTGTTCAACAACTACAGCAAAGTAAGAGATTCTAGTAAATCAAAAGCTTTGACGAGACATCTCCATCACCAAAGAACTTTTCTGAAGATGGGAAAATCAAGAATCACTGTATATTTATAAGAATCCTCTTACGTGAAACAACTGGTTGTCTGCCGCGAAGTTGAGCACCCCAAAAAAGGTTTGTCTTGAAAGATGCGCAGTCTTTGGGCTGACTGGAAGTGAGTTGTAGGCGGTCTTCAACATCTTCAGTCGTAATTGCGCGTATTCGGTTCCAGAAAGGAGGAGTTGGACAACCTATTGGAATTGGTGTTTTTTTTGTGAAGAAATTCGATTCTAGTGGTACAACGTCCTCTAAGAACTCGCAAAAGAGGAAGTTGTTGGTTCTTACATGATTTTTAGCACCAGTCACTCAAGAATAGCACTACCTTCGTCACTGCCGCTTCCAACTTGATGATGCTGTCCATAGCATCTAGGAGGTATATCAGAGTCGCGAAGTAGCACTCGACCTTGTCCGCTGCTGGCTTCCCCTTTTTATCGACTTGCCTGACGATGAGATCGCATTTGTCTCCGAAGAGGAGGAAGATCTGGTACCAGTCCTCTTTCTCGATGTGCTCCACGAAATTTCGCTCAAACTCTTGTATCTTCTCCTCGCTGAGCTTTTCCTCCTTCATGAGAGACTGGATTTGCTGTTTTTTTGTTCAGATTTTTGGGGTTGGGGAGTTTAAAGGCTGGTCAGTTTCTTGAAAGAAGGATCATGAAGAGTCAAGAACATCTCATCAAAAAATAATAAATGCATGCTTCATTACTAGCCCTGTCAAAAAAAAAATAACAGTTGCTTACCCTTGCAACAGGGAAGACATCCTGATGCGAGTCTTCGGTTGGAACTGCGACAATCTTCGACATGTTTTCTTCGGATTGAAGTTAAAAGAATGTGATGAAACTTAATATGAATCTGAATCACTGTGATGAATAAAAAATGCGATCAAATAAATCACAGTAGCTGCATATTTTTCGAAAAACAAGATGTCTAATATCAGGAACAAACACTTGTGTATGCTCCCTCTAATCTTGTTCCTTCTTCACGTTTCAATCCGAAGATGACGAGAGGTGACGACATGACGGGGTGAGAGTCAGTGGATCGCTTCCAATTGAACTCTACAGATGCAAGACTGCCCAATAGCAATTTTAGCATCCATTATCATTCTGGTGGACGAATACTTAATTTGGAGAAGAGCCTTGGACCATGCTGATCGAGATCGAGATCGTTTTCTTTGTTTTATAATCTGATATTCTGATGATCATCTCCAATCAAGATCATCTCTGCGGTCACATGGATGGACCACAGTCCAGCACGCTCGTCCAGATTATAGCTTTAAAAACCGTATTTTCAAGATCAAAAAAATTGATTTTTCTTGTGCCAAGAACTCTTCATTGCTTCATGTTGTCACTCTCTTTCCATATCTGCAAGTTCAGCTTCAGATAGGTTGGGATATGTCTTTCAATGCCACAAGATAAGGGGCATCAGTGCGAAAGACTAATTTATTGTTCCATATCATCATGTTGTTCATGCTGTGACAACGCAGCTTTGTAGACTTAAGACCAAGTGTGAGACCAAGATTCGAGGTTGATCTTCGCGTAAGAAGGAAGTCAAGAAGAAAAACTTTTTTGCGCCGTATGTATCAAACAATTTTAATTTTTAACACAGTCTATCGAGGGCGGATCTATACACCTGGCGCTACTCCTGAGGGAGAATGGAGCACACAGAGAGATTAAAACTAAAAGGGCGGCTAAACTAACTTTAAGAAAAAAACACGTAATGATCTATACAAACGTTTGCTATGTGCATATGTGCGACTTTTTGCACAGCTACTTTTTACTTCTTCACTTGCAAGTCAGAGTCAGTAGACTTGACAAAAAACTATCGAACTACACAACGAACACCCATATCGAAGAACTAGTACACACCCCTACTACACCAGTAGAACTACTTACACATCCCCTCCTCCCAGTTGAGTAGCCTGTGCATCCAGATGACGGATTCGCTCGAACAAGGATGCAAAGCGTCTATCTTTAGCATTGGCTTTGGCGAGAAAGCTACCTTTCTGAAAAGCTTGAAACAATTCATCGAATCTGTGTTCCCCCAAGTCTCTCTGACACGTACGCACCAGTTCAGTTCTGGCGTTAGCGATGCCTTTAATTAGCGGCTGCAGCAGTTTGACCTTGATCGATCTAGCTCGCATGTGGTCTATGACTTTCCTATGAGGAAAAGGTCGTAGGGCAAGATATGCCCTGCTTAGAGACAACTAGGTCAAGCCCTGCTTAGATACAACTAGGTCAACAACTGCCAATACTCTTAACTTTAGATCTTTGCGCATGTTGCTATGGTATCCGCCGTGCGAAACGTGGCGGACACTGGGTGACACGACAACTGGAGTACGGATTTTACTTCCTGTTCCGGAGGAAGCATTGCTATTCAAAGATGTTGACGGTGCCATGTTCTTGCCTCCTAAGTTGGAGCTACATCAATTTTGAATGCATCTTCTGCAATACGAGCATCCTGATGGCCGTTTCTTTTTACTGAAGTAAAATCCGTACTCCAGTTCTTCCACGTAAGAGAAGTTCTCAATGAGGACAAACACAGGACTCTCTACGGTGAAGTTTTTGACTTGTTGCGGACCCCTACTACAGCAGAACTACACACCCCTACTACAGTAGAACTACACACCTGGATGCTCCTGGTGGGGAAGATGCATTTATCGTAGCCTTAACTGAAGAACCTGGCGCTCCACCAAGCTGTGGCGGACGCGTGGAATAACTTGCTGGAACTGGAGGTCCTTGTCCCGGTGCTGGAGGTCCTGCAGGAGGTAATACTGGTGCTGCACTACTCTTCGTCATGCTAGAGGATAGCGTCGAATTGCTAGAGGGACATGAGGAACTGGCTACAGAAGATGGTGCCCCTGGAGCAGGTGCTCCTGGTGTTGTACTAGAAGGTACAACTAGAGCTTGGGGTCCAACTCGAGCGTGATGATTTCCACCTGCTCCTGCGCCCGCAGATCCACTGGTGCCCCCACTTGGAGGTGCACCTCCAGATGGTGGACCTGCTTGTCCTTGACCAGTGGTTGTACTACTACCACCACTATTAGCTGCCGGCTGCATATCTTGCAACCGAAACTGTAGCGTGTCTATGGTCATCTGACTCTTATTTATCGCACTCATGCACGCTTCAATCTGGGAATGGATGGAATTGATCTCCTGTCTCCGTCTTCTAGCCGTCGCCGCTCGACTTTGCTTGCCCGTTGTTGCGTTGCTTCTGGTTGTGCCGTCTAGAGCTAGACGTGCGGTTCGTGTCGTGTCATCTAGTAAGCCATTCGGAGGAAGACTTTGGTCTACTTGAAGATTCGGATAAGCATAAGTCCCTTCATCGGAAGGATCCTGCAGCTCTTCTTGTCCACCTCCACTTCTATTATTGACAAGCATCTGATTCTGAGCCGCACCCACAGCACCGATCACCGGAGACTGTTGTTGCATTAGCATTTCTTGCATTTGATTGTTCGGCGACAATTGTGGTGACAAAGGTGGCGAAAGTGGCGCACCGGGAAGGCCTAGCGGTCCGACAAGGCTCGTCGTGGCTGGTGGGGAATTCAACACGCGGGGTCGACAAGAACCAAACGGGTTGCGCAAATTTTCGTCCGAGATATGGGCAAACTCTCCAACCAAAGCCTGCTCCTCACTTGTTGGCTTGTTTCGGACCTGAGCATCGACATCATGGATCATTACGACTTTATTATTACATTTTCAGAATCAGCATAAGGTTAACACTAAAACTACCCTCATCAAGTGTGATGATTGAAGTCACAAAAATCTACTTCATTTAAGATGATCTAGTCAGTCGTGAGTAGTACCAGAGGTAACGGCGCAAGTTGTTGCGGTTGCTGGTCGGAGGGTCCGCTATTTGGTTGTGCACCTAGAGCTCGTTGTGGGCTGCCTTGCATGCCACGCTGCGGACTTTGTTGCATTGTTTTGTGATCGCGACTGTAATGGTGATTCGGTTCTTGTAGTGCTTCTTGTATCTCTTGTTGAGGTTGTGCTGCTTGATGTTGAGGTTGCGCTGGTGGATTCTCTACTCCATAGCCGTGTTGACTCAGTTGATTATTCTCCTCGTACGGAGGCATCTGATGATGATGCTGCGCCGCTCCACCTGGGTAGACGACTCCCGGAGGCACAACGCCGTCCAAGTGGTTGTTGTAGGTCATCTCGTCCAGCGTAGTTGTTGACGCTGGCACACTGTGTCCCCACTTGTCGCTTGCTGCTCGTAATTTAGCCTGTTCCGCCTCGTAGGCATTGGCTGCCTGAATGTAGCGAGCTTCCGATTCGTAGCGCAATCTAGCATTTTCTTTGCCTAACTGCCGTTCCCACAGCACTCGTTCGCGGTCAGTGCGAAACTGTGGCGGGGCCAATGCCGCAGGCGCCAAAAGCTCAAGTTCCTCTTCTTCAGAATCCACCTCATCTTCCAGCTCCTCATCGGAGGAAAGCACCTCGTCCTCGCTTCCGTCGGGACAAGTTATAAGGTCCTCTTGTTCTTCTTCGTGGTCCAAAAATTTACACACAAGTTAATACGACCTACACAGGAGCGAGGACAAGTTCATTCTGTATGGTTCTGGTATTTGGTATAGCCTGAGTTTGATCCTAAGGGTTCTCTTCTTGTTTTCCCTTATGATCAAATTCATCAGGCTATACCAAATTATACCGGAACCATTCACATTCAGAAGATTCATCAGCATCTCAATATCCACCAGACCTTTAATTCCCAACATAAAAGTGGTCTTCCTCCCAAGAACCCAGCAGTTGATTGCAGTTTCATGGTCTCCTCTAGTTGTTTCAGAGTCGCTTCTTGCCTGGCTCGCTCTTCCCGAAGTAATTCTAGTTTGGCCCGGATGTTGGAGGCGTCCTTTTCGATATTTTCCTTGACAGCCTTCGACATGTTCTCGTTCTTAGGCCTATCCACTAGGATGCCTAATCCGAGTGCGCAGAGCTGGTCGCTATAGATAGCGTGGCATTGTGCTTTTTCTTGAGCAGAAGATGCGGCTGCGGTTACTTGTGCAAGTTAGTAGAGTTAGTACAAGAACTTCCATTTGTTTCAATTTGATTTTGATAAAAGTCTGGTGCTTCTTTTACTATTGTAACACCGAACAGTCAACAACGCATAAGCATCTATTATCAAAAATCAAAAAAGAAGATCTTCACCATCACCAAAACCAAAAACAGGTGCTACATAATTGATAGTTCCTCGAATCCGTTTCCGGAGGATAGGTAGATGTAGCATCTCCGATATACTTGGACGATGCTGGGGATTCACAGATAACAGCGACTTTATCAAACTCTGCACCTCTTTACTGCATTTCAAGGAAGGCGGGAGAGGTGTGTACCTGTGTGTTGAGAGATGAAAGACAAAGACTCTACTTTAGACTGCATTTGACATTTCTTTCAAGGAAGGCCGCGAGAGACAGTATCTGTTGTGTACTATCTGTTGTTCCTGCTGTGTGGTTTGACCACGCGTTATGAAAGATGACAGAGAAAAACTATAGTCTTGTTCCCAGAGGAATTCTAGTACCTGCCTCGGAGCACCTTCACCGCTAGTCCATTTAACGATTGGGCGCCGAAGGCATGCTTGATTAGACCTAATCGCAACTTGTATTTGCGGCAGTTGTGGTGCGCAAGGTAGAACAAGTCGCCTCTCCACAGAGGGAGAATAAAATGAGTCTTCATCTTTTCAAAGAACGGCCTCAGAAGTTATACACCTTCCTTCTTCAAAAGTCAGATTCAGCCGTAACTTCCCACTCACCAGTTCGTACAGCACGCAGCCGATGCCCCAGATGTCGCTCTTATAGCTGTAAGACGCGTTTTTGAATACCTCTGGAGACATGTAGAAGGGCGTGCCAATCTGAGTCTTGGCCAGGTCTACTGTACTGTCTAGCACTTTCGCAATGCCAAAATCGCCCAACTTGATCAGCCTGGTGCTTGCGGAAGTTCCGTGGTCTGCTCTGGAATTATGTGCACTAGAAGTGCTAGACGATTGGGCTGGTGGACCCGGGTAGGATGAACAAAGGGGGTCTCTGTGGATGTTGGTCCGAAGTACAGCTAGTTGTATCCTGTGTATGTTATTGCTTGATTGAATAATCAACTTACTCAGGCGGAGCCTAGTAGCAGTAGCATGATGTCAATGCTTATTAGTCCGGGTTTGCATGGTGCTGGTATTTGGTATAGCCTGACTTTGATCATGAGGAAAACAGGAAGGGAATCCTTGTGATCGAATTCAGGTTACCAAATACTAGAGCCATACATCCGTGTTGTAGTCCTAGTCGATGGTCTCCACTTTCATACACCTGTATGCAGGAAAATGTTCTGGCTCTTCAAATCTCGATGCAATATGCTCCTAGCGTGCAGAAATTGAACCGCGGTCACGATCTGGATCAACCATTATATTAGAGGTAGGTATTATTTGGTGTTCGTTTACCCCGTTCGTTCTGCCTTTCCCTCTTAGGAGAGGTGGCAAAACGAACGGTATAACAAGAACACCTTTAACCTAGCCTTAATTCTAAGATCGTCACCTCCTCTGCCGCAGTCTGCATGGGTTGATTTTTCCGCTTTTGTAAATACGTGTACAAGTCTCCCGAATCGCAGTACTCCATCAAGATGCACAAGTGATTCTGGTCCACAAAATTGTCCTTATAGGCAACGATGTTTGGATGTCGGACGGCGGCTAGTAGCGCAACTTCCTGTTCCACGGATTGCCGTTCGGCACTTAGAGGAAGTTTACAGCGGATAAATAGCAACAATGACGGACTCT
The DNA here is from genome assembly GCA_905178165.1 of Amoebophrya sp. A25. Taxonomy (NCBI): domain Eukaryota; class Dinophyceae; order Syndiniales; family Amoebophryaceae; genus Amoebophrya; species Amoebophrya sp. A25. Next base: position 347,553 of record CAJINU010000040.1, read on the forward strand.
GTCTGATTTACACTAAAAAACCCTAAACTCTACACCCTGCGAATCGAACACGTGATACGCTAGATCGGTGGCGAGGGGGCCTCAGCTAAGCTTATAATGATCTGCGTTCACTCCACAGAGTGACCTAGAAGCTATCCCTACAAGCATCTTCGCCATAACTTCTCATCCAGTGTCGCCACACTGATTTTCTTGAGAACTGACAATTGCCGCTCTGCATTTCGGACGAGGAATATTTGCCCAAAACTCCCAGAAGCCAAAGGCCTCACTACGTCAAAGTCCTCCATTTTAGGCAGCCTCGCAGGAGGCTGATCTTGTTGATGTTGGTCCATCTTTGATATCTTTCTTGGGTTGACTAGAACTAGAAGTAGTTGTACTAGTTAGTAGCACAACGACGAGTTGTTGAGACAAATAACACAGTGCTGAGGTACTAGAGGTTGTTGAGTGTTGTCGAGTAGCAGAATGTTCTTCTCCGTTAATACAGTATCCCACTCGCCTCTTGAGTTCGTGGCGCTACTTCTCTCTCTTGAGCGAAAGCATGATCTCATTGCCAAGAACCAAAAGTAGATAGTAACTTCTTCGTTGCGCTACTTCTCTGTAGATAGTAACATCTTCGTTGCGCTACTTCTCTCAATCCTCTTCGCACCCCTTTAAAGCCTAGTCCTTGAGTGCAGAGGAGCTTTCGATTTATCTTCTAATGCATTCTCCGTAAAGTTGTTTACAAATGTACAAACTTTTCAAATGACTCAACATTTCTGTGGTTGGTTCTCAACATTTTTTGGTATGACATGTTGTTGCATTACCATTTTATGACTCAATCAAATCGTGTTGATGACTGCTTCTGCATAATCTGTGTGTTGAAGGTGAACTACTACCTTAACCTTGAGAAATAGAAAATCTAATTTAATTTCAAATACCTTAGTCGTCCTCGTCCTCACCACGGGTTGTCTCTATAATATATAAATAGAAGTCCTACCATTTCTTCCACCTCATATCCTTGATAGATAGAAGGTGGATGTGGGTCAGGGGTTCAATATAGTGGTTAATAGAAGGGTCGTCAGGGGTTCAGTTGACAAGGTTAGCCTTACCGCATTTTCTTCGAACGATTACAATTCATTTTATGACTGATGGTGATGCACATCGAAACTACTACACTACCTGGTAGTACTAATATAATCACACGCGAACGTCGCTATGCTGGTCACTCTAAATTTCCTTATCTTCAGGTTTCACAAAGTAGTTCCTCATTGTTGTTGTTCGTGTCGTTGTAAATGTGACTGAATATTAAAAGTACTTTTTACCTCCTACGACTGCTTATGCAGCTTCTGATCTGCTACTGAGACTGCAAATGGAAATAAACTTCTGTATAGATACTAAATAGTGCGAAATTCTTGTCCATTTGGTCCTCGTGTATTGAAATCTTCTTTCTCATTGTTCTTGATCTAGTCCTGATAAATATCGGAAAACGAATTTGACCATAATCTTCTTACTGAAATGTTTATTGAAAACTACACTATTCTAATTCTTCTTGTTCTTGTGATAGATTGTTGCTGACATCTTTGTTCCCTTCCTCTTGTGGTCTCGAATTTTCATCAGCGTCCGAACGATGGCGGCACATCGTCCTCCTCTTTCGAAGATTCTTAGAATAATTCTTTCTCGAAGAATATTTTTGACGTCATTTTTAACTGAGTGTGACTACATGCCTCTTCTTTCAGTACTGGCTCCCTTAATATTTTAGGTATTCGAAAAACTGAAATAAGCGAGTAACTACTGAAAATAAGCGAGATACTGATGAGAAGGAAGAGTAGCCCTGTCAAAGCTACCTCCCTTATTTCAGTCAGTAACTCGGTTATTTTCAGTTTTCGAGTAGTTACTCTGGCAGTAGTCCGAACGATGGCAGGTTGTCGTTCTTTTTCGAAGATCAATATCATGATCCAAGTGGTCCATGCCTAGTAGGCCTCCTAGTAGATGATGAGACTCTATTCGAAAAACTGAAATAACCGAGTAACTACTTGAAATAAGCACAGTTGAGCCTGAATAAGGAAGAGTAGCCCTGTCAAACCTACTTACCTCCCTTATTTCAGTCACTTACTCGGTTATTTTCAGTTTTCGAGTAATTCATTACAACCCCACGTCATCGTCATGCTTATTGTGTCCCTGTCACGGTTCAACATGATCATATGAGCCATCTATAATTATAGTGAAGAACGGCTCCGGTATTTGGTATAGCCTGATTTGGATCATAAGGGAAAACGAGAAGAGAATCACAATCAGTGTGATCAAATTCAGGTTACTAAATACCGGAACCAGTCCTATAGTCGTGGTACTCAACCTCGTCATCATCATGGTGTCCCAACATTTGGTGCTACTAGCTTAATGGTAGGACAAAACAGTTCCAGCACAGAATATAAGAAATACAAGTAGAATATAAGATGTAGAGAAGAAATAATAATATTCATATAGTGGTACTCATACTCGTAGTACAGAATACAAGAAGACAAGACAACCGCTTCCCCCCTCATAAGCTTTTGCCCCTCTTCCAAAGCCAGGCTTCTTGGAACCACCAAAACCGAAGCCACCACCAGCTCCAAGAGCACCACTCTGTTTCGCAAACGCAAACGATTTGCCAAAACCTCCTCGGATCTTAGAACAGGAATGGTTACAACTACAATCATACTTACTTGAGGTGACCATGAGACTGTGACTATAAGGAGGAGCCATACCGCTTTTGTTGCTTCCAGCTGATTTTCCGGAAACGCTGCGACTACTCGCGTCACCCTTACTGGCGCTGCGTCCTCTCTTGCTACTTTTGTCGCAGGTTTTAGAACTATCCCAGGATAGGATAGGATAGGATAGGACACTAGGTTGGGATAGGAATCAACTCGCCGGCGCCCACAGGGTGACCTGTACCGTCAGAGCGGTTCATCTTCATCTTGCGTTTGTCATAAAAATCCGCTCACTCAGTCGGAATGGCTCAGAGGCCGTCATAAGATGGCCATCTAATATATGCTTTACACTAGATCTAAGCCCCCGAGCCACTTTACATTCTATGCAGACAAGGGAAGGGAGGGTGGGAAAATCAAAAGCACGAAGGCTCACGTTCCCAATTCGTAAACTCTGACAAGAACGAGGAACTCCCGCTTTCAATCACTTATTTTTATCACACAGAAGATCTGTTGATACCCTTTTAGTAGAAGTTGATCTTCAGAAGAATCCTGTGATATTATCTTGTGCTTGTGTGGAATAGAGGAAGGAAATGGAACGTATAATAGCCTTCATGAAGAATAATAAGATCAACTAAAAAGGAAATCCAAAGGTCAGCGACCAAGGACGGGGAGGGTGGGGTATAAACCTAACTTAAGAAAGTTAAGATAGCTAGTAAGGAGATTTCTCACTGACGGGAAAACGCAAAGAAACGCAAGTAGGCAAGAAGGAAAGAGAAAAGGCTAAACGAAGAACCAACGGAAAGTGAGTGCTCGCACACGCAAGGGCACGGTGAGCCACTGCGGCTCAGGGGTGCTAGCTCACCCGCAGTGACATCCCAAGCTTGTCGTGTGAAAAAATCTCCAGTCTTATAGCAGAGAAATCAAACAATTATCTCAGCTACTTAAATAGGGAACACCACGAATAAATAAAACGAAAAGACCAGAGCAAAATACAGATACAAGAAGGATGACCGAGATTACAAAACCACGAGAAACACCAGATCAAACAGCAGCGAGGCAAGAGAATCTTCACTCGGGAGCCTATCGACAACATACACAGTAAAAGTCAGAATAGCTACTACTTACAAAGTGAATGGCGCATCCGTAATCAAACAATAAAAATCATAACTACTTATAATGCTCTAAAAGGAACGCGTTCCTTCTAAAAATTCTAACTCAAATAAAATACGAGGATGCGTTCCCATTTAGTACTTCTTAGCCTAATGGCGGGGGAAAACAGGGAGTTGCAAGAACTGTGTGTCAAATTCTAATAGTACTGTGAGTGTGCTCTCTTCTTCTTCATAACTTTCGGTATAACTCTCCTCGTCTTCTTTGTAGTAACGCTGACCGACCGTTTCGGCTCTTTCTTCACCTTCTCCTTAGCGGATTTGGCAGACTGACTCCGTTTCCTAGTACCCTCGTCATCATCCTGTTGTGAGTAAGAGTAATCTTCTTCAACGTCCTGAATAAGACTAACGGGGTTCTTGTGTATTTTCTTCGACATTTAATCCTGTGGTACTACAACTGGTAGTGTGAGTAAGACGAAGCATCATCCGGACAAAAGTAGTGTTCAGCGAGTAGAAAAAACGAAGAAACGCTAACGCGTACGGATGTAAAAAAAAGAGTTAAAGTACCAGTTTTCCATAGCCGGGTGGAAGCACAACTTGGATCTGTCTGCTTTTTTTCTTCCCCCTGGGCCTTACTTAGAGAGTTCTCCTACTCCGCATGCGTATGAGACCTAGTTGGAATCTAACACTATTGTTTTTAGCCAAGAAATGGTCAGTCGATCATGTTGTACAAGTAATTTTCATACGTAACTAGTGTAAGACCTGGTAATTCTTCTGTTAGTCTTGTTTTTAACCGTCAAGAAGAATCATGCATCTTCATCATGTTCATGATCTTTCGTGCAACAAATTATATGTTGTAGAAAAACCCGTACTGTACGCATACGCAAGCACCAGTAGTAGAGGCCGTAAGCTTTTGGCTTTTTTTCCTTCTTCGGCTTTTTCTCTTTCTTTTTCTTTTCTATAGGCTCACCCTGCGGCTGTACTTGTTGTTGTTGCTCCGGTCTTAGTGCTGGCTCAGCAGGGTGGGGAGGGTCCGAAAGTGCTGTCAGTGACACTGCTGGGGATGGGGAATAAAATGCTCAACAATTTACTCACTGTCGTGGGAAGACTACAACTAAACATCTTCAAGTGTGCACTTTTATGTTGTTTCAAAAAACAAGCAAATTTCTCAACACCCACATCACAGATTAGTGTACTATTAAAAATTGCCACGTCTTTACTCTTTGCAGCTGCCTTAATGGTAGATGAATATGAATGTTCGGATCCCAGTTGCCTTTACCCCAATCCCCTTCTCCGCCTTTTCCCCACCACTGCTGGTCGTCTTTATGTTAGAAGTACATACTTCCACGAAAAGTATGCTGTTATTCTAACTACATCTATACATCTTCGGTCTGAATTGGCGTCTATACATCTTCGGTCTGAATTGTATTCATTTTAAGTACAACTCGAGCACTATCAGTGTAACAACAAGATCTACAAGTCTTCCAGTTCGTCTTAACCTTTAGCTTCCTGACCCCACACTCCATCCCATTCTTGGCCCCACTCGCCATCTTGGCCCCACGCGCCATCTCGGCCCCACTGCCCTTCTTGCCCTCCCCACTGACCTGTATCATTAGACTGGTCTCATTCATCTCTCATCAACTGCTTCCTCTTACTGGAGGTCCTTGAAGTTATCCTAGAGCTAGATACCTCATGGACTGCTTGACCTTACTCGAAGTCCTTGCAGTCGAAGAGTATCTATATCATACATAGGGAGCCAATGACAATGTCACCAGTCAAATAACTTTAACATTTAGTTTATTTCCCATGCTCTTCGTTAAGTTTTTCAAAGTAGATCGACGATGCACATGCAGTGAAAGTGACTAAGAAGATGAAGATGCAACGAACATTATAAGCTTTGAAGCGGAGAGCAGACCAGTGCAAAAGCAAAAGCACGTACTAGAGCTAAACAACATCTAGAGGTAGATTACGACCATTGCATCCCATCAATGAATCTACTATCAGAAGATCAACAACAACATAGGGACCATCAACAACAACATAGGCACCATGAACAATAAATAATGATGGAAGCACAACAAGAACAAGCCTTAAGATCTCCCTTGCCCCACTCGCCTCCCTTCCCTCCATCCTGGTTCCACCAATCGTCGCGAAACTTAGAGAAATTGAGGGGGCTTAATCGTCGTTCATTCTCCTCTGTCTTTGGTTATTATTTCATCATCTCAGGAGTCTTCTTTTGTGAGTTCGCAAGAAGCGAGCGGATATATTTAATATCCCAGCAGTACATCAAGGACTAGGACGGACCAGCACGACTACGTACGACAGGGTAAAAAAAAACGTAACAATCTTCAAGTAGAACCACGTCTTAACTTTCGTGCCTTTGAATGTTGACCAATCGATGTTCACATTCACGTCCGGCTGACCTAATGGCTGTTCTGGTTTAGAGCGATACACCAGGATCATCAAACAAGTCCTCTTTCCTTCTATACTGTAAGAAGAAGACCACGACAGACGACACCTATCTTTACAACTCACTGAGGAAAAGACGTCTACTGCTACTCCTTTCCAGTTCTCGGTTTCCATTTTGCTACATCTTGTCTACTGCTCTCTTGCTCCCTTCAAAGATGAAAAAGGGTAAGTAGTTACTCTTTCTCTTTTTACTAGAGTCTTCGAACGAGTAGAAAGAGCACCTGCAAGGCCCTTCTACTCGTCGGTCTCAGGTGGCTGAAAACGACAAAGCTAAAAATATGTGCCAACGACGTAAGAAGTTGAAGTTGTGCTTGCTCTTTACGTTCCCTCTCGAGTGCTAGCCTCTCTGCCTCGAGTCTTTCCAATCGCTCTGCTGCTTCTTGTCTTTCTTTCCGCTCTTCTGCTTCTCGAATTAGACAGCAAGCACGGTGTAGTAAATACAACTACAGGCTGATTTAATAAGGTCAAGGTGGTCACTCATGTAAGTACTTAGACTTACACTTACTCGCCAGTTACGAACTACTAAATAGTGCGTTCTTGAATACTTAATATTAAGCTCCACAGCTTATTAATACGAGGGGCGCACTTAATGATCGTACATAGAGTATGAGGACTTCTAGCGACCTATAATCAGAGCCAAAATCTAGATCTAGTACGTGTTTCTGTTTTTGCACCTAGAACAGGTGTTCTATTCGAAAAAACTGAAATACGCGAGTAACTGAAGACGAGGGTGATCTCCAGATCTCCAGACCAAGAACGTTACGCGTTCTACATCTAGAGTCGTTCTCGTTCTCCTACGTCTACAGAGCCATAACCTTGCTTCACGCTGAGCCTCCAACTTCATGAGTTGCTCTATCCGGGGATCAGCGGCCGCTGGTGCAACGCTGTCTCTCTTGAGTGGCTCTGGAAACTTTGATGCTTGTTTGCTGGGACTGCAGATCCGACAGCAGCACTATTAGAGATAGATCTATCTTTATCCACGAATAGTACATTATTAGTTTTAGTCTAGTTCCTGCGCTATGCTTCTGGTTTTGGAGCAGCATGACCTTGGACCTTTATGCTCATTCTCTTTGAAATGAAGGTGTATTAATATAGATACAATAGTGCGCATCAAGTTGTACTAGTTCTGAGAGCCTGGTGGTATCATGCTTAACAAGACGAACCCCAACGAACAACTAAGCATAAAAGTAAATCAACAAGACACGCACATGCAAAGATTGATAATACAAAGTTGTTCCCCTCCTGTGCCTGTTACCCTTCTCGATCCTGTATGCAATATGGGAGTAGATTGACTGACGTGCCTGACTAGAGGTTCGAGCACCCTAGTATTGCGCTTACTAGTACAATTTTTAGCCTTAACAACAGCAGCAGCAAATACTGCAGCTAATGGTGAGCAGAGTTATCGGCACCACGTAGAACAACATGAACGAAGATCATACCGAAATAGTAATTGAGAGTCAACATGATGTTGACACTTCTTCTTACTAGTAGTAGCAGTAAATAACACATTCATGATCCACCCTACAAGTTCTTCACATCAAGTGAGTGCTTTTTCGTCCTACTTAGCTTGAACGAGAGCCAGTGCTTTTTTGTCCTACTCCTACGTAGGTATTCGAAGTAAAACTGAAATAAGCAAGTTGCTACTGGACTTTGAATAGCCGAGATACTGACGAAAGAGGAAGAACGTAGCGACTCTTTAATTTCAGGCACAGGCAGCTACTCGCTTATTTTAAGTCATCTTCGATTACTATAATAAGAAAGTTCATCTTGCTCCTCCTGGGAAGTCATTATCATTCTCTTTCATCTCAAAAATTTAAGTAAGTCACTGAATAATCTTAACCAGTCACCAATTAAATACTAAGCAAGATAATTATTAGATCTTAACGAATCATAATAAGCTGCAACACAATTAATCTACCCAAGCGCAAGCAACACCCCTTCATAAAGTACATGAACCAGTTCCAGTTCCTCTTGTGGTGCTTCGCGAAGTTTTCATTCATCAGCTCTTTAAAGTATGATTTGTCCGCTGGGATAGTACCATCGTAAGCATTGTAGGAATTAGAAGAAGGGTCGCGACTTCGTAGCATCGTTGTGAGCATAGTTGAAGTAGGAGTATCATTGTGAGCATAGGCGTAGCAGGAGGGGTAGGAGGTATGAGTAGTAGGGGTCGGAAAAGTAGGAAGCGTAGGAAGAGGAGTAGGAGGGAGGAGTAGGAAAAGTAGAAAGGGCAGGAGGAGTAGGAGGAGTAAGAGAAGCAAGAGGAGGAGGAAGAAGAGCAGCGAGAGGAGGAGTAGGAGGGGTAGTAAGTAGGGTAGGAAGAGCAGGAGGAGTAGGAGGAGTAGGAGGAGTAAGAGAAGTAAGAGGAGGAGGAAGAAGAGCAGGAAGAGGAGGAGTAGGAGGGGTCGTAAGGGTAGGAAGAGCAGGAAGAGCAGGAGGAGTAGGAGGAGTAGGAGGGGTAAGAGGAGTAGGAGGAGTAGGAGGAGTAGGAGGAGTAGGAGGAGTAAGAGAAGTAAGAGGAGGAGGAGGAAGAAAAGCAGGAAGAGCAGGAAGAGGAGGAGGAGGAGGAGGAGGAGGAGGAGTAGCGTGCGCAATCATGGGGCATGAAAGAGGCCACCAATGCGAATATCGTTGTAAGCATTGTAAATATAAGAAGAAGAATGCTGATCAAGCAGAGTTGGTCTAACCTAGAGAGTTAGAAGAGTTATGATTAGTAGAAGGTGGCTTCAGATGATGTGACGAAGAAGGTCATGGCAGTAGCTGTAGCGTGAGAAAGGAGCTGAGAAGTGCGACGAGCTTGAGGCCGCTGCCACTCTATGCCTGGAGGGAGCCAAATGTAGAGAACCTGCTGAGTTCGCTAAATTCAAACTCCGTCTACTACGCATCTGACCCTTTTTCGTTTTAATCAAAACTACATCTACACATCTGACTCTTTTTCGTCTTAATTTTGGTGTCTCGAACGGCGTAAGGGAAATGTTCCCATTTCGGAGACCCAGTAATCACCGGGAGTAGGTATCCCGATTCACATCATTAGGCGTCTCTACTCTATTGCTTAGGATTCATTGATTCACTGATTGACTGAGTGATTGACTAACGTTCGCACTCTCGAGGTAAAGGGGCTACCTATAATTGTGGGGGGAGGGGGTACAATGTTGTATTGGTTATAGTGCAAAAGAACTATACTGTCAGTACTGTGTCCTCCGTGTCCGAATGTTGATACCTATGACTATCTCACGCAAGAATAGCTATGCGTCTTCGAGCCTTAATCGTCGTAGCCTACCACGAACGCCGCTTTTTAGAGAAGAAGCAAGCGAACTACAAACAAGCACGAGAGAAGGGCTCTTTCGCTGCTCCATCAGTGATTATGTCCTTGGTCTCGTCCCTCGTGGTTTCTTCAACCTTCACGACAAGGGGATCGATCTCCATGCTCCTCTTACACGACTTACTCAAGATAGTTAGGAGCAAAGAACTGACTATATTAAGTAGTATGTTGCTGGGTAGTATTAGTGAAGATGGTCTAGGGGAGTTGATACTAATAGATGATCTTCCTCATGCCTGCGCGCGCTCGCCTTCACTCACATGGTCTACTAGTGGTCCAAGATAGAGGACTTCGTAATAAGTCCAATACGAATACATTCATAGTGATCTGCATCTACTCTAGGCTCATACTTAGTAAGCCGCTACTAGTCCAAGTCCACAGCAAGGCAAGACGAAGCGAACGGTAACAGAAACACCTTCAGCCGACGGAGCCTCAATCGTAGTTACTTAGTATGTAGACACTCACAAGAAGAACTAGATAGTCGCAGCGGCCTTAAATCTTGACACCACCATGCAATTTGTGCTCTGGTTTATCTTCATCTTCCCTAGTCATCCTGCCTGCTTCGTATTCGCTAGGCCCATCATCTCCTCTTCGGTATTTTTTACTAGTAACTTGGGCTTCAGTAGGATTGCCGCACTTATATGAAAGTAGAATCGCGTTTTTTCATTCTCGTCCCCTCTAGAAGAGAGAGAGAGAGAGCGAGGACAGACCATCGTGGTCCCTTCTGACAAGTCGACGTGAACACGCCATGATCAACATCTCTCCATATCTACACAATTTGTTTTATTAAGGGGAAATCAAGAGATAGCATCGAAAAACTAAAGTAAGCGAGTATCCCAGAGTGTAACCTTCTCAGATACTCGGTCACTTCAGTTAGCTACTGCTCGCTTATTCATTTTAAGTTCTTATTTATTCGAGTAACAAGTAGATGTAGTTGTACTTAGATGTAGTTGTTAACTCGCTTATTTTTACTTTTATTCGAGTAGATGTTGTAGTTGTAGATGGTCTGTTTAATGGGGGAAAAACATGACTCATAATCTATGAGCTTCCATGGTCTGCTCTCCGCCTTCTTGTTCTTCAGCGGAATGTCGTCTCTTCCTAATTTTGCTTTGTCGTCTTGATGTTCGTTGCGTGAAGGTTGACATGGACGACGCGGTTTGTGTGAAGGACGACTGCTCGCTTAGAAGAGGTCGGTCTCTGAGAACCCTTAGGATCGAATTCAGGTTACCAAATACCAGAACCATACATTAGTACGAGGATTCATCCCTTCTTGTTCAGTAGAAGAAGCATTGCAACATGCTTGACGTTGACGGACCCAATTTTGTTCACTTGAATGAAAACAAAGAAAAGTAGGAGGTGGGCCCACGACATGCAGAATGCAGCTTGGAACAATCTATACTAAAATGAATGGCGCTGGTATTTGGTAACCTGATTTTGATCATGAGGAAAACAAGAAGGGAATCCTTGTGATCGAATTCGAAATCGAATTCAGGTTACCAAATATTACTAGAAGGAACCTCCATACATAAAAATAATTCATTACCTTAAATTATTAATGTAACTATATTTATACTTCGATAATAGAATAATTCAATACCTTGCAACATTTGGAAACCCGCCTTAAGTCTTCCCCCGCGGCCGGTCCTTCGTCTCCTCCGCCTGTCTCATCGTTGGGATCTAGCCAGCTGCCTCCATTAGACGCATTTCTACCTACTTCTCAACATACTTCTTGATCCACTAAAATAAATGTTTGCAGTATACTATGCAGCCGTGGTGGGGTATAAGAGAGAAAGTGCAGCTGTACGTACTTATGGCAGAGGTAGACCTATCAACTTCGAAGTACTAGAAGAGGTAGTAGTGTGCACAGTCATGGGGTGTAAACTCTCCACGATCCTTTCCAGTCATCCATTTAAGGATGAGAGGACTAGACGGCGACTAGTATGAGGTTAGAGCGACCCCTGAAATGATCAAAACGAGCACACAAATCAATAACGTGCGAAGCTTCAGAAAAGTGCCTGAGAAAACTGAGAGATACAAGGAGAGACAGACAGTTGGAAATTAGAATGTTGAGATCAATACGATACTATCTGATGAGCCGTGCACAGGTCAACACCTAAACCACTAAGAAAGATAATCGCGCAATTAACTTTTTCCTGGTTTACGCGTTGACCTGTGCACTAGCTTATCAACATCTACCACTTGTCTGCATAACAGTGCACTCCTTCCAATCATCAAATTCTAGTCGCATTGCCACTGCCTGCCCCGAAAACTGTTGATCTTTACCACTCTTCGCGTTCGAACTGGCCACCCACTGCAGTTCACGCGACATTAGATGGTGAACTACAGTAGGAGAGTGAGCACCACATCTCTAACAAGTAGAAGAGTTGTGAGCCCATCTCCAACAAGTAGATCAAAATCAACATCAAAATAATAGTGTTGATGAGAAGAAAACTAGCTCAACATCGTCGACTGCCTTCAGGTTGGCTTAGGGCCGGTTATTGATCCTTCACATCGAGCTTCGCCGGCGCCTACTCTCTTTATCAGTTTATTTCATATATTCGATAAACTGAAATAGCCGAGCAAGGTGATCTAAGAGAGCAACTATTTTAGAACAGTATAATTCTTTAACTGGTGACTTGCATATTTTCAGTTTTCGAGTGCGTACTCTTATATATGTACCAGGGAGAGAGGCCCCCCCTGTGGATGGATCTGGGGGGGACCACGCCAGAGGGGTCCAGCCTTGCCACCTTTCTTTGCCAGGTCTGTAAGATTGGGCACATGCAACTACACGCCAGAGGGGTCCAGCCTCGCCACCTTTGCCAGGTCTGTAGGGTACAGGCAACACGCCAGGAAGGTCCAGCCTTGCCACCTTTGCCAGGTCTGTCGGGTACATGCAGCACGCCAAGCAAGGGGGTGGGCCCCGCCTTGCCTCCTCTACTGCCAGCCCTGTCGGGTACCTGCAACACGACAAGAGGGCCCAGCCTTTGCCACCTTTGCCAGGTCTGTAGGGCACATGCAATAAGCCCGCCTTGCCTTGCCTGCTTTGCCAGCTTCAGCGTTCATCTCCGGCTTGGTGGCGCTCTAGGGTACAAGCAAGAAGCGGGAAGGGGTCAGGGGTGGGCGCTCTGCGGCCTTCCCGCCCGGCAGCCCCTTGCGAAAAGGGTCCGGGGCTGGGAGGCCCCCCCCTCAAAAAGTTAGATCGGGGGGGCCCTCAGCGGCCCTGAGCCCTGGAACATATATATTACTATTTTACCGACACGGACACTGCCACTGGCATTGCAGCAGCAGCAGTTGCTCTTCACGGAACAGAAACCGTAGATGTAGAGGATGGATACATCAACTCAAGTAGAAACAAATCTCTTTACTTGTAAAACTTTAGGATGCTCTTGATTTTTTAACTCAACGCTTTGGTTTTGAATACTGAGTTTAGATTTAAGATTTTAATGGAGGATCTTGAACTTTGAATTTAAGATTTCGCATTTATTTGAATCTTTTAAAGAGTTAGTTTGGCTTTTGAACCTTGCGAAAACACTGACAAAACGGGCGGCGCCTTCCTAGCTATGCCCAAAGTTAAGAGGCGCAAGGATTATGAAAGTGGGGACATGAATAGTGAAACCTACGACATGGTTGAATTTTGACAGTTAGGGCATGCGTGGACTTTGAAGGTTGGAAGATGAATTCACGTCGATCGAAAAAAAATCCGGGGGCTAATTCTGACTGTTGGCCAATGAGCTGCGATGGATCGAGTGCGAAGGCTAAGGCGTGAATCCTGAAAGTTACAGCCTGAATTGTGAAAGTTACGACCTGAAAGAATTGTGAAAGTCAAAGCATGACTTTTACAAGCTGCCTACGGTCGGTCCGGATGTTGAAAGTTGCACCAAGCACGAATTTTGAAAGTGTCGACGTAAATCTTGAAAGCTACAGCCTGAAAGGATCAGCTTTCTTTGAAAGCTACGCCGTCGCCGTGCAAGAATTTTGAAAGTTACAGCGCGGATGAACTCCGACAGTTTCGCCATGAATTTCGAAAGTCACGACATTAATTTTGAAAGTTATACCACAAACCCACCTGAGAGTTCTTATGCCGTAGACAAGAAACTCCGAAAGCCGCGGCGACATGCATGATTGGGGAGGCGGGCTACAAAACTAACGGCGCACCGCGTACACCCCTCGGCACAGTTGCACCAGCTGGGCAGGGCTCCCCCGAGCTCTCACCCCCCAGGGTGCGGGACGGCGATCCACTTGAAGGCCATGACCTCCCTGCGAGTCGAGCCACCTCCAAGATTCGAACCAGCTCAGGAGCGAAGGGCAAATAGTTGCCCACTAGGCCAAGCTGGCGGGGCATGAAAGAACCACGAACAAGCCCAGCCCACTACCATCGGCCCGCAGGCCCTCACGCATGGCCCCAGCAGCTGACAGCCCTCTAATTCCCCAGGGAGGATCACCAGCCAAGTCCTGCGCCTGCCTATGTCTTCCTGCTGAGGATAAGCGCGCAGGCGCCCCTGCCTCTCTTTGGTGTCCGCGCATCCTCAAGCGGAAGGCAAGACAAGAGGCACACGAAGGGCCCGCCGCTCCCTGCTGGTGACACCACAGACACGCGGACACCCCGCCGGAGCCGAATGGGGCAGGCACGCTTAAACAACGGGGTCCGCACATGTCTTCCCCCTTCTGGAATCGTTTCCATTTTGCAGCACCCACCGCTATCCAAAGCCATTCGCTACCCATCCCACCACCGCCCCGAAAACAACGCGAGACGACGCCGAAACTTGCAAAGTTTGCAATCTCTCCGCCCGAGAAGATATGGGGGCCAGCGGTCTTGTGTCCCTGGTGTCCGCGTGTCCTCAGGCAGAAGCATGCAACCGAAAGCAAGCCGAGCCCCGTCGCCGTTCTCCTGAGAGAGGGCAAGCGAGCTCCATGCAAAAGCTTAAAAGTTTCAGCAGGGGCCAGATCTCCGAGGGATGGCGCTTCTCGCAGGTGACTCGTGCTCCCATCGAATCCTGACGCTGGGGAACCACGCCAGGGGGCTAGCCTAGTATCCATTTGTGGAGAAGTAACAGCAGCTGCTGCTTCTCTTCACAGAACAGTAAACGGAACAAAGCTACTTCCATTTGTGTAGGCGTAGCAGCTGCTCTTCCTCACGGAGCAGCCCTCGCTTGTAGGTGTAGCGGCGAAGGCACTCGCGTTGCTGCATTAGACCTCAATTTTAGCCGTAAATACAGATCGTCGGAGCTGCGCCATGAGATGCCCCATTTTCCTCCCTCGTCATCCTTTGACGAGATACCCTCTGCCGCTTTAAATGTAGTCCTTCCGTCCGTCTCTTCTTAGATGTATGACTCTAATAGCGAAAATGGATAGGATACTAGAAGCATCGGATGGGATTATAGAACAGAATAGTGTAGGATACGATAGGATCGGGGTTGAGTCGTCTTCCACAGGGTGACCTCTATCGTCTCTTATAGAGAATCCGACCGTGGGGTGCTGTTCTTAGTCTGATCAAATAAAGAACTATACGGCTGTTCTCAGGCAACTCTAAGTTGTATGCATATGGGCATGGGTTCGTTCTCAACATCTCAGTAGCTTTCACCAAGGAAGAACAGAGTCAAACTATTC
Source organism: Amoebophrya sp. A25 (assembly GCA_905178165.1). Lineage (NCBI taxonomy): Eukaryota > Dinophyceae > Syndiniales > Amoebophryaceae > Amoebophrya > Amoebophrya sp. A25. The sequence goes on from CAJINU010000040.1 coordinate 362,714, forward strand.
AATAACAATTATACAAATATTATACAAGATCATTACAGAACAAATCTAAGGCCGGAAGCAGAATGATCAGCATATACGAGAAGAATGATCCGGAGCAAGTGAAGTGATACACCTAGGATAAGCGGCGAAGCTAGCCGGTTGCTTTACTTAGTGCTTTGAGCGTCGCTGGACCTTGTAAATGAAAGATATGGTAGTTAAAAATAGCTAGCTATAACTTTGTACATTACACACAGAACCATCGGCGATGCAGCCTTAATCTTCCGGGTGTATTTCGGCGCTAAGTCGTAGCAAGCACGCAGCTTCGGGAAAGTAAAAATTAGACTCTATGGCTAGGTTAGGTTAGGTGTGGGCCCACTAGAAAAACTAGCAGACATAGTTGGCTACTGAAGAGCCAAAATCATCACTAACGCGTCTACTTAGATGGTCACTCTCTGTTCCTTTGCATTGCGTGATCCCGTTAACATTAGCTATTTTTTACACTTCTACGAACTTCTAATATTGCATTAATGGTAAGTGAGACTAAGTCTGAGGCTAAGCCTGAGTGAGGCTAAGCCCTTTTATCATTACAACTTCCTCCTTGACATTATCTACAAAGGTTCTCATAGGTATTGACTCTCAGCAACTTCTTGCAGTTGCAGCAACCCTTAAAGAATTTAGAACTAGACGTTGCTGAGTTTTCAAATCAGCTCACTTCGTCTAGTTCTAAATTCTTTAAAGGATAAATGAATGGAAGTATATCATTGAGCCGGAGCACTAGTCTAGGTCGTGGAGAGAAGGTCACCAGGTGACTAAACGAGGCCGCTAAAGAATTTAGAACTAGACGAAGTGAGCTGATTTGAAAACTCAGCAACGTCTAGTTCTAACAAGTCTGAGGGTAAGTCAATGGAAGTCTGAGGCTATGGCAATGGCTCTATAAAAAGTTTCTATAAAAAAAATATAAGTTTTACTTCCATCAACCTCTCGCTCTTACTTTCGTCTCTCCTTAAAAATTGTCCCAGAGCACCTACCGAAAAAAAACAAAAACCAGAAAATATAAGATAGAGAGATGAAAAGGCTACATCTCTTTCTCCCCCTAATCAGATCCGCTTCGTCAGGGTGTCCAGGCCAGGGGTCTTCTTCCCCTCTTCTAGTGCCAAAAGCAATCTGCGTAAAAGACGCAGCAGTTGTCCCATTTCTAGGCAGATTAGATGATGTTCTTAAGAGAAGCAGAAGTTTGTTAAGAGTAAATCATGGAATAGCGGATCATGTCCAAAAGTAAAAGGAGAAGTAATATGTTAAGAGAAGTTGTAGAAGTATCTACGATTTTCATATTATGTGAGGCTGAGAGTGAGGTCCTGCTTCTACTTTAGGTTCAGCGGTTGTAAGTTGTAGATGTACTAGTTGGAGTTTTCTCACAGTCGCATGTCTGAAAACTCCAACTCTATTAAGTCTATCCAACATTAATCGATGTCTATATCATTTTCCCCTTTCTTGGTTGACGAAAAAAACAAGGGTGGGTCATTAAAATAAATCCATGCGCGTCTCGCCCTTCGACGTCGAAGGTACGATTACGATGCAACTTCTAGGTCAACAACAACACCTTCTTCTAGGTCAACAACACCGTAACTGTTGTAGGGACGAAAGTTGATCCCGCTTCTGCTAAGCTTTTTATGGGGCTTGCTTTTGCTGTGCCAGCTACAGTTTCCAGGGTGTCATGGGAGGTGAAGTTACCAGTCTCGAATAGATCGTGCGTTGTAGATTAGAGGTAGGCTTGTTTTGGTGTTCGTTTATCCCGCTTGTTATGGCTCCTGCCCCCTTAGGAGAGCCATAACAAACGGTAACAAAAGCACCTAGTATAGCCTACCCTTAAGTAGAGTCGGCGTCCACTTCGAATGTGGAGAGAGCCCCGCTGAGTGGCGCGAAAAAATCAGTCCAAGACGGCAAAGCCCAAGACGAATTAGTACGAGGATGGGGAAGAATTAGTAGACCCCGCCTATCTACATCGTCCCTTGCTAGTCCATCTACATCGTCCCTGGGCTCCTGTATAAATATTGATGATGACGCCAGGAGCAGGAGTCTACTATAGTATAGCAAGCACGCGCTGCGCTGGGCATTATCGGTTAACAACTAGACAGATAACGAAGACACAGTAGTAGAGGGGCCACTTTTATCAAGAGAGCAGCCACTTTTATCAAGAGAGCAGCCACTTTTAATATAGGGTAATTAGAAGTTAGGGTGGCACACCTCCGTAGCTGCTGCGTCGATCTACATCGTCCCTGTGCTCCTGTGCGACATATGATACTAGTAGACTCGTGAGAGAGTGGGTGCGGTCTAAAAATTTGATCAAAGTGGTTCTTGTAGTTCCACGACCGGACCCGCCCTCTTGTTAATATATTCATTGTTTTGTACTTAATATATTGCTCCTTCTTCTGTACTTGCCCTGTCGAGGTTCTTGTCCTACAGTCCTAGACAGAAAGACTAAGATGCACCAGCGGTAGAAGCCTTAAAAGTGGAGGACTCTGCTTTTAGAGCAGCAGGTTTTTGCGACTTCGAGGCAGCAACTTGATCTTAGACGTAGCCTTTTTGTGTTTCTGTTACCCGTCTGCCCCGTTTTTTTGCTTTTCTCTCGTCCGGGAGAAGCCTCAGGAGAGAGAGAGGCAAAACAAACGGTAAAAACACGAACACCTAAAAAAAGTTACCCTTAATGTTCGGCAGTGAAGGCCAAAGCATCGGCAAATACGTCGTCAAGGAATAAACTATCTCCCTTCTTGGAAGTTGTGCCGTTCTGACCTGAGCCCTCAACTGCTGCATCCTCCTCCGAAGCTGCTGTGCGAGGAGATGTTCCCACCAAAAATGTTGACCATTGTTAGAGCACCATATGCATTCATAAGCGTATTAAGCAACTCTCGATATCAAGGATAAGGAATTTCATCCTTCGAATATGGATAGACTAGTAGTTCATCTTATTTTACGAAGATCATCATGATCATAATCATGTAGTCTCAGAACTTTCGAGAGGCAGGTTTCTGCTTGAAGGAAATCGAGACACACAAGTTGCTACAACTTGCTGTGACGACTGCGTCCGCGGAAAAAAAAACATTATGAGCCTTAACACTGTTCGAGGTGTTTCGTAAAGCGCTCCGTGTAGGTTACTAGGGTCTCTACTATCCATGAAAGAGCGGCAGGAATTAGCGCTCACAGACTTTCTATACTCATCTCTTACGTCGCTCACAGATGTCTCTGAGTCAGAGGACTCCAAGAAGCATACTAACAAGAGAAACGCTGTATTTGCTCTCAAGCTCCAAGAAGTTGTAAACAAGGAGAGAGAGATAGGTTAAAGGAGAGACTGATAATTATAATTATGAGTTCACCTTTCGTTACAAAAATTTTCTAGAAAAAACAACTTAAGCAGAAGCCGCTTCTTAAAGAAATGCCTTAGAAACTTTTTCTAGAGATATTTTCTAGAAAATTCCTTTAAAAGAATCTTGTAAAGAACTCTCTTCGAAAGGCTCTCTCAGAGGACCTCTCTTAAGAGAATCCTCTTAAAGGCTTCGCCTAAACGCCCTCTCTTAAGAGGATCCTCTTATAAGAGGGGTCTCTTAAGGGCTTCGCTTAGAAAGGATTTTTGGGATCTTCTTCAGCGCCCCACTAGGCGTTCAACTTGGCCAAGCAACTGTCCTGGACAAGTTGACCATATTTCGGGGCACTTGCCGCGAAATATGGTCAACTTGTCCAAACATCGGCCAAGCACTGCCAGCGCCTTCTGTGTCGCCTCCCGCAGTGTGCTCATGAGAGCCTGCTAGCCCCCGCATTGGCAACACAGGCCGGCGCAGCAACGCCCCCTAACTTTTGGACAAGTTGACCATATTTCGTGACGTGGACCTGGAATCTGGTCAACTTGTCCAACGGTTTGCCCTTACTTCGCGCGCGCAGAAATGTGGTCTGCTCATGCCCCTCATTTCACTCAAAGCGTGGCCAAGGACCAACAGCAGCGACTCCGCCACCGCCACGGTCTTGGACAAGTTGACCACAATTCGTGACCAATGGCGCGAAATGTGGTCAACTTGTCCAAACGCGGCCCGGCATCCTTTCACGAGCACTGTGCACGCTTCTTCCTGTAGCCGTCCCGTCTCTAGACATTGTCAGAGAACGGCGCTCTCTGCGCCGCAAAAATGCTAGCCCGGCGGCGCAGAATATACATATGTGTGTATCCTATCCCTGAAAGCGCCGTCCCTAGAAGTGGCCATAGATACGCAGCGCGCAGCTGTAGTCTTCAAGATAAATGATTATGAGCCGTAAAGCAAAACGGCCACCAGCGCGAAATCTTCGTCCATCGAAAAGGGCCTCATCGTCATCGTTATCCAAGGCAACAAGTTTGGCGAACATCTCCGCTGCGCCTGTGTTGCTATTGCTCTTTGTTGCGGACCAATCTCCTTCTAACTCGTCTAACTCTAAGTCTAACAAGTCTATTTCTTTTGCTTCTAGATACATCTTTCCTCCAGCTTCCTTGATGTTGTTGTTGTTGTTGTTCGTATCGGAGGTAGTAGCTTTCTCGCCGTTTAGGTTTACTCTTGGCCTGGTAGTAACTGCCTCCTTGTTCTTGTCCTTACTCTTGGTCGCCCCCTCAGGTGTACTAGCTCCTCTTGGACTAGTAGTACTACCACTGCCCGCCTCCCTGTTGTCGTGGATTTCGGTTACCCTCGGGCTAGAAGTAGCTGACTCAGGTGGATCGACGACATTGCTTCTAGAAGAGGCGCTAGGAGTGGTCCTCCTTGATGACACTGTTGGCCTAGTAGTATCCAAAGTCTGCTGTTGTCCTCTTCGAACATTAGAAGAACAGCTCGACGAGCTGGTGGTCCACCTGGTCACCTGGGGACTTGGTACTAGTCGTGGTCACTCATGATGTTCGAAATAAAGTAGCTAAGTAGATGCTGGCCCAGGTGGTTGTACGTAGGAACCTAAAAATAAAAACATGAGTACATCACCAGGAAAAAAATGCACGCTTTATATTGTTCTCGCGACTTGAACTTGTGTTGCTCGCTCATCTACAAGATGATCGTCTGAAGACTTCTTTTCCATCTCTATCATCGATAGGGCTTAATAACAGGAGACGACGCTGACAATGACGACAATTGCCGGCCGTTCTTGTGAGAAGTGCCTTCTGAGTCCTCTGTGGCCCCGCTTGCTTTCTCTTTGTTTTGCAGAAAAGAGCTGCTTAATAATTAGAACGCAGGTGTTCCAACAGTGTATTCCGAAGAAGCTCCGTGATAAAAAACATCAAACAAGAAGAAACGCTGAGTATGAGTATGAAGAGAACGAGCTACTCCTACTAATTAACTTACTAATTTTTAAGTAGTTACTAATTAAGTTAGTAATCAATTCACTATAATAGCTGTTCCACCTTAAGCTGGTGCTGCAGGATCACGGGACAAGGTTAGAGCTCTCCGACCCGCATCATGCTCCCTCCTTCAGCTGCGTGGTCGTTGATTCATTTATTGACTGACTGACTCACTGACCGACTGACTACTGATTCTTGAGCAAGTAATATGGGGGTAGTGTGCAAGGAAGCGGAGGAGGTCTTTTTCTACGAAGTCGCTGGTGTGGTCCCAAGACAAGGCTGCATTATATTTCCCTGTAGTAGCATCTAGTCCATTCATGGGGTACAGTGATGCAGCTGCAGTCACCCATACTGTGTTTCAACTTTCAACAATGCACCAGCTGCAGTCACCTCCCACTCAAAGATGAATTAGCTTGCTACAGCGTTTGTTTCAAGGTTCTTGCAGCTGCAGTCAAAGATGAAAAATTTCAATTTCTAGCTAAGAAATGCTTCTAGTTGTAGTACAGCCTTAACAAGGATTGCCGCATATCGTGAACCAAGAATCGTGTACATTTCTCACCATGAAAATCTTTGCAGATTAAAGGAGGACTCATGTTCTTTGAGCGTCGCTGGAAAGGGAAAAGCCAACCAAAGAGGGAAGCAATTGTACTAGTAGAAGATTCATCGCTTCTCAGAAAATAAAGCACGGAGGATTATTACAGCGTCAAGATCGATAGGATAGGATCAATTATCTAAGAAGGTTAAACCTCCCGAGGTACCGTCAGGGATGTATTTGCAAGAAGCGCCTCGGAGTATGTTCATGTTGCGATAATGCGAATGCAATGTAGCCTTGATGGCAGCTTTCTCAGTTCTTGCCTTAAGTACAGTCTCGATTAGATCTTCTCAAAATCCATCCGGAGAGTCATCTTGTTATGTCTGCTTTTCCCTTAGAGAGGTGCCCCAAGATGCTTCTGACGATGGATTCCCCAAAGCCCTAATTCTTCGAGTCCTGGGAAATTTCATACTTAGAGCGGCGAAACGTGGAGATTTTCCCTTGTTATGTCATTTGCCTCCGATTTCACGGACAGACCTAGCAACGAAGACTCCCTGCTCTTTGTCTTGTAGTTCCTCTTTCATAGTATTCGATAAACTGAAATAAGTGTACTCATACTTATGACAGAAAAAAGTGTACTCATACTTATGACAGAAAAAAGTGTACTCATACTCTTACTCAAGGAAAGAGGGCTTTTTCCTACTTAGAAAGTGCCCACTTTCTTGAGGATGAGTACACTTTTTCGTTTCATATAACTACTGAAAAGAAGAGTGTAGTCAAGTAGACTCTCTTACTTCAGTCAGTAACTTGCTTATTTCAAGTCTTCGAATAAATCTTTCGATTGACAGACTATTGGTCATCGTCACATCCCCTTCACACCATAATGTACGGACATGGCGGATTATCGTCGAATAATGGTAGCCACACTATTAGAAGAGAGGTTCCTCGATTTGGAAGGGCAGAAGCAGAAGATGGAAGAACAGGGCTAGTAAGACTAGATGATGACACAAGAAGTCTAAGACTTAGCTGCGCCTGCAAGTCAGCGCAAATGTTGATGTGGCATCAAGATCATCATGATCATCATCATCATCATTGCACCTCTGAAATGGTCACCACTAGATTTAGGCTTTGATTTTCTAGGGGGGTCCCCGCCTCAGCCCTGCGCATTGAGCACCAGATCGGCAGAAGTTATGCTTTGACAGCTGTTTCCATCGGCAACACGAAATAGTTCTTCCTGAAAAAATCCTGATGGGACGCACAAGTCTAAGACGTGGTAGTACTTCATGTCTAGAGCAGTGAAGACTTCGAACTACTAGGAGAGGATACACATATTTCATACATAGCCTAAGAAATAATAGACTTGCTCCACCTAGTGGCGATGGTCGCCCCAGGAACTGTCGTTGTCCTAGGAGTACTGGTTAGGCTAGGTTATGGATCCTGCACATCGAGCCCCACCGGCACCTGCTCGACTCCGAGGATGATAGGTGACCTGTATCAAGTCTACAACGAGCACCGAGGCAGGCGGCCCACCTGAGTAAAGTCGTTGCCGAGTGACCGATGTCCGCGTGGATCTTTCCTCTCCTCTCCGTGACCGAAACACATCTCGCATTCTCTCCTTGATTTATTTTTGTGACATTTTGGTCGGCAAGGGTCGGCAGTCTCCAATTCGCACACTTCTCCACCACTGCGCCATGAATCGCCCCAAGCGCCTTAAGATAGGACACAGCCTGGGGCCTTAATGCAAGAGAGACAGACGAGCCAGCACACTCTCGCAGGAAGCGGCCATGCGAGTTGGGTTAGCTGCTTGTGATGACTACGCCGTGGGCGTATCATGATCGCACATGATTTGCGCGCCTTTTAGCATGCAAGTCAGATAAACTCCCAAACATCGCCGCCTCCCTTCTCGTGAGTGCTATGACTTTTTCTTTTGCTGGTTTTCTTCTTCTTCTTCCTCTCCTTCTGATCGCCGCGCTTCGCGACCGCCAGATCCCAGGCCGCAGCACTGACCGACGTCACCTTCTGCATGTTGTTGACCTCGAACCTGCTAAGTAACGCACGCCTTCAAGGCCTCGGCCTTCTCCTCCATCTGTTCAACACCGGGAACCATGGCCGCAGCACAGGCCAACAGCTTCTTCTCCTTCGACGCTGTCGCCTAGTCTCTTCGGCCCTCAACGTTCCGCACCGGTATCACGCGGGACCTGTGTTGCGCGTGCCACTGGTCCCTTCATGGTGGTACCGGTATCACGCGGGACCTGTGTTGCACAGAACTTCTCGAGCGACGTGACCTCGCCCATGCCTGCAGCCTTCCACCTCGCCCACCCACGCGCAGTGTGCCCTAGCGACCGCAGTTCTCTGCGGAACCGCTGGCATTCCTTCATGGTGGTCCCGTACCTCTCCAGGGGCTGGAATCTTCATTGAGCATCGTGGGAGTCCTGCCAATTAATCTTACCGCTGCCGGGCACGGCCAACGAGCGCTCGATGGTCTCAGCGCCTCGCTGCGCGCGCACCCGCATGCCTTTCGGCGACCTTCTCCACCACGAGACGTGCTTCGGAGACCGCACGGGAGGATTGACCGCCGTGTTTTCTGCTAGCGGCGAACTTGTCCGGGGTGGTATAATTTCTGAAGACCTTTCTCCCCCCACATATGACTCAGGGCCGAACGGCCGCCCCTGTGGTCTGGTCTGTGGTGGCCCGCCCGCGCGCTTTTCCGCGCGGATTTTTCGCAGATTCTAGTGGTGGAAGGCGTCAAAACTTGGCGCGGGCCTCCCCTTGGGCCTCTCGGCGTGTTCCTAAGGGCCACAGTCGCAAGAGCAAGCAAGCCGATGACCAAGGGCCCGGAGGGTACAGGCGGCACGGCTCAGGGGGTCCAGCCCCTCGCCTTTTGCCGTCTTCGGAGGCCTTCCGGTGCACTGCTGCGGCAGCGAAGCCTAGCGGACGCACTGAGGGCACAGGTAGGCACCTCGAGCCCTCTAACCCTTCCAGTCTGTAGGGTACATGCACACGAAAAGGAGGCAGCGAGCCCCTTGGCCCCCCCTTGAGGCCTTCCACCTACTTCCCAGGCCTCCAGGGGGCACAAAGCTCCTGGAAGGGACCGGGGGTGGCCCCTTGGCCCCCTTTTGAGGCCTTCCTCCCCCGGCAGACGCCTCAAAAAGGGGTCCAGGGCGCCCGCCCCCCCCGCTAGGGGGGGGGGCGTCGCCCCGCGCCCATGTCACTCTTCAACTTGGGCATCCTCTAAACGCTGCTCCACCGCTGGGACCAAGGGCACCGCGGGAGTCAAGGCGTTCCTCCTTCTAGATGCTTGCCGCCAGCTCCTCGAAGTTTGCTAATAACCAGTAACCTGTAATTGCGTGTCAGACCGCAATCACAAGTGTGTCCGACCTAGCCAGGGATCAGTCTGTCACCTTTCTTTTCTTGGTTCTATTTAAGCGCGTCTTACCTTTCTTTCCTGTTTTCTCTTCAATAACTCACAATTCTATTTGTAGTCTTTACGCCAGTTCAGCCAAATAGGGAACTACACTTTACAAGACCGCTACGACGACTGTATGTGTTGTTGTTATGTTTCTTTACGCGTGTGTGTGTGTGTGTGTCAGAAAGAATCCAAGCATCAGTCCGTAAGTACAACAAGCAAGCAGAAGCAAACTAGGAACAAGAAACAACAATAAAAAAACAAGAAAGGGTTGCTAGATCCCTTGAACCAAAATGGCTAGAAGTACGGGAATTCAATATAGTACAATCCTAGTTGTCCTAGGATATGCAAAGTACAACATAGACAATTGCGCTCGTAATTTGATAGCGCCAAGCTGCTTCCACTGTACTGTGCCACTACCGTCTTTTTTCATTGCTAAGCAGGCACAGGCTGACGCGGCCCACCCGAACCAGTTGTTCGTGATATGAGGCCAAATTAGAGGACGAGGACTAGCGAAATAATATTCATTGTGGAGACTCTGACTCTAGATCGAAGCAACGCTAAAAATGAAATCAGATGGTGAAGTGGAGAGATAGAGGGTAGGCTTGTCTCTTCACATAAATGATCTACTGCATCTAGGGGTAGAAGGTAGGAGTAACAAGTACTAGTTGGCATTGCAAGTGCTGTAGTTCAGATCCGTGATATGAGCACCCTCTCGTCATAATGAAATGCTCACAATATGCACGTAGCTATACTGAACCTCGGGCACGAAGACCTGGCGTTTCATTTTGATGAAGTTTGAACTATAAGTAGAAGGGTAGAAGCACTAGAAAGACGACCTGCGGCTCTTGTTTTCGTGTCATGCGTTCGCTCCGTGTTATAGTCAAAATTAAAGCCGAACTACCTAAAAAGGAGCCGCATCACATACTGGCTCTAGCGAAGTGTCTCCTAAGTCGTGACGGAAGCATAGGCATAAGTCTCAAGAAGCAGTAATGCACATACTAAAACTAACTGTGTAGTTGATTTGGTGAATCTTCAAGATGTTGATGAGGTGGCGAACATTATAGATCATAACGATAATTATAGTTCATAATGTGAAGGGACTAGATTTTTTTCACCTTGATAAGGACAAAGCTAGCATAGCCTTGTCAGTAGTATCTATGATAGCCATCAAGATGTCACGCGCATGCCCCTGATAGTACTGCTCATAGAACCCGTAGAGACAGAGTCTGAGTGTGATCATGATCGAAATCAAGACACGAGGCGACAATAGATCATAATGATGCAATAACGTGGTAAGCGTGAGATACGTGTCTGAGAAGACTTCTGAGGATCCTATCACGATATAAGGTGGTAAGCGTGGTGTACTCTGAGAGGACTGAGGACGCTCTCGTCTTGTTATGTTCAAATGAGTAGCTTTCATGCAACAAGACAGTATCAATTCTTTCAACCGGCACAACTTCTAGGTCTTCTACTCGTCCAGGTCGTACCCCTCGCCCCCTCAAATGGATATATATTCATATAAATTATATATTACATATAACAACATCTTTCTTTCCGGGACGACTACAACTAGGTCTGCTACTAGTACCTCCCGAGTCATGCATTATCACTCATTTAATCATGGATAGTACCCGTCTTGTCTCTCTGTCTTTTGTTCCGTCCATGTTATCGGTATGCGTTAAATATTGCGCAGGCAGAACGCAGAGGTCCGCCAAACCCTCTCTGTTCTGAAGTTAGCGGAACTATATTAATGAGTGTTCTGATCGTGGACATTGAAACTGAATTAATTTGAAACTTCTTGCTCGTGTGGCAGGTACGCAGACTTCGAGTTCGAGTCCGAACAAGTGAAGCGATATATATTATTTCCATAGGCTAGGCTAGGATAGGCTAGGAAGTCCACCTTGACCTCGAGTTATTCTTTAATCTTTTCACAGCCTTAAGCAGCCATCGGATCATTCAGGTCGTGAATTTTTCCATTTTCATTAGCGGGCAACCAATATCTTTACTTCTTTTTTTGCAATTGCAATTCTTGGGCCCTTCATCTTCATCATATTTATAGATACTTTATAGGTTCGCAAACTACTGACTGCTCCCCACTAGTAATCATCACGGTGACCAACTACAGGAGCTACTGAATGCTTCCACTCATTGAGAATGTCGGTAGGCGCATGCCGTTCCCCCTTTGCCTTGTTACTTTGGAACGACATTCCCATTATATCTTCGCTCTCAATGACGAAAAGCGGCACCATACAACTCCATTGAGCTGTTCATCACTACATACAAAAACAAAGCAAATGTTGCGGGAAAACTCCAAGTGGTCCAAAACAAGATAAAGAACTCCAGGAAATGTCGGAGCAAGGACTCCGACAAGAATTATTCAAGAATTCTTGCATAAGTGTCGGAGATACTCGTGGCGTTTGAGGTGACGCCACTCCAGCTGCGTACCCGGCTTTTGGATTAACAGCGGCAGCACTTCGTTGTCCTGGTGTCCCGCTTGTCCGGTGGTCACCTGTAGTAGTGCTCCTTTGGATTTTTTAGGTCTACTAAAACTACGAGTCCTTAGGACTAAAGCTACGACGTTTAAGGACTAAAAATTCTACGTGCGAAGCAGTAGATCCGAGACTACAACGAGCAGGGTTGATGAAAGGCAAGATAAAAACTACGATGAATTGCGTGTCCCACATCGAGAAACGTTGAGGATTCTCCTTTGTCTGCTGTTGGTATCTCTACCTCGTTCTTGCTCTCGTTGTCCTCTGGGAGTTGAGTTGCCCCCGCGAGAAACAATATAAAAGTAGTTGTAGTTTTTTCCATCTAGTAGTCCTAGGAAGACACCCATCGCGGCAGCCATCTTCCCTTTTCTCCTTACTATGATCCTCAATAAGAACATCATGGTCCTTAAAAATTCCATTCCCTAACTTATTTAGTATAAATTTTTGGATCTAATGTAGTTGCAATGATAGATAAGGAGAAACTTCTCCTTCATATCAAAGCCATATTAGAAGTCTAAGGAGCGCAAGAGGTGGAGCCTCGATGGTCTGATAGATGCACAAAAGTGACACATAAACGACTCTTGTTCGTGGCCGCTAGCGGATTGCTCATGCTGGTCCTGGTCCTGATCTTCTGTTTATTAGAGTCCTCTGATACATACAAGTCGGGGTCCATCTTGTCTTCATCCACTTCGCCTTCTTCTTCTAAGACTGGACTTGCGATTTGAAAAGAGACCTCGTCTCGTCTTCTTCTTCTTCTTCTAAGACTGGACTTGCGATTTGAAAACAGACCTCGTCACTACAATCTTTTTTTGGAGATGATTGAATAACCTTTGAAGAACGAGCGGAATGGACAGTTGTACTACAACTAGAAGACGAGCATGAATGAATCTAATTCTCAAGAATTTCCATTCCCTTTTTTTGGTAGCCTTAAGGTTAAGTCTCCTGGAATGAATGCTAGTACTATTTTCATATATCTCGTAGTACTTCTAGCCTTAAGTCTCCTGAACTGGTGGTGGTATTGACTTGTTTTCTCGCAGTTTAGTGGCAAAAGGCAAAGGCCCGAATTCTCTGGCGAACTTCGCTACCGGTGCTTCATTCGCCGCCTCCGATAAATGCGAGTCGGTCGCGGTTGATGAGGTTGTTAGAGGAAGAGGAGGACCAGAAGCAGAATCCGATTCCGAATCGCATCATGTCTAAATAAGAAAAAGAGGAGGACCAGAAGCAGAATCCGATTCCGAATCGCATGTCTAAATAAAGAATAAAAGTTGATTCTTTTTCATCTTCATGGACATACAAATACTAGATGAGAAGTGCCCCGCCCTGCTCCCTAGTAGTAGTAGTGTACCCATTCATGGGGTAGGACTTTCCAAAAACGATGGTCATGGTCATGCACTTCAGGCTCGAGCCTTACTGGCCACTTTTGAAGCAAAACTTACACAGAGGTAAACTCATGGTAAGGAAATTATCCCATTTACTCTGTTTCATGTGCAACTGTAAGAGGCGGCCTTAAATCCAGTTCTCTTCCCACATCTATCGCGTCAAAACGGTGACTACCACTACTTGCACCACGACCCGCGTTGCCATGTGGTATCTCTACTTTGTATCCTGGCGCGACTTGTCGATATTGGGCATCCGTGATTAGACTTTTTATTTTATGAGTGAAGATGACTGCAAAAACTACTAGAACTACACCTCCAGACGCTATTCATAGTACGGTATAATTCATACTTGCCTGCTGGCCCTAGTTAAAAATGTTATAATCATATTGCCTTACCATCAGTTCCCTTTCTACTGTTATTGTTGTATTCACCATCGCTTTTGATGCGATCGTAGACGTCGGCCGAGCCGGTGGCTCTTTTTTCACGCTCGCTTTTGATGCGATCGTAGACGTCGGCCGAGCCGGTGGCTCTTTCTTCGTGTTAGAACTAAAAGCAGCTTTGGTATTGGTTTTTGTATTCGTTTTTGTAGCACTATGAGCCAAGGGTGAGCGAGATCCCCCAGTCCCAGCCGAAGTTGATGAACGCGAAGTAGGTGTATGTTGACGGCTACTCGCGCTACTGGAAGATGAACCAGTACCGGAGGAGGTAGAAGTTGCAGGAGCAGTACTGGAGGTAGAAGAGGTTGCAGTGTGGTCTTCACTAGTGCTACTTCTTTCTGCTTCACCACCTGCTCTTTCTGTTTCATCTCCCATGTTGGTAGTCGTCGAGGTGGTCTTCATTTTCCTGCTTTTTCTGGGACGTCCTATCCGTCCTTCACTACTAGCATTGTCTAAATCGATAGTGTTCGTATCTGTGTCAAAATCGACCATGTCTGCGCGACGTCTCTTCTTCTTCTTCTCTGCGGTTGTAGAAGAGGTCGCTGCGGCTGTAGAACTAGAAAACGTTAGAGCAGCTACCGCGTTAGCATCTACTCCTTTGAGTGACTCATATCCTTGGTTGTCCGTTTTTCAAGTAGAAAAAGCGCCAGGAATGATCATGCTGAGGATGCTTCAGCGGGTAGCTGTAGCCTTAAGGATGAAGAGGAAGCGGAGGACTTCGCTTTTTCCTTTTTCGTTTTCTTTTCCTCTTCGCGTTTGCTTTTGGCTTCATGGTTCCTAGACGAAGAGGAACTACTCGTGGTACTTCTAGATGAAGAACTAGCAGAGGTGGAACTACTAGTACTAGTAGTACTACCAAGTATACTTCGTCCACTACTACTAGTTGTACCACTATCTTGGTCAACGCCACGACGATCACCAGTTGTACCTCCAGTACTGCTTCTCCCATCAGATTCAGAAGTACTGCCTTTTCTACTACTTTTTTCATCGTCACCAAGTCTTGTGCTAGTACTATGTCCTGCTCTACTACTGTCTGTTCTACTGTGGTCCTTCCTGTCTGGAGGAGCGTCCTCGTCTGGGTCAATAGCCAAGTTATTTGCTGTCTTAGACATCAGCGTTTTTCTGTTCACATTCACAAAAGAAGACGTTGAGGGTGACGTAGATAGCAGCTCATCAACATCATCAATGTGTAGCAGTTTTACAACGTCCTCATCGGCGTCTGGTATTTTTAGAGTCAGAATTAATCCGCAGCATCTCGGTCCCCCCATCTCGTCGCCCCCTTTCCCATGTGATAAGTGTGCAGGTCAACGACTTCTAAACCACTAAGCCAACTAAAAGTAGTACCTGGAGGTAAACCAAGATGCTGAGAAAGATGGATAAAAGCTGACCTTAATAATTCTTCGTCTCGTGTTGCGCGACTACTTCCATGTCGCGAAGCTGAAGATGATGATGGAGATGATGATGAAGACACTGAGCCACCTGGTCGTTCGCCTCGCCTCCCCCTATTGTGGTCAAGAGAAACTACAGTAGGATCATCATCTAGATCGAAATCAACATGATTGAATGCTGTGTCTTCTACGGGAGGAGCCCTTAGTGCGGTACATACAGGCGGTCGCCCATTCATAGCACCACCTCCGCGAAAATTAGAGAACAAAAACAAGAAGTTCTTCCAGGAACTATACTATTCTTACCTCTGTACTAGACTTTCAACATCTTGAAAAATATCTACAACTTCCCTGATACAACGATCAACTTCTACACCATAACAAAAAGTAGGTAACTGCAACTGTGCAGTAAAAAATGCGCCGCTGTAGGTTTAGTCGTTGTAGGCTTAGTCCGCCTCGATGGACCTCCTCCACTACTACAACTAGAAGATGCAGAAGTTGTCGACGGACGTCCTCTAGATCTTGATCTTCCCCTACCGTGACCACCTACATGATGGAAATTGCCTCGTCTACATGATGCAGATGAAGCTCCTGCACAAGAACTAGCTTTTGTGCAGCAGCTCTGCTCCTTCCTTCTCCGCCGTCGTCTACTCATTTTCGCCGGCTGGAAGCTGTGACCAGCAGTGCGCCACTACTTGATGTTCTTGCTGAAGCGCTAGGGCTAGCCGCGTTCTACTTGAAGTTCTTCTTCTTGTTCTTGTCGACCGTGCTGCTCATTGGCTGAGGAGGTACTCTTGTTCTTCTTGTCGCCGTTCTTCAGAAGAGCATCGCCCTAGAGGATGCTGTTCGATCCACTTTTGGATTTCGTAATCCACAAAATGAAGATCATTCGTGTATTTTGAGAGTTGTGCTCGTGAAACTACTGTTGCTGAAACAAAAACAAATCAAAAATAATCATAATGTCGATGTCCTACGAAGAACTATAGATATTCATTACTTGTTAAGCGTAACCGTAACCTAGTCATGCCCATGGATGCCCATGGAATGAAGATCAATAGTACTTGTAAAATTTCCGTGCATTTGTTCTTTTGAGCGCTTTCTTCAACATCACAGGAAGTGGTCGGAAAAATTGTAGACCTGCTTAACCGCTCTTGTGCACCTTTTTGCACGACTCAGCAATCACAGACTTCTATTACACTGTGAACGCAACGTTCATCTCGCACCGATTTCTATGCAGCTAGTCAGACCTTTGCTGTTGCTCTTTTTTTAGCATTTTTCCTGTTTCCACAGCCAAAGTAGATTCTTTTTTTGTTTCCTCCCACTCGCTCTCTCTTAGTTTTCCATCTCTCACTGTGTCCTCACTGACTTTTTTCATTTTCTCGTCCTGCAATAGTAGCGCTAGAAGTACCAGCAGCAGCAGACCGATAGAAGATGATATTGATATCAAGCGACCGAGTAGTAAGAGTAACAGATCCTCGCTATTGATAAATGCTTGCGGAATAATAGCACTCTCCGTCTTCCACAAATCCAAAATTCAAATTTATTGATTTTGATAGAGTTAGAGAAATATAATTTCTATCACTATCTAATTTTGTTGCAACAAGAACAGCAACTAGTCCTGATGGATAGTGATGAGGTGGACCGTGGAAGACCACAGGACGCAATATCTTCTCAAACGAACAAAATCTTTCTGACCCTAGAACTCAGAACTTACTGCAGCAGTAATACTGCTATCCTGATTTTTGGAATGGAGTTTCGCCCTGATCAGTGTTCCGAAACTGTCGATGGGACTACTTAATACCGTGCTTCACTTCCGAAGAAAGGCACAGCATTATCCTGATTATAGATAATGATTAGACTCAAACAAGACAGAGTCCTATATCAGTCTTCGAATGCTTATTCTGCTTGCTTCTCCTGGTGATACCGTTGCCAAGATGCTACTGAAGCATCTTTCTTTATCTTTACTTTGAACTTGAAGAGGATTGCAGCTCTTATAACAGGCAGCAAGACAAGTTTGTCCTTCTTTCGACAGCGAAGACGTGCTGCTCAATGAGGAAAAGTTATGGCTCTTCGGACCTTGCTGGATTCCTCCAAGAGTCGCTAGTCTTTGACCTGTTTGAGACAATATGTCAGTGGATCCATCCCAACGGACACCACAGACTACACTCTGAGGAGATGAGGTTGGGTTGTCTACTGCGGAAGTAGTTGTAGTGGAGTTACAACTTATAATAGACTTAGACAGCTTTCGTCTTGCTCCTGTGTGGTGCGACAGTTCGCGACAAACAGCGACAGCAGGAACCAAGCGCAAACAGCCATACACTGTATTGTCCAGTGGTTGGAGTCGTTTTAGCTTGATATGATCATCGATAGCCTTACTCGTGGAAGCTTGTGGCCCCGCTTGAGCACGACGGCGCATCAATAACGTACACCCTCCCATAGAGGACGCTGCCCGCGTCAAAGCACTGCCCTCAAAAACCTGCTGTCCTGGATGATCCTCAAACTCCGCTTCACCGTTTTTATTGGCCAGACAGACCCAAAGGTAGGAAGTACTCAGAGCAGGAGGACTACGATCGAGACCGAGGACATTCTGACTGTGCTCCTGGTCTCCATGATCTACTTCTGCCCCCGTTATAGAACAAGTAGGTGGCGGTGAACTAGAGCTAGACTCTACAACTGTGGACGATGTAGTTGTACTTCTACAGCTACTTGAAAATGATGTACTAATCGGCAGTGTCGAGACCAGAACCGAGTTAGGATTAACGACATTCAGTGATCGCAGATCCCATACGTCTACGGGCTCTACTACAGGCTCTACTTCTGGATCTTGTTGAACTAGTACATCCCACCAGACGATAAGCCCGCTTTCGTATGCTGCACAGAGTAGGGTGCTACCTCCTGAGGTAACACATGACAAAGACATGCACATGTCAAGGTGATGATGGGAACTATCCTCGTCGTCGTCCACCTGTTGTACTAGTTTATCATTCATCTCTGATCTACTTCGCTGAGTCCTCAAATGCTGTTCTTTCTGTAAGAACTTCTTCACTGCGCCATAACGAAGTTCTCGCTTCGGTTTTGGAGGTTCGTGAGGATGCTGTAGTTCTGGATAAAAATTATCTTCACGACTTTCACTACTTCGCGATATAAAAGTCGTAGTTTCATCCCTTTCCAAAAGAGAGTAGCAGCTTATTGCGGCAGTGCCGGGAGTAGCTCCAGTCGGCAGATAAATGTCCGTCCCTATAACCACTGCTCGAGCCCAACCGACACGCTGGGCATTGAAAATCTCAGTGCAATCCGCATGAAGATTTGTCACTGTAGTTCTAGTTTTGCGTTTCAAATATAAATTCCCACTTCTACCAGTTGTCTTTATGTTCCTTCCATCTACTACAGAAGCCACTACAGAAGCCGCTCCATCGTCGTCCACCTCCTCCTCCTCCTCATCAGTCGTACTATCGTCCATGTCATCATCGTCATCTTCCCCTGTGCTGGCTACGTCAAAAACACTACAGCGACCAGCACCTGTTAAGATTGCAAGCCTCTGCTGTACGAGCAGGCCTTCTCCGAGCTTCTGTGAGGAAGGTACACGTACGAAAAAGGGATGTAACGATATCGGACCCATGAGTCTTCTTCGAGCCACCGCCATTTTCTTCCTCATCTCCTTGTCTCCGTGTTTGTCTTCCACTTGAAGATGCTCATCATCTTGCTTGTTGTTCGTGTCTTCCATTATACCTCGATCTTCTTCTTCACCCTGCTCGTCGTCTTCCTCGTCACACTGCTCATTGTCGTCTTCTTGATCACCCTTCACAGTCGTCCCCTCAGCCTCCTCCTCCTCCTCGTCAACAAAATCGTCGAGTTGCCTCATTTCTTCCACCAGAACCCGTTCTGGTCGTCTTGTCCGCAAATCCCATATCACAACTTTACCATTGGACTCACACGACACCAAACGATTTTCGCCTAGAAAGACAATATCGCGTAGTTCGGAATCACAACGGAGTTGGTAAGCTGGCCTTGCTGCTACCATTTTCTTCTTTATCTTTTGCCTCCTTGTTTTCTAGTAGTACAACAAAACCTTCACTACTACTTCTTTCTCTGTATTATGAAGAAAGAAATTCAAATTCATCCGACGCGCGATGGGCCACAAGCTCAACCACAATCAAAACATTCTTTAGGGGGATCAAGGCTCGTTGTATTGACAGTTGGTTTCTAGCTGCGTTTGATTGTGAAATGACGCAGACTTTTTGTAATCAGGAGCACTAATCTTCGAAGAGAATGAAATAGAACACAAAAAGTATCTCCTGGAGCATAGATTCTTTGTAACAACAGCGACATACTCGAATAACTGAAATAAGCAAGTAACTGATCAGAATAACCGAGATACTGACGAGAAGGACGGGTAGCCGTGATGTTAAGCCGCCTCCCTTATTTCAGTCAGTAACTCGGTTATCTTGAGTTTTCGAGTAATTACGAAAAAGCACCATAGGCAAGTCCTGTCCTTTTGAACTTCCTTGATTCACCATAATGACACGATAGGGGGAACATTCTGAGTAAAGATCCACTATGCCAAAATCGCATGTCAAAATCGCAGACGAATTCATTGACCATTGCTTAATAGGTCAAGAAAATGAAAACTTCCTCTTCCTGAAATCTAGTACTGCTTCTGCAAGAAGACCTTCTTCAAGAAAAACATCCTGAGGTATCATGTTGCACGTCCTTGTTCATTAATTCACCATGTTGTTCATGAAATCCGTACACCACCCTGATTTTTCATACAATTCATATCATTATCAATGAAGCCTTCTGCACTCCTGGCACCACCCATAGCCTCGCCAAACGGCGTAGGTGACTTCGGACAATGAGAAGCAGCAGCAGGCATATTCTTCAACTGGTTTTGATACTGAGCTTCCGCCATGGCGTCTGTTGTAATCGCAGGGGGAAACTCAGCTAGTTGGGCTTGAATGTTAGAAGAGAAGGAGAAACTGAATCTACATAAGAAACAATTGTAAAACTAAGTTGGTAGTAACGCACGAACGTGGCGGATGCGAAATTGTAAAAAAAACTGTTTTAAACAAAAATGGCACAAGAATAAAAAACTTTTAAGGCTACAAGTAAAAGTATTATTCTATTGAAGTAGTACAAAAATTTGAGCTTGTTTTAGATCATGATCAAATCACAAGAAAAGAAAGGCTTTGCGTCTATCATAAGCTGCTGGGGTGTCAACGGCGGATAGGCATTGTTATGCAAGCTTTGCCCTTCAGGACCCGCGTTTTGACCAATCCCGTTATTAGAGCTAGCGCGTCGAATCCCTGACGAGACCGTCCCTGGGAGGTCCTTTTTTCCTTTTCATCAAAAGAGAACAACAACAAGGATGATGACACTAAGGATCGATGGTGCACTCTTGCTTTTTGCCCCTGTCGATGCACTCTTGTTTGCCTTAACGTTAGTGCCACCTCCTGCGGCCAGATCCTTCAAATACTGCAACTTCGCACGCAAGGCCATTTCTCTGCGACCGTCAGACAGCGCAAAATCGCCGCCAAAAAGCCTAGGTCTTCGCTCCACACCACGAGCAGAAGGATTGGTGTTGAGGGTTAGAGAGAGAGAGAGAGAGGGGGGGAAGGATTGGTGGTAGAGGGGGTTAGGGAGAGAGAGAGGGGGGAAGGATTGGTGGTAGAGGGGGTTAGAGATAGAAGGGGGAGATGAAGGATTGGTGGTGGAGGGGGTTTAGATAGATGCGAACGCTTATCGTTATCGTAGACCAGTGATCAATTAATTCTATCAGACTCCATGATCTTGATCTACTACTTTTGCGTCGTTATCGTTTCAGACTGAAGGCTATATCCTTCAGCTTGTGACGAGGACGACCGCGCGGATCTACTGTAATCATGTAGTGATTCTTGCCATTCAAATCCACATAACAAAGGTTCAAATTCCGTTCCGCTCCCTTTTGTTCCCCAGTTAAAAGCTTC
This sequence comes from Amoebophrya sp. A25, assembly GCA_905178165.1. Taxonomy (NCBI): domain Eukaryota; class Dinophyceae; order Syndiniales; family Amoebophryaceae; genus Amoebophrya; species Amoebophrya sp. A25. The sequence goes on from CAJINU010000040.1 coordinate 383,625, forward strand.
ACCTGCCAAAGACAGCCACTGTGCGCTTTTAATGCCGTTTTGGAAGTTCTTTTCTGCGTCTGCAGCATCTACAACTGAGTTGGGCGTCTGTGGAGCCGGAGCCTTATCTCTCATACTAAACTCCATAGGCAGTCCCTCTATACCTACTTTAGAGATTACGGTATTGCATTGCTCACTACGTGCCATCCTTCACTGACTGCTCGTTTGCCGTCCTACTCGAAAATTACGAGTGAAGGATCATGGTAGTGAGAAATGATGCAACTACGTCCTCGAAATCCTTAACTACTGGCTTCGGGGCACTGGGCTTGCTGAACTTAAATGGATTGCCGTCGGTTGAGGCGGGTTAGAACGAGAAAGGAGACCCTAATGGAACTCTTGATTTTGCTATTTGATGTTGTACCGGAAAGCGGAAAAGAGTCTTTGGTTGTGCCTTCCTCAACTACACCCTGCGAGAGTCACCTTGTTGCCGTCAGTTGAGGCGGGTTAGAAGTGGACGAGAAAGGAGACCCTATCAAAGGACCTACTAACTGCAGTAATCATTCGCTTTTCATAATTCTCATTCAAACTAATCCCGGTGCTCCACTCGCCTTCGGTTTTTAGCCCCGCAGACTTGCTGCTCTTGAGCGAAAGTTTGTCGAAAAATTCGAACTTTGATCCTGTCTCAAGCCACTGCGCTCTGGCTTCTGCGCGAGTCAGGAGTATGAAAAGGAGGAGGGATCATAATTATCATGATATGGAGCAATTACATGTGTACGTGTAGTTAGAAGGTGCGCGGTCGATGATGATGAGGATGATGATGATTATTGAGATTGTACCTATACTAGATGATGTGGTAGTGGTTATTTAGTGCTCAGCCTTTGCACTTCCTGAGGGCAAATTGAGGAATGATTAATACGGTCAAATAACAGCGGTAATATGTTGCATATCATGTATTCCATACAAAACTGAAATAACCGAGTAGAGCCGAGGTAATAATCGGAAATACTCGGCTACTGTTTTTGTTACGAAATACTCGGCTATTTTTGTTTCTGTTACGAAATACTCGGCTATTGTTTTTGTTACGAAATACTCGGCCATTGTTTTTGTTACGAAATACTCGGCCATTGTTTTTGCTACTCGGTTAATATTTCTAGAAGTTTTCCTTCCTTCGAGTAGTTAATAAAGTTAGTATTCCCTCTGATCGATCATAATCGGTCTTTTCGGCCACGTATATGCGCCTCCCGCAGTCCCTATGTGGGATCCTAGAGGGATCACTGCATCGGTCACCTCCCATTCTTCTCGATCTAGATCCGAGCTTTTGAGACCACTAGAAAACGGCAATTTGATCAGCCAGATCAGTCCTGGTATCCAGAAAGAAGTGTGGACTGGGTGATGGGGATTTTGGTGATGGGCTCCTTGTAGTTGTCCATGGCCATGGCTGAAGAAAGACCTTGCCAAGAATGACGTAAGGCCGCGTGATGCACCTCCGCTCCTGGTCGCGCAAGGTTGACATTCTGGCGCGGCCGGAGAAACCGGAAACCGATCCTCGGTCGAAAGAAGTGCAAGAAGCGTCATTTTTGTGTACTGCCAACTATAGAGCTATTTCTATTTCACCAGTTGTAGTCATGTTGAGTTGTATGAGGAAGAGGATGGATCATTGGCAAACAAGATGAACTAGTCTGGGAGTATCTTTAACTTTGACGATGACACAATGCTCGTCGATTCGGATTCGATCTACGACTTCCCTGAATCTCCTCTGTGTTCTACGACTTTATTAAGTAGTTGTTCCCATTAACTGTAAGTGCAACTAGTTACGATTCTTGTACAGTAACGCTTCCAACAACTGTCAGTCTAATTCATGTAGACGGGATACGTCTGAAAATTCTGGGTAGAGACGCGCTTCTGGCTCTAGATTCTCAGACCGATTTTTTTCCGTAGTCAGACAGAGTATCTTTGTTTTGCTCACTGCTCTAATCTCTACAGGCTGGTAGGCTGATGCCACCGATGAACGCCTACACAATCATAATGAAGAGGATCTCTTCATTTGCAGCTATAATAGTACCGATACCACTGCTTACTGGACTATTCAACGTCTTCAGGACGATCGAGCGTCAAAGTATGCGCAGTAGACTGGAAGCGGGTTAGACTGAACAACGGAAGCTATATTAGACCCTCGTCACCAGGTGAGTCAAAAACTTGAGGTTCAGTACTTCTATGTTATATATTATGTTGTAGTTTTTCTGTTACAACTACAAACCTGTTATGTTGTAGTCCTTTCTGTAAATGAGTAGTCCTACAATCTGTCTAAGACCTTTATGTTGTAGTCCTGGTCCAGTGGTCTCTGTCTTTCATTTCGCACCCTCCAATTTCCCCACGATGTAGTCCCATTCTGCCTTTGATACACCACTGACGCTTGGTGCTCGGTTTCCCTGGACTAGCTGCATCGACTTTTTCAGGAATGCATCATTCTTCAACTCGTCGAGGGGTATGATTCTCTTCAGCTTGCGCACAAATTTGATGTCCACTGCATCCCAAGTCGGACTATCTTTCGAGCTTTTTGCGTCGTAGTGCGGATCATCCTTGTCGAACTGCTGCTTGTCGGGATACCTCGTGAAGATAATTTCGTCAGAGTGGTTGGGCGGGTTTTTCAACCACAATAACATTGGGTGTGAGCGAATTACCTCTTGAAAAAAACCCACATTGAGATTGGGTTTCTTGCGCGAAAGATGTAGACTGATACTAAGTTTTTGAGATTTCCATTTCCAATAAACGAAAGGAACTAGTAATGGGAAACTTCCACAGATATTCCCTTCGCTGTATCTGTCGTGTATAGGAATAAATGTGACGCACTCGTCCGAGTTAGCACATCAAAAACAAAAATCTGAAAACGTCAAAGATCCTGACCTTCTACTTCTATCAAGTGCCGTGGTGGATCCAGCCTGCCTCACACTCACTACTACAAAAAAAAGTGAAATAATACGCTTCCCGCATCACCTCCACTATGCCTACAATGCCTGATGGTTTTGCATTAGAATGGTAGAAGAACGCTTTGTCTCCTTTCTTCATAGAGCGCATAATTAGGGGTTGAGAGTTGACCTCTCTCTCTCTTCTTCAGGGGGGCATATGTATGGTTTTCATCCTTGAAGTAGTGGTAGTGTACGACCCCGTCTAGAGGTATAAAGTCAGTCCTACTTCTTGAAGAAGCCCTGCCATAGCGATGCTGTTCATCGAGATGAGGTCAACTTCCAACCCTTAACATGATGTTTCGTGCTAGATAGTTTCGAACGCCATCCCAATCACAAGTTTGACTTGGTTCGGCAATCAAATCGTCTATCGAATATTTCATATCGCATACTTTGCCGGATGGAGCTGCGGAGATAAATTGACGCGGATGCCGTGTGAAGGGCAAGAGACTCGCTTAACTACAATTATGTCCCCGAGGCCGCGAATCATAATGCAAATATTTTGGTAATTGGTGTCGACAACGGCCACAAAAGTAGTAATCGTACTATTGTTATTAACAAAATTAATATAACAAGAACTGTATAAGAAAGTATACTATATAATATTGATGCATTTTTACTAGCAATAGCATTACCTTTCTCAAATCTGCTTAAGGGTTCCGACTTCATCAAGTAGAAGTCTGGCTTCGCCAGCTCCTTCTTTTCGCTCTTCATAGCGGTCGCTTTTGCTTTTGGCTTCCCAGCTCCATCTTTTTTCATCACTGGTACTGATTTCGAGGCAGCTTTAACGCTAGAAGTTTTCATCGCTGTAGCCTTCGTTGCAGCAGATTTTGCTGTCTTCATCGAAGGCGAGGACGAGGCCATTTTCTTGGTTGGTGACATGGTTAGTTTGAGTAGTTCTGCTGGAGCTAGTCGCTGTCGCGCCGACGACTAAACTTAAAGGAGCTAGCAAAGGGCCAGTTCCTGTATCTAGCTCTGCTAGTGGTCGTGTGGCGACTGTTAAAGGACCTATAGAAGGAACAGCTCAAGCTGTTTGACTCTTGTGTCCTAGTTCTACTGTACCAAACAGGAACTTCTTCTTGCGAAGCACCTTTTGTCTGTTTTTAGCTAGTTTTCGAAAAAAATTGTGATTCCAGGTCAGGAGGTTCAGTCTCTCCCTCTGTTTTTTGCTGTTTAGAAGTAGCCTACTTCAACTTAGGACTTCCATCTTTCAAAATTCTTTTTGCACTGTCGAGGAACGCTCAACATGGTCAATGGGCTGAACGACGCTTCCGTCCACCTACAGAGGTATGTTGATTGCCGCAAGGTGAGCGGCATAATGCAAGACCGAAGGTGCTTGGCACATCGACAACGCACTCTTCTAGCAAAGAAGATGGATTCGAACTTATATCTTGTCAGAGGTACAACTTGATTCGAGTTTGCGGATTGCCTGACAAAACGAGACCACATTTCATATCTTTCACGGAGTAGTTGAACAATTATGGTGACGAAGACCTTGGCACTTTCCTCTTCTGTAAAACTGGAAAAAAAAGTTGAACAAATGGGACACGGGATAAACTTGAAAAGTCGATGAAACTTTAAAATCACGAATAATTTCTATCATATTCAGGAACGACATGATACATACGACCTGACGTATCTTCTAATAAATGCTGAAAATGGAAATTCAGCCTCATATTCATTGACGGAAAAAAAATACACATTGGAAACCACCACCAAATGATTTGAAATTGGATCGAAAAGTAGAGTAGTGCTCGTATCAATTTCGATCTAGATATCCGTTCCTTCTTAGGATCCACAACACAACTTTCACTTTCCTGGGTAGAAAATTAGCTTTTTCACGGAAACAAGACTCATGCCCTAGTGCTCCTCTCGTGGCACACCTCTCTCCACCACATCACGACCTCGACCATGTCTGAAGACTCCTGCCCTAGTGCTTACACGTCGCAGACCGGACAGCACTGACCGTTCTCGGTGGTTGGAGCCGTGATCTTGTCCTCGCTCGGGCACAAGGTCGGGAAGCACCAGGTGCTCTTGCAGAAGGTACTCTCGGCACCACCATGCTCACCAGTGGCTCCAGCGGGTTGCTGTTGAGGTAGTTTGTGGTGGGGAGGATGAAGTTTCAATATGTATTGCGAGGGCAGCAAGGAATTCCATCACGTTGATCATATACATTGCATCGAAGACGAGAGAAACGAGAAATATATTCATGTCGATGTCGGATTCATTTGATTGCATGGCAAAAAAGTCGTCGTCTGTAGAAGCGAATTGTAGAAGGTGAACTACAATCTGTCACTGGTATTAACAACAAGAGATACATCATCGTGGTCCTTCGTCAACACCAGCTGGTTAACAACAAGATCATCTAAACCATTTTCACCACTAGCACTACCCTCGCAAGAATAAAAACCAAACTTACTACTTAAACGTATAAACTAAACAAGTACGCAAACCTAATAACTTGGAAAGGAAAAGTACCACGTATAAACTAAACAAGTACCGACTCCAGCTTGATATTCGGATTGAAGCAGACTGGACAGCAGGTTCCCGGCTCTTGCTTTTCTTCAAATCCAGCTGGACATTGCAACGGCGAGCACGAAATATTCGCACAAGCTGGAGGCTCCTGGACGGCCAAAAGTCGGGCAGACGCACAGAGAGCTCCGGAAAGGAGAATAAGAGTGCGACGAACGAGGGGGGACATGATCTTGTTTTGGTTTTGTGCTTGTGCTGTTTCTTGAGAGGACTTTGGCTTTGGGTTTAGTTAGAGGTTTTACCTTAGAAGTCAGTGAACAGTTGTTGTAGAGGACTGTGCCAAGTCCCTCTTGTTCCTCAGAAGCTATCCTTCCTCTCGCCTCCACAGTCGCAGCTAGCTACTCCAGTGGAAAGGTCCATACAACGCACATATTCATATGCATGATTGATGATTTAGAGAGATACAACTAGAAGCAGGTGTCACACATCACTCAGAATCGCTCAAGGTACAAGTACAACTTGCTTACCAGTTGCAGTTGAGAAGCCGCATCTTCGGCAACGCGAACGCGCGAACGAACAACTACTATTTGCAACGACAGTAGAGTCCTGGAGTCAAAGCTCATCATTACCATCCTGCATGCTGATGATCATTCCTTACATCTTCGAGACCTCGTTGACGAGAATTCACTTGTAATTCGTAACCTTTCACATTCTCACGTTCACATTTTCATTTGTTCTAGTAGATGACGACCTGCAAGAGAGTGCACTCGGCAAAATGCCCTATAATTCTAGTGTAGTAGTAATAACAACTCCTCCTGCTTGATGTATTTATTTACACTTGAAAAAGATGCTGTTGTTTACGTGAATGTTTTTCTTAGTGGCCATAAGTATTTTCTGATGTATGATTTTTTATCTCTGGTACACAATGATCCATCAATGATTGTAATTCGTTTCTCTGTACAGCAAATCGATTTGTAGGTATGAACAGTTCCCTGATAGATTCGACGTTAGTGTTGGTGTATATCTTGTGTGGTTGTCCAGTTGCTTTTCATTTTTTTTAGTAGTTACTCTTTTTACTTGTCGTGATGGGCAAAGGGCCTTTTGATTTGATTAAGTACTTTCACGTTATTGAAGAATAGCTTTCATAATGCCTCTACTAGTTTGTTTTCACATTTATCATGTTCATCTTGATGTCATTTTCATATATAAATATTTATTATAATGTTGTCCAGACTACGGGAACAAACTGCACAAAAAAATGAAAAGGCTCGCCTTGCAATTGCACAAGCCGTGTTCATAACTGCTTATTCGCTTGACGCGCTGAAGCCTGGTTGTTCCTGCTAAGTTTCGTCCCTCATTCCCGTGAAAATTTTTTAGAGGAAAGTTTCATCCTCGTCATCATCAATCGAGGCTCGCTCCTTGGCTACGTTTTTAGCACTGGGTTCCTCCGGCATTCCCCTTCCGCCGACTAGCAGACTTGTCAGCGAGGTCCGATCTACCGCACTGTCGCTATTGGAGTCTCCTGGTACTAGAGAGAGGTCTTCCTTCGTCCGGAGGAAGTCGTTCCCCTCCTCAGCTGCCTTGGCACCAGCAGAAGCGTTAATAGTATTGTTGATGTTGGCTCCGACATCTTGTCCCAGTAGCTGATCCATGACTTTGTCATCGTCCACATTGCTTTGGGGTGAGTCATCATCGACCGGACCAACATTGTTCGATAGATCGTCTTCAAGCAAACTTTCGGTATTTCTTGTTTCATCGGCAGGAGCAGTGGTCGAAGGAGGAGGAGCAGGAGCGGCGGATGGTTCTTGTTCTACTGCACAAACAGGACGAGTAGCTCTCGTAGTAGAAGTTCCTAGAGCAGTAGCAGTGCCTGAATTATCGTCGTCAGCAGCTACCTCTGGCTCTGCACTATCCACGTCGTACACAATCGAAACTGGTGAAGGCGGTAACTCCACACCGGCTCCTGCCGTAGAGGATTTCCGTTTCTTCCCGAATGGCCTCACTCTCTTTACGGACAAGCGGCTTTTGCGAACTGGCGGATCTGCTGCTCCTTCTTGATCTTGATGACCTAGTATTGGGCCAGTATTGGTGGTTTGCCTATCTTTCTCGTCCTCGGCTAGTACCTCTCCTGTTGCCTCCTGTTCAGCTCTAGCTGCAGTGGACTTCCTAGACTTTCGCTTTGCTACTCCTGATGATACTCTTAGAGTCTTAGAAGTACTGCTTTTCCTAGAGGTTCTTGGTGCTGAAGATGAAGATTGTGCTCCCCCATCTGCGTCGCCAGGGCCTTGATCGATTCCAGTAGAAGGTGGCTCCTTTCCGATTTCTAGGACCGCTTCCATCTGCGTTCTCTGGAACAGCTCGTCTGCTTCTTTTTCTAAAGGGTCTCTGGTGTCTGGGACCGCCGGCGCGGCCTTCGCTTTCGCCTTAGTGATCGACCTTGACGACATAGAGTAGATGTTGCGGCTTTTTGCCTGGGAACTGAAGGATACGCTGGAAAAGGAGCCCGATCCAGAGTGAGATGCATTCCGCAGCATGCTCTTTTCTGCGGCCTTTATGCGCGCGACTTGCCGATCTTGTTGAAACAAAGGCATTTGCGAACCACCACCAGATGATACTAGAGAGGAATTAGCTGTAGCTCCTCCATGAAGATGACCTGCAGCTCCCATACTGCCAAAAGCTACGCCAGTGCTCGACGCGGCGCCCCCTACCCCGGGTAAATGTTCTCCTGTTTCACTACGTCCTCCCGTTGACGAAGCAGACAAATGCAACGAAAACGCTTCCTTGTTGTCGCCTTCTCCAGTGGTGATGATCTTGGATTCCAAAGCCGTCAGAATGTCGCTTCCATCCTCCGCATTGCCTTGTATCCCTAGATCTTCCTGTAGGTGCCTCTGTCGTTGGCTCTCAGTCATGTTCGCCAATTCTTCTGGGCTGACTGTCATTGTTATTCTCGGCGTAGCGCGGTCGCCGAGACCACGCACGCGAGCGCCACGACTGTCGCCAACACCTAGAAGAAGTGAAGATAAGTAGACCATGACTAAAAAATGTCGTGAATCATGATTCAGATCATTCTCCTAGAAGATTATAAAAGTAGTGGTGGAGCCAACCTAAGCCTATCTAAGGAAAAAACCAAAAAGCAGTACTAGAAGCATTACTTTAGAAGGTACAACGATATTAAGGCTAGAGAAAGGCACCAGTCGCTACGGAGGCTAGAGAAAGTAGAAGATGATGAAGATTATGTGTTGGAAGGGAGTCAGGCTGTGAAAGTGATGGAAGAACGAAGATCACGTTGGTTAATTAGCTAATGCAGGAGCAGTCGGTGTCACAAATAGAAGAAAGCAGTACCCTGCTGATCCTTTCCTATATGCAAATCCGCAAGATCTTTCGGCAATTCCATAGTAGGTGGAACTTGGTGTGTACGCCGTTCTGCATCTTCACCATCAACAGCGGTGGGAGAGTCGTCTTTATTGTTGACGAAAGCTGAGGGATTCCGTCTCCTCTCTACTTTTTCCAGATGCAATCTCTCACTACGATGCAATCTTCCAGACGAATGCTGCCGGACATTCTCATGCGCCATATTCGCGTGTTCGAGAGACGCTTCTTCGAAAACATCTAGAACGTCTCCGTCACCGGCTACGCCTATATGTTCACCACCCGCTAAATCGATGTGGGCGAGCGTTGCAGCCGCTTTTCGGACTTCTTGCTCCTCGATTTCCTTGGTCGTGGACCTATGCGGAGGCGTAATGATGATCGGATGGCCCCCTTCCATGCTGATTAAGGTGCCGTCTTCGTCCCTAGTCGCCTTGCTCTCTAACAAGAGTCGTTCTTCTTCATCCGCCACGTACTTTTCGTCTTCTTCCTTGTACCTTCTCAGCGTGTCTTCCGGGTGCTGATCACCTTTCGCAGCTTTCTCAGCTCGCTTCGTTGCTCGCACACGGTCCGTCGTGGCCTTGACGACTTTCTTCACCAGCGTCTGCTTTTGCTGTTGCCAGGACTCGAGTCTCAAGGGTTGGGCGTGATCCAAGTAGTACAAGCGGTCCACCACGTCCGCACCTTCAATGTACCTCCCCTTGAATTCCGGGTTCGAGAAGTCCTCTGGTTCAAACACTTTGTGCTTCGTAGACTTCCGGAAGCGTTCCGAAATCGGCCAACATTTCTTGTCCGAAAAGACATTGCGCAATTGTGGTGTGAACTCAAACCCATTCTCTGGTCCGTTTTCTTTCTTCTCTGGCGGCGAACGTAGATTGTGGGCTGTGCCGTCGATGGTTAAAGGCGGTGCGTACCCGGGTTTGCCGATGACGTACATCTCGTCGAGTTCCTCCTTCGCGAACGCGTGGGCGAGACTCGTACGAACGTGACGCTGGGTGCCGCGAGAGGTACTGGCCAGTTTCGTCTCACCTTGTTCGCGCTTTTCACGGAAAGACTTGTGGCGGCGACCGTTTTCGTCATAATATCTGCCTGAAGTACTCTTAGGTGAGGTAGAACTAGAAGGATCTTTGTTCTTAGGAGATCGAGACCGAGAGGACTTCTTGGACGAGGTCCCTTTTTCTTCGCCATCTTCATCACCATCCACACGTCTCTCTTCATCCGTATCTAGCTCTTCATCCTCCTCAACAACGTCCTTCTTATCGTTGCCCCCGTCAAGAACATCTTCATCTTCGTCCTTCTCCATGTCCTTTGCCCGTATCTTCTGCCTGGATCCCTTCAACTTCTCAATTCGAATCTTCTCTGCTTCGGCTCTCTCGGCCAACAGTTGTTTTGGCGTTTTCGCAACGCCCTCCAATGGCTGATCCAAAACCCGATTCTCCACTTGCCGTTTCAACACCGCTTGTCGCTCCAGTTCCTTCCGCGCTAATTTGTAGTCTTCTGCTTTCGCCGTCATTTCGATGCCCAAGTCTTTCATACGTTTCTCCCGGTAGTTCTTCTTCTTACCTTCGGATAATTTCCCCGTTTCAGGTGAGAACGTGCACGACTCTTTCAGCTCTTCCTCCTCCATGCGCTCCCGAAGGCGGTCTTGGTCAGTGCCCTTCAAGTCGCATCGTTCCTTGTATTTCTTCACAGACTCAGCAAGTTTGAACTCACCCTGACTAGCCATGTACTCAGAAATGCCGGCGAGACGCTTCTCCTTCAGCTCTGCTAGCAATTGCCCGTCCTGTTCGTGGTTGGGTAGATCTAGATTTTAGTTGAGGTCACAACAGTTATATTCTGATCATTGTGAAGAGATTGTGACTGATTGTGAGTGAAGAAGCGTCGAGAGCAGAACCTGTAAAAAATAGTGTCTCCTTGTTGAAAACACCTTGTTGCATTTTAGAAATACCTTATCCTTTGCCGCGGCTTCTTCCTTCTCTTTTTGTGCACGTTTAGCTTTATCAGCTTCTGACTTCGCTCTTCTGGCTTCGTACAGGGCATCACGCTTGGCACCAGCAACCCTAAACCATTCTGCACGCTGCTCAGGCGTGACCTTCTCTCGCCAGTGCCTTGGACTTGGAGGGGTCGGACCATCGTATTCGCCGCGTCGTTTCATCAATTCGATCTGCTTCTTGAGGCGGAGGCAGGCCTGGAGGAGGAGGGAGATGGAGGGGCCTCGTTTGATCTTTAGACAATTACAATTTTCAGAAACATTATAATAAGAGCGGTGGAGCACACCTAACTAGAAAGCAAAAGACCGAAAAAAAGTCAAGTAATTCAAATATCTAAATAAATCTTAGTGGCCACGAAACATTACAATATGTGATATCAAACTAGATGCAGAATCTGAAGAAGAAGAAGTCAGATGAAAACTAGAAGTATAACAGCAGGTACGTCTCTCTCCTTCGTCGTCAGCGGCGCCATCTCCTCTTTATTGTCCTGCAACTGCAGACTATCGATCATCAACCTAGAAGCTGCTACACTCGCGCTTCTTCGTACCGCATCTGCATAGAGTCTGTCGAATCTAGATTCCTCGTCATGTCGTTTCGGCGAAAGGCCGTTTTGCGAGAACGATGAGTTTTTGCTGAAGTCGATCAGCGCATCTTTCAGCAACGCTTGCTGTTGTCTCTGCAGAAAGTGTTTTTTCCGTTCGATCTGCGCTCCACGCAAGCCGGAGAAGACTGTGCCACCGGTCTGGCACTCCGTTTCAAAGGCTTTTTGGCCGTTTGCGACGTTGAATTGGCCCGCTGTGACCGCACTCGATTGGCGATTCGGGTCGAGATGCACAGACTGCGACTCGTGGGCGACGATAGTACAACTATCCCCAGCGCCCTCTGCTTCGTAACGTCCACCATAGCCACCGTAGCCTCCATAGCTCTCGCTACGGCGTCTGCCTGGGGACAAGCCTAATCTTCCGGAAGTAGAATTGGACCTGTTCGTTCTCTGCAAGTTTTGGTAATAACCGCGATTCGCGACCGCATAGGGATTCATCTCAGCTTCATTCAACTTCGGATCGGAGGCAACTACGGAATCCACGTGGTCCACACCCAGACTGTGTCCGCGTGTCGCGCCAAGTGCCGTTTCCGGATGCAAATGGCGAGAAGCCAAGCTTGTGGCACCGACTTCGATGTCGCCGTCAACCAACATCCTAGACCGCATGATCGGCTTTGCTCCTCCAACGACGCCAGAAGAACCTCCGCCGAGGCCTAAACTAGTGCACCCAAACCTCTCGCTAGCGTCGATGATCGAGCCTAGTTGCATAGAGCTTTTCGCCGCAGTAGAGGCTGGCGCACCTGCTGCGGCTGGCGGCACGAAGTAAGGCTCCAAAGTCCGAAACGCATGGGCATGGAACATCAGTTCGGCCGAGTCCATATCGGTATAAGACACGTTGAAGATCTTCTGTCTTCGCATTTCCGCATGCTTTCTGGCGTTCCTGAAAGCCGTCTCGTTCATGTGGGTTTTGTGCAGTTCGAGCTCCTGCTGTCGCAAGCCCAAGTATTTCCGACTGTTCTTCAAGAAATGCGCAAAGGCGTAATTCTCTTGCGACGGTGAGTGGACGATGACATCGTCGGTTGGCGCCAGAGTTGTAGTCGCAGTGTGGTCGACGTAGCGGAGCATGGCTCGGATCATCGGATCCACGTTTCTCAAAAGGACGCCAGTCATCGCGCCTTTCTCGTTCAACAGGGAGCCACCAGTGAATCCGGTTGTCGTAGTGTTGCTCGTGCGATTCGTCGCTTTCGCTATCGCTTCTTGGTACTGCGCGGACGATGCTTGAGGGTGACTGCCGTAGTATGGGTGGTTCAGCATCTTGTTCGCTGAGAATAGGTGATTGTCGTGGAAGAAGACGTCACCTAGATGCTTCAGCACGGGCATGGTGCCTTCATCGACTCGATTCCCCAACTGCATACAACGCTGCTTCAAATCACCGTTGTAGAAAACATAGTTGCTATCTTTGCGCTTCAAATGCGCTGTCAAGAGCATTTTCAACAACGGTTGAGGCTTCTTCTTGAAGATTCTGGTGTTCTTTGTTCCAGAAACTACATCGCCTCGCAGAGCTTGCATCAACTCCTCTTGATTCAAGCTGCTGCGGTTCTTGTTCTTTCCTTTTGCCAACATTTGAGTTGTAGTAGCCATCGGATCATTGTAGCTTCTGGGAGTAGAAGCAAGCGGATCTGCAATACCAAGAGGGTTAGGATTCCCATTATACTCATCATGATCTAAGAGTTGATGTGCGGGATCAGCACCACTTGTCTTTGCAGCTCCTCCGAATTGCTGAGCCCACTCTCGTTTGACAGATTCAAATAATCCAGGACGTGACTCATCGAACGTCCACGGCGTACCGAGCCGCGTGCCCTTTTCGGCACCTCCTGCCATCTTCTTCAACGAAGTTTGATCTTCGCTAAGTGCACCTGCTCCCATGGGCTGGCTATGGTCGGGTAGTACGCCACCACGACCAGCGTTATCTGTACCCGAAGAGTCAGCACCAGAAGAGGAGTGACTTTTGTTGGCTCCATCCACCGCAGAAGTCTCGCCAGCACTACCCGACAATGCTTCACCTTCAGCACGTGCAGCTTTTTCAGCTGCTTTCTCTTCTTTAGTCTTCTTTCCATTCTTCCCAGAGCCTCCACTAGAAGAGCCTTTTTCCTCTTTGTCTTTATCTTTGTCTTTATCCTTTTTAGTGCTGCCTTCTTTGTCCTTGGTGCTTTTCCTCGCTTTTTTGCTCTTTCGTTCTTCCGCAGCTTCGGATATTGGCTTCCCTCTGATAGAAGAATTTTGGCTTGCTGAAGACATCGAGGAATTCATATTGTTGCCACCGCGGGTAAAACTGGACTTCCTCGTTCCGGTTCCCTCGCCCGCCTCCATAAACAGGTAGGAACTTGGACTGACGTCGCGCTCCTCTTGCACGGAGTTTTCTTTGCGGTCCTTGTCACGACGAGTGGAACTATTATCACGACGAGAGCTAGTACTGGAAGAAGGCTTCTTGTTTTTCTCCTTCTTACTAGATGATGAAGGTCTATTGTCCTTCTTTGAAGAGGAGCTACGCCGAGAAGAAGCAGATGAAGATTTCTCCTTCTTCGAAGATGGCGTCGGAGACTTTAAGGCACTTTTGTTCGTCGATGGAGTTCTTTTAGTCATCTTCTCACCTTCTCTAACTCCTGGGGCAGCCACCTCAGCACGACCACAGTCAACTCTAACTCCTGCTTCCTCGTCTGAGCTACTCGACGAAGAGGTGCTGGTGAAAATCTCCACGTGCTCGACATGTTCAGATCTGGTGCGTTCCACACGTCTCATCACCGGATCTTTCCCTCTGCCAACAAATTGGATTTCATCTCCAGAAGAGGTGGACGAAACTTCGACTTCTTCAGTTGTTGTGGTTCTCGTGGTTCGCGTGGTTTTTACTACATCATGCCGATAGTACAGAGGCACCCGCGGTGTAGAAACACTATTAGTGCCACCGGGCTTGGTTGCGGAAGGTCCCGCAGTAGAAGCCATATAATTATTAGAACTAATGGAAATCCATCCTCCGCAGCATCTTGGGTCTCCTTTGCCCTTTAAAAACGGGACCAAGATGCCTCTGAAAATGGGAGATTTCTTGTACCCTTAAAATTAGAACCCATAGATGAACCGGAATAGGGCAAATCTGAGTTGTCGTAGACTGTAGTGGCACAACGGTCTAGTTGCCAAATCCAGTGTATCATCTCTTCCTGGAGTTGGAGTAGGCGTTCTTGGTGCTGGTGCATTTCCACAAGGTCGCGGACTAAGCAGAAGCGAAAGCCTAGGACGCAACGTCGGTTTGCTTGATGCTTGCCATCCTGGAGCTGGGGAGTTGCGAAGGTGGTGCTGCCGGTTAGGCCGTTGACATATTCCGGAGCAAAGAAGGAATGCTGCTGCTGATGTTGAGAAGGTAGTTCTTGAGCTCCTGGACTTTTTGACCTAATCTTATCTCGCAATCCATGGGAAATCACGTTTTGCACGTGCTCGTCTTGCTCCTCAACGAAGTGCTCGTCACTAGAGCGACTTCTACGTCTCTGAATTCTTGGTCGTGCTGTATCAGTATCTGCTGCGAATCGACTGCGGTCGGGGCCCATGTCGGTGTGCTCAATTTTAGTCCACCAAGAAGAAGACAATGTACTCAAGTCCGCAGTGGAAACCGGTCTAAGAGCCCTGTTCGGGTTCTTTTCGTTCTTCTCTTCACAAACGAAAGGGACACGAGCGGAACGAGGAGAAGGCAGGAGAAGGAAATCGCCGTTGAATTGCTGGAGGTTTTTGCCTGGTGGCAGGGGTCGGTCCTCGATGACCACTACTTCTTCAACCCCTGGTGCACCAGCCGCCAAACCATTGACAGTTGAGGCAATGCCGTCGGCACCCATACTAGTGATGTCGTGGTCACTGCCTCCAATAACTTGGACGTCAACATCTCCAGGCTTGCTGAATGAAGTATCACCACGACCCGCTGCTTCACCTTCTTCCTTCGCTTGCTTGCCACGAGCACGCTTTGCCGCGCTTTGGAGAGCGTTTCCTTTTCCAGTTGAAGCTGTGCTGCTGTTGACGGAGGATAGCACGGCAGATTTGGCAGTCTTGGCTCCACGACCACTTTCCGGTGCAAACATCATCACGGCAGGTGGAGACTTTGAGGGCTCTTCCACGTGGTCGGTTCCAACATCCTCTTCACGAATGTCGTGAGCAATGTCATCATGATGCTCGTCAAAGATGTCTGCTGGCTTGTTCGGCTTCTGCGGATTGATCTTACGATCCTTCGAGGACGATGAAGAAGAAGACGAAGAGTTTCTTCTATCTTTGTCAACTTTAGTACTGCTCTTTTTACTTTTCTTCTCCATAATATTGCTCGATGATTCTTCGTAGAACAGCGTTTTTGAGGAGGATGATTTGGATTTCTTGCTCTTCTTCTTTTTGTCACCACCTGAGGCTTCCTCGTCCTCCCCTTCTTCCTCGTCCTGGAGGATCGAATGTCTGTAGACCTCGAACTCCCGTGTCTCTTGCAATTCGTCGTCCTGCGCAAACATCATCTTCTTTTTCTTGTGCCCCTCTGGGGAAGCTTCTCCTTCCGCAGTTTTCAAGGCTTTTTTCAGGACGCCGGAAGAGGGAGTGAGAGCGACATGGAGTCCTTCGGGTCCGTCGTGGGAGCCCTCTTCAGGGGCAAAATTGATCTCCGCAGCTGCAGCCATCGTGGAAGCAGTGGGGGAAGTGGTGTCTGAAGATTCATCTTGTTTGGCGCCCGTAGAGGAGCCAGGTGCCGCGTCCTGAGATGAACTTTTGCTCGGACGAACAAGAGCTCCAGCACCATCAGCGTCAGCATTATTAGCACTGTCTTTTGCAGAACTGACTCTACTAACGACCGCTGTACTCGCATCCTCGTTGTCCTTCTTAGCAGAAGATGCTCCGTCTTCAGCATCTTCCTGCTGATCCGAAGTCCTAGATTTTTCTTTGTCTTTTTTGCTCTTACTCTTGGACGTTCGCGGCTCTTTTTCATGATCCTTGCCCCTCTTCGAGGACCTGCTCTCCTTCTCCTTTGGCGCTGGGGCTACAGCCGTAGTCTGTGGAGATGCAAGATTTGCGGTTACTGCTGCTTGATGTGGTGATGAATGATCTTCAACAGCGCCTCCCAGATTGCCGCCAGACGGAGACGAATTCATGTGCTGAAGAGCGTGTTGAATGATGGCATCCTTGTTCTCACGCTGGTTATTTGCCGCGCTGCTTGTTGTCGTGATGATCGTCGTTGATGTGCTGCCCTTACCTCCTTGTTGTGCCCCAGACAATTCACGGGCATAGGGGTTATACGGAGCTCCACCCGCACCAAAAAACGACGCTGCAGCTAGAAGGTCTAAACTGAGTGAGTCGGTCAAAGCTGCAGGAGGTGCATGCTGTAAGCCGAATCCGCCAACGCCTTGCAGAACTGCGCCTGTCTGCTCACGGGCAGTGCGGTTCACCTCGTTCACATCCGGACCCAGCAAATTGTCTAAACTGATATGCGGTTCCGCCTGATGATGCTTGACTACACCCTCTTGCAGCTGGCCCACTTTTTTGCCAGAACCTCTAGAGCCAGAACCCCTAGGACCACCAGAGGAGGTCATTTTGTTCGCTGCGCCAAACAGAAAGCTCGACGCCTGCGTCGGTGCGTTGAGAAACTCCATATCATTTTCTAGATCGCCGTGTTCGTGCTCTGGCCCATGGGGGGTCGTGTAGCCCGTGTGCGAAAACGACCTGGCATCCCGCAAGGAGCGAAGTTTCTTAGCAAATTGGGCTAGATGGAGATTGTTTAGCTCTGTCATAGTGGGAATCTTTTCACCTTTCTCCGTAGCGTTGCAGATTTCAGAGAGAACGTCACCTTTTGCATCCTGGTTCTTACCAGCGGCTATAGACTCTTTATCGACAACCGGTCTTGGTGTGGTTTGCTTTCCCCCATTTCTCGGAGTAACGGTAGAAGCAGAGGCAGTACCACTTGATGGAGAGGAAGCCCTAACTTCTTTCCCCCGACCAACTGGTGAGCCATCTGGTGAGCCATCTCCACCCTTCTCTTCTTCTCCACCATCCTCCAGACCAACGTCGACCCAGGCTTGTTTATGGATTTTGTGACCGGAAAAGGGTCCTTCCTCCTTCTCAAAGTTGCGCTCAGGACCATCGACATTAGTTGTTCCTGCTGTAGGTCCTTGTGGTCCTCCTCCTGCAGCTTCTAGGGGGCCAGGAGAATTAGATCCACCTCCAGTAGTCCCACTTCGCCGGCTCTTCATCCTCTGAAGCATCTCTGGTCCAGTCACGTAGCTCGACGTTCCCGCCGTCGAGGCAGCTCGTTTCTTACTGGTTGCACGCTGGTCATTCACTAGAGCTTCCGTAAACGTGTCGACGATGCTCAACTCACGTCCCGCCTCCATAAACCTGTCCAGGCACTCCCGTAGTAACTCTCTTACGGAGACGAAGGGAACTTTAACGTCACGGGGCTTAGACACGCGCTTCACGTTCAGTTCATCCTTCATGGCATGACGGACCAGTTTTGTCCCTGTGCTGCCTAACATCAAGTGCAAAGGCAATTGGCCGTTTGTCAAGGCACTCGGGTCGATGAACACTTCGTCATCCTCATCTTGAGGATAATTAACTTCGTCATCCGGCTGCCCATCGTCCTCCGCTCCATCGAGACCAGTTCTTGTGCCAGGATCTTCAGCACCTCCACCTGCAGTGGTGGCGCCCCCAGGAGCTGCATTAAGAACACCCACCCCACGACCAACATTTTGATCGGAACCATCGACATCAGCATCCATCCCTCCTGTAGTCGGGTCATGATCGCCTTCTGGAGGAGATGCGGGAGTCTCCTGTTGTGCAGCAACATTTCCACCAGGAGCTCTAATATCCGAAGGTCTACTCTTGTCTTTCGTCGCACCTGCTTTATTATCCGAAGATCTCCTAGAAGCAGGTCTAGACGTACTCACAGATGAAGCAGGTGGTCTGGTACTGGGCATCGCTTCTCCTTGCGCACTGTTTCCTCTGGTTAAGGAAGCTTTGCTCCCGCTACTGCGGAAGGTTAGAGAAGAGGAACCTTTCTCTTTTTGCACACCTCCAGACTCCTTGTGGTCTCTGTGTTTGGAGGTACTCTTATTTGTGCGAGCAGGGTCTTGTTGCTCTCTGCTCGAAGCTGGTTCAGGAAAGAAAGCAGCCACGGCCAACTGCTCTTGGCCTTCGACATCTGCTGCTCGGGGAGGGGAGACGACGACTGCTGGAGGATTTGCATCTGTGGTGCCAGAAGTAGTAGCCGTCGTACCAGCGACAGCGCCACCTCCTGCTACACCTCCAGTTACACCAACGCCATCGGAACTAGTCGTACTACTACCCCTTCTCTGAGGAGGAACCAGAGGCACATGGAATTGCAATCCCAGCTGGTCTCGCAACATACCTCCAAAGGCTTCACTAGCAAGCAAATTGGACGTGCTGAGAGAGCGGATTTCTCCACGATTCGTCGGACCAGACGCAAAGTTTTCCTGGACTGCATCGGAGAAGATGGCGCCAACGACGCGATGAATCACGTCGGGGTGGATCTTGGTTGAGACTGGCTTCTTACCTGATGAGGATCCTACTCTGTTGTTCTGCATGTTGCCAGCAGTTCCTAGAGCTCTAGCACCTGCCAAACCAGCAAAATAGGCTGGCCCACCTGCTGGGGTAGACAACGTAGTATCCAATCTACTGGTGTCCTGAGGACCTCCAGCAAGGTTGTTCAACGCTAAGCCAGGAACAACAGGGGGTTCTCCACCACGCGAAGGCGCGCCGGTGGGTGGTAGTACAGTTGGGGCAGCAGCCGCGCCAGCCTCGTCTGCGTTTTGCTGCATCATACGAGCGGCAGTGTTCGCAGATCCGGAAGAAAGCAAAGTCGATCCACCCATCCCCATTGTGGAGCTTGGATTGTTGTACACCTCGAGCAGCTGCTCCAAATCCAAGTTCGCCTTGAAACGACCTACATCTGGCACCATGCGGTCGATTGGGGCCCTTAAGCGTACGTGGGGACTCAGCAACACCCGCTCTAACTTCTTGAGAACGGATACTTTGAGGTACTTCGCAGCTTGGAGAGACAACTTCTTCACACGCTTGGACAACAAAACCATGCTTGGTCGGATCGTATCCCGTAACTCCATCTGCAGAAAGTGCACAAAGTTCAAAGCATCGAGGAATTCAGTCGGCGTTTTCTCCAAGTCCTTTGACAATTGGTGCAACCACAAAGTGCGACTAGCCTCGCGAACCCTGTCATGCGGAGCCATGGCCATTTCCGACCTTTTGCAGTCTTTTTGATGTCTCGCATGTGCTGCGTCAGTGGGGACGTCGCGCGCAGGGAAGTAGCTCAACACGTTGGCGAAGGGGATTTTCGGCACGGTGCGGACTTGACCACCATGAGAAGCGTTGAACGACATCGACATTGCTCTGCGTTCCACGTGTTCCTCCTCCGTTTGCGAGATGAGATGGTCTTCGATGGCTTGTTGAGCTGTGATGTAGAGTTTCAATCCACCTCCCGTTTGCGACGTAGGTGGCAAGTAGAAGTAGTTTTCCGAGACCCAACCAGCTGCCGTCAAGATGCCCTTGCCATTCACCGGCTCTGTGTCAGAAATTTGCTCATGATCTCTGTCGAACAACTCTTGGGCTTTCGTTTTAGCCTGAACCGCTTGGGCTTCTGCGTCATTTTCTCCACTTCCGGTTTTGTCGTCGTCGTCGTCGTGTTCTCCACTCTCAATCTCATCTGGCGGAGCCGCGCCACCTTCTGATCCTTTGAGTGTTGACACCCTGCTAACTAGAGTCGATGGCAATGCGCGACTCTGATTGCTGTCGTCGGTTGGTGAACCATTAAATGATACCTCATCGCCTCGTTGTCCTTCTCCCTGTCCTCCTTGTGCTGTCCCGGTAATGCTAGAGATATTTATGGCGTCTGTTTTTGCCCTCTTTTCTTGAATCCTTCGATGCAATTTATCCCTCTGTTTCCGAAACCAGTCTTGCCGCCTTTGCTCTTCGATCAGTCGCTCTTTCCTAGCCGTGTAGTAATAGCCCAAGAGTTTTGATTGGCAGTGCTTCCGGATCTCATGCTGCAACCGAACGTGAGCTTGGATTTTCTTGTTCTGCTGGTAACGGGCTGACGCGTCTCCTAGCTCTGGTTCCGGGTCCCCATCCTGCGGATCTTGATTGATGGCAGAGGCTGCTACAGCCACAGCTGTGTTATATTAGACCTAAGAGAAATGGAAATCCATCTTGAGACGCATCTTAGAACCCTTCTCCCCTTGAAGAAAACGGTCTCAGGATGCACGTGAAGATGGATTTCATCTTGTAGCCTTAATTATAGGCCATCATTTCATATTCCAGGTCTGCCACAGTCTTCCCGATCCCCCGACTGTACTCGCCATCATGCTCACGGACTAAGTTCTCCGCTGATCGAGGACTCAAATGCTGCAGCGTTAAGCTCCTAGGAGAGCAGAATGGAAATAATGCATCTTCCTGCTCTGCTGAAATAATTCCGCTCCTCTTTCTACTTGATGGTCGTGATGTCTTCTCCTGGTCATTATCTTCCGCAGATCTTGGCGAAGAGTTGGTCGAATCCGAAGAATCAGTGCCACTTGAATCCGGTCTGCCGTAAGCATTTTTACCTTTCACCAAATTCTTCAAGGGCAGTTTCTTCTTGTTCAGACCAGTACTAGACCGATTGTTGCCGCCACCCACAGAAGATGACGATCTTCTTTTACTGCTCCTAGTATTGCCATTGGGTGAAGAATCGTCGGTATTGTTCGATCCACTTCGACGTCGCGTACTGGCGTTCGTAGACTTGTTGTTGTTTGACACAGGAGACTTGGAGGACAACATCGACTTGTTTTTAGGAGAGATGGATGAACCCCTGATAGAAGACATAGCGTTTTGCTGATCCTTGCTGAAAGAAGAAGAACCCCCACTGCCCATTCGGATGCTGCCTTCCCCACTTGGAGCTTTCGCGACAAGAGATGCGGCAAGTGCTGGATCCCTTAGCCGTTGGTACTTTAAACTCCCATAGGGTCCGAAATTAGCCACGTCTTCAATATCCTGCAACAAGGCCTCATCCTGAGGTTCGAGTGGACCTGGAGCTTTCTTAGGAGAACTGCTAGGCGTCTGACCTTGACGGAAAGAAGCACCTCCCCTAAAGCTGGAGTTAGCTCCACCTGTGACGCTGGAGTTAGCTCCTTTCGCTGGGTTGGATCCTGCTCCATCAGCCTGTCCTGGATCAGAATTTGAAGTTGTACCTCGTTGCGCAGCTCCAGACATCCTTTTTTGATGCACCAAAGCAGCCGGATGGCCCTTTGCGAATGTGTTTTTAGTCCCAACTAAACCTTCAAAAGCTGTCCCGCTCGGTGGTGGTCCGCGATGTAAGCCCATTTCACGTGCTAGTTCCAGATCCGCCAAGTGGTCTTTTTGAATGCGAACCATGACTCGTTTCACGAAAGACTGAAACAATAACGGCGGAGGTAAGACCATAGGTCCTGCTTCGAGTTCCAAAGCCTCTTTCTTGGCCCTGGCGTCTTGCATAGTGTCTGGAATCTCTGTGCGGAGAAGCTTTTCATGCAATAACTTCCGAAAAACAGGAATGGGAGGTCCACCAGCTTGAGAGGACGAGGCGCTACGAGACGTCGATGGCTGCGTGTGTTCTTGGATAGCTAGAGTGGCATTCCTCTTCCTAGCAATCGCATTGCGACTTTGCATCATCTTCTTCACGCAGAACTGAAACAGCATCAGTTTCGAGGATCGAAGACGTCGGAATTCCTCAGTATCCTTGGAGAAGAGTTCCATAGAGTTGTAGAATCTGCGGAACAGAGTGGAGTAGATCTCGGCACCGGTGACTTCTCGAAGCTCTATGCGGAGCTTCTGCAGAGAACGTCCGTCAACAAATTGCGGCACGACAGTCGTGGTTGCTGCTGCACCACTTGCAGAGTGAGGTGTTGTTTTCGAAAAAGCTTCGCCTATGGCTATGGTACTAGAGGCTCCTACTGAAGCATTGATCTTACTTCCAAAACTTGCAAGGATATTGCCAAAAGAAAGAGAAGCATTAGCTGCTGCTCCAGCGCCTGCGCTTGCAGAGGGTGCAGCCCCAGCCGCGCCAGCATTCATCTGCTCTTGAAAAAAGTGATAAGTTCCATCCGCCGAAATCTCCTTGACCCCACATGCATCCATCAACAGCCGCAAGGATTGACGATTGTACTCCTTCTTTTTGATCACAACGTAGCTGACCTCATCGAGAGAGCGCTCCTCGGACAAGACATGAGGTCTCACATCGGCGACTTCGGTTCCTTGCGAGATCACTTCATCCTCCATCTTCCTCAACATAGCACGAGTGGGAAACAAGTGGCGGTTGTCGATCAGGGGGCGTTCGATCCCCTCGTAAGGGTCATCGATCATGTGCTGTTGCCTAGCCTTCAAACCTGCTGCTTTCTTAGCGGCTGCTGCTGCGGCTGTAGCTGCTCCTGCGGAATTCGGCTCGACTCCTGTGGAATTTAAATTAGAGGTAGGTTTATTTTGGTGTTCGCATATCTTCCCGCTTGTTATGGCTGAGGCTGTCCCCCTTAGGACGAGAGCCATAATAAACGGTAACAAAAGCACCTTTAACCTACCCTTAATTAAAGCGTCAGCATCCTTTGCACCTCCAAGAGCTCCCAATGCATCTCTGGCCAAAGGGAGGCCACGTGCTGCCGAAATCGGCGGAGAGCCAGGTCCCCCAGATGAGCCTAGACCTATGCCAGCCGACTGTCTGGCGCCGAGGTTTCCTCTAGAAGTAGGAGTCCCCACGACTGAGCCTAAACGACTATGCGGAGGTCCTGCAGGACGAGAGGATCCGGGACCGGGTTTGGAAGCTGGAGGAGCGGGCTGCGAGTGGGAACCTTCTTTGTGCATTTGATTGTGATGCGGTGCACCACCGTGATGGTGTTGTTGTCCCTGATGGTGCTGAGCGCCCTGATGCAGCTGGGCACCTTGGTGCTGAGCGCCCTGATGCTGCGCAACAGCGCCACCATTTGTTCCACTCCCATCAGCTCCATTTCCCCCAGAAGAGCTACCCTTTGAAGCTGCATCACTGGCTAGACTACGTGTCGACGCTCTAGTACTTTTAGATGAAGTCGATTGTCGTGTCGATGACTTTGAAGATGTTGACTCGTCTTTCGCAGAGCTTGCCGCTACCCCTTTAGCAAATCCGAACAGCGACGTTGGATAGTTATTCAGGGTTTGGTCAGCACTCCTAGATCCAGATGATCCAGATCCACTTCCGAGACTGCCAGCTCTAGAGATTTCCACCATATGCGTGTGCGCAAGGGCTGTCGCATGCATGAGGGCTTCTTGGTAATCCGCACTTCGTAGTCCAGCATCAAAAACCGGGTCATGAACGAACAGCAGTTCGTCCTCGTCAATGCGGATGCGTGGGATCGTGGAACAGCTAATCCCTTCGCCGTCGTCGCTCCATTGTGCTTCTGCGATTCTTCGGATCAGCGACCTCACTTCCCCAATTCTCTGACCTTTGCGGTAGTGAAATTCCGTACTTGCGAATAGTGGCAGCCATTGGGTCTTCTTATCGACGACTCGGACAGCTGGTAAGTCGTCTTTCGGAAGGACATTGTACTTCTTAGAAACGAAAGGGTTAGTACTCTGCTTGCCGTTGTTGTTGGCAGAAGTGGAAGAGGTAGCCCCAGAGGTTGCCCCTGGCGCGGACGAAGGCGAACCTACAGTCTCATCGTAGAACAGATGAGCTCCTGGAAGAGCATTATGGCGAAGATGAGTTTCAGTTTGGTCCACTAGCTCGCTGGACATACCAGCAGCTCCACGCATCTTGCGACTATGGCGTTCAGTAGCAGGGCTTCTTGACGAATGCTGCGAGGACATCTTCGGAGATGATTCGTCGTTCGGCACAGGAGAAGATCCCACAAGCGCACCACTAGGCTGTCGTGGCCGCCGTGTCGATGGACTGCTAGTGCTAGGAGAGGAAGACACAGCTTGGGCAGAGGTAGAACGAGGACGCAGCACCTCTACTGTGTTATTTGCAACGACACTGCTCGAAGAAGGAGAAGGTCTGCTAATCATCTCCGAGAAGTTACTTGATGGACCCGGAGCCGGCCCTCTTGCACTGAAATCCGACATTTCCGATGTATCTGCCCCATAGGAATCCGAAGCCGAAGATTCAGGGTAATGGTAGTTCTGAGGAGGATTGCCCTTGTTCTTAGACCGAACTCCTCCCTCCGGTGAGTGCTGTGAGTGTGCGGACGTAGACCGATGAGGATGATGCTCAACATGGTGATGTCCTCCTATCTTGTTCATCCTAGTATTTCCCGCACCTCTACTAGTCGAACCTGGACCACCACTGGAGCTGCCACCTCCAGAATGCATATTACTACCACTCGTACCTCCACCTAGAGAAGAAGTATTCATAGAAGAACTTCCGGCTCCATCTGGAGCACCATTTCCAGTCACATTATTGCCTCCGCCAGGAAAACCACCTCTGCCGGGTTTTGGCTTTCCAGGATTACCTCCAGGAGCTGCATTTCCTCCAAAATATCCGTAGCCGCCTCCCATTGCACGGCCTTCTTCTGGTCCCCTAGTAGCTGGCGTGAAGAAGTGCAAGACCCTAGTACGCCCAAACTTCTTCTGCTTCTGGAACAAGGCTGCGATGCGGTGAGATTCGTGCAGTTTCTTCAAGTAAGGCTGCATGGACTCCAGAGTTCGTTCGATATAGCAGGTATTGGCGTGGAGAAGCTCACAGCTGGAGGCAATGGCGTGTAAGGCTGTGCAGATTAAGGGTTCGGATTCTTCTTGTTCGTTGCGAGTTTGGTTCATGGACATACTATGTTGTCTAGAATTGTTCGCGGTGTTGCCTCCTCGTCCTGGCCGGTAGTTGTTACCTCCACCTTGAAGGCCACCACCTAGCATCATCAGGGCTCCGGGATCCATCCTGCGTCCACTAGCTCCGCATATGCTGTTCAGACTTTTCCCAGACCTGAAAAACGCCAAGTCTTCCTTCTGCTGTAACAAAAAGCCGTCTCGATACAAATCTAGTTCGAGCATCTCGAGTAACTCCTGAGACAACCTCGCTTCGGCTCCGCTAACGCTCATTGCACTCTTTGCCCCTCCAGCGCGGTCTCGGTACAACGTTGCTTGCTGTTGCATGACGAAGAAAAAATGCTTGTTCTGCAGGTCCCCTCCACGAGATAGCAAGCCTAATAGTTCCTTCTGCACATTCGCTGATACGCGATGTATCACGCCAGGCGCCGGTTTGTTCTTGTACGCGGAGACTGCCAAAGCTTTGAATTCGGATATGCGTTGCTCTTTCTTCCCCTCAGCTTTGTTAGCAACTTCCCCTTCCTCAGCGTCGTGTTTGATGTCCTCCTTGCGCTGGACCAATGGAGGTCTAGGCCAGCGTCCGAACTGATCCATTCGTGGACTCTCCGCGTGACCACCAAAAGCGTGAACATCCACGACAGAGTGTGGTTGTGGACGATGCTGATGTTGCTCGCCATGGGCCCCCGCGGCTTCTTTCTCCTTCTGCACCTTCTTTTCCAATGCTTTGATAGCAGACACCCGAGTAGCCGTGTCCACCCGTTGTTTGTCCTCTCGGACGCAGAAGTGAACGGCGGCATAGAAGTTGTTCACGTCCTCCACGAGCTTTCGCACCGCGTGAAAGCCCTTTTTCAACTGCATCAAGGTTGCCACGCTGTGATCGTTGCGAGTTCGATACAATTGCCCAAAATCCGCCAGTTGACGACCGGCCAACGGCGCTCGACTCGCACTGCCTGCTCTACCAGAGCTGTACAAGTTTTGAAATCGGTCTTCGAATTCTTTTTTATACAGTAGTTCTCCCGCAGTTGTACCAGGAGCAGGAGCAGTAGAGCTAGCACCAGTGTGGGCAGAATTGTGGTTGTGCATCAAGTTATGGACCATGTGGTCGACTGCGTTTTCATCGCTGTTCCCACTCTTTCCAGCTCCACCACCTACTTCGGATGTTAAGACATTACTCAGCATGTCATTGAGGAGTCTGAAATACGTATACTCTGGAAGCGAGTTGTTGCAGTAGGAATCTGCAGTCACGCTAAAAGAGGGAGGCGCGGTAGTTGGGCCTCCAGCCATGCCGGTTGTGGCACCAAATTGGGCGTTCTGGCGCAAGATGTTTTGCTGGATTGGCAGGGAGTGGAGTTTGTTTGTCAGCATGGAAAAACTTCTAGAGGATCCTGGTAGAAGTTGCGCCCTTACTTCCAGCATATTCTGCAGAGCCGCACGTCGATTATCAGTGTATTCTAGCATGCCACTATTCATGCTAGCTCCTCCAGCTAGGTCAAAGGTGTCTCGATCCATATCGGCAAACGAAGTCGCCTTCATCGAAGGTCGAGCACTCAATTCACCCCTGCCTCTGGCACTGCTGATCCCAGAAGCCGCTAAAAGCATTTCACTTCTCACGTGATGGGGCTTAAACGCTACCTGCAGTTTCCTCGTATCCCTATTCGCCATAGCTCGTCTCGCATGACTCTGCGCAGCCGCCAACAAGGCTTGATCCCGTTGGTTCTCCGGTGTTTGCAGGAGATTATAGGGGCTCATAGTACCTCCCATTGGCTTTGGCGAATCTTTAACCAATCCAACCCGGTCCGCGTATTCCATGAACAACCGTGCTGCTTTCTCGTAGCGCACCACTTGCGGGTTTTTGTCGCTCGCCTTGTTGTGCTCGTCGAATATCGTATTGCAGAGAAACTCACACAACTGCCTTTTGTTCTCAATCGCCTCTTTGGACAGGAACATGAACTCCCTTTGAGGTGGCCGCAACAGTTGCCTGGATCTTCCCGGCCCCGTAGCACTAGCAGCATTCCCACTTTTGTTTTTCTGCATATCTCCTAATTCCGTATTCAGTTCCGTCTCCAATCCGTACTTGTCCGACAGGAAGTACTGCAATTGCGCAGCCAGTAAGTTCGTCCTGACGTCATACCCAGACAAGAGTTCGAAAAACACAGGTGGCACATTGCCGCTCTGGGCCCCAAACACGTGAGACATGATCATTTGGGTCTGCTGATCTTTGTCCAGCTGTCCGAAAGCGTTCATCATCGCTTTCGTGCCATTGGCAGCTGGATCCCCACGAGTACCGGTGACCACAGCAGGTCCTGACCT
Organism: Amoebophrya sp. A25; assembly: GCA_905178165.1. Lineage (NCBI taxonomy): Eukaryota > Dinophyceae > Syndiniales > Amoebophryaceae > Amoebophrya > Amoebophrya sp. A25. The sequence continues at coordinate 411,077 of CAJINU010000040.1, forward strand.
AATATTGTAGTTACTCATGATGTTCTTGCTGCTCCTGGGAGGTGGCCCTCCTTCTGAGAGGGGCTGCTGCTCTTCGGAAGGAGCATCCATTTTAGTGGAGAAGAAAGAATAGCATACTCAACGTCGAAAAAAATCAGAAATACAGATGAATTTGAATGGCTCAGAATTGCTACTTACTTATAGTTTGTTAGAGTTGTAGACTTGTTGTTGTTGTTGTTACCAGGTAAGCAAGGGTAACTACCTATAGAAGAAGAATACAAATATCACCAAACTAGTAGTATACACAGGATGAAGTAGAAAGAGAAATTCATCTGGTGAATCATTGTACTTGGGAAACAGGTTTTCATATGGAAATCGGGAATTCAAAAGCATGCTGCAATTCGTTTCGGAAGATGGCCAATTTTTGCGAGTGAAGCTCGAGATAAAGACATGATTTGACAAGAAGACATCATTTGATATTATCTTTTTAGTTCTTGCTCTCTCTACTTACAGATGAAAGGAGGACAGACTGCAGGGCACTCGTTCCCTCATGCATAGACAGGAGAAACTCTCATCGTTACAACTTCTGGATTCAACACCTTCTCGATCTCTACTACAGACTAACATATATCTCACTACAGCATAAAACTCAGACAGACGAGAGTACAGTAAGTTTTCTCTCATGATCGCACCTCTCAGACAGAAGCAGATGGACTACTCAGTCAGACAGATTATGTTGGCTTGAAGCATGTTAGCATCATCTTCAAACATGTGGCGTTCGCGTTGCGTTTATCACACTCTCACTCTCTTCTAGAGGATCTAGTACCTTGTCTTCTCACAACAACGCATGTGGCGCAGTCAGTTTTGTGTCGAGGTCAACACGGCAAATCGATGCATTGGAAATTCAGAAACAAGAAGAGTTTTCTTTTGAAAGATGTTGCATTCACGCTACATCTTCAAACAGTACTTCTGAACCTTGTCACTCATATGAAACATTTTTTTGAAAATTACCTTTTGAAGATGTGGCGTTCGCGTTGCGTTTATCACACTGCATTGCCTAATTCTTTGCTACCAAGAATTCTACTTCCTCGAGGAGCATCATTTCCACCTGCTAGACCTCCTCCATTTCCTTTCCCACCATGATCTTTGTTAGATTCAGCAGTTCCTGAGTCACCTAAAGCTTTCCTCAAATCCGCTCCCGTGCCGTCCATAGCGGGTTTGTCCCTAGGATACATGATCAGATAGGCGAAGGAGAGCAGGCACTTGGATTAGAAGAGTAGGTGCTGTTGTAGGTGCTGTAGTACGCGTACAAATACATGTACATGTAGTGTGTGGACGAGAATTGCTTTTCTAATAGGAACCTTGATCCTATTGTTCCTAGAGCAGAGAATACATGGAGCAGTTGTTACAACTAGAGCAGAGAATACAGCCGTAACAAGTGACCAACACGATGGGGAACACGTTGTATTCGAAGAAGATCCGGTAGAATTTCAGGTACTTGATCTGCGCGTTGAAGAGCACGTCTGCTGTTGTTGATCTCGCGTAATCCCGGAAGGCTCCCTGCGCAAACTGCACTATGGCACAAGAGGTCAAATTCACCAGGATGGCGTTAAACATCATTAGACGACTTGCTTAGACCGCTTGATCGCATCTTCATCCCTGAAGATGGCAACATCAAAGGCTTGTCCTTGTTTCTTTTCAGGATGAGAGTGAAGAACCACGGATGAGGATCGAACGAGGACGTCGAAGATGCATATGCGGTAGCCTTAACATCAGTGAATTCAAAGGTGTGTGCCCTTGCTTCATCGGATGAATGCTAAACAGGCAAAAAGCCCGCATGCCGACTTTTAAGCACCCCTTGACCGTGGCGAACAGCAGGTGCATGTTGAGAATGGCGAAAAGGATTGCGGCAATGACGAAGAAGCCTCCAGCTTCGAAGGCTGCTAGAAAGTCGCTGATTAGAGCTCCTCATAGCTTGTTCTATGCATCTGTTAAAAATGTTACGTTCATACTTCAACATGCATGGTCTGAGATTTTTGTTTTTCCAAGATTGATTGAGGAGAGGAGAAGGAACTAAGACCAGGACAACCAAGCAAGCTAGGTAACTAACACTCTCCTGCGAGGGTGAATTATCAGGAGCCTTAAGTTGAGAAAAGGCGATATCGGAGTGTCGTACTCGTCAGTGACCAGCATGTAAAAGAAGACATGCAAAATCCAGAAGAAGCAAGATTAGAGAATGAGGAAGTAAAGGATCTTGCGAACCTTAGAGAGTCAAAAATCTTATCTTACAAGAATCAAAAAGAAGAAGTTTGGTCGAACATACAACTGTTGGTCAATAACAAGAATATCTAAGTAGGTCGTTTCAGTGCTAAAAAGCCTAAGGCTAAGCCTTCTTCTGTTTATAAATTTATAACTGCTCCTCCCACGTGCAAGGCCATGGTTCTTACCAGATGAACTTCATCTTCATGCCATACCTCAACAGCGCAAACAACACCCCACTGCCGATCTTTATCGCACTTGTCAAGGGGTGTTCCCCTCGCTTCTTCATACAGACTTCTGTATGTGAAAACTCCTTGTCCAACAGATGACAGCTTTGCTTGAACTTGTTGTACTCCACCTTCAACAGTCTCTGCTTTTTTCTCGCTTGCCATCCGGATTTCCCTTTCAACTGAGCGTCCACGTCTTGCAGTTCTTGGGCTTTCTTCACTAGATTCTCAGCTGTTTGCGCATACAGCAACTTCTTGCTAGCGTACTGCGCCGGCGTTATTGGCTTTGGGCGGTCGTAGTACTCCAGCAACAGGTCCATCGGAAGAGCTGTCAGTCCGACGCCGCCGAATATGACGAAAAGCCACCAACCCAGGAAGCAAAAAACCGCCATCAGGTATATGTCGAAGCGCACGTTGACCGCTAAGTATTTTTCTTCCGATGTCTTGCACAAATGCCCACCGCTGATCGCGTCATCAGCGTCTAGCAGTGTGCTACAGGCGTAGTCCTGAATCGGCAATCGCGCCTCAGCCAGAAAAGCAAAGGATATCACCAAGAACATGAAGACGAAGAAGAAAAAGAGCAGCATCTGCATCAAAAGTTTCCTCCCGGGCGTGTTTTTCTCGAAGATCAGCTTTTCTTAGAGATAGAGCAGACCCAAATCCATCTTGAGACTCTGGCTCATCTTCTTGGAGCTGTTCCTGTCCCCCCCTTATCGAGGAGATCCATCCAAGATGCTTCAGAAGATGGGTTATAAATCTTCGACTTCTAGTACGACAAGGAGAGCACGAGGGTAAGCCTCATACGACAATGGATTAGGGTAAGCAGGAGCCTTAATTATCTCCTTGGATTTCGAGCCAAAACATGCCTGCTGGCAGGATCAGGAGGATTAGCAGTATGATGGATATAAACCCAATCAGCCAAAACGCCTCCATATTCAGGCCACCATCGTTGCGGGAATTCCGTATGTCAATCGGGAGCAAGAAGATGACGATGTAAGCTACTGACAAAGCAGCTATGATTAGAGCTCGCCGTATGTTAAACGTAATCTATCTTGCGACCACTCATCCTGGGGGGCCCTTTTTCCCTTGAAATGCCTTTCCACCAGGAGGATGCATGCTTGCTTCACACGAGATAGACATAGATCGCACTTGTGTTTGTGATCCTCCTTTTTGTAAAAGTTGACCCGCTCCACCAGAAGTACTTAGTCCTTAGCTTCACGAAGAGGACACTTAAACCCTAGGATCGATCCTCTTTCTTGATCCTTGTTGCTCTAATCAAGAGACGATAGACATCTAGATCATTATAGACATCTAGTCCATAATATGACCACCGCTCGTAGACCCATGTTGTCGTTCTTCTCGCTGTCATTGTCTTCGTAGTAGAAGACAATTTTGGCATTGATAAGGACAAAGCTCCCGATCGCCACAATCGTGAAGAAGAGGAGGAAGAGGTCGATCATCTTGTTCAGGTGGTAAAATGTAAGTAATATATTGTTGCTCGGGATAAACCTAATTGAGTCGAGGTGAAAACTAGCCGGTTGTCTTACTTAGTGCTTTGAGCGCCGCAGGGCCTATATAAGATTATTGAGGATGTTGTTTAAGTAGAAGGTCGTCTATCAAAATCGAGTGCTTCCTCTTCGTCTATCAAAACGTCGAGCGTCTATCTTTGGCGCGACGTCGACGAGCAGCGTGATGTGTTAAATCCACCCCCTCCTCATGCCCATTATGCTTGGAGGCCCTACTGTAGTTGCTGCTTTTCAAAGTCGTAGCATCGTGTTCCTCTCAACGTCTGGAAAGGGCAGATAGCACCACTCAGCTTATTTCAGCAAGCAAAACGTCATCAACTTCATCTGGCATTTTCTTCTTTTCTAAATTCTTGTGATTAATCGTGTGCTTCTCACGAAAACAACAGGATGAATCAACATACAGAGGATTTCCCTCTCGTGAGGAGAAGATGCTTTCGGTGAAAAAGGAGGGAGAACGGCATCTTCATCGAACAACGTGCTACCTTCTTATTCTTTGCTGTTGTGACATCTCAACATCGACTGACAGATTAAGTCGACGTTTTCTGTTCATCTCATTCCGCGCTTCATTATAGATCTCGTCATATCAATTTAGCTGTTTTATTTCACAGCAACAAATCCGGCAATTTCCGTATATCCAAGTTCCCTCCACACAAAACCACGCCTATCCTTAAACATTCTGGACATTTCCTTCTCATTTCCTCGCTCATGGCTGCTGCCACCGCAACTGCTGCTCCAGGTTCGACCACCAATTTCGATCGTTCAAATGTCAACTTCATGGCTCGCTTGATATTATCTTCTGAAACTTGGATAACGTGGTCGACTTCTCGTAAGATGATGGGCAGAGTGACCTCTCCTAGGTTTGTCTTCACGGAATCCGCTATCGTTTTCGGCGGTCCTACGTTGTCTATACGGGTTTTCTGGGTGAAACTTTGATAACAATCGTTGGCATTGAGAGGCTCGGCAGCTATGATTTTTATTTTTCGTGACTGAGTTCCAAACTTCTCCCGTTCCCAGCCACGAATAGCCGTAGCACAACCCGCTAAAAGTCCACCGCCGCCCACTGCGATAACGATGGCATCGAGAGAAGATATATTTTTTCCTGTTGTAGTACAACGTGTAGAGCCTGTCGTAGAACTAGAAGTAGAACCTGTCGAACTAGCATTACAACAGGCATCTTCTAGAAATTCTACTGCTAGCGTCCCTTGTCCGCATACCACTCGTGGATCGTCGAATATTGGAGCAGTCATGTCATGTGTGTAGCCCTGTTATGATCATCACCGTAGAGGTCGTTTTTTTTTTTTTTTGCGTTAGGACTATATGCTGCCACCCTTTCAATCACAATCAATTAGTTAACCTATATATAAATCTAAAAACATCCAAGTTACATACTGGGGGCGCATAAGACCGGACAATCGGCCACAAATCTACATCTATCGGAGAAGCCGCACATTCGACTCCTGGTCGTTTTTGTTTGTGGTTTTCGTTTGTCCTCATTTTCAATCTCTTTCTTCAACTAGATGCTTCTCATTTTCAATCTTGTTCTTCAACTTCTAGATGCTTCTACTTGTATATGTTGGGTTGATCATCCCTTTGAATCATACTGAACATCTTAGCAAGCAGACGATGAGTGTCTACTGACAACCAAGATCATGAGAAACAGAGACTCCAGCACCACACAAGCACAAAAAGAACAACGATAACTACCGTTCGTAAGTAAGGATGAATCAGTTCCACCTTGTTAGACGCACTTCCGACCTCGTTAATCACATCCGCACACATCGACTCCCTAGCAGCTTGGTTAGGTTCACAGAAGCGCACCTCAGCACCGTAGGTATCTCGTACTGCATCCACTTTAGGCTGAGGGGAATCCTTTGGCATGACCACTATGGCTTTTCTCTTTGATTAGAACTACCACAAATCCATCGAAAGGAGCTGCACTTTGATGCCCGTGTTGAACGAGCATTTTGTTGATGCCCGTTTTCCCTTGAGAAACGGGAGCAGCAGGGAACGAAGATGGAGCAGCAGTGAAGACGCATTTATTATTGTTGTACTCGAAAAACTACAAATAAGCGAGTATGGTAGGATATTGATCCCAGATACATACTCGCTTATTGTTTCTGTTAAGTACTCGCAAGTTTCAGAGTTTTCGAGTACTTAGCCTTAATCTAAAATCTGGCAAGCCAGTGCCACTGCTTGCGCATGGTTGCCACTAGAATGTGTCACAATTGTTTCCGCTGCGGAAAGACTGATGGCATTCAAAGCACCACGGATCTTGAAGGCACCAATTTTCTGCAGGTTTTCACATTTGAAAAGTAGTTCTTTTATCGTTGTCGGAAATGGAAGCGCTGCATCAGAAGTTGCAGTGGCTGGCGTTATAACGACCTAGCGGAAGTAGATCATGGGGAAGATGATTCAACATGTGTTTTATGGCTGCGAGCAGAGTGAAGATGAGGCAAGTTGAAGTACAGAAGGATATTAAGCTCCTTATTCCACTACACCAACACTACGTGTCTCAACATCGAGAACATTGATTGATTGATTGATTGATTGACTTACCTATTCATGAGGTAAAGGGGGAATGCATGAAGTGACCGTCGACCAAAATCATGATTATGATTAAGAGATTTCTGGCTTGCGACAGGCAGCGGCCAGGGCTCCAGAAGTCTGGGCTCAGAAAACGTCAGTGCATTTCACAGACATCAAGAAAAAGACAAATAGGGAAGCCACACCAGACTGTCTAATATGGATACGAAAGAGGATACATAAGACCACTAAGTAAGTACCTCCTGCTGCCTCGCCTCCTCATCAGAGTCCGGTAGTATGATCCTCGCCAGCGATGAACAGGACCAAATAGGTGTTCGGTGGATGTGCTCGCGGATGCGTTCATGGGCTTGGAGTACGCCTGCGTAGGTGACGACAACACTCGTCCGCTCAACACCAGGACGCGTCTCCCCAGTGGGAGGAGCAGAGCAGGAGCATGGGTCCTGTGGGACGTGAGGAGACATTCTTGTTATTCTTGACGACGAGTCTTTGTCATTCTTGTTACCCTAAACCCTAAACCCGAAAAGCGTCAAAGATGCCATCTTTCAAGATGAATATTTGTAAGGTCTAATTAGAGCTCCAGCTCCCACCGTGGAGGTGGACGTACTCTTGCACAGGACGTGAGGAGACATTCTTCTTATTCTTGACGACGAGTCATGCCTCCAGCACGTGAGGAGTTAATATTCTTGTTGTATTTGCAGTTGCAGTAGTTAGAGTTACTGCCAACTTTCAGTTGTTCTCCTTCATCTAGTTTCAATTAGTGGAAGAGTGTGAAGAAAAGTTAGACTAGTCCGTCGCGTACGTGATCTATCGCCATATAGATTCGATTTTGCACTATAAGCTGATTCAGCTAGATATTTATAAGCTTCACGACTTGGTCACTACCTGAGGCACTCATTACTTACATTTTCTTGGGGAGGAAATGCAAAAAGGGGTACTAGAAAATTCTCGTTGGCGTTTCTCAACGTTCGGGGTACGACAGATCAATGATGACCTCACAGACTTGTTCACGCTGTTCCTCGCCACTCGTCGTGTAAATGTAATAATAAAAGTTCGTATATTATAACGACCACTATCGCTCAAAATCTTCATTTTCACAGAACTCACGAAAGGAACAAGAATAATGTTACGAAAAACCTGCTGCCAAACACAGTACAGCCGATAGCTTCTACCACCTGCGGTTACTACGTGAGTATTCGAATGAGGGTGCCAACTAGGCACCAGTTGTTGTGTAACATGTGGACTGAGTTTCATCGGTATAGCAAGTCATAGTGATAGTCCTCTGCCGATGTACGACGGACGTAACTAATATAAATATTAGGAATTCTACATTTCTAGTACTGCGTATGTTTTTTACACTTTTGCTTCTACTCCATGTCCATGTTCAATGCTCTTGTTCTTAAGCTGATGAATGAGGTTTCCTACTTATATAATGAAAATGGAAACTATTCTTGTTTTACGTACAATTTCATCTGCTATGATCAGTAGAATGAGTCCGCATATCCGGCGGATGACGTTCCCCTCAGCGCTTTTTGGTTTTATGTACGTCATTAGTTGTTGTAGCCGTCATTTCCATCTTGGTGTTTTCCATATTCACGCACATTTCTTCACATCATATTTTTCGAAAAAAAAAAATCAGGGGGTCGGCGCCGCAACCGCAGCTATGGTCATGCCTGCGCAGCCTGTCATACACACGCCTTGCGCAACACTGCACGCTGCTACAGCTGCGGGAATGCCAATGCCCAGCGTGAAAGTGCCAGCAATACTTCCCGCTGCCGCAACACAAGAAACGTAGGCAATGTTACATCCCGTCTGACAAGTTCCGTAGGTTACCACCGCAGCTGCTGGCCCAGCATGAGCGAACATTGGGTATTCCACTAACAAGTGGAATACCAAGAAGAGCAAAAAACGCAACATTTTTGTTCCGCTATAGGTCTTCTTCCTCTACCCAGAGATGATTTTTGAGACTCGAACTGCACGAGCTGCTCCGCTACAATGCGATATCTAGTTCGAGGTTCTTCCTTGTAGCAAATCGAAACACGAAGATGAAGTCAACAATTGTCCGGTAGATTGACAATGATTCTCTTCGCAGCTTCTTTGCTTTCGAACTAAGACTATGTTTAACGATGAACACGCACAATTGTAAGTAGTTGTTTCATGAAATGATTCTCTTAGTAGCTTCTGTACTTCTGCTGGATGAAAGAAATTTTTGGACTGCAGCACGGTTGGGGGATGATTTGTCTTCCAATTTCACTTGAGATCTAGATTTCGGAAGCCGGAAACGGAATTAGGTGCTCCTGGAACAAGAACCGATTGGCAATCATAGGAGCAATGGCAATCTTCATAACTAAAATTACAGCAAGACATCTTTTACTTTTGCCTTCATTGAGGGCTTGCCGTGATGCATGCAGATGAGTTCTTGTGTTGGTTTTGCATTTTGAAGTGGAAAGTGAAGGAATTGAATCAAGAATGCAGACACGAGGACTAGCCGACCTACTCGGTCACCGATCAGTAGTCAAGCGTGGAGGTATTCTCGGAGAGATCGACGGACTGTGATATTCATATTCTGGTATAATGTAATTTTTCAGACAACAAGGACATCTTCTCAGTGCTTCAAGCGCTTCTCGAGGTAGACGACCCAACGACATAGCAGGAGTGGTCGTATTTCAGTGTCCGCGCGCAGCTAGTATCAACGTTGTACAAAGCTCCACTAAGCAGGATCTCTCTTCCATCGATCTACCTCACCCAGGAGGCGAATCCAAGTGCAACTTGTAATTTAGTAGTGGAGAGTTGGGATCGCCAACTTTTCCCAGCAGAGGAAAGGGCGGCGGTCGCATTGTGGAGGGAATCATCCGGGATTTGCTACCACTATTCATGCTATTCCTGTCAGTACTACCTCCACCTCTCAAATCAGGAGGCGAAGGAGCGTTCAGAGATGATGTCGTTGCTCCTGTTGAAGTAGTTGTAGTACTATGCCCTGAAGAACTACCACTACCAGATTGCCCTTGTTTATGTGCTGTATTTCGTCCTCTCGATGATCCACCCGTGACAGTGTTCGACGTGATCATCTTCGCCGCACTTGAAGTCGTGGACTGTTCATATCTTGGTGGGCCTGGTCCTGCTGGAGTACGGACACCACTAGCATTTGTTGAAGGCTCGGGAGCAGCAGGTGGTGACTTGGAGGATCTGCTTCTACTACCTGACGAACCAGTAGGAGCGCTAGACCAAATATCTTGCAGCCACTCAACAGGCTCGTCTTCGTGCCACTTTGCGAGTTTTAGAATGTTGATATAGAAAGAGTGTATAGTAGCTTCATACTTCTGTTGTAGCATCAAAATCAATCCCTCTAAATCATAACAGTCTATGAAATTTCGTCTTCGGGTTTCTGTACATTTAAGACTACCGACGTTATCATAACAGTCTATGAAATTTCGTCTTCGGATCTCTGTAAACGCCTTCCCCATGCCTACGTCCTGTTTGCCATTGTCCTACATACGACCTCCCATCAGGCCAAAAAAAGCTTCCTTCCCCATGTTTTTTACCCTTTTCGTATTGGCCCTCGTATTTTCGACCGTCCTGCCAGACCATCGTGGCTTCACCACAAAATTCGTCGTTGTGGAAAGGACCTGGAAAAGCTCTTGGGATTCAGTGGTGTGAGAGTGAGACGACCACGACATGATGAAGAAGATATTATGAGTAGAGATGTAGAAGGTCTAGTAGGTACTGTAGGTCGTCGTGGCAAGATGAAACTGAAACTGTTGTGTGAAAGGTTGAACACAGGTGGTGATTAAACGAAAAATCTAGAGCTTCCTGCATAAAGATCAACGCAAACGTAATTTTTCTTACCTTCATAGCATCTCCCATCTGGCCATCTCAGGCGACCTTGACCGTGCTTCTGCCCTAGCGCATTGAATTGCCCCTCATATATCACTTGATTGTTGTATAGCAACTTGTTGGCAGCTCCTGTACAATAATTAGTATTAGCGGCACCAGTGTAGTTGGGAGAAGGAGAACTACTGCTGGACGAGGTGCCAGGAGACGGACTTCGAGATCCTCCACCAACAAAAGGTAGACCTCCTCCTCCAATTCCTGCACCTGCAGTACTATGACTTGTTGTAATTGTATGGTCTGACAAGATGATATCACGCGGTGGTGATCGTAGCCAAGAGCTGCTCGTTGTACATGATGTTGCGGTTTGAGCAGCTCCCGTAGTTTCTCCTGTCGTAGATGAAGTAGAGGCAGTTAGAGTAGTGCCTGGAGCTCCAGCTCCTGCTGTAGTTATACTCGAACAAGGTACACCAAGAGGATTTGAATTAGAAGCCCCCCCTGCACCCGTTGGAGGTGCAAATAATATCGACGCGGCCGTCTGTTGCAGAAAGATTGCCTCTTCTGTCACTGGTGCTGAAAAGGAAGAGCCTGTAGTCGTGGTGAAAAATGAAAGAAACTGCGGTCAAGAAAAACGACGATGTTTTCTTGTTATAGAAGATAAAGCCTGTTATAAAAAACAAACAGAGGCTTCTTCGCACTTTTTACTAGAAGAATCAGCAAACCACAAAAAGAACTGATCGAAAAACTAAAATAACCTAGTATGCTAGGGAAAAATCTCAGATACTCGGAGGTGTTAATTGAGTGTTTTTTACTTGCCTATTTGAGTTGTATTTGAGTCTATTAGACCTTCCGGACATCCATCTTGAAACTCATCTTGGACCCATTTCCCGGACACGGGACGTCCAAGATGCTTCTGAAGATGGATTTCAGGAAGTCTCAAGTATTTAGTACCTTTAGCTTTGAAGTAAAATTTCTCCGCGGTAGTCTCATTCGCAATGATTTCTTGGTCTGCTGAGGGTGACGCTGAGCACTTGTCATGGCAACGGTCTCGACAATCCGAGGATAACGATTGGCCCATCTTCTTGTCTGCTCTCTCTTTGTTACTCAATGAAGAATTTATTAGATGAATAGACTTGTCGTCGTTCTGCACAGTTGATGTTCTTGAAGTTGCGATTTATGACAGCAAAGAAATGTATGGCTATGGTTTGAGAATGACTATTCTGCTAATCCACAATACTGGATGACGCAGATGAGCATGAGCATGAGCAGTGGACCGATAATAATTCGTCGCCCGAGCAGGACGAGACAGTGACATATTTGAGGTGTCTAAAGAACATAATGTGCCTACTAACAGTCGAGCAATGGAACACGATTTCTAAAAAGACCATCCATAAAAGACGGTGACGCATTTTCTAGAAGTCTTCTCGTAGAAAGCCTTTTATCATCATCACTACGTCTTAGAAGATAGTCATTCTGTTGTACTATCGGCAAACTTTTCAAGTAGTTAACTTACTTTCATCTTCTTCGGTCTATGCAGCCTCTTCATTTAAATCAACATATGGGCACGTTTAATAGCACCAGGACCAGAAGTATCTGCTCAACACATCATCACATCCAACAGCATGGCATCTGCTAAGGCTGGGCAACGGTTTTTTTCCTCTTCCCACGTACGACCCCCACGATTTCGCTCTTGGAGTAGACGCTTTATCGTTTTCGTATGGATCAGGTTTTTCTTGATGTTAGAGCATGATGATGAAAGTGATCATCAGGGTGCTACTCGACTCAGACACCACTAGAGTCCGGGTAATGATGGTTCATCAGGGTGCTACTCGACTCAGACACAACTAGAGTCCGGGTAATGATATGACCACTCCTGGCAACTTGATATGGGTACAGAAGGAACATACACACGGTGAAAAACTGTGCGAGCCTTAATCGAACGGGTTACAGTCTTCTTGTTCGGAATCTTCATTGAAGTAGATGAAGACATGTTGTTGTCGTCCTTCGTACTACTCGAAATATTGACGTGATTGTATTGTGCTAGTGCTGCTTCTTGTGCCAGCTGCGCCAGTGCGTGCCAAGTCAAGGTACTATTTGTATTTTGTTGAGGACGACGACTACTAGTACTCTTTCTGTTTCTAGCAACATCTACGTTATCGCTTTCTTTGTCAGGTCGTGGTGATTGCGTCCTGCTCACAGAAGCACGACCACGCGCTGATGCAGCCGGCGATCGGGAGGTTGAGCGTCTTGGAATTTTAGGTAGCTCTTCAACATCCTTGTTTTTGTCAATCGCTTTCGGTGATTTTGTTTCGTCTCGGTGCGTATTTAGCTCGCCCTGCTCGCCCGGTTGCCCTTTATTCTCCTGGTCCTGCCCAGGACCCCCACGAGTGGAAGGCGACATCGCAACAACATGATAATGCGGCATATTTTAAAGGTCAGCAGTCAGTGGTCACTGATGCGGAACGGAAGAGACCGACCCCCTTCAACCCCTTCAAGAAAGCAAAGCCCAATCTAAATCAAATGGTGACCAATGAAAGTTGAGCCTTAAATATTGGCTCCTGGTTTGTAGTCAAGTTGTGCATGAAGGAAGCGATCTTCACGCTGTAACAGATGTTCGATATCAACAGTTTTGCGCTTTTTTGGTTGTTCTCGTGATTCTTGTGGTCCTTTCTGAAGAGATGACTCCTTCCCTGCAGAGGCACTGGCAATAAGCTGTTTTTCTGATGTGGCAGGTTTGTTTTCTTCCTTCTCCTCTTCCACTATTGCTGGTAGCTTCATGTTCTCCAACGCTTGCACCCATACAGGATTCAATGCACGAGAAATGTCTGCATCAGGAGGACTGTCAGCTAACATGTCCTGCTCAGGATTAATAGGACAACGCAGTAAAACGTACAAAACTGGCTTATTGCCCTTCCTGTTGTCTGGTGAAGTTGGAGATGAAGATGCTGCTACTATCTCCTTTAGCTTTCTCTGAAACGTTTCCGCTACGTCTTCCTGCTCGTCTTGCCCTTCTTCAGATAAAAACTCCTTGCCTTTTTCATCAGCAAACAGCAAGATCTGGTTGTTCGTCTCTGCTCTAGGTCCTCCAGAAGGCTTGCCTCTGTAAAACGAATAATCCTTCTGAAGTGAATAATTCGCTGTCTCTACATTGTCAATCACCACTTGTCTCAATTCCTTCGCCTTTTGCTCCTTCAAAAACAGGAACGACAGCGGTTTCTGGCTGTCGAGACGGGTCTGCATGCGTGCCAGAAGCACAGAAAAAGGGTCTGCCGAGTCTTTCGTTGCCCATGTAGGTACCATAGTCATCCGGTCTGCGGAACCACCGCAGATGGGGGTTAGAGGCGAAGCAGATGATGCGAGATTTCTAATAGAGTGACCAAAGCCAGTATATTCTTTTGCAGCATTCACTAGAAAGTGAATGTCTGACTCTGAAGAAGTGGATCTTTAATCGTGCGGGGCAGCAGTCCGGTGATGTTGTCATAGAAGTCATTCACACTACAATATCATATGTACTGCATTGTCATTTTGATTTTTCATAAGATCAATATATCTCCTACCGCGACCCCATTTCGCACTGCTCGACTAGGTTTCTTCCCCTCGAACGGGTAGGCGTAGGACAACACTTCCGACACTCGCACAAGAGGGAAAGCGGACCAGTCCAAGTCAAAACCAAAAAGGTAAGCAAAACGAGTACGGGAATTGAACGTCTTCACCGCATCTGGCACACTGAACTTAGTCTGGGACCATCCGTAAAGGCCTACATCCAACATGTCGTGACACTTGGCTAGAATGTGGAATAGGAAACGACCCTTCTTTGGTGGTGATTTTTGTTGTCTTGAAGACGAAGCACCACGACCATGATCTGTACCAGTTTCGTTCACAACCAGTTTCGCTTCTTCGATGTTCATCTTGAAGAGACCCAAATCTTGGAAGAATTCTTCACATTCTTTTTGAGCTTTTTGGGACGCTTCTAGCCAGCCTTTGGGAAGTGTCCTGCCAGTGGTGCCAGCTGCGATTGCTTTTGGAGCAAAGTCTCTACTTCTATGGTCGAGTTCGCGGTCAGTCCACGCCGCTGCTCTACGGAATAGGAGATGACGGACTTCTTCATGCTGGTTAGAGCGAAACGAAAAAACCTAGAAAAGTAGTAATCACTCTAATATTACTCTAATATATATTACTCTAATAGTAATATTACTCTAATATTACAACAATTACTCACTATTGCCAACTCATAGCATCTTTCTGCTTTCCTATCACTCTCCTTTGTATACTGATAAGTGAGTATCATCTTCCTGTGTCTTTGACCAAAACAGAAGGACAACTGTCAATCTTCCATCTAGAACTAGATAACGGAGAATATAGTGTAAGAAGTTGTCCGTAGAGGTCACTGATCTTGTGATTGTGTTCTTGTTGATCATAGATAAGGGAGAATGTCAACTGTGAATCTTCCATCTAGATAAGGGAGAATCATAACTCCCGTCTTGTTCCCGCTGCTTGGTCTTCCCGCTAAGATTCGTTTCCTTTTCTGCAGTTTTAGCAGTGCTTTTGCGCGATAGTCATGGTGTTTATCTCCGTCCGCAGTGAAAAGGTCGTCGACTGCGATAATCAAGTCGCCTGGTGCGAGATCAAGGAAATCGCTCGCGACACTGTTCGGCGCCACTGATACAATCGGCAAATACGGCGTGATACAATGCTCGTCGACTTGGAAACCGAGAGTGTCTTGGAAGGAATTAGCGAGATCGCAATGACTGTACGTAGTTTCATTTCTTTATCTTGAATGAGATGTTGATTAATACCTTGCCTCGTGATATTGATTATCTTGAAAGACTAGCACGAGTACCAAAGCCGTAACAGAGTCAGTTTTGTGTTTTTTCGCAGCCATCTCTTCTGCGTGTGCCACCGCATTTTCTTGCTCCTCCATCATTTTCGTGTAATCCACTTGCAGGTATTTGTGACGCATATCCTTGCGCACGAAGCCAAAGGAAATTGGCTTCCCAGAATCTATACGTTTTCGCATGTGATGCAATAATGCCAATTCTGGTGTCGGCCTACTCGTCGTACCTCCTCCTAGCAACTTCTCACTAGGGACATTATCTACTTGCAACCAAGTCCCGATAAGGGTAATCCGGTCAACGGTGCCGCCGCAGAAGAGGAGCTGATCGCCGATTTCGAGCTCCTTTCTACTCGAAATTGGCAGAAGTTGAGATAGGCCTCTCCTGCTGTCATCATCTACTCCACTCACAACCACATTCGGAAAGTCACTCCAGTCCAGCACGAAACCGAACAACGCGCGAAAGCGAGTAGTGGCATTTTTGCTCAGGAAAGGCTTCAACATAGAGGAGTCCGATTTCCACTGCTCCAGAGTGGTTGCACTTGCAGCGCCGTTGGTAGAACTTGTTCTAGCATATGATCTACTTCTGGAGGTGTTGTTTTCAAAAAAGTCGCGAAGGCCATGCTCTACAGAGCCAGAGTCTGTTTTCAAATGTTCCATCCCCAGATCCATCACCCGCACAAGCAAGTCGCGTTGCTGCTTGTAATCTTCTGGCATGGCTCTTAGAAGTTTGATCCCAGCTTCCTCTTGCATCTCAGTACGACCATCCAGACCACACAATAGGGAAAGCAAAAACGGAGCAGGAGCTTGATGTCTCGTTTGTCTTGGAGGTGGGACTGGTTTTCTTGTAGTTGGTACTGCTGGTGGTGGTGCGACTACAGAAGAAGGAGTTTGTCTTTGTGCGTCTACGACATCATCACGCTGCTCTTCTTCTTCTTCAAAAAACGGGCCTACGTTCTTCACTCTATCTTGCCATTGCTTGGGGAGAGGTCGGGCAAGAGCAGGCAGTTCAGATTTGGATTTGTAGTCTTTTAACAATCGTAGGCTTTTATGATCCACCAGTTTCACCAACAAGTGCAAAGGTCTCACACCTGAAGAGCCCTTGCTCAGCATCTTTTCCAAGCGTTCTTTACTTGCAGGTTCTACCTGTTCTAGAAAAAGATCATTTGCGGCGACTAAATCTACATTGATCTTCTTGTTGCTTGTGTTAGAATTTCCATCTTGCAATTCCAATGTGAGAAAATGTCTATTCGCAGATGTTGGCACACTCGCAGATGGTGATGAAGATACGAGCTTCGCAGTAGAAGAACTAGTAGAAATTGCATGCTCAAGCTCCTTTATTGCCCAATCCACTGCACTCGTCGTTTCCGCGTCATCTTGATGTCCTTTTACAGCACCAAGAAGCGGTAGCAATTGCACATACTCCGATTCCCGTTCGTGCTGTAGAAATACAAACGTACATACTTTGGGCTTTTTGGCTTGGACACGTTCGTAAACGCGGTGTAGGATCGCGGCTTCGGGACTTTTAATATTAGAGCAGTTTATAGGGGTGCCAGATCCGGGATGGGATGGATCGGATGGAACGGATGGACTTCCCACCATTTCAAGTAGGATCGGAAGAATCAGGGGGGTCCATCCGATCCATCCAAGTCCATCCTACATCCGTTCTATAAACTACTCTATAATATTATCCTTGTTTTTGGCACCCCATCCCGATACCAAAGTCACTCGATCGACTGAACTTCCTATCGCAAGCAGCATGTCTCCCTTCTGCAAATTGCTCTGTTGGGCGAGTAAGGGATTGCCTCCTTCTGATGACCCGCCCTGTGCGACGTCTGCAACCCGTACTACTGGGAATTGACGCCAGTCTAGGGAGAAGCCGAAGAGAGATCGGAAAGTGGCAAGGACGCGGTCTGTAGTTTCGATGTTGGAGCTCACGGACTTCTGTAGCAACCCTTCATCCACACTTGAGATAGACCACCCTATAATTCCAGCCCCTGACAAACTCCGACTGTTTGTCAGGGTGGAGTAGAGAAACGGAGGCGGAGGTGAGACGGACGACATTTTGATTTTCGGTAGTTGCTTGCGCTTATTAATGATGTTGAAAATAGAAGTTTTCCTCAAACGTCAGCAGAGTCCAACAGTTATTTGTTTTCTGATTATAAGCCTATTTGATGAAATAACGCAATTTTGCTTCTCCAAGAATTGGCGTGTGATCATGATACCAGGGGCAAGCATGATGCTCTGTTTGCACCGAAGACCTTCACAAACGACATCAACGGAAATGAAAATTCTGCTAGAAGAACAACGAGGGCAAGAAGGTGAGAGACCGACTACTTCATGTTCATCGCTACTCTCTAATTATCTCTGCCACAGATTTGGTAACGACCACCGACAACATCGCTTTCCAACGCCGCCCTATATCGTGGCTCTCCCTACAAAGAAACCGGCGCTACCGCAGGATTGCAAAAGTTCATCATGATGCTCGTGGACGTTGCTTTAGTGGTTTAGGCGTTGGCCTGTACACTTATCAAGTTGTACTAAAACTAGCTTACTCCAGTAAGCCGAGTTGCACTTCTTGATGTTGGCACTTTTTGCTAAAAAGTGTTTTCTACTTGTGAACTTGTTGTACCCTAAAAGATTCAGACTGACACATAATTCAACTTTTTTTCACTGGTGGATGACACGTCTGCAACATTTTCTACGTACTTCTTCATTCAATAGGTGAGACCAAGTTCAAGGGCCTCACTCATGCCAGATTGCTAGGTCGTGCAACGGCTTTGCGAGAAGTAACGTGTAGGTCTGTTCGGCTGCATCGAATACATAATCGTAATCAAAGTACTTAGCAACCGTGATAACATGACCGACTGACAATATTGCAATAACTGGCAGACCACTTTAAGTAGTTTCTTGTAGCAGAGAGGATAGCACCACCACCACCACCACCC
The DNA here is from genome assembly GCA_905178165.1 of Amoebophrya sp. A25. Lineage (NCBI taxonomy): Eukaryota > Dinophyceae > Syndiniales > Amoebophryaceae > Amoebophrya > Amoebophrya sp. A25. The sequence continues at coordinate 429,216 of CAJINU010000040.1, forward strand.
TAAAAGCGTTTCTCACAACAGCAACGCCCAAACGGAAGTATTCTCTCTATGTGGCATAGTGTCGAAGCCATCTGAAGATATGAGTCGTAACATCTAGAGAGGCTGCTGAAGATGTGCCATCGGTGGCGGTGATGTCGTGAGTGCTGCCAGCCTATGAACTACCGTTTACTAGTGTCCTCGACACTATTCTCGTCAGCGACAAAGACAATATTCCCAAGAAGATATGCGTTCACCAAGTAAGCAGGCTCTTCCACTTCCATTGCAGGCAACTCCTCTTGCTCCTGCCATTCCCTGCAACTTCCCATACGGACACAGCGTCATCCTAGCACGATCCAAGTTTGATACTTCCAAATCGCTCATCGTCTGGTGAAGTAGATCTGGATGGTAGAGTGGAAGATCTTGGTATCTTTAGCTTGTTCTCGCTTCTTCTTCTACGTCCACTACCAGAATATCTGGATCCAATTGGTATTTTTGACGTAGAAGTTCTGTAGTAGTAGTAGCCTCATCTTCAGGGTCCAGCTATATTTTACCTTTGTATTGGGGATTGGCTGGATCAAAATCGACTAAAGGTTTCTGGATGTTCGAACCAGCCGCCTTAAACCTTTTCCACGTTTGCTGTTGGAGCGGGTTTCTGCATTGCCGTAGTAAGTAGGCTCGAGTGTAATATTTGGGCGAACAGGATGTATGTATAGACGGTTGTGCCAATGACCCTTGATCGTATCTTGTTGAAGAAAGTAAATACTGCTTGTACTCCTACTCGTACTCCCTACAGAAGAAGATGCTGATACCCGTAGACGCTGCCTCAAGGACCCGACTGAGCAAACAAGTCGTAATATTTTCATGCAGTTGTGGTCCTGCTGCTCTTGGTTTAGGTTAGAGGACGGGCGAATCGGTTCGGTTGTAAATAATTTCCGGGTCCGCGTGCCACCGTCGGGCTTTGAGGAAGACTCATATTGAACTGCCATTTTTACGTATCTAAATTGGTTTCATTTTTACGTATCTAAATTGGTTTCGTAGTTTAACTTCTAGTGCGTACGCGTAGTAGGTCAATAACTTTGCGGATTTGGCGGCTTCAACTAGAGGAAGAGGGCAAGGGAAAATGACACTTCGAGACATCAGGATCGCGTCACCTCAGCCTCAGTCACGATCACTGCTCACATCAGGATCACTCACTCTCGCTTCTTTCATATACGGCTCGACGTCCTCCACCTGGTGTTCCTCGTCGTCCTCCAGCACCACCACCAGAAGAACTAGGAGAAATTTTATTATATTCATAAGCTTTACGGTGGTCCATTGAAATCCTCTTACCGTTTGAGGCGTTGTGTGCATGTGCATCTCCCTGCTGTCGTTTTCGTCCTGTCTTCACTTTTAAACATGACATCAACATCGGAATCTGTAAAAACGCAAGAGGTGGATCGGATATTTAAATCTAAATGATCTGCATACTAAAGAAGTGTGCTGCTGGTAGTGTTTCGAGACTATTTAGAGACTATTGTTGAAACTGTGGTGCTATCTGGTGGATTCAAACGATTTCTGACTTGATGCGGGTTGCGGTTGGTCATGGCCGTGAGTATTTATGACCGTAGGTAGCGCAATACCATGTTCATTCCCACTGGCAGCGAGGTGCTGGCGTCGCTGTATCTGCATCTAGATACTCGTCACTCCTGGCGAAGTAGCATGACATTTTTCCATATAGACGAGGAATCAGCTGCATATCTATGCGTCTCAAAATTGTGCGTATGCAAGATAATCCTCTGCTAGTACTGCTAAAGAAGTTCAAGTTCTTCAGGAATCAATCATAATACATCTTAAATCTAAAACTTGGGGTCAAACGGCTCTAACACTTTAAAAACAAGAAATCAATCTTCACTTGAGAAGGCCTCCACGAGGACCCTATATATTCTTGATGCCTCCTCTAGTACGTAGGGCTGGGCCACTGGTGTTTTCCGATTCCCTATAACTACATGATAAAAGCCTTAACCTACTACTTATCCCTAAGCTTAATAACACAGAAGTACTCACCATCTTCATCAACTGATCATGAAAAAGAATTTAAGAAAGAGAAACCTCCACTATAATCTTAATCTCAGAGCCTGATAATTGAACACCTCACGCGCTCGCCTATGGCTAGCTACAACACAAGAATCTGAAGCAGCTGCGCAAGACAGAGAAGTCTGATTTTCGCCAAACGCACAACGTGCCACCTTTATTCCGTTCTCAATCGTTTCGACCGATCATTCTCCCCACGTTCTTGGCTGCCTTCCCTATCTACTTGGTCTCGTGTCGCAGAAGTCGTCGTCGTTGTTGCAGAAGTCGTCTCTGGCGAAGCTGATGCTCCTGCTGTTGCTGCTGATGGTGGTCCTGTCGCTGGTCCTGCCGTAGGCGGCTTGGGCTTTTTGTCTTGATTGACAACGTTAATATCGTTTTTGTCTTTATTTTTACTTTTATCCTCGTCGTCTTCCGAATCCAAGTCGCTGTCATACTCGTCATAGATACTCTTCGCTTTGGATCCTGTACGAGAAGATGTCGTTGTAGAAGATGTCGTTGTTGTAGCCGTTTGCTTTTGCTCCTGTTGAAGTTCTTGTGACTGGAGGTTTTTGGTAGCAGAAGTAGGTGCTGTAACTACTGTATCTTTAGGCGAGACTGGAGACGTTGTATCTTCACCTCCTCCTAGGCTTTTTCTAGTACCTCCAGTTGTACCTGCCGCTTCGCTCGTAGTTGGAGGATCCGCCTCGTGAATAGTTGTGCCATTCTTTTGTTCTGGAGACACGAGGTCCAGAACGGAAGCTAGTGAAGCTGAACCTGAAGAGTTCGCTTGCTTTTGCAGTGCGTCTAATATAGAGGACATCGACGACGTTGAAGTGGCGGCTCCTGTACCCATGATGCTCGTAGTCTGGCTCGTAGTCTCTTCTTCTCCCGAGGAGGCTCCTGTTGTATTTGAGCCAGCTACAACACCTTGCAGCTCTGGACCCCCTTCTCCCTGCCCTTCTTTAATCTCTTCCAAGATCGTTGAAGCATGACTGCTTTGCTCTTGGCCAGTATCCGGTGTGACGCGTTTTATTCTTTGAGCAGACTGGTGTGTTAGAGGGTCGTCATCCAAGTCCACGCCACTAGAACTGCTCTCGATCATACTTCGTTTTCGTGCTCCGCCGATGGGCAACGTCGGAGGACTGGGCTGCTCTTCAGGATGCTGATGTGTGGATAGACGGAATTTAATGAGATTTACCTAGGACGTTTCAAAGTCAGTATTTCTATGGAGTAAATTTTGAGGCAGTGACGGTTGATCTTTTATCTATCAAGTACCTAACTGATGCTCTGAATGAATGGGGCAGTGACGGTTGATCTTTTATCTATCAAGTACCTATACGAATACGAAAAACTGAAATTATAACCTAGTTGCTGACTGAAATATATATAAGAGGCACTACGTTGCTCTTCTTTCAGTGTCTCGCTTATTCTAAGTAGTTACTCGCTTATTTCAGTTTATCGAGTACCTGATGCTCTGAATCAATGGAATGTCCATGTCACCAGTAATGCCATTGAAAATTATCAAGAAGTATGCAGAAGTAGTACCCCAATGCTTCCCAACGGGCTCGCTAAGTGTAACGGATTTCCAGCACCTGATTGCGCATCCTTCGTCGGCCCTCTAGTACTAGCACTTCTAACACCTCCACTCGTGCTTCCCGTACTGCCTCCAACTTGTTCATTCAGCGTATGTGAGGTTCGGTAGTCGTGATCGCGCGCACCAGGTCGGCTCGGACCATAGGCAATATCACTAAGTCGTTGCCCTGGTCGAAATTCACCGGGTCTGCTAATGGCAGGAGACTGGGTTCTGGAGGTGAACTGGGCAAGGAGAGCACGGGTAGAGGTCCCGGATGGAGGTTTGTTGTAGGAGGTCGTGTTGGGAACAAATGGTGAAGATGTTGTTGAGGCTGTGTTCGTTGTGGAGGTCGTACTTGAGATTGAGGAGGGAAGCGCAGACGTCGTACTAGAGTAGGCGCCGCTGACGGAAGGAGGAGCTTCAGGTCCTATCATGTTGGAACTCGTGTTGGAACTTGTGTCGACGCCATCTTTTTTTAGCTGCTCACCATCAGCACCAGGTTGTGCCAAAGGACCAGGGGGTCCTTGAGGTCGGGGGCCTTCAAGAACGCCAGTGTTGCCTCCATTAGCTCCAGAAATATAATTACCTTGCTCATTTGAAGATGGCGGTGGAGGTGGTGGTGCTAATCCTGTCTGAACAGCTGGTCTTGGGGGGTCTGGACCTCCTAGAACCATCGCTATTGCCTGATTGGCTTCGGCGTCTTCGTCGGCATCGTCGTCTTGAGTCATACGCCGGTCCTTGACGAATTGTTCCACAGACAAAATCCTCTGGTCTCGGACTGGTCCTAGCTTACCTCCCGGGCCTAATCCTAAACCTCCACGAGCAGAAGGACCGATTTCGTTCTTGGGAAACAGAGAGGTAATGGCTCCTCCGGGACCCAGCCCCTTGGGAGGCATAGGACCTGGGTTTTCGTCGTCAGAGCTGAGCTCTTCTTCCGAGTCGCTGTAGTCCTCGAACCAAGAGTCGGGGACTTCGTAATTCGTCACTGTTTTGCCTCCCTTGCCTTGGGTACCGAAGCCGCGGGGACCGTTATTAAAGCGGTTGTTACGACCAAGTAAGGCTTGCTGCTCGAGCTCCCTGTAGTTTTTAGTAAGTTCGGTATTTTGATTAAGCTTATGCGCTGTTAGTTCATCTCAGTTTTTTCGTATTGTCGGAACAACCATGGAGGTTTGTTGAACAAACCGTGATAAAAATATGCTGTTCTTGTTAGCGAGCAAGAGGTCCTCGTATTCAGAGCAGCTTAATCGATGTGAGGACTCTACAAAAAATCAAAATATCAAATCTAGAGTTGTACTTTTCCTGCTTCACTTTATCTTCTTCCGCTTTCAGTATCGCCTTCCAGCTCCAGAACAGCTTCGTCAACACACCCAGCTCCAATGGGTTCCTTGGGGTGTAATCTCTGCCGGCACCATTGGCAGAGAAGGAGCTGTAAATCCCGCATCCAGCTGCTGGGTTTTCCGTATTACAAAAAGGTTCTGTGAAAACGTCCATAAAATGGGCAAAGATAAACTTCACTAGCTCGCGAATGCTTTGACTGCTATTACTTGACGGGTCCGATATTTGCGACAGCAAGGCGAGAATGGCGGAAAGAAGCTGCAGTGGATTTAGGATTGCGGTCAATTCGGGAAGATATTTTTGGTGTGTCTTCAGCCTGAAGACACAGGAAAAGCAATTACAAGGACAGGAAAATTAGAATTACAAGGACCATTTGTTCAACATAGTCGAGGACCACGAAGATCGTAGTCTCCTCGTTGGACTAGTAGCACAAGAACAACAAGCACTTTGCACTTACTGAAAAATCTCACATGATGTTGACATACCGAGTTCCCTGTCATGCGATTCTGCTTCTGTAGAGGTGCCAGCTGCTCTTTCAGGATTCGAAAAACCGGTCCGAAAACAGTGTCTGGGGTTTTCATGATGGCCCTGAAAATTATTTTCGCCAGACATAACAAGGGTCTAAGGACGCAAGTGAACAAAAACGATCTTATCTTGGATAAATCATGATTAAATTGTTTTGAAATAGAATAAAATCAAAATTTTTGAGTTTCAAATTGAAGTCCAAACTATAAATTTTGAAATTCAAGCTTGAAAAATCAAAATTTTTGATTTTATTCCGTTTTATTGAAATTCAATTTCTGGTGTCCCACTATTCGTTTCATTCCGTTTTATGGAAATTCAATTTCTGGTGTTCCACTATTCATTTCAACTGCATCTGGTATTTTTTTTTGGGAATATGACGATGTAGTGTATTTCTGATCTAGAAATAGTCTTAGTAAACTTGCATTTCCACGAAAGTCTAATATTACCGTGCTTCATAGGATTCTAGATAAGAATAAAAAAATTCACGGAGTAAAAAATCTATAACTTATTAAATGTGATTTAATCTTTTTTCCTTTTCCAAAATAAAACAAAAACTAAAAACAGTTTGTTACAGTTCAGAAAAAAAAACCCAAAACTGTACTGATACCTGATCAGCTGGTCGTTCTTTTTTTCGATGGCGGTGCGTATGAATTTTATGACCGTGATATGCAAGAATTTGCATGGCACATTGAGGAGTTTTGCTGCTTTTTCTACTGCTTGTGTAGTAACCAGAAATACCACTACATGGTAGAGATCGTGTTTGGATTTGCCCTGTCCACATGAGGACTTCTGCACGCCAGTGGCCAGGATATCGAGGATGCACTGCCGAGCGAAATTCTTGGCTTCGTCTGAGTTGGCGGTTGTGGGAGAGATTAGTGTGATCATGGTGGAACAAATGGTGGAACAAGAAGAAGTACTCCTACAATCAGGTGGTAGTAAGTTGTAGTGTGTGATAATTGATGGTGGAATGATCTAAAACAGCCTCGCACTTGAAGCAGTACGAGTAGAGAGAGACAGAATCGTGGTGCTGAATAAAAACGGTGAGTACCAGTCATCCCCGGGTCAAACATAGTAGCGTCGCGCAGTGCTGTTACGAGAGGCAGCATAACGCCGTGCTGTCGCTCCCAGACAATCTCTAGGAAGCCTTCTCGCTCAGATACCCCAATCTTCTGTATGCCGGCTGAAGTGGGTGGAGAAAAAGAGAGTGCGGACGAAGAAAAAGATATTATAAGGGCGAAGCTTGTTACAAATACAACCTTGTTTGGTTGTCGTTGAAAACAAGACAGAACAAGATCAAGATGTAATTTTTGTAGAGATGGAGATCATAATATATGCTTTATTGAAGCAGAAAGAACAATGCATAAAAACTACGAGCAGTCTACATAATTTACAGAGGAACTAAAGCACCACAAAACTGGTATGCTGTTAGTACTCAAATGCGAGCTTTCCGCTTGTAACATCATGAAAAGCTGAGGGTTATGCGCAGCGTCGAAGTCTAGAGTCCACCGCAAGACCTCCGATACTAGACTTTGCGTTGGCTGATCACTCTCGACTAAGAGAATTGAAGCAACCTTCTTCAGCCAGTCAGGATTCGAGATAGCGTACTGTTGCATTATTAAGCAAGAAATGCGTAGTGTTTGGATTTGGTGAAGCTTGTTGTTGTTCTATGGGTTTGTCATAATTGTCACATTCGTCATGATTGAAAACCTTGCAGTCTTATTTGTAGCACGGATGCAAAATAGTAAATTTGGTTATCATCTTCCTCTGCTTCTAGAAGATGCTTTTTCGAACGAACCTTACAAATAATACTACATCAATCTGCTCAACAACAATCACAAGGTGTTCTAGAAGAAGCTGCAACACCAAAAATTATCAGTACGTTCCTCAACAAGCTCGGATTGTGAAATGCGTAGAGCTGCAGGATGTCCAGCGCCACTGTCCTTGTAGTAGGATGTGGCGTTCTTCGGACTGGGAAATCGTCTACCAGGTCATTCACGTCATCTTCCTCGAGATCATCCGGAAGGTGCTGAATATCCGAGGTCTCAGGCGTGTCCGGCTCCACGATAAAGGGCAGAAGGTACTTAAAAAGCCGCTCTCTTTCGTAGCAAGTGCCGATTAGAAGACGGTGTTGAGGCGAAGGTGTAGAAGTTGTTCTCCAGATGAAGTTCTACTAGCTAGTTGTATATAAATATAATAGCGTAGTTTATAGGGGTGGCAGATCCGGGATGGGATGGATCGGATGGATCGGATGGACTTTCCACCATTTCAAGTAGGATCGGAAGAATCAGGGGGGTCCATCCGATCCATCCAAGTCCATCCTACATCCACCGTTCTATAAACTACTCTAATATAATGAATTTGTACAACAAGTTTCAAGTTCCTTCAAGTTCTTTCCGAGGAGTACAACGAAAACCTATTCACATCTTCAAGGGTAAATCGACTGAGGACAAGTGAGCTCAATGCTAGAAGACTTCCTCGTCATCCTCTACTTCTTCATTCTACTAGTCTACAAAAACCAAAAGAACCAAAATGAAAAAAACGACATTCTGAATGTTAAAAGATGAACTATGATTCTTCTTCTATACTAAGTCGTGTGTGATAATTTCACAAGTGAAGCACCTTCTACTTCATAAGTAAAGCCTATCCTTCTCGGAGTGAAAGACTCCAATATTTTGATAGCGCAGAGTTCGCAGTGATTCGGCAACAAAGTCCAGAGCTAGCCAGTCCTTGTTATCGAGTTGGTCAAAAAGCGCGCGAAGCACGCCTTTGCCTTCTTGAATGCACTCGATTAAGGACGTGAGGTTCTGACCCACGATGTGATTCAGGACGTTGGTGTTCTGTTGTAGTAAAAGTTGATGTGATGGTGGAGACGAGAGGTAGTTGTAACAAGGTTATGCTTGTGGATTTTTCCGTTAAAAGTTGTGATGGTGGAGACGAGAGGTAGTAACAAGGTTATGCTTCTTGTGGATTTTTCCGTTAAAAGTTGTGATGGTGGAGGCGAGAGGTAGTAACAAGGTTTTTATGCTTTCTCGCGAGGATCAACATAAACAGAAGTCGTGACCTCGAATACTAGAAGAACCGTCGTTTTTAGCACTGTTGTTCCTGCTTAGTCAATTCCTTTTTCAGCGAAGAAGTACATGAAACAAACGGACCACCCCTGCTGGGTAAGATGAATTATAGGTACTAGCTCTTCAGGCTACATCAAAGATAGGCATCAAGCGGCCGCAGGCCCTTTATTTAGCCGAATTAGCTGGTTCTGTTGATGGATTTAGCTGAATGTTGAAGGTTCCGCTTTTGGGTGGATGTTCGCTCTTACAACAGGCTAGTACAGTAGTAGTAGTGTACCCAATCTTGGGGTAGAGTACAAAAAATCAAAGAATACCACATCATCCAACAATCTGGCCATCGCGACGTCCCTTATGTACTGCACTCTGAAGTTCAAATCGATCAACTTGAGTGTTTCGTCGTTCGCAAAATTTACGACTCGTCTATAGCGCACGACCCGCTTCAGAACTTGGCGATGATTCACCTTTCTGGACAGACCGGGGTCCCACTCCATAATCCAAAGGATAGTTTCCCAATGCTTCGCATCCAACATCGCTTTGACCAGGTTCTGGTCGGCTAGAGTGAACATATTCCTGACGATTTCGAACAGGAGTCGTTTCTTGTGCTCCGAAGGAGTGAGAATCAGTTCGCCGGTAATTATGAAAAGAAAATCTGTTATCATTATCAAGTTTCTTAAGTGGAAAAGTACGATAATGATAACAGATTTTGGTTTCATAGTAATAGCATTGGTCGGAGGCGGATTCTTTTGCTTTTGTGGGGACGAGTTGGCGGACAACGTCGTGCCAGAGGACTTCTGCTCCTCCAATTCTAGCTCTTCCGCTTCAGCGGCCATTTGGTGGAGGTCAGCAAACCAAGAGGTTTCACCACACTCCTGACTGCACAGTCTTCGATTGTTCACCGTGATTCCGCCAATCTCTAGAACTTGGGGACGCAGATTAGAGAGAGAACGATCGATGAAAGCTACTAGTAGTGCTGCAACTACGTGCACTACGCACATCAACGCCGCGTTGTCAACATAATCAACACTTTAGAAGTACTGAGGTTGATTGCAAAAATCATGTAAATGATTGTTCCAACATGAGAAGATGCTTACAACTGACAAGTTTGTTGAGTTGTTCAATAGTACAAGACCGTGGACGAAATGGAAGTGATTTAGAACTATATACTAATACATCTTCATCAACATGGAAGTGATTTAGAAATAATACATCTAAGTACTTCATCATCTACTAGTGCATAATATGGGTGGAGCCAACTACCTAACTATGAAAAGAAAAAAGAATTGTATGTAGATGCATAATATTTGTGGTGGAGCCGACCTAACTAGAAAAAAGACAGACCAGAGGAAGATATAAAGAGAAAAGGGTAAATATCAACAAGTATCCTAAAGTGTCCTGCTAACTGCATAATATTACAAACAATTACTTTGCGTATAAATCATAAAAACATTCAACCCTCCTTGGGCATTTAGCTTCCCCGCGAGCTGTTGTCTGGATATGAAGTTCGTGGCCAAGGTTGCAATCACCTGAGACGCCACTTCTAATGAGTCGTCGTCTAGCTTATCCGGCAAAACCTTACGTCGTGGCTTTTGCAGCGCGTGCTGGAGTTGCATCCGTCTATCGTGGGGGAGACTGGAGATGTTGCCTGGTCGTGGACATTGGGTTAGCCATTGATGGTAGAATAGAGCAGATGTCATGTCATGGAACCTTGTTTGTAGCTGTGCATGTCTACCTGTGAGGTCATCCAGTAAATGAGTACCTCCTATTGGAGCGAGGAATGATAGTTTTTTAACACAGGAGGATGCACAGCTTGCCTGGAGGAAACCGAAACCAAATTAATAAACAATGGTGGAGCCATCAACCCAAGTAGGAAAGATTCAAAAAGGTAAAGATAGGATAGGATATTGTGGTGCTATTGCCCACTCTACCCAGATCGTGCTGAGATGCATTAGGACTAACAAAAAAGTGGCCATCTAGTTTAGGATCCATTTCTTCTAGGCGCCAATCCATCTATTCTAGGCGCCAAAGGATCATCCGAAACCAAATATTATGTTATAGAGGAAAAAAATAGTGACGAGAATTATGATCATGAAGATACCTATCGGATTCCCAATGCACATGCTAGGACTCTGCCAATTTTGATTGTTCAATGCCTCATACAAGGGTGCAGCGTCTGTGGCCTTCTCCAACGAAAGCGCGTAGTCGTAACCAGTGTGAAAATCTTCCCACACTATAATCGTGTCCTTGCTGGAGGAGACGCTACCTTGTCAGATTAGAGCTAATTATCTGGTGAGGGGAGTAAGCTATCTGTTGAGTTGAGCTATTCGAAAAACTGAAATAAGCGAGTAACTACTGAAAATAAGCGAGATACTGATGAGAAGGAAGAGTAGCCCTGTCAAAGCTACCTTCCTTATTTCAGTCAGTAACTCGGTTATTTTCAGTTTTCGAGTACGTTGCGTCTTCTATTCAGAGAAGATTTGGTCCATTTCATTTCCAACCGAGGAGCACTGGTGGCCATCTAGTAGAGGTGATCTAGATTCTAGAGGGAACTAAATATTAATCCTGATCTGCTAAGGTTATCTAAACATCACGACTGAGAAGTATGTATAATGCTAATGAAAATGAAGCCACCAACATCAAAAATATCGACTCAACAAGCCATAAACTCTGTTCGTCGTCACTGGCGTTGCTGCTCTGGTCTCCTTGCAAAATGTAGCTAGCTGGCGGCAATATCAGAAATTCCTTGATCAGTCTCGGGGGCAACGTGTCGGAGTGGACTTGCAAAACACCACGTGAACATGGAGGCGGGCCTCCTCCTTCGGGTGCGTTGTTTTGTCTTCTAAAAAATGGGCGTCTTTTCGCTTCCCTCAGATCCGCAAAAACGTATCCTGTACCTAGATCTTTCCATTCCTGTCTACCAGTGTTGTCATCCGCATCGAACTCGTACAATTTACACCGAAAACTGTAGTCTCCTAGGCCGTCCATATAGTGAGATGGTAGACCGTCGAGAATGACAGATGAACTTGAAGTAGATGAGGATCCCCCATGATTTTGTTCGCCTCCTGCTGTATTTGCTCGTTCTCTTGAACCTGCAGACCTGCTAGATGAAGATGTGCTGGCATTGATGTTGCTTGGACTCCTACTCTGACCTCTTAATCTAGTAGGTCCCTGCTCTTGTTGTGAGGGTAGGCTGCCTCCGCCAAGGGCGGTGATGATTATTTGGTCTACGTTAGAATCGGACGAGGTGCTGGAAGAAGTGTTCATCGTCGAAGATGATGAAGCTTGTTCTCCTGCGGCATTTAGTGTAGCTCCTCCTCCAGAACCCACGTCCCCATCTTCGTTTAGCTCTTCGGGAGGAGAGAGGGGAACTTCTGAGGATAGAGTTCTGACTTTGATATCTACTGGACTTCCATCCTGATCTCGGTCCTGCTCTTCGTCCTCGTCGTGCGGTCTAAAATCTACTCCCCTGTCGTCATGCGAGAGATTTCTGACGCCTAGTGATGGCGGGACACCATCTCTCAACAGAGCAGAAGACGAGGAATTGCGCGACGTAGGGCTCAGTAGTTCGACATCCTGGACGTCTTGCAAACCATTATTTGCGTTCCCTGTTGGAAGTTCGCCGATCATGATTAGAAGAGGCGTTTTCGCCCGTTCGTAAACGACCGAAAATAAATTGTAAGTTCTTGGGATAAAAAGATTAAGATTAAGATTATATCTCCAACATTTATTATAATCAGAAGAAGTTGTATGCCATTTTTTTCCACCATAACATGAACCCTCCGTGAGCTGAGCTATCTTCCATCGGCTGTAGGTCTGCTAGCATTTGCTCCCCATCTGCCATCTCAGCATCTTCATCGGCATCCATCTCAGCGTCTTCCTGTTCATCTTCCTGTTCGTGTGGAAGCGGTAGTTGTAGTTCTTGTTCGCCTCCTGTTCCTCCTGTCGTGGTCAAAATCTCCTTCTCAAGAACAGTAGATCGTGGAGCAGTAACTTGTGGACCGAATAAAACGGCGTCGTCCTCCATAGCCGCAACCCCAAGCTGTTCGACTTGTGTCTGTATTCGTTGCAAATCGGCATCCTCTAGCTCTCTGGCAGTAGCATCGCTGACCTCTTGGTTCAGCTGTTTGTTGCCCTCGCCGGTCCCGGTCGGAGCAGCTCCAGCTGTAGTGGCGGCGTTATTTGATGCTAGTACTGCTGGAGGTCGAGGTCGTGGAGATGTTGGTCTAGCTTCTGCATTAACTTTAACAGCATTTTCTTGCTCGAGTCCTGATGAAGCTTCAACTGCTCCTGCAGACGTCTCTTCATCTGCTTTAACACCAACATCTAGTAATGTGGCCGCCTTCATCCCGTTTCCTGCTGCCAGACGAGAACTGATTTCCTCCCCCATTGAAGTTTCACCATCTTGGTGGACTCCTTTGCTTGGTGGATTTGAAAAATTTTCATCAATTTTTGATACCTTTCCCACATCTTCTCCATTCCGCTGTCTTTCTTCAGGTGAGGACTCTTCAGCCCCTCCTGGTCCTGCCTCTACAACTTCAGGTCCTCGTGGTGTAGATGAATCTGCACCAGCGGTGATGCACTCGACAGTACTACCCGCATGATCATCACTTCCTCCCGCAGTCATCTTTCTGCAGAGTCCTCGTCGTACTAATGCAGCCGTCGACCCGACCCACCTCCTCGTGTGCACAGGAATTATAACTGCAAGGGCAACTACAAGTGAGTTACCGCCAGTACTTCTAGAGGTCTAATTCTGTCCTCCGGCAGACATCGCCAGCGAAAGGTTAGCTGCTGTTCCTCGAGTTGGACGTGATGAACGACGAAAGAACGTCGCAGAGCATATTTCTTTTCTCTACAACAATATTAACAAAGACGAGCACCAGAAGAACAACTTCAAGATACAATTTCAGATGGAACAAAATCCGAACATGAAGATGGGCACCCTGCTGCAGGCCTACACGACAGCCTAATCGTGACCTCGGATCAACATGCACAACACCATTGTAGCCACTTGTTCCCTGTGGTCCTGCATTATTAAAGGACGTACTAGGTAAGTAAAAAGACGAGGCCAAAAAATCATCTAGGAAAAATACAGATACATCATCGTCCTCAAGAAAAAACAGAAGTGAACCTCAGCAAAGTACAAGAGTGGATCGGCAGAGAAGAAGAAAAGGAGCGGACAATTTCCTCCAAAGATCCAAAGACACTAGACCGGAAATTCTACTACGAATCAGTAGAACAGGCGGATTAATAAAGCATCCCAATACAATACAATTAATCTCGCGCAAGGGACTTGTTGTTTCTATTTTGGTTTGTAGAGTAGTGCTTGTTCTGGACCGAATTCCCTTTACAAGGGAGAACCAGCTTGCTCTTCTTGTAAAATATTAATGCTGATCTTCATGATTCTTCTACTTTTTGAACAATTTCTCCAGTACACAGCATCAGTGCTCTGGAACAGACGAAGACAAAAGGGAACAAGTGCTCCGGGGTTTGTCCTGACCGTGCTGGAATTCACACATTTCGTTCTTGATTGTTCGTCTTAAGTAGAACAGCTCTTTGGTTTTCTTTGTATTAAAGTAGAACTAGTAGTAGAACAACTAGTACAACTACTTTTACATTTATTAGATTCCTGATCATGAGAGTCCCGCAGGTGCTGTTGCCACTCTGAACAACTGTGAAAAAAAGAAGCTTGCGAAGGTAGCGGTCAGACAGACGACGTTAAAAGGCATCGAAAAGTCTGGCATTTGGATCATCACCAATGCACCCTCTGTCAAATGAAGGGACGAATGTTGGTAGAAATTGTTGTCGGAGTCCTGAACATGAGGCGGCGGCTGCTCCTTTATGTTTTTTACCATCATATCTAGTATTTTGTCTACTTTCTCTGTAGTTGTACTACTCGTCTCTTCTTCCTTGTACTTGTTCGACGTGGTGCGAAGATCATCTAGTAGATTTTGTTCTCTAGTAGAAGTGGATGAATTATCTTCATCTACATCCACTACTTTCCAAGCAGCTGCGCCAACATCAAAGCCTTTCTCTGCAGCGAAGGAGAAATCGTCCATGTGGACAAATCTTTTGAGTAGTTGCACACGGAAAGAGACGCTTGTCGGAGTCGGAGGTAACGTTTTACTAGGTCGAGATGATGAGAACAAAGGTGCTGTTGTTCTAGAAGATGTAGTTTGCGTTTCTCCCAGTTGTACTACTTGTTCTTGTTCTAGTTGTTCCAATATTTTCTTCGCATCAACAGAAAGGTCAAACACGAGTTGCGCTTTTCTTCCTGTCCGTGTTCTCAAGTCTAGATTTAGTGCTTGTAGAGCCGCTTTTCCTGAGAGGGTCCTGGTTCTGGTGTTGACCTGTTGTTGTTCTCGAAGATGTTGATCATGTTCTACTTCAAGAAGAACATCAACAGCGCAATTTACTATCAATTCTGCTGTATGCCACAATGGTTGCAGAAAGTAAGGCAGCGACTCTGTTACTTCCACAACTCGGCGAGCATAAGTTAAAGCTCAGCCTTCAATGGTCACTGACTCTGAACGGAACGGACCCCCTTCAAGGCTCTCCCCCTTCCCTTCGTTTTCCCCCCCCATCTTTCCTCAACGGGTCGCCTCTTCGATCTCAGTGACCAACCCCAATCTAAATGATACCATTGAAAGCTGAGCCTTAAATAAGGATCTAAATTTCCTACTCTCAAGCTCCATGTGCCGTAGCTGCGCGCACCAGAAGAAGCTGGAAGGATTTCGCGGAGCACGGTTTCTTCGTAGCCATCACCGCTACTTCTTGCTGGGGCTTCTCTCTTCTTGGGGCTTCCCTGGTGCTGAAGAAGCTCTCGGAGTTTGGCTGGGTTTTGAATTAGGAGTCCGTCTAGTTTGGAGTTGAAGATGCGATTTCTCTTGTGCTGCTGCCCCAATAGCTTGATTTCACGTTCTTTCGCGCCATTCTGCGTCCCAACAAGAAGAGCATTCTTGATCCGTTCGATGTCCTTCATATTCTTTCCTCCAGGAGTGCTCAGCACTTTCTCTTCTCCATAAAATAACAGATTGGGCGGCCACACGCTGATAGGGCATCTTGAAAAGCCTCCGTCTTTCATCCCACCACCCAGTGCGTTCAAGATACTCCCAAAATAGTTCTTGGATTAGAGCTATCGCCTTCGCGTCCCTGAGAGCATCCTTATCTTCTTTTTCACAAGTAGAAAAGAGGATGGTGCTGAGAGTGCTCTACTAACGGTAGCCACCTTAATTGGAGTAATCCACCTCTCCAGAAGTTGGAGTTTGTTGAGTTTCTACTCCTGCAAACATCAGTGTCTTCTTTTCCACTTGTGCTGTGATCGTAGCTTCAAACCCTCCACTACGACTGGCGGATAAACGGATAGAAAAATAACCAGCAGTGGCGAACGCGACTGGCGCAAGCAGCATCTGACCCAGGCCTGCGTCTCCGCGACAGGGTAGTAACCTCAGCAAAGGCGTCAAGTTCTCAGTGCACACTGGTTCGTAAGGCAGGGTCATGTAGAGCAGAGAACGAGAAGAAACAAGATCTTCATGTTGAGAAGATTCGTGAACAAGATCTTCATGTTGCTGTTGTTCCGTAGTTCTTGTAGAGTCCGTAGTTGTAGAAGCACTTCTTGACGAAGATGAATTATATGCCCTACCAAAAGATGCTCTTCTTTGCTCCACCCTTTCCACAGGTTGAATCCATTCGAACCCTGTATGACCAGTATCCATAGCCTCGAAGCTGGCGCACAACAACCCTGCCAACTGGAATACGAGCTTGCTCCAGTCTAGATCGGCTCGTGCCACGGCAGATCTAGATGAAGATAGGGTTTTGCTGGTACTTTTCCATCTCGAAGAAGCGATAAGTGTGGCTCCAGGTGGCTGAGAACGGAAAGCACCTCCTTGTGCTCGTCCAGCGCCACGACCATCGTTAGAAGTGATCCTCCCTTGTGTCAGCGTGGCATCGAAAGCACCAAGATTTTCATCGGAGGCGAAAATTTGTGCTATAGACTTCTGGAAAAAACGGGAACGGATGGACGAGGTAGAGTAGCCAGTAGAGCTAGTAGTCCCTCGGATACTTTCAGTAGATGTAGGACCAGTAGTACTTATTTCTGCCTTTGTCGAGAACGAGAAATGCAGTAAAAACGCATCTTCAGCCCCACTGCGCACAGGCTTCACATGCAATTCCTCTTTGAAGCGGATCCTTGTGGCAAGCGCTACTAGGACGCTCACACTCTCCAACAGGACCACAACAAGAGGAGCAGAAAGAGGGGTCATTTTTTTGTTCGCATCAGATGAAGATGGGGCAGAAGCAAGTTCTTCTTGAAAAAAAAGAATAAAAGATATTAAGGTAAATCCTCAGCACAAGGAAGACGAGGATTGATGGATGTCGCACTTAATCTCGTTGAGCAACACGCGTCCTCAGGTGCTCAGGAAGTGTCGCCGTTTGATCAGCAGTAGAAACATGGATCATTGTCCTGTACGTCTCGCTGCTTGGTACAAGAATTCCAATAAACCAGCTGGAAAGTATGTTTCCAATGAGTAATTGTCTTTTCGTCGCTATGCGCGAGTTCGAGTTCTATAATTGCTAAAGTTCTGTTTCCATTCTGCATCTTGCAGTCGCGTGATACTATTGCTAAAATTCTGTTTCCATTTGATGTGGGCGTCTGTTTCCATGATTTGTGTGCGTCATCTGCTAGAATTCATAAATGCCTGTATTCTCAAACTGAGTTGAAGATAAAAATCCATTCTACAACTATTCGCTAAAATTCTGTTTCCACTGCATCATCTTCAGCATCTTCCCCACATTCAGATTCACGGTGTGCTAAAATTCTGCCTCCATCCAGTGCACTTGCACCGACTTGCGTTTCACGGTGTGCTAAAATTCTCTCTCCATCCGGTGCACCCAATCTCATGTCCGCACAATTCCAGTTTCAGATAGTCCGTCGTGGCCTTTACCATATGGTTCACCACGATTACGCAACAGCTATGCAGCCTATGCGAGATAGAAGCTGGATGTTAGAGATTGTAGAGTAGGAGCTATCTAAGAGGATGTTGGGAACAATGGATTGCATTTCTTTCCTGCAGGAGCATCCACCTTCCTTTTCGTCGTGTTGGTTTTCATCATTATCAAAACTAAAAATTTATTTGTCAGAAGATTTAAATTGATGAAGATGCACTACTTACAAATACAACATAGGCCAACACAGCTTCTTCACAACTTCTGACTTTGAATTCATTCCCCCACAAGTTCAATTGGACCAATCTTAATCACTCGAATCCGCACGATGTACATCGACTCCTGCTGACGATTTCATCACTTTTTGGACATTCTGGGTGAAAGAGACTGCGTCCTTGTTCTTCCAACACACTTCTGCGTCCTCTAGACAGCACTTCCGACAACTCAGAGGTGCTTGGAACTCGCAGTAGTACTCGCGGAGCACATGCTTCAAAACGTCGCCACCCACAGAACACACGTCGGGAGGAAGTTGCTTCTTCTTGTTAGAACTACAACTATCTTCAAAATCCATCCGCAGCAGCATCTTGGGCCGTGGTCTCCTTTCCCCTTTAAAAACGGGACCAAGTAGATGACAGGGAAGATGGATTTCTTGTACTACCCTTAATCTTGGGAGATAGATCATGGAAGGGATTGTCCTGGGTCATTTCTACCGTTTCATCCTCGTCTTGGTCTTGAGTCCGTCCATCATAAGGATGGTGGAAAAGGGCTGCGACCTCCCTTCTTGACGTCAGGAAGTCCGCTACTTGCTGCATCGTGCCTAGGGGTGATGAAAGAGGGAGACTTGTTGCATCGTGCCTAGGGGTGATGAAAGAGGGAGAAAAATGAAGATCACGTGAAGTCCGCTACTTGTTGCATCGTGCCTAGGGGTGATGAAAGAGGGAGAAATGTTGAAGAACTTCAAGAAGTGCGCTTATGTAAGAACTAATGTAGATCCTAACGAAAAAATACATCAAACAAAAAGAAACAAGAATTCTTACTTAAGAAAAAAAAGCAACATCAACTACGTACATGTCATAAAGAATGTTTAGGACCACCTCAGAAGTGTTTAGGACCACCTCAGAAGTTGTGTTTAAAAAGAGGACCTCAAACTCAAAGATTCCATGTAGGTCATAAATATTCTTGGTGCTCCAGCAAAAATTCATGCGTTTGCACTATCCCATAGATATTCGGCAGGAGACAAATCCCATGTGACGGCGAGATCCCTGTCACATGTATTGGTTCTAGGTGCCCGAATGTTAGAGTTCCTTGCTCCGTAAGTTGAAATAGAGTCATGTTGGTCTTTTCCTTTGTTACTTCTACTTGTAGACAGATCTTTTCCAACACCATTAAAACTGCTGTTAAACAAGGAAGCTCAGAAAGAACTATCCCCGGAAAGAATGAAGCTGGTGCCTCTGAATGTTAGAGCAGGATAAGTTGAAATAAAGTCATGTTGTTCTCGTCCTTCGTTACTTCTACTTGTAGTCAGATCTTTTGCTTTTCCAATAAGTATCGCCTTAACAGACAGCTTGTATCTTCATCGCCTTCATGTTGTTCGTCACCGACTTTATTCCTTTCCAGAAGAGCATTGTCTCTCCTCCTGTCCTTGCTCTCTCCAGGTGTTCGTTAGACCGTAAATACAGATATTCAGCATCTTTAGTAGTCTGTCATCTTTTACATGTTTTGCCCTTAAAATAGGGGGCAAGCAAAGATGCATCGCAAGCTGAATTACGGTAAGCCTTAAGTTAGGAGGTAATCACCAATATCCCGATACCCTATGGGATTCGGCAACAACTCTGGAGACTTGCGACTTGCTTTTCGTGACATCGACGACCCTACTGAAGAAAATCGACTCCTCCGTGACAAAGCCCTTACTGCTGAAAAATGCGTTGTCTCCTTTGCTCTGAAATCGAGAGGGTCTTGCTTTTCGTCGTCGTGGCCACCAAGAACGTAGTTGTCGTGTAAATTATGTCCCTCTTCCACGCTAGTGCACGACCGCGACACTGCGTACACCGTCTGCACTGGGTTCGAGTCTTTACCACCCAAATAAGGGTCTACGGTGATCCCACCAGGTATTCCAGAACCATGGTACAGCCATCTCATTTTTTCCACTACTGCAGCGTTGCGGAGGAGGCGGTGTATTTTGGGAGGCTTCAACATGGTGTTTTTGTTATTAGACCTACCATTTAAATCCATCTTCAGCCGCATCTTCATGCCCCTTTTCCCCTTGAAAACGGGAGCAGGATGCTTCTGAAAGAAAATGGGAGTCCATCCGATCCATCGCCCAAGTCCATCCTACATCCGTTCTATAAACTACTAGCCTTAATGTAAGTACTAGCAACATCAACTTGATCATGATCTACTAGTACCGCCTGTAATGGTCCGCGTGTCTTTTCGTCAAGAAAGGTATACACTTCTCGATGCTTCTCAGCTGCTTCTCTTCGTCTTTCTTCTGTCAAGGGATCTTCGATTGGGAAGATGCGTCTTGATGATGTTGTTTTGGACGAGGAGCTGGACCAGGAGCTCCTGCTAGAAGTTGCACTTCTAGCATCTATATTTAGAGCTCACCCTAAGGCTAAGGCATCATGGGAAGTGTAATTCATGATCTTACAGCTGCACCCTTGAAAAGTATGCCAGAGTATCGCACTGGGATACAACTCCCCCACATTACGTCGCTTCAAGGATGCAGTCAAAGAGGCTGATGCATTAGCTAGTACAGCCTTAATAGAAGTACATCTGGGGAGTCTCCACCTCTCCGTGGCCACCTCCATTTGGACCAATAGGAAGGGTAGAATGGTGACCTTCTATCATGTCTCCTTTTTGTTGACGCTTTAATACTTCTATCATGCTTCCGTATCCGTGTGGACGCTATAATACGATCGTGTCTCATACTATCATTAGAGGTAGGCTTTTGGTGCTTGCTTACCCCGCTTTTTATGCCTTTCTCCCTTAGGAGAGGCATAAAAAGCGGTAAGAAAAGCACCTTTAACCTACCCTTAATATCATGCTTCCGTAGGCGTATCACTTCCATCTGGCGCCATAGTTGTGGCGCAAGTTTATTCAAGTGGATCACGCGCCGTTTTAGACTGCTCTCCTTGATCTTTCTCGACGTCATGCATGGATGATTCTCGTCCAAATCTGGGAAGAAAGGCGCGGAAAAAAAATTCTGCTGTTGGTCTTAGAAGATGAGTGAGAGTTGTTGACGAAAGCAGATGATTATTCTAGTACCTTCTCAAATTTTGCATGCTTTTCTGCCGGTGAAGATGGTACAGCAACCGTAGTTGTACGTGATCTATAATACATCACAAACAAATTCAAATCTCGTACTATCCTCCATTCTTGAGGGAAAGAAGATGAAGTTTATTGAGTTTTCTGTTTCTGGATTGTAGGTGTCTTAGTCCATTCGTAATTGAAAAGCCTTTCCAGGGGCTTCCTATGATGCTGTGGAAATAGCATCTCTAGGAATGGTAGTAAACGGGAATCACAGATCTCGAACTCGTGGGGTAAGCGTTCTAGTTTCACATGCCTCTTTGCTGCTACTTCGAACTGAAAGGAAGTATCAAATTCGAAAGCGCTGTTGTCCTCGTCGAATAGTACTGGTGTTGATGTTGCTGAAGAAGCGGACGAAGGAGCGGACATCATCAATGGTGCACCTCCTGATGAAGTTGTTGCCGCATTCGTACGAGTCGAAGAAGCATCGCTGTCACCACTGAGTAGAAACTTCACTAATCTTTGAAGTGTGTCTTGAGGATTCCGCTTCAGTTGTTCGTTTGGGAAGTACAAAAAATTCTCTAACG
The DNA here is from genome assembly GCA_905178165.1 of Amoebophrya sp. A25. Classification (NCBI taxonomy): domain Eukaryota; class Dinophyceae; order Syndiniales; family Amoebophryaceae; genus Amoebophrya; species Amoebophrya sp. A25. The sequence continues at coordinate 450,515 of CAJINU010000040.1, forward strand.
GGATCGCATTACGAAATGCTCGACCATACTTCTCCAAGAACTCTTCTATATTAGTATAACCTTTGTTTCTCCTACATCGATGTTCTTGTTGATCCCTACTTCTCGATGTAGAGGAGCCTCCTTCTGCATGAAGATTGTTCCAGGACGTCGACGTATGAGAGTCCCCTACATCAACATGAAGATCCGCCCTCGCCTCTAAGGACGTCCTGGTTTGATGGACTCGAATTCGTATGATCCGCTCAGCCACCTGCTCTGTCATCATCATTTCCGAGATAACCTCACTGGTCTCCTCCGAATCCGCCTCAGGTAGAACGATATCTTCCCCATCCGCATTGCGGTATGAAGATTCTTCATTCAACCAAGCGTGATAAGCGTCAGGGAGAACTTCTGCGAAAGGGACGACTATGTTGACGTCACCTACTAGTTTGCCTTTGACCCCTCCAGCAGGCTCCTGCACTACAACACAAGGCAGGTGCGGTAAGACACGTTTCACGTAATCGAAAAATTTGGAATCCAACTCTATTTAGAGGTAGGTTTTTGGTGCTCGCTTACCCCGCTTTTTATGCCTTTCTCATCCTAAGGGAGAGAGGCATAAAAAGCGGTAAGAAAAGCACCTTTGACCTACTCTTAATCTATGTTGAGGTTTTCTGCATCTTCTCCTGGGCTCTTCATCTCAGCAGCTACCAAATCATCGAGATTCACCGAAACCTGCCGGGAAGTGCCTCCTGGTGCCACGACCTCAGCAATCATCCGCTTCACCAAGCTTCTAACGATTCTGGTAAAGACAACTTCTTGCTCACTTGGTAGAGACGGAACCGTTAGGATTTTCATCGACGTCTGTATTAGAGCGAGGATTTCGGGAAAATCCTACATGATACAGCAGCAGCAACATCATCTCCCTTTTCCCTTTGAAAACGGGGGGACCAAGCACGATGCCTGGGAAGATGGATTCGATTTCTTGTACTAGCCACCTTAACTGTATCTGTTCGTGGAGGAGGCCTACGCTCAAGTGTATAGGATCGTCCCAGTGCATGAGCCATGGCGTCCCCGCATGCATCCAGCTAACCATCATCGAAAGCGGGTCTCGGATTGCGAATATTAGAGTATTTGATAGTTGTTCCCCTTGATGTGTGACTAAATCCGCTTCTGCTTTGGTGTAAAGACGTTTGTCGCGGCACTGCGAGTGTTGGGTTATGAACTACAATCGGGTAGAAGTAGTAGTAGGAGTGTACTCTGATGGAGTAGTTGCATTAGTACTTTGAGAGCCTTAAGAATAGGATTTTTAGTTTCCCAGGATCCCGCACACGGTGTTTCACGAAGTGCAGGACTTCAGAGGATAGGGCAAGTAAAGGATCTTTGATGCCGAGGATAATCTTCTTCTTGCTCTTGTCCTTGCTTGATGCGGTTGTGGTTGTCATGGTTGTGGTTATTAAAGAGCGAGTCTCATCTTTGTCCGCGGTCTCCTTCTCTGTCGTTGTTGTAGTCAAACAAGATGCATACTTTCCGTCCTGCTGCTCCTGCTTGCACCCGTTCTGCTGCTGCTCCTGCTTCCATAGACTATTCCTCTTCTGAGAAATCCCCTCTTCATAGTGCTTCCACCATTGTTCCTGGTACTCGTTGCGCCGAATCCGCCCACGCCAGAAAAAAGTGTCTTCTTCGTTCATCAGGTAAATGCTGGGATGTTCTTATGAAAGGAACACAGTTGCGTGCAACTCGTCAAATATTAAATACTTAAGGTCAAGGAAGTTAAAGCTAGCTAGTAGTATTAAAACTGTAGCTAGTAGAAGTAGTGATAGGACGAGTAGGATTTTTGAAGTGAAGAAAGTGTGGAAGGACAGGAAGTACTAGCTAGATTCAGATTTAGAAGGGCTCCCGCCTCAGCACTGCGCATTGTTGAGCTGATTTTCTGACGATGAGAACACTTTTTCGTCGTTTCATAGTTGTCGCAGGTACGAGAGCAAGCTGCTTGTTCCGGATTGTGGGAAACCTATGATGAGAAAATCGAGAGGCATGTAGAAACAATCAAAATCTTCCGCCATCTCCGATCGCAAAGCCAGAGCGTCACGTCTTGGCAAAGATGTTCCAAAATTTTTGCCGTCATTTGGAACATAGGAGACGACGTCGAGAATCTTCAACAGCAACAGGAGAGGACGTCGAGAAAGTACTAGCAGGAGCTGCATCCTGGTGGATAGGATAGGAGCTGGCTCGCCTCAAGGACTATGCATCTATTCACGACTATGCATTCACGACTATGCATTTTATTCGAAAGCTACAGATGTTCTTGAGACTCGGTCGCACAGCGCAGCCTCTGCTACTTGTAGTCAGAAATTCTCTCCATTTTAGGAGAGGATATGATCATAAACAAAAAAAAAAGATCTTTGGAAAGTTGAAACCTTGAATGCTTTGCTATATGGTCGCGCTCTATGAAACCTGAACCCACGGCGTAAGTCGTGAAGATCGTCTACTCAAGTTCACGGGCCTCACTCTTTTTTTTGGTAGCCTAAGGTAGGGTGATGCTAGGTACAACGGCTTCGCGAGAGGTAGCGTATAGGTCTGTTGTCATTCCTTGTAGTTCTGGATGGTCGTTGTCATTCCTTGTCTCTAAACAGGGCAACGAATCCCGAGAATTGTCTCATTCTCCTGGACCTAGTGCCACGACCTACATGAAATAGTAAGCCATCATCGTCACGTCTCAAGTGAATATTGCACTGAATCACCGGCAAGACGAAACATTTCCTGCGGCGATAAAATGGCCGAAGAAGTGTATAACCCATACGGGTGAAGATACGTGGATCAGTCACAATCTAACACTCCAGATTGTCTCATTCTCCTGGAACTAGTACCACGACCTACATGAAATAGTAGGGCAACGAAGTACATGAAAATCTATTTCTTCTAGGAGGTGGACGTGTACCTTCTACTCAATCATCTTGATCTTCTACTATCCTAAGAATCAATCATCTTGAAGATCTTCTTTTTAGTTATTCCGGGGTCACCTGCTGACGATATTAACGTTGTAGTATCAAACTGTGACTTGAACTTGATCAAAAATCACATGTTTTTGGATGATCAAGTAAGTGCTATCTATTTCTCGATTTGATATAATTGCAAAAAGTACTAGCCATACCATCATGTTGGTGTAAACAAAAATACTACCACTTCTTTTACTCATCATTCTTGATCTTGTTTGTGTTGGAGTTTCATCTAAACGAAGATAGTGGTACTAGTAATCTTCTTCTCCTTCTTAATTTTGAAAAAATAAATCCCTTCTGGTAATCATATTTGAAAAAATTTGAACATCAAAGGCGGGAACCACGTCGAACCAGCAAAAGATAATCACTTAACATTGAACTGGTAGTGGACAGCTAGACCTTGTTCTACTTCTTCTTAACCTAATATTTAGCCACATTCATCTACTTGATCCTTCTTTCAGCACATCTTCTTACTATTATCTTCTATCAAGCTTCATCTTGACGACCGTTACTTCCGTGAAAACGTTGTAGAAGAGGACACCTACGTACAACTCTCAGCGACTACGTAGTGTTTTCCAGGTCTTCTACGACTACGGCGTCAAAATCGATGAGGTTGTTAGAAGGGTTTAGGGTGGTTCGGGCTAACCTGACTTCGATCTGTACCGTCAGAGCGGTTCTTCATTCGATCCGAGGAGTCCTACTTATAATTTATTGATCCAACTTATTATTTAAGTAACAAGAAGTACTTACTTATCAAGTAAGTAGATGTACTTAAAGTAAGTAGATTCACTTCCAAGTTCTTAATGCCATTACCTGCAGAGCTGGCGGAAGGATGCATTTCGACTCTGTCTGTTTCTTTTTCATCCATGATGATCTCTGCCCTTTGATTAGAGTCAGTGTATTCCTCGTGTTGAGAAAAGTAGTACGACTAGTTCGTTGTACAGGGCAAAAGTAGGGTCGTGCCAGCTGCAAGATGTCGAGATAGATGTACGATCATCCACCCACTGACTTTATTATCATTATCATGATTATCATCATTATCATTCTTATTATCATGCTTATTCTTATTATGATGTTCGCGCGCGACCCTACCGCCTCACACGTGCCGCGCTCGCGAGCGCCCTTACTGACTCCAGATGTATAAATAAAAAAATACTTTCATCGTTTGCAGCCATAATTTTACCATTCCTGCTGATCTCCTCCTTCATCTCCTCCTCATAGTTCTCGCTGACGCTGTCGTCCTTGCGACCACCTCCCAAGTTCTTGAGTGATCCCAGAAAGGATTTCGCTTTATCCTTCACGAATTTCGCAGCAGCCATCACGCCCTTTTTCGCGCCCTTATTTTAGAGTTTGGACGAGGACCAAGAGGGGAAGACCACGACCTGTGGGTGGAGGAAACGAATTACTTGCGAAATCACTTGATGAGGCGCAGTGAATGAATGAAAAACTCAGAGATGATTTTTACTGATTTTTAGGTACAATCACTTGAGACGAACGTAGTAGTTGTAGGTGACTATGCAGCGTAGACGAAGTTGCAGAGATGTTGGGCGATTCTCTATTAGTTGTAAACAGTCTAAAGCAAGGTCCCAAGCTTCCGCTTCCGGGTAGAGGTGGACGAGGACCAAGAGGGGAAGACCACGACCTGTGGGTGGAGGAAACGAATTCGAACATCAACACATGTTGATGACCAAATATCGTCATGGTAAATAAAGTTACTTTTTTGTCATCTACAAATTCAAGTTGTAGAAGGAAAAGTCTTGTTGTATAGACGTAGAAGGAAGTTGTAGGGTCCTCGCGGAGCCGAAGGCTGAGCCAGTAGTAGAGGCTCGTCGTGTATAAATGGCGATCATTACCTACGGCACTAGGTTAGGTTCGGTCAGGTTATGCGTGGGCCCACTAGGGAAACTAGCAGACGTAGTTCTAGGCTACTGACGAGCCAAAAACAAGAATACGACCTACCGCTGGTGGCGCCACAACTCTAACTTTAACTACGTTCTCCTACTTCTACGGCAAGAAGCATGATAAAAAGTAATTAAAGTAGTCGTAGAAGGAGTAGTTGCGTTGATGCCTTAAGTGAGGTATGCGTGCCTTTTCGCGTAGCACTTGTAAACACCGCTGATTTAGAACGACCGTCATTGTCGTAAAAAAAAGAACTTCGACCACTAGGAAAAGAGTCTTCGACTGTCCTCTGTGTAACTGAGTGCAGATGATCGAAAAACAAAGTAGCTATTCGAAAAACTGAAATCAACACGTAAATAACAAGGTGAGCCTAGAACTTTTAAAAGCCACTACAACTTCTAAGGAGTAAAATTGTATATTAAAGGACTTCTATCAAGTGTCAGTCTGCAGCTGCGCGGCAAATTTCTAGAATAACAGAGAAGATCAAGATAGTACTGAAATGAGGGGAGACTTTGAAAGCTACAACGTCGTCCCTTATTTCAGTAGTCATTAATCCGCTTCTTTCTCGTTTTGCAATAGCTCCTTACTTCTAGTTAACCAATATGATGTCGCTGTTATCATATTCTATCGTAGTTGTACTTGACAAAGAAGAACCAACGCCTTAACTGTCGTCTGCTGGTTGAAAGTGAGCTACATCGTCTGGTGGGCGGCCCTCGCGACGGTCTTTACACCAAATGTCTTGTTGTTAGAACTACTTCTATTTTTATGGTTATTAGAACTACGATTAAATCTTGAACTTGATATTAAATGGTATTATTGCAAAAATTAGCTTGCTATTATCTTCTTTTTATTATGCACCAGCAAGAACGTCCTAGGTTAGTTTTCCTGTCAATCCTAGTACTTAAAAAGAGAACAACAAGAACAAGAAGTCCTCTTACAAATGCAATCAAAGTAAGTTCTGATTCTGTGCCATCAATGAATCATGTACCTAGTCCTGAAGAGTCTAGGAACACGACTACGACCTAAAACAGGTAGCTCTTGTTCCTAGTGAATCTGTCCTGTATGGCCCCGTCTTGTTACCATCGGACGTACTTAGTCCTCGTAAAAGAACACGAGGTGGCCTTACAAAACAAGGAGGACTAACAAGTAGTATTTTTCGAAATATACTTTTTAAGCGAGTAACTTACTACGGAAAATAAGGGAGATACTGAAAGAAGAGGAATGTAGTCAACGTCAAGAGCAAGCTTGACGATGTTCATGAACGTGGCTTAATTCTTGTCGCCCAAGTCCAGTCTGTTCTTTTCCACTGCCTCTATTTGCTTCGCCTCGTTGCACCTCGCCGTTTGCACTTATCATTAGAGGAAAAAGAGAAGATCATCCTCCCGCGAGGAAAAAAAACATGATGCCGATTGTTGTAAAAAATAAGCTACGCTTGTAGTAGCACTAGTAGAAGTAGCAATGAATAGTAGGAAGCCCAATCGTCAAAGACATTACATCAATAGAAAAATACGTGACTCACTGCGTGACAAATGGGATCACATTCTTCGAAATAATATTTATTAAGACATGTTAGTTGGTGATTCTTCTTGAGGATTTCGATTTTTTTCATCATACTATACTTGGTTAATGAAAACAAGTTTTTTGTAGTGAAGAATAACAGTGAAGACTGATTTAGATTGAAGAGGAACGAAATGTAAAACTTACTCAAATATAAATTCATGACTTGAAGAGAGGGTACTGTTTTCAGCGGAAAACTCCTAGTATGCAGTACTGGGATGAACTTAAGGGGGAAACGGAAATGCTATTCATTGAGGAACAATAAAACAAGTTCTTGTACTATGCTCAAGTTGTTCCCTTAACATTAGAGCTTGATGACAGTCAGGGCAACATTGATGTGTGTTATCGTGTGTGTCCTACGTGTTTCCTTGTTGACTCGTCTGAGTTGTCCTCGTGAAATAGTATCCGACGTGATGGACCAGCATCTTCGCCCATCCAGGAGATGAGTCATATCATAAATTATATAAAGTAGAACCCACTAGAAGAACCCAAAACGACCTCAGACGCTGAGTCACTTGGTGGATCAGCCAATACGACCTAATCAAAAATATAAGAAAAGGAATGGAAATATGTATACCAATATCACCTAATATAGAATCTACTTACTTATGAAAGTACTACACCAATGCCTAATAGTACAGTACCAGTATGATGAACATTGGAAGCGTCACAACATCCATATCGAAACCGACGACGTAGGCAAAACAAACGACTCCTAGTTTAGTAATAATATTAAGAGCAATAAAACTCTGCAAACGCTTCCCCTCCGAAACCTCAACCTCCAACACCCAGGCCCACAACCTCCGACGCAAAAACAAACAAACCCCAAACCCATGAACCCAGGAAACCAGACCAGGAAACCAAGAAACCACGAAGCCATGGAATTGAATTCCAGGGAAAGGGCTTAAAGTCAAAAGCTTTGGGATCTTAGCACTTCAACAAGCTCACGAGATGCAAACGCAAAACGACGAAAAACGTGGAAAATTTTCGAAATTTGAAAAACGCGAAGGAAGCCAAGAGATTGAATCTCAGGGAAAGGGCGCAAAGTCAAAAACTTTGGGACTTTAACACTTCAAACGCACAAAATTCAACCTCAAAACGGCGCAAAAACGTGGAAAATTTTCGAAATTTGAAAAGTGCAAACCCAAGATAGAAATTGAATGTCAGGGAAGGGGCTTAAAATCAAAAATTTTGGGACTTTAGCGCTTCAGACGCACGAAATTCAATCCAAAAACGCCGACAAAATGTGGAAAATTTTCGAAATTTGAAAAATGCAAACCCAAGAAATTGTGTCTCAGGGCAAGGGCTTAAAGTCAAAAAGCTTGGGGGCCTTAGCACTTCAAACGCACGAGATTCAATCCGCAAACGATGGCAAAACGTGGAAAATTTTCGAAATTTGCAAAACGCGCATCGCTTACATCTTTGCCGTGCTTAGTTTCTTACTTTGGGGAGGAGGGGGATCCTAATGGGAGGGATGTCGTCGGACGCTCCAAGCTAGTAAGCCAATACCTCTTACAACGGGCCCAACGGCTGCTGACTCACTTGGATTCACTCAGTGGGATAGGATAGGATAGGATAGGATAGGATAGGATAGGATAGGATAGGATAGGAGTGCGCTCACTTGTGACGGAGTGAGCGTATAGGCTAGATATGCACTTGAAGGCACGACACTTTCATGCTGCAGAGACGAGCAACACCTTGAAAGACAAACTCAAATAAAAATATAAGAGGTCGTTGTCTTTCAAGGTGTTAACTCTCTCAAAAAACCTGGTGAACTTTATTTTCACTTGAGTTCACCAGGTTCTAATAAAGTTTCAGAACTACATCGACATGGCTGGCTAGCTACTGTCTGTCAACAAAAAGAACAAACAGTCGTAAAAGCGCCCTTTTGAGTCAAAGAAGCTAGAGATAATAAACTTGTACCTGAAAAATAGATTAACACAAGTATCAGCGTATGGCTCTGGTATTTGGCAACCTGAATTCGATCACGACAAGAATTCCCCTCTTGTTTTCCTTATGATCAAAATCAGGTTACCAAATACCAGCGCCATTCAATCAAGCAAGTTCAAAATGTAAATGACTCCTGGAAGCCATTCAATCAGCACTAAAGTCGTGTACCCAATCGTGGCGTTAATATCCGTAGTGTACCCAATTGTTTATAATTGGAAACCATTCAATCAGCTGCACTAAAGTTGTAAAATAAAGTCTGTAGTTAGTATCCGTTTCAAATAATGGAGTATTAGTTAGATTGTAGGTTATTTAACTTCACTAAGCTCTGTTAATATCCGTACCGTAAATATAATTAAACGCAAAATCAGCGTTTTTTCTTGATTTCCTACTCAGTTGGCTGATCGACTCCTTCGCTCCTTGGGACGCGCGCATCCACAGACGTCACATTCGAAAAAACGACTAACTACATTCTTGGGGTTATTGCATCTGCATCTCTTTGTTCCTCTTCTTGTATACACATAAGTACATTCCTATAATTGTGCATGATTGCAGATTGCATCTCTTTGTTCCTCTTCTTCTATACACATAAGTACATTCTTGTCATTGCATCTCTTTGTTCCTCTTGAATAAGTACACATACATTGTATACACATAAGTACATTCCTATAATTGTGCGATTGTATACCATACTAGCCATACATTCTTCTTCTATACTTCTATCAGAAGGACCTCTGTCTTTCCTCTTGTAATTCTTTGTTGAGATGAGCAAAGTTTAAACGAAGTTGAGATATGTGGAAATCATAGCCAGGACCAGGAGAAGTATCATGTTGAAAGTTCAAGTAGGATCACAATAGGGAGATATGTCAGTGTGGACATGAAAATTATAGAGATAATTAAAGTATAGAGCCCTAATTTTTCCCGACTGAGCTTCCGCATCTGAATGCTCTCCAAGGCATTGAAACTTAGTGAAGGCCTTTCAATCTTCTTGTACCTCGCTGGGAGAGCAAGAAAATCTAACGAGAAAAAGAGACTAAGTTGTATCTACAATGTTGATGTATTAACGCCTTCTAGACTTCTAGACCACCACGTCGTGTTCTATAAAGAGATAATTAATTTTAAGTGCCTGTGTAGGTGTACAAGTTTCTCCCAAACAACAAGTCTACTATAAGTTTCTCCCCAACTTACTAATATGGCGGAGTTAAAGAATTGCTTTAGCATCTAGATACTTTTCCACTTTTGCAGAATCTAGTGGTAAAAGTGAAGATTTGGAAAAGTCATTATTTGCTAAAATAATTATTTAAGTCCGCCATACAAACAACAAGGCTACTAGAAGTTTCTTCCAAGAGACAACAAGGCTACTAGAAGTTTCTTCCAAGAGACAACAAGTCTACTTTTCCAGACCGAAAAAAGAGAGATAAGTCAACTAGACATATCGGAATCTACTAGTTCATCCAGAGGACCATTTCTATTACGTACAAATAGAAATACATCAACCTAGTACTAACGAACCTACTAAAAGCGAGTCTCTAGCAACATTCATTTCATCAACCTAGTACTAACGAACCTACTAAAAGCGAGTCTCTAGCAACATTTATTTCATCAACCTAGTACTAACGAACCTACTAAAAGCGAGTCTCTAGCAACATTTATTTCATCAACCTAGTACTAACGAACCTACTAAAAGCGAGTCTCTAGCAACAAGGGGTGATCATCTCTTCCTCCACGACCTTAAGTCACTTTGTTCGGTGAGCCAGGAAATAATTTGCTGACCTTCAAGAACATGCGGACGGATAACCTTCGTCTCCACATCTGCTTTACGATCCAACTTTAGAGCGCTTTAGACCTGATCCATCCTGAAGAAAAGCATCCTGGTCCTCTTTCCCCCTTGAAAAAGCCTACTCAGGACGATGCTCCAGAGGATGGACTCGGGCAACAAGCCGTAACAACTCTGTCGCCTTCTGAGTGTTATCCATGATGGAAGCGATTGGCAGTAGCGCGCTCCCCTCGTCGGAAGGACCACAAGGATTAGATAGTGACTGCGATACGTCTATGGTAGTGGTTGTAGTCATTCACCTGCTCTAAGACGAAAAATCTTCGTGAAAAAATGTGTTGTTTTATTGAAAATTTATATAAAAATAGCTATAGCAGGAGCAACATCAATAATATCGTCATCATCGTCATCATCATCAACGAAGTCGAACCCCCCCTACTCATTTAACTCCAGCTCGATGAACCCTCCTCCATAACTTGCGGATCTCCAGCATTTCGCGTGAGGTGTTCTAGCTCTAGCAAGTAGTTCTCATACTCTTCATTCGCAAGCACCAAACGCCAAAGTTCCATCACCTTTCTTTAGATGAGGAGAAGAGGAAGATGAGGAGGAGGATGAGGTAGTTCTAGTTCTGTTATTTAGATGAGGAGATGAGAAGGAGGATGGGGTAGTTCTTGCTCTGCTTCTTTCATTTGCAGTAGTCAGAGGTTGGAGAGATTTCACTACTGCTGGTGCTGCTCACACGTCCTTCTACATGATACAGGAGATCATGTTGTAGACCTAGTTGCACACTAGTAGAACTCCTGGCGCTCATCGGCCGAGTCAGCTTGACCTGCTTCTGGTAAAAAATGAAGATACTACAGTGCTAGATCATGTACATGTTGTAGATAAAAAGGCGCCTTAATTTTTGTATGACTGAGACAGTTTGCGGCGGTCCTCCTCGAATAGGTTAGAGGATGAAGCAATAATAAAGCCTGAAAAGTTCTTGTGTTGAAAGAGCATTTTGAAAGAATAGCAGAGGAGAATCTTCGACTAACACTAAGGAGAAATATGAAAAGTTGTAACAGCATGCACTACTTGAGGTAACAATGCTATAACTTTAACCACAAATCAAAGTACTAGTTGACAATCAGAAGTACTGTGTTTCAAACACAGTACTTCTGATTGTCAAACTTTGACTCGTGAGATGAACTATGAAAGCTAAAAAAGTTGAAATTTTATTTTTTTGAAATTTTTCTAAAAGGAAACGAAGTAGTGAATGAAAGAAGGAAAACTTAAACTACAACTACTTAGGTTAGGTTAGCGTTAGGTTATGAATCCTGCACATCGAGCACCCCCGGCAACAGCTGCTCAACTCCGAGGTCAGGATGATGGAAAAGTCCAGGTTGCCTTAAACAGTGTCTCATCGACGGAGATCGATTTCGCCCAAGGCAGCTGTCGGGCGAGCCTACTCCGTGCTCCCAAAGCTCGGGAACCCTGTTCTGGATCTGTTTTGGTATACAGCGAAAAACGGAGACTGCGTGGCAATGAAATTAGAGGTCACAGAAAAGAAGAGGGATCTTGAATATCTCACCAGCCGAATACAAATTTACCGATACTCATGACCGTTCTTCTATCTTATCTGCTTACTCATATTTCTGCCTCGATTAGACCTCGTCAGAGGGACTACGGCACAAAATAATTGGAGTGGCGGACGAGGCGGTCTTCACAGGAACTAAAACGACGAAAGTACTATCCTCTAGTTCCTTTATCAAGAACTAGTTCTAGTAATATCTTCGCTGCCATCAACATCTTAATTACGTCTGTGCCTAGAATTTCTATTAAATAGTGTGAAAGTCTTTTTATTCACAGGAAATATTAAAGGAAAGAATAATTTACAAGAATGGCGACGAGAATGCTCTAACAATCAACCACCTAGATGCGGCCGTCTAACGAGCGGCGGTGCTGGATAACGGAGGAACAAACAGACCCAGGACCAAATCTGGACTGTGCAAGCACGACTGCGCTCCCGCTGATCAGTTAATCAATCAATCAATCAATCAATCAATCAATCAATCAATCAATCAATCAGATTGCTCTATTCGTTGACTCTTGATTGATATATATCCTAAATTTTCATCTGCATCTTTCTGCGCTTTCTCATCTTTCTCCTCGTTGTTCGCACCTTGCTCCTCCTTGTTCGCATCTCGATCCGCGTTGATATCACCCTCCTCCTCTTCTTCCCTTTCAATGACCCGGCCGTGAGGCACTCCGTAGGTATATGAAAGAACGGTGTCCGTCGTGTTTTTTCCATCTACGTAAGCTGCAGGACAGACCATCGAGGAGGTAGTTGTATGTTGTATGTTGTTCCCCTTATTGAAATAACTTAGTACTAAAGATATCGATAGTACACTTTCTTCACGGGGAAGTTGTAGTTCCATTCTCATTCATAATTCATTCATTCATTCGAACCGCGTAGCAACTCACTCAAAGCTGCCTGGTTCCGTAGCGACCCGAGTAGAGACTTGTTTATTATACACTTGCTCCAAGGGGAAAGAAAGCTAAAGGGTCAACAGCCTCGATGGTCGTAAGAGGGATGGGAAAAACATGATCCATAAGGCGACGCGGCCAGATATAAAATGGTCCACGTGGATTCTTTCCTCTATGAAAGAAGGAGAAGTAGGGCAAGAACCGGAAAATTAATGTGCTGGCCACAAGAACTTGAGGCGACTCGTTGTGTACAAGATGAACTTCGTCATTTTTACATGGTGACATATGGTAATGGTGCAACTTACTTACACAAATGTTCTTAATGATGGACTAAGGTCACCATGCGCACGATGCGTCAAGACATAACAGCTCTATGCTCCATATTACCTTACCATGATAGAAGACGTTCTTGATCCCTAGTTGTACTACTATTTGACTCAGCACTCATCAGCCTCCCGTCTTCTTAGTTACTCCCATGAACAACTTCTTCTTTGATTCAAATTATGCTAGCTCTCGTGCAAGCTATATCATAACATCGAATTACGATTTTCGGCTAATTAAGAGCTACTTTTTTTTATCGGCAAATACATAGTACTACCTCTTATCGCTTGATTTATATCAGTACTTATAATAGGGTAAACAACTTTTCTCAAATCCTTAAGGGACTTCCTCAAGTTCCTTCCTGTTAAGGAAATCGTTTCCCTTATAAAGAATTCCCATTACTAAAAGTTACTACAGCTTTCCTTAAGAGGGAAGATCCTCCGTAAGGAGGTGGCTCCTTAAGGGAAAGCTGTTATAAACTTAAGCTAATAATAGGCCCACCCTTAAGGGCCGCCGCCACCTCGCAAGGGCCTGAGCTTGCTAGCTTAGCCATGGCCAGCTTGCTAGCTGCTTAGCCCTGGCTTGCTTGCTTGCTTACCCCTTACCCGTAGCTACCTGGCTAGGTTAGCCGTCGCTAGCCTGCTGGCTGCTTAGCCATAGCTAGCGGCTAGCCTGCTAGCTGCTTAGCCATAGCTAGCGGCTAGCCTGCTAGCTGCTTAGCCATAGCTAGCCTGCTAGCTGCTTAGCCATAGCTAGCTAGCAAGGTAGCTGCTCCTCGGCCATGGCTAGCTTCCTAGCTGCTGCGCCATAGCTAGCGAGCTTACTAGGTAGCTGCTCGGCCCTATTAAGCTAGCAAGCTAGCAGCTACTTGGCCTTGATAGCTCGCTTGCTAGCTTCTTGGCCATCGCTAGCTTGCTCCTAGCTGCTTAGCCATAGCTTCAGAGCTAGCTTGGTAGCTGCTGCCTTTGCGAGACCTAGCTCAGCAGCTGCTTTCTTAGCCATAGCCAGTTTGCTGGCTAGCTGGGCCATGGCCACCCTGCTAGCTTAGCTCGGCAGCCAGAGCCAGCCGCTTAGCCTAATCTTGGCCAGCTTGCTAGCTCCGCCATATCTGGCATGCTAGCCACAGCCAGCTTGCTACCTTACTTAGCCACAAGACAGCGACAGCCAGGATAGTCCATCCTGAACCAGCTGCCGCCTCTAGCTTGGTGACTTAGGGGCTTGCGTCGTAGTCTTATCAGCCTAGTTGCTATTAACCTATGCCCAGTGCAGCGGGCCCTTGATGGGCCTGCTTTCTGCTGGGCATGTACTTATATAAAATCTACTTTATTCTTAGTATTCCAATTATTTCTCGGCAACAACATAACAGTGTTCTCTTTTTTTGTCTCCGGATCGTCGAGCTTGAAGGGACCTGGCGTCACTGACACCGGACTGTACCTTCCAAAGCGACAAATGTATGGCGTGGATGGTGCGGTCGACCCCCGTCCACCTCCTAGAATTAGAAGAGAACTGAGTCAAAAAAAAAGAAGCCTTAATCCAACTCGTTACAAATATCATGACTAGAGCTCAACTACGACTAGAGCTACTTGGACAAACTCTAAATCCCACTGAAGAGACTTTGTTACAACAGAGTATGTGTGTGACTGCCCCTCTTTATATTATGAAAGGAAAAACAAGTGCACTCACACTCAAGAAATTGGCTAGGATCTAAGTAGGAAGCTAGACCGTTTTTTGAGTATGAGTGCACTTTTTTCTGTCAGCATATTTTGAAGTCAGTTTGATAGGGTTACTTTTACTTATTGAAGACTGTGCTCTTTTTCAAGACAGTTTGATAGGGTAGCTGGTACTCTTACTTTTTCAAGACACATGAACTTATTTACTTAAAAATAACTGAGACCACTGACCACAACTTTCTGTAATTAGATCAGTTTGACGCCTGTAGTATTATTTACAGTCACAGTTGTTTTGAACTAGAAGTTACTCGCCTGTAGTTATATCATGTCTATCCTCGCCTTAATCCTCGTCCTGGATCATCTTGTTCAGCGTCCCTGGCTCCATCTTCCTCGCCTCCTCCAGGAGGAGCGTGCACCAGGGCAAGCTGACAGGTAGGATCCCGCTGACAGGAAGAGAGAACACATTAGAAGACATTAGTCACGACTACTAGACACGACTGGGTTTTTCCTTCCAAGAAACTGCTGCAACTACTGCACAGTTGGTTCAGTCCTTTATTAGGCGTTTCTTTGATGTTGTTCACGACTTCGCCACAGCACAAAGTTAAATGAGAGCACATGACGCACATTAGCTTATTTAGAAGGTAAAGGACATGGACCACATACTCTTCAACATATAATAACTCCATAACAATATCCGGTGAAGATTCGATTTCGGCGAATCGAGTCAGTGACGGTCTCGTCAGTGTCGCTGATGTCTAGCACTTGGCGAACGTCATCCCACGTCTCACATTATTAGAGAGTTTATATTCGATAAACTGAACTAAGCAAGTAAATGTAAACGATGAGAATAACCGAGATACTGAAGGAGGGGCAGCTACGTAGTGACTCTTTATTAATTTCAGGTCTCTTTTTACGTAGTGAATCATTTAATTTCTACGTAGTGATTCTTTTCCTGTAATTCGCCTTAACATCGCATTCCGGTAGATGGGATAATCGTGTTAGGTGTCGTCTCACTCCACATGTGTCAAAAGTTAGAACACAATGTAGTCTTCTTCATATGCTGCTCTAAAGACGATAGAAGAGATGACTAGTGGCGCGGCAGCTCTAGACAAGTGCGATTCCGTTCTGCACTAGTACGACTCTGCTCTACCTCGACCACGACTAGTACGACTCTAGTTCTAGTAGAAGCAGCAGAGGCAGCGCGCCTACTCTATGCCTCCCTCTCTATTCTACTCCCTATTCTATATCTCTGCGCTATGTCGCCTACTCTATCGCGCTAGCCACGTCTTAACAAAGCTCGGGGCACTGCAGGAGGAAAATGCAACACTATCCAAAATAATCCGAGTCCTGGCCGTCCCCAACTCATTTCCAGTAGTAGCGACCCCTCTTTTCTGCCCTCCTTTCTTAGACGATTCATTCATTTTAGCCTTTCCTTTTTTACTCCTATCAGACATTCTCTAAGTTCGCGAGAGGTGTTCTGCTGTCTAGAGCGAGGGGACGCAAGTGTGGGCGACTCTAATTCAAGAGAAGATAGATGCAGGCAGCTCATGACAAACCTTGTTGACGTTGTCATGACATTGACAAGAAACCTTGAGGTCTACTTCTAGTGGCTGAAACATGCTTCTAGTGACTGACACAGAAGCAGGCTTGGAAGATTTTGATTTCTAGACATTCCTAGTTTCTCGTGACATCTCAGTACTCTTGGACCGTCTTAGAAGGCGACCTCCGTGGTCTAGATTCGGGTAGAAGCGGATCGTTTTTGAAAATCCGCACCTACTTGGCTATTTTCATAGCAATAGCAAAGTGCTACTACTTTACAACATTTCCTCATGTTCTTCATTCCAACGAGATGCTAGTAGTGCTAGCCTTAACTTTCTCCCCTACGGGTTTATCGCCCTGGGCAGGTTGATAGTAATGTCGCCACGGCAAAAAAGCAGGCGTAGCAACATACTTCCTTAGAGATATTGACACGATGACGATGATGATGATGATGATGATGAGCTACTCTGTTCAGTTACGAACGCGTGTAGGGAACTTGTTCTTCCTCAGGCCACGACACCTATGAAACCCCTCATCGAAGTCGCTGCTCTGGTCGAGATGATCTTCTTGATCAAAGTACAACTACAAGAAGTTCTTCTTCGTTCTCGTATGATCTATGGTGCGACAGAACAAAAAGAGCCAATAACGTTTGTCTTAACTGCAGTCTCGAACGTACAACATCCACATGTTTCTGATCCATTCCGGTGAAATAGTAATGGTGCACGCCTTTTCCTGGTAATGATACACAAATGAATGGCGTCTCTTCCATCTGGCCAGACCGTCACGGCTACCCTTTTCCGCTTGAAGATAACGTATAGCATTATTTAAGGGGGCGCTTAGGGTTGCACGCTTAGGGTATGGAATAAACGCCATCCATAACATCGTAGACTATGTCCTTCGAGCCTAGATTCAATCTGTCCCACGTTCGGTCTCAGATTAGAGAGTACAACTTCTAGTGACTACGAAGACTTACTTCATTACTTTTGTGCAAGTGCAACTTCTTCTGCAGCCTCTAGAAAGGACTACTACTCAGTAGCCACTGCGTCTACATCTACTCTTCATAGTGAATATATATAATAATATTTTTTCAAAGCCCAAACTTTCTTCACTTGGACTCGGTACTTCCCTGAACCTGATTCTTCATCGGATGACTATTATGATATGCTTCAAGAAGAACAAGAACCACGACTACAACTAAGTCCTCGCCAATTCCACATGGACAGGCTTCAAGAACTACGACTACTCGAAAAGCTGAAATAAGCAAGTAAGTTGTACTATAAATGTTTACAATAACGCAGCCAGAGGATAGTACCAAAATGAGAGTAGCCTTTCAAAGCTAGCTCTCGTATTCAATCGAGTCTTCAGATTTCGAGTACTTGAACGGCCAGTTGAGTAGTTCTTATGTTGTCTGCAACATGCCGTAACGCGGTTCCTCTTTCATCCAAACCCTTTTTCGCTTGTTCCATACCGGTTAAGCGAACAGCCGTCGGTCGCAAAAGGTTTCTGGCCTCATCCGCACTCACCACATGCTTCATATGGGCTGAACTTAGAAGAACAGAATGAACTACGGGAATAGGAGTGAGTAGATGTATGGTTCTGGTATTTGGTAACCTGAGTTTGATCCTAAGGGTTCTCTTCTTGTTTTCCCTTAGGATCAAATTCAGGTTACCAAATACCAGAACCATTCAATAGAAAACTAACTCCTCTGAATAACCGAGATACTGAAAGAAGAGCAGCTACGTGGTTATTCTGTTATTTCAGTTAGCTACAAGAACTCGCTTATTTTCACTTAGAAGAGGTTCGTTCGTAACCAAGAAGAACGAAGGTCGCATACAACATAGATGAATCCATTGATTTTGCAAGTACATCATCTGCTGGATGATCTTCCCTACTTCTAAGTTTAGTTGCATGATTCTTTATAAATGTGACAGCGTGAATCTACTCGGCACTCTGCAGAAGATTTCCCTGGCGAATAAATTTTTTATACATATCAATACTTATACTACTTTCATTTAATAGAACGTCACCATTTATATGCTAACTTGGTTCCCTTTCTTCATGAATGTTCCCTTAGAGCATGCTAACTTGGTTCCCTTAGAGCATGCTTGTTCATAGCGAAGAAGCACAAGCAAAAACGTTCTTATAACTGAAGTTTCGCGCGACCATAAGAACCTCGACTGTTGCTGCGCTAACACATTAAACGCGGCATCCTCCCACTCAAAAAGCGACTTGCGCCATTCTGCAGCTACCTGACTGCTTTCTGCATCGGCTGTGTCAAGATTAGATGAGTGAACTAAGCCACCACTGAGCCAACGAACTGACCTCGTCCAACCGCAGCCCTGTTCACGACCGGCGCAGTTTTCGTGGCATGTCATGTCATCATGTGCCCTCCTTATCCATATCATCTAATGGAGGATTTGAGGTAGTTCAGTCTTTTTGTACACTTATCAATCAAACAGAGTGTCAAATCAACGAACTTTTTCTCTGGTGTGCTCTGTTCATGTACAAGAACTTGTATCATAAAGATATCCAACAAGGTATCGTACCACAACCCATCGGCAGCTTCACCAGTCGCAGAGGCCATTTGATTCTTTATTAGAGCTCGCGCTAATCGTAATCTTCCCTCTTGGGCGGGTGCACCCTGCTGGATGCTTTTTCCCATCGCGGAGCTTCCTCAGGATGCCTCAGAAGATGGATAAAGGTAAGCCTTAATTCTAATTGGAGGCCGTTTCGCTGGATCCTGGGTCTCTCCACTTCCTTCCGCCAAGCCGCTTCCTTCATCAGCTTGTTCTTTTTAGACCTCTCCCCAATTCATCCCTATGGAAATCCCTCAAGCATATGCGTCAGCATCTCCCGCGTATTGGGAGGCATATGCTTGAAGGATCCCTATACTAGAGATGGATTAGGGGAAGCCATAATCTTTTGCGCGTTCAGATGAGCGGCGTCCATATTCAGCTTTCTTAGCGCTAGTTTCTCACGACTATCCGTGGTTGAGTGTGATGCCCTTTCGTTGTCGCTCCATGTTGTAGGGGCAAGACTTCTGCGCTCAGCACAGTCCACATCGATCCATGGGATACATAGTGAAAAACTTTAATAGTGGCCTTAACTTTCGGATTTTGATCATGTGCCTCTGCGCTGCCCGACGCAGGAGGTAGTTCTTGCCAAAAGCGATCAGCTTCGGTTTCCATTCCCACTTTATGGAGGATGCTGTCTTTTCTCCCCTCTAGAGCCAGACCATGAAGATCCTGGCAGTCATCGCTTCCTTGAAATAACGAGTGCCACCAGGATCATGGTCCGTTAAAGATGGAACAACAAGCATGAGCATCATCCTCCATACAGTAGGGGTCTGTGCTTACTTCCTCGTCGGTAGCTATCGCACGGTATTCACCACCATAGAGGTGGATCAGGTACTCCAGGGTCTCTGGATCGTCATGAAACTTGCCGTCGTTAGTGCGATATTCACCATCAGCGCGCTTTCTACCCTTTCGGAGGCGATCCCGCTTTTTTTCTTAGAGTAGATGAGTCTATCATTCGAAAAACTTCTGAAGTTGTAAGCGAATCAATGACTGGTAAGCGTGAGATATGAGCCGGAAAGTACGATCTTAAGCAAGTAAATAACTAGAATATCAACACAGAAGATAGTACTGAAAAACTGAAATAAGCAAGTCAGCAGAATAACACTGAGACTGACAGTAGTGAAATAAGTAGACGATAGTAAGCAACAAGTAAGATAGAAGTACTGAAAATAAGCTGCAAGTAGAGTTAGATTAAGCAAGTAAATAACTAGAAGATAGTACTGACAAAGGTATCAAACCAGGTAGCTCTCCTGAATAACTAGACATACCTCTGTCAATACCTTCTAGTTATCAACGCAGCAACTTGTTCGCAAAGCTATAGCTACCTCTGTGGTCCTAGAGAAGTATATACTAGAGCAGTTTATCGGGGTGCCAGATCCGGGATGGGATGGATCGGATGGATCGGATGGAACGGATGGACTTTCCACCATTTCAAGTAGGATCGGAAGAATCAGGGGGGTCCATCCGATCCATCCGATCCATCCGATCCATCCGATCCATCCAAGTCCATCCTACATCCGTTCTATAAACTACTCTAATTATATAATAAGAAGAGACGAAGATGAAGGCAAGAAACGAGGGCAAGGACGCTTGTCGTGTTTGACTTTGAGCTTTAACTTTCTGCCAACAGCTTGTTCGTGACCACCTCTGATGCGCTCGTTGTGGCTCCGGCTACCATATGACCAAGCACTATTATTAGAAGAGGGTGGATCATACAATAAAGCCTAGTACTGAGCTACATTTTTACCAAGCACTATTATTAGAAGAAGGATAGCCTAAACGTAAACCTTCTGAAGTAAGAACAACAAGCAAAAGGAAATAAGAAGCCTAGTACTGTACTGTACTTGGATAAGAAGCTTTCTAGTACTTTACTGTACTGTAGGCACTAGTACTAGATTGAAGGTAGTAGTAGTAGTAGTGTACCCATTCGAGAGGTAGCAAAGACTTTTTAATTATGGTCGATTAATTCAGGTTTGCATTTGTTCGGCAGTTAGACTACTTCTTCAGCTTACACTTCTCAATGTGTGAGTGATAGAAGTCAGATCTCTTTGCTTGTTGTCTGATTGTCATGCTCTTTTTGCACATTTCAATGCTCCATTTGCGACATTTCTGGCAGGAGATTCTTGCTTTTGTCCCGTCCGTCCAGATAGTATTTGGAGTCATCACCTCGCACAGGACAGCGCCAGAACCTGAAGAGTAACGCCCTGTGACCTTGTTGAAGGAGTGCTGTTCAGGTCTGTACTCGGAACGCGTGCAGCCCACTCGACTATGTAGCTGTCTTCGCTTCCTTATGATAGAGCTCTTTATGATGTTCATGCAAAGACGTGCTTGCTCGTGCGCCCTCATTGCTCCTAATGATGTGACGAAGGTGCGCCCGCAGGGCGTGCACCTGTATCTTTCTGGCCTCTTCTTCCTGCCAGCACGCTTCGGTCCCACGGATCGCACGAGTCGAAACAAGGAACCCTCCTTCTCCACCTCTTTCCGAACACTAAGGAGCTTCCGCTCAGCCGCACGCGCCTTCGCCTCTGCTTGCATCCTGTCAGCTAAGGGGTCCAGCTTTGGCATCAGAATGCTTTTTCTCCATGCTTCTATGGTGGACCTTAACGCCAGCTGGCACGACGATTTTTTACATCGTCTCCCTGAATCCTGTGAGTCGCTTGCTATTCTTAATTCCTCACATCCGATGCAGCATGACTCGCTGAGTGGAGTTCTCCATTGCTTCACGGTTAGGGCGTCTACTGTTCCTTGCTCGAGACCTACTAGAAGGAGAAATGATGTTTGCGGTAGCAGGGCCATTGTCAGGGCTGATCTGGCTGGGAGTGCCAAAGATTTGTATGTTCTCGGTTGCGGTGAGCCAATTGGGGCGCCTACTTCTAATTCATGGCCACGTTTCCAGGAAAAACCTTGCTCTGTCGTAGGTGCGTCCGTTTTGCCCGCCACTGGTGGCGCCAAGCAAACCAGGTAAATCCACGTCGGAGCATCTACTAGAAGTTCTAATCTTTTCCTCGGTGCGAATGGACTATACCTCCCACAGGTGCCGATCGCGACCACGTGAGATGCTCCTATCTGTTGTGGATCAAGTTCTGCACCTCCCGCTCCTTGTAAGCGTTGGCCTCCCGCCACCACCGGTTCGATCCACAAGTCAGTTGTTATAGGCGCTATGATTCGGGCCGCTGCGGGGTCATCACCAACACGAACACGAGTTACCTCATCTGTCAGCCAATTTACCTCGGTTAAGTGAAGAGGAGTCTTGCCCCATGCACGCACCTCCAACTCAGCATAAAGCGATGGGGCACAGCCTCCCCCGCGTTGCCATCGTGCAACTGACTGGAAAGTATAGGCGTGCCTGATGATTTCATGAAAGAAGGCCCTCCGGTGCTCATAGTCCTCCTGCGCTTTCCTTTGCTGCTTATTCATTTTTGATCTCTGCGAGGGTGACGGTGCACAAGATGTAGGTGGCTGATCGAGCAATCCCACTAGTAGGCTGTCTTCAATTCCAACGTCAGTCCTCATATATTTTAGAAAGTCCTCCAGCAAGGAAGGCGGTTGTCTGAGTTCTGGCGGGATTGCTGTGTCGTATCTAGTTGAAGCTATGAGCGCATCTCTCTCCTCCGTGTCCGAACTCCTCGGTGGAATGGCCTGGCCTTGCAGGAGGGCCTTCTCCAGATTTAGGCCCGGGGCTCTCGTTATATGTGCCACGTGTTTGGCTTGGTGGTATGCGATGAACGAGCGGAGCGGAGTAGTTCTTGTCCAACGTAAGAGAGAAGCATCGGCTACGTCGTCATGACGTCTTCTCCAAATCGGAACACCAATCATTGCTGCCAGCATCGACAGCTCCGCTTCTTCAAGCATTCTGCAATGCTTGACGGAGACTGACTTCGGTTCGCCTGTGGCTGTGTGCCATACACCAGGACTGACCGGGCGGTTGCTTGCACCAAGTTCCCGCGTCTAACGTTGTCGACGCCAGCCATTCCACAGACCTTCGCTTTCATAGCGTGGAAGGATCTCCATGCTTTCTGGATTTTCATCGCGACGCCACCCTCTGGATCGGTCTGCACTCCTAAATTCCTGGTAGCCAGCGTTGCAGCATTTCCTTGTATGCGTTTCGTTTTGTTCTCTGCCATCGCGGCGTCCTGTAGGACAGACTGAAGTGCGGCAACCTGACGCGTGGGCTTAGGTTCCCTATTTTCGTGCCTGGCGTCTCGCCTGTCTGCTTCTATCTCTTCCATTTCCTGCTCTGTTACTAGTCCCAGCAAGGTGGTGTCGTCCGCAAAGAGGATCTGAGAAGAGATAGCTCGAGTACCAGAGGCGTCGTAAGGGTTGGCACCAATCCCGGGCGTGGTTGTGGTGTTAGCATTCGTTCGTCAGTTTGTTCGAATACCCACTGACGAAGCCTCTGCTCCCTGGTCCATGTCCAAGTGTGCGGAGATGTGAGCACCAGTACTCCCTCAGCTCCTTGCGTGACCGCCGCCCGGCGTTCATAGACACGCATAGCCATTGAGTATACCATCACAAAGATGGTGGGACTGGTCGGATCGCCCTCTTTAGTTCCATGATTCAGTGTAAATTCTTCTCCGCCAAAAGAATGCACAGCGTCTCTATGTATGGAATCTAGAATCGACCAGAGTGGGGTGCCAACCAAGCCGAGCAGGGAGAAAACCTCCCTCACTAACCTCCAATCGAGGGATGGAAAGGCCTTGCGCAAATCCACCATACTCATAACCACCCTACTCAGAGGCGCCTTGGCGTAGTGTGCTAGGTCTTCGCGCAGTTTGGCATATATCGTAAGGGGGGCAAGCGTGCCTCTTCCTCTTCGAAACCCATACTGACATCCAGGGAGCAGGGACGCAGCCTCAGCGAACTTGAGGAGGCGAGCGCCGTAAATCCTCGCTATAACCTTCAGGGTTATGGGTGAGATGACAAGACACCGGTAGGCATCAGGATCATCCACCCTGCCTGATCCCTTGAATAGTGGGACGTCTCTGCAGGTGTGGAAGTCGTCCCCCGTTACACACTTACCTATCCCGCCAATTTCGTTTACGGCCTGATTTATGGCTTCTACTAGAACCTGTCTGCTGTCGTAGTCTAGATAGGCAATCATCCTTACGCAGGCTCCTGTTGCATCACGCGCACCGCCCAATAGCATGGTGCCCAGGTTCTGCCCGAGTTCCTCTGTCGTGATTTCCTTGCTCAGCTCTCGCTTCTGCTCTTCTGTCGCCTTGGGGGTTGCTTGCGCTAACTCTCGGAATATAGGCAAATCATTCCTTTCAGGCATTGCCGGGGAGTTCCCTACTGAATCATATTTCTTTTTTGCCTGCTCCCCCGTGATCTGCGCCTTGGCCGTGCCAGTTTGTGCCTCGTGGTGTCTGAAATATGACCACACCTCCTGCAGCGTGCGCCTAGACACGGGGGCTTCGTCCATTGCTGCGTCTGGTGGGCCAGCTTCCGACGGTGCCAGAAAGTCCTCAGCTTCAAGGCCAAAAAGTGAGTGGATGGCCGCTAGTCGCGCGCCTGGATCGGATGTACTAAGGTGAGCTACTCTTTGCTTGAGTCTATCGCTATAGTGATGCAGCTGCTCTACTGGTGGATTCCTGGAGAAAATCCATCTGGATCTCATCCGTATTTCGCCCTCTCTCCGGAGCCTCTTTTTCGTCATAGCAAGTAGCTTGATCCCCACCGGTCTGTGGTCAAATTTGCAAGGATTGCCAGGCCCCGTTGGGAGCTGCAATCTGGACAGTGCAGCCATTTTGCCTGCCGTGTTGCCCCGGACCCAGATGTGGTCAATCTCAGATATCCCGGCTCCGTCAGGGGCATATGTGCCTCTGTCCTGAACGTCTAGCGGGAACTTAAAGTGGGAGCCTGCCAATGTCATGCCAGCCTCCGACATTATCCTTACCAAGCGACGCGCATCCATGCTTGTGGTGGGTGGCCCGTACGGGCCAAGAGATGGAAGAGCAGGCCTGGATTCCAGGATGCCCACTTGCGTGCTGAAATCCCCCATCACCACTCTTGGTTTCCACTTGTCGCCCCTGCGCTTACGCATGTCTCTCGTCATCCTCTCAAGATCGGCCTGAAGCAAGTCTTTTGCTGCTCTCGAGAAACCAGAGTGCGGGGCGTATACGGCACCTAAAGCGATCTCGTCAAGGTATAAGGCTAGCGCCCTCCTTCTTGCTCTCACGCAAGGTGTGCCTTGCGAAATTCTCTTAACTGCCTGTTGCCTCAGGGTGTGGCTTAGGAGCAGGGCAGCAGCCCAACTCCAAAAGTGTAGCAAATTGAGAAGCCAGCTGAGTGAGACCATTTGAACTTGAGAGGTCTCCCTGTTTCATCCCCATTGATGTCCGCTTCGTCGTCTTCATTGATTAGCCCCGTCTCAACTTCATGGCGTTCTACACTCCTTGGCTCAGGAATCCATTCTCCTTCGTCTTCCAGCCTAGCATATTCGAATTCCGATAGTGCAACAGCGTCCCATCCTCGTGACTTGGCGAGCTTAATCACCCAGGTGAGTCGGTCAGAGTGTGCCCCTGCTCCCATCATATTGACTGTGGCTACTTTGATTTCGGTTAGAGGAGCATCAGCCCATTTGATGCCCCTTGCGACTTGCGGCACGAGGTCACTCGGTAGATGTTCCGACTCATCTTCATCGGAGTCGCCGGCTCGGGTGTAATTCTGTTGGGCATCCATAGGCTTTCCGGTAGGATGA
The DNA here is from genome assembly GCA_905178165.1 of Amoebophrya sp. A25. NCBI lineage: Eukaryota > Dinophyceae > Syndiniales > Amoebophryaceae > Amoebophrya > Amoebophrya sp. A25. The sequence goes on from CAJINU010000040.1 coordinate 475,936, forward strand.
TCCGAGGATGACCTTTATGGATGATTTGTGGGACCCTATGGCCTTTATGGATGCCTTCCATTTCGTGAATTTGTCTTCGTAGCGGGTGGCGTGGGTGTTGTTGGCCTGAGTGCAAGTGAGGACGCCGCAACCAGATGTATATGATTTTGATTCAGCATAGGCAAGTGAGCGATGAGATAAACCCGTAGTATTTGATTCCTGTCCTGTTCTGGGTACGAGAGACGAGGAACGCCGAAGATGACACTGGACGTAGTTTCCTACTGGGAGCCTTGCTCTGGGGGAAGCTCCTTTTTTCTTTGTTTTTGATCTTTCAGCACGTCTAAGAGAATAATTGGTGAGCTTTCTACTAGATAAGACGCATGCGCTTTTTTCTACTACGCTTTCTTGTTCTTTTTCCTTCTTGTCCAGCATTGTTTGCTTGCTGATGATTTTTCGACATTCTTCCTTTAGTTGTTCACTATTTTTCACCATCGTTGCTGACCTTTGCACTAGTGTGCCCGTTTTGCAAGCTGTTCGTCCTCCCTGGACTGTCTTGGGGAACGCTCGATCTGCGAAGAGAACAGCTGCAGACGTGATTTCTCTCGTTAGTCTTTTCCTCCTTTTGACTTTCCATCCATAGCATGCCAGGGCATTATAGCTTTTTACTCTACTGCGTCTTTTCTTTCTGAGTTGTTCAATGCGCAGCTTGATATGATTCTTGCGATTATTTGTGATGGCCTCCTTGCGCTTCAGTTGCAGCTTGTGTTGTTCCCGTTTTATGGTTGCACGCCTCGCATTCTTTTCTTCTTCAAGTTGTACATGCGCAGCTTCTCGATTTTCGTCTGCCCAATTTTTTGCTCCGTGAGCTAGATTGATTCGCTCTACTTTCCTTTTGTGACTTTCCTCCTTCGGTGGCATACCCGTAGAGCAAAATAGCCACGCTCTGATAACGCGACGCCTTCTGTCATTTTTGATCATCTTCAGTTCCTTGCTCCTCAGCATAATGCATAGACTTGGCATTCTCCGATACCCGTTCAAACGCTGCTTCATGGTGCGCTTCACTGCCCACCTGATGTTAGAAAGACACGTCGTAGAGGGAGGTATGTTGAGCGCAGATGGCGCATGGTGATTAGAATCATCTGGGATGGAATAGACGGCGGCTGATGCTCTCGGATCAAGAAAGACAGACTTCGAGCACGGTGGCAGAGTGCGGCGATTTGGAGAAACGCAGGAAATTGCGTTCTTGCGGTCAAGAGATGAGTCAGGTCTACCAGGTCTGTTTCTATAATAGGTCCTCACCCCTTTTCGCCTCTTGGCTTTCTGATGTTGCCAGCTGGTAGGGGAGGTTGGATCTTGCGAGAAGGACAATTCCGAAGTTGGATTTGAGCTTGAGGAGCTTGGGAGGCAGGTGGATTCATTGGGCGTAGAGCCCTTAGGCCTCATTCTCGTTCCAAAGTGATCCCGTTGTGGCAACAGCTGCACAATTTCGATTGTCTTAGCAGTGCGTCCCGGGATGGTCTCGCTTTGTCTTATATAGATTAAGCCGCCGTCTTGGAATTTGTGCTCTGTTGTCCTAGCGTTAGCGGATGATGAGCGAGATTTGACTAATTCCTCAAAGGAATTCCTGATTGACTCAGGCGAACAGTGAGCAATATAGTCCTGAGTACCTCCCTTCCCGTAGTTCCAATTTTGGTTGCCTCCTCTGCTTTGCCAGTGATGGAAATCGGAGTGTTCGTAGCCCATTTGCGTGTTGGGTAAACCTTTGCTATGCATCTCCTTGTTAGCCTTGTGAGTTGAAGACGAACTGGCTATCGTTGCCTTTTGTTTCCCTTGATCTTGCGTATTGCCTGAGCTTGAGCTGCAGAAGTTGGTAAAGTTGGACCCATGCAGCTGCTTACTCCCCTTTTCTTGAGATAGAGGACCCGCTACCGCAATAAACGAATTGACTTTTTGCTGGGTGTTGCTGCCTTTCTGCGCTTTCTGCATGTAGATGGCGTATTCTTGATATCTCTCCGGGGCGTTATGGTAGGCTGTCGCTCGGTTCCCAGGTGGCAACCCAAGTGATGCAAGGTGCGTCCCATGGTCTCCCACGATATATCGATGAGCCGTTGGGTCGATTGCTGGAGGTGGATTCCCAGCTGCAAGAGAGGCACAAGTTTCGTTTTGGATGGCCGCCGCCTTCTCCAGATTTTTCGTTTCACGATTGTTTTTCGGCACTTGATCCTGATAGGGCAGTGTGGGTGCGGTCCCTTGGATGCCTTTGCGGCCACCTTTGCCTACTTGTGACCCCGCATTCCCGGCAATGGAGAACTGTTTGTTCCCTTTGGCTCCTGCACCAGACTGAGTGGAGGCGTTGTAGCTCGGGTTCATTCGGAGTGGCAGATCGAGCCCCGGATGTTGTGGTCTGCTCTTTTTCAAGTTAGGCCCAATATGTGCAGGCACACTCTGCTCATTTCCTCGCATCACTGATTTGTTTGACGCAGCTACACCATGAAGGTCAATTCCACTGCTGACGGCATGTGCTGGAGCTGCATTTTCATGGGTTGATGCTTCGTTTCTTGTTACGGGCGCTTGACTTTTTGACTGGCTACTATGATGATCATGCACTGTGTTGCCCGCCATTCCAGCAACCACGTCAACCTGCTCAAGTTCGACATCCTGAGATGCCCGCTCCTTGACTTCTTCCATTTCATCGTCTGCAGAGGAGCTAAGGACACTTGCAATCTCTGCCGAGACATCCTCATTGAAGTGTTGCGGATTTTGCACAGACGAGTTTGACACAATTTGCTGTGATGTCTGCAAGGGTTGCGAATTGTACATTTTTGGAGAAGACGGGACTTCTGCTGCGCCGATATCCCCATGCTCAGCTTCGATCTCCTCGTTTGTGTGCGCTTCTTGAGCATTGTGGCCTGACTCCATTTGTGCCAGCGGACTGTATTCTGATTCCGATCCTTTTCGCTTCGATGACGGAGGGGTAGACCCTTGGTGGAGATGTTGTTGTTGGGAGGCTGGGCGTTCGCGTCTCGGTGTGCGCATTGTTCTCGATGAAGCTCCATCAACTTCGTGATGTATTTGTCGTGGTGGTTGTTGCAATTGGGCCAGTTGGGCCTTTCCCTTCGGAGCTGCGATTCCCTCTGAGACTGTTGGAACCCCGTGTGAGGCTGGATTGACTTTGCCCGATTTGCCGGAAGCTGACTTGAAGGTCGTTGGAGCCAAGGTAGCATTTGAAGCTTCGCCTGGGTTCCGATCATCAGTGGAGGACTTAGCGATGATTGAATTTCCTGTAGCTGGATCCTCAGCATTCTTTTCCGACTCTTGGATGCAAGCACGCGTTGCTTTGCTTGTTACGGGCGGTATGCCAGACTGTAGCGCTGGATGTTGCTTAAGACAATTTTCAGCAGACAAGACAGTCTGATCGTCGTTCGGCGTCGCCACTGCAAGTTTGATATTGCGGCGGGCCTCTAGCAGGTCATCAGTGCTTTTATCCTCAATTCCAAATGAAGTTCCTGCACGGGAAATACCCTTTAAGGACCCGCTTGATTGCTCGGCGCAAGGATCATAGTCACCTGGGCTCTGTTCCAGCGATCTCGGCTGTGCCCTTGGTGAGAGGATTTTTTCCACCTTATGAGGTTTTTCTATTGTGGTGCTGGAGTAGCCATCTGCTCCGACATCTTCACTTGCTCCATAGATTGCCTTCAGCATCGTCGCCGTGTCTGCAATTTGTTGGTCACTCGGAGGCGGAGTGTCCGCTTGGTGCTCTTCTTCAATGTGCACACCCATCTCCGTATGGAACCCATAGATGAAACGACGACTGGGCAGGACTGCAACTTTCTTGAACTGCTCAATAAGGTGACGTCTTTTCTTTAGAGCAGTTGTCCTCAGCGCCTTAAACTCCGTTGAGCGTTGCTTCAGCTGTTCTTCTGTCCATGTCGTCTTTGCAATCGGCGAAGCTTCATCGAGAATTTCCCTAACAATGTCACACAAGTCGCGCCTGTGCCTTTTGCGGAGTGATTCTTTGACTTTTAGCTGTTCGCTGTCAATATTGAAGGCTACTTCTCTGATGCCAGCGGCTAGGCAGATTGCTTGAAAGTCGGTGGGGTAAGCGCCATTTATACAATCAATAGCAATTTTGGCAATGTCCCTCGCTAGTTTTTCCGCTCTGGTTGCCTGTTCGAGTGATTTGGCTCCCAAAAAAAAGTTGTGCGCCATGACATGATAGTAGCGCTCGTATTTCTCGCATTTGCCCTCACTTAATCTTCGTTCAGCACTGGGGTCACCCTGGGACAATTCAATTTTGCCGGATTTATCTTCGAGGTCTAGCACAACGGGCTTCGGAGGCTGGATCATGCAATTGCCATTAGTCAGCGGCGATCCCGTGTGCTGTGCCCTTAATTGGGAATCGGATGCAATCTTTGCTGCCTTGGCTGTGTCGATGTGTCCCACTGCTTGCTCTTTTGAGCGAAGGGCAAGATGGAGAGCTGGTATAGCAGCCAAGCTGGTGCCTTTGGTTGCTGGGCCATCAGTTCCTTTAACCTCGATTTCGCTGAGCGTTGGTTGCGATCCACTTCTGGGTCTCATATTTTGGACTGCAGGAGCCGAGGCCTCAGCGTCGACTTGCATATCGATTGGGCCATCATCATTTGCTTCCACGTTGACCTGTTGTGGAGCATCGGACGTCTCCACCTCGTGTTGCCGCTCTTGTAGGTCAGGTGGCGATAGATATGAGCCTGCAGCTGCAATTTCCGATCTTGCAGATGAGGGCGCAAAGGTGCCGGCCGGATACGCATTGGCAGTTGTCACGGTGTTCTGAGTATGTTGCGCTACCGAGTGTGCAACCGCTGTAGGTGGTAGTGGGAGGAGCTCATGCTTATATTTCCGAGCGGCCGAGTCATCTTCTCCGCTATGGTCGCTCTGAACCGCCTGGGTGGACTTGGCGGGACCTGATCTCATGTCGTCAAGTGCCTTGGTTCTGCTCTTCCGAAGTGGTCGTGTGTCTTCTTCCTCCGATGAAGATTCGGAGTCGATTTTCAGGTGTTCCAATTGTGCCGCCGTATCCGTTCCCTTTGCTAGGGCCAGCAATTCTCCCAGTCCGCCTAAAATTGCCCTCTGCGTGCCACCAAATTTTTTGATGTCTTTTCGCTGCTTTTTCTGCTCCTCTTTTATGACTGTTAATTCTTCTCCAATTTCTTCCTTGAGCGCTTCGTTAGACACCTTGATTGACTTGTCGATCATTTCTTGGAAAAACTCAATTGACGCGTTTCCTGCTGATGCTGGGTTTACTGCTCCAGCACTAGCAGGCTCGATGCTGCCAGTTTCCTTGCTTCTTCCGCCTGGGATGATCCGATCATCTTCAACGGGTGGGGCTGGTGGGACTGGCTTGAGCGATGTGTCCGGATGCATCATCCATCTACTAGGATCCAAGATGGGGCGAATTTTGTCAACTTGTAGGATGTACTTGCGGATGCGTGTGCGCCATTGCCATGTTGCTGCTGCAGCAAAAGTCTCTCTTTTTGCAATCACGAATGGCACCTCATCCCACCCAGCGTTGAACTTGGCTGCTCGATAGTCTTCAGCTGTCAGCAGGTGGCACCACTCCGATCCTCCAACTTCCCGCACTTGGATCGCATAACTTTCGTAGTCATTATTGACATAGACGCATGCCCCCTTGTGCCAGCCTTTGGGCAGGTACCACCTCCCTTCTGGGTCTTTGCCGAATTTTGGATCATGGTTCTGTTCATTTATATAAACGTCTCGGCGTCTAAGCGCGTGCGGAAGTTGTTCGGAGTCTCCAGTCCAAGCAGAATCAGGAAACTCCTGGTCTTCAAGAAGCTCAGCGCAAATATGGCGGCTGGTGCGAAGGCAGGTCCAAGCCATGTCTCTATCGCTGGATGTGGAGCTCAGTGCTGAGCTTGGTTTTTCTCCTTTCCTGGAGTGGTAGTCATACTCAGGATCATGAAGTGAGGAGTGAGAGGCCTTTTCTCCCTTTTTTGGGCTTTTACCTTTGCTGCTGGACTTGGTGGTAGCTTGGTCTATTAGGACGCCAGTGACTGCTCGGCTATGATCTGTGGATTGCTGCTCCTGATCCGTTGTGCAGCGTCTATCGATCGTTTCCGTGTCTTCTTCTTCATCATGCCGGCTGGAGTGGTAGTAAAGATCTGGGTCGTCGTTCCTCTGGTTCTCTTCCATCATGCCTAGAAGTTTTTGACTAGAAGTAGTTGCGGTGCCATTCGACCCATCTGGAGCGCCAGACAGCCCCGTCTCAACTGGAGCAGTAGTTGTGGATGCTAAGTTTTTGCTGATGACCGCGTAGTACTCTCTTGCTGTCTCCTCCTTCTTAGGAAGTGGCGGGGGTGGAATGTTCGGAACGTGTGGTGACTCATTGCTGCGAACGGATGTTGGAGCTGGTTGCTCTGATTCTGAGTTTTTGTCTCCACTTACGATGGAAGAATTATAGCCAGCAGTGGCAGTGATGTTGGAGCCATTTGAAGGATCGGCGGAGATCGTCATGTCTGCAAATAGACCCGCTGTCGGTCTTCTTGAGGATGAGTCGTTGCTGTGATCATAGGATACAAACGCGCGGCCCCCGAGGACGGCCTTATTTTCGGCGTTCGAGGGGATCGCTCCTTCGGAATTTGACGACCGGCCACCCGCGAAGTTGGAGATGATGGACTGCTCTACACCATCCCCATCCCCCTTCCCATGATCTGCCGGGTTGTTAGCTTTGATTTCTCCCAGGCCGTCCAGTTCCATTGATTGGCATAGAGTGTTGCGCCGAGGGGCCACAATGACTGTGGATTATCTGTTGCTCGTTGATGACATTGTTGGTGCTTTTCTTGGGAGGCCTCCCCCGCGACTTAGGTTGAGGTGCTGACTGCGCTGTGTCGGCTGATGATGAGCTCGCTTTTCCAGCAGCTTGGCTTACTGAACCACCAGAAGACTGGGAGCCGGTCTGGGTGTCGGCCTTCCGTGTCAACTTGTTGTCCACTTGTTTGTGAGTCTGCGTCTTCCTGCGTCCCATCTTGACTGTGGATAAGGCGCTAGGGCCGGGATCGATAGGGTCAAACTAGAGAAACTGGAGAGCGTCGTATGTATGGGATCGGTAGGTAAAAAATAGGTTGACGCGCTCCTTAAGTACTGGAGGAGGATGCTGTACTAATCGGAGGTGTTTAGTGGTGTTGTTATACTGGGCGCATACTCGGCAAAGTGCGTTTCTGCTGATGGGAGATGTTCTTGTTGATCAATTCTACAACATGCAGAACAGGAAGCTACGGACGATAATCCCTTTTTTTTCGTCTGATTTTTGTGCTAGTTGATCGGGGTGGCTTGTTTGTTTACTTGATAACTCGATGTAAGATTTCAGCTTTCTGGTTGCTTGGTGAAGTAGCCGCGATTTTTCCTGGAAATGTGTGCGGGAGGAGATGAAGAACTTGCTGATGGATAAGTATGCGACGTTTATACTTCCCACTCTGCTTTTGTGCGCTATATGCCGTTGCGTGTAGTTGATCTAGTTGGTGGTCTTGGATCTGCAAGGACTACAAGGAGGCGACCTTGTGAGTTGTCCTTCTTCCTCTGTTTTGAGGGACTACCATTTTGCATTCTATCCTATCATGATTTAAAACCCGTATGGTTCGTATTGGTGTTCGATGATGCATTGCGCGTTAAATCTTGGAGTTCAGTTAAACATGACTCAATTTGAGATCACAATTTAAGTTAGCCCCTTATAGACCCAACCGCATGGGGAAAAAGATTTTTTGATCTTGTTTACAATTTGGTGAACGGTGCGGACTTCAATTTGCATGATTGATTGATTGAAGAGTTTGGTTTTGTTTTTCTAACGCTAAATTCATTCGATTCAAGAAAAAGCGGCTGGGTCTCCCTGACAAGATAAGATATGCTCGCAGCCGCAGCCTTGAGCCAAAATGCAGAAGGAACACGAACAGTACTGGATGAATGGTTTTGATGTTGTACTGAACTGGCATTCATTTTTTTATTCTAGGAACAAGCAAAAGGACTAGATACTTCCTGTTGTACTAGTTCGTTGTACTAGATTGATGGTTTGCGTCCTCCTTGACTAGATTGATATCTTCAGAAGCCCTCCTGTGCCCCAACTACATACTTCTTGTCAATGTTTCTAGATAGCCACTCTATATTGCAGGACGGGACACGCCTAAAGTCAGAGGGAAAGCTAGCCGGTTGCTATAGCGGAGCAATTTGTGAGGTTTCACAGCTCGCATGGAATGGAGTGCATGCACCACATGGAGTAGCATGGAGCTAAAGGGGGAGCTTCTTGCGCCCCTTAAAGCTTTGCGCTCCATGCACTCCATGCACCATGCGTGCTATAAACTACTCTGCTATAGCTATACTTAGTCGTGTCTTAGATGAAGATAGCGATTCTATACTAGTTTTTTAGTATAGTTTCTATAGTTCCTTCTTTAGTATACCAGTCTTAACATCGCCCCCCCCGCTGCCAACCCGCCCGCTCTGGATTCGGATTGTTCTAACAAAGATGAGGTGGCTTGTTCCTTCGAAGATGTGCTGGCCCCACTTCGATATAGCCCTTCTTCATCCGTCGTGTTCCCAATAGAATTGTCGTCAGCAACCTCCTCAAATATTAGAGTCGTCTATATGAGTCGAAGAAACCCAAACCCTGAAACCCTCCACCCTATAACGTAGTCGTCTGGATGTACGTAGTTGTGGATGAACATGAAGATGGCACGACCCCATTCAGTACTACTTCTAGCGTAATTTTTGCAGGACAGAACTACAGCTCCAGCAGTGTGTCAAGAAATTATGACGACCAGCACGCTTTTGGTTTGCTTCTTGGGTACTAGATAAAAAACTAGTACCTACTCCTACTGTAAACATGATTACTTTATATTTACTGTCCTCCTATTAGGGACAGTACTATTCGTAGATGGAGATGGAGCAGTGTAGAATTGTGAAAGGGTCGTATGCGGTGATGTGAGTGGGTTACTGTCCTCCTATTTATTAAGAGTAGAACTAGAACAACGTCCTGCCCTTATGAAAGTGATCTATTCTGGACTAGATTGGCAACAAGAACTGCTAACAAGAAGGTCAAGGTTGCTGCCCAGAATATAACTTAACTTAGTAGTAGTAGTTTACCCATTCGTGGGGTAATTACAGCATGGGGGGGGGAAAAGTCTGGGGACTTATGTCATGATACGATTTAATCAGCTTTATTGAAGAAGCGGAGAGAACCAACAGTGCTTGAAATGGGCGAATTCTACATATTAAACCAATGATAAAGAAATCCGGCGGGATCGTACGCGTCGCCCGGAGCGCATCAAAACAAACAAACAAATGATGCAAAGTTATCAAAATCAATTTCAATATCAATTACAACGAGGACGACATTCATTCAGTTCAGTATCTATAAAAATCCGTTCTTCGGGATAGGGGTGACTGAAGGTGAAGTTCAATAGTCAAAGAGCCTTAAAAGAAACGCGTCTGCCTCTCTATGCATATCGTGGTGATCTTCCAGACGATCAGCTTCATGAAGGTACCCACGACCTTCTGACATTTTTCAGAAATTAGAGGACGCAAAAAGATGAATCAGTAAAGATTCTACTGCAGAAGAAGTACTTCTAGAAGACTAAGTATAAGTTGTAGATATACGAGGATTACGAATGATAGATGAAACTAAGTACTACACCGTGGCTCTCGAAGTAATGGCGAAGCATGATTTCTTGTTCACAGAAAAAAAGAGGATTCCCTAACTAGGGACGCTCACTCTTATTTTGGTGCTATGGAACAGACAGTCTGAGTCAACAGAGAGTTTCTACAGAGTCTGAGATAATCTTCATACAGTGTAGGTACAGAGTATGATACAGAGTTTCTACAGAGACTGTTGATGTTAATGTTCACGCGGCCATAATAAAATTTTCCCATCCTCCTATGGCATCGATCTCCTCCAAGAGTTGGCCGACCATTGGAAGAGTTTCCTCCAAAGAAGTACTATTACTCTCGAGTTCGAGAAGAGAAGCTGCTGTTGTTTTACTGCTTCTACCTAGAGGCCAGTTAAAGCCTCTGCCTGTGCTTGCCCTTCCGCGCGCAGCAACACCACCAAGGCCAGAAACAGACCTTTTTATTTTTCCGGATGTGGATCCTGTAGGTGGTGAATTTTCAGGTTTTGTGTCTCCAGCTGCTATAGGTGTTTGAACAGTAGTAGCAGGCGCTGCTCCTCCACCTGCACGACGTGCAGAGACTACCGTTTGGGCAGAGGAGAGTACCGCACTGGCACCCTTGCTGAGTGCCGTACCAACTCTCTCAAGCGTACCACGCTGCTTTTCTCCTGCATCATTTTGAGCATCTGCTTCACCAGGAGCCTGCTCTCGGTCTCGAGCTGCACTTTCTTGTGGAGTCCCTGCGTCATCATTGGCCCCATCACCAGACGCCTTATCTTTGACATTAGAGCGAGCTACCGAGGACTTCTTCGCATCTCATGATTCCTTGAGAGCAGGGATAATATCCTTGGACGAGGCTTCACCTTTTCCAAGTAGGAGTCATTTTTTTTTTTTCATGGTGCTGAAGCTATCTTTTGGCATAACCATAGGGCCAGCGCCTCCTCCACCCGCATTATCCGCGGAATCCTGGTCATCTTCTTCTTCTTCGTCTCCTGCTTCTCCTGCATCCAGCGCCCGTACCAGATGATTAGAGAAGGTCATCATCAACATCATGTAATCAAAAACTGTGTAATAGGCGGTTGTAATCGTAATCCCTCCTCCATCTTCATGTCGTCCTGCTGGTAGAAACAAAATAGATCAAAGATTGCTCTGCAAGTCTCTCTTCATAATGATGTAGGTGCACGCGAGGCTACTAAAAATGATTCATTACACCACCAGGAAAAGCTGCAGGAAAGATATTCTAGATTTGTCTGTATGCCTTAACATTGTCGTCATCGTCAACATCGTCCTCGTCCCCGTCTCTATGTCTGCTCTTTTGATCATCGGAAATTAGAGTCCTCTAGACAGCCTAAGACTGATACGTAAAAATTATTGTGTTATTAATGCTCGGTAACAAATTAGAAGAGTCTAGAGGACAACTCTAGACTCCTGACCAGATGTGAAAATTATTGTCGTTGTTCATCTTTGATAGAAGAAGACAGGGCCCATTATCTTCTTCATCAAAGATGACCCATCTTCTCCGTTTTTTTTTGAGAAGTAGCGTGAAGTAGAACACGATGAATATATTTTTGTACATCATAATCATAATTGCTTATGTGCATGAAATGCATACTAGTTACAACTGTACTAAAACTTAATATTCGCATGCCTGTAGCTGCCCATTATCATGTTGACAAAGAACCCTCTCAAACTCTCAAGCTCAAAGAAGTTAATACTAGTGCCATCGACCGCGATAAAGATGTTAAGTAGAGCCGTAGCCAAACATTAAAAAATTTGTCCGCCAGTGCGTCCGGTCCGTCTCCGTCTTTCGCGTAGTTTAGAGGTTACCACTATCACTCTCCTCAATAGAAGTGAAAAGTTGTTCCCCTTGATGTGTGAGTATTGACTACTTTTGACTCTTCAAGCCCCACTACTTTTGACTCTTCTGGTTCGATGTAAAGTCGGGGTGCCACGGCGCTGTGAGTGTTCAGTTAGTAACAAAGAGGAAAGAAGAGAGTAGTGGAATATCACTCTCCTCAATAGGAATACTACCGCTCGCGACAATACGAGGGACCCGCTCAGCATACTGAGCAAACAAAAGAGAGAGAGATGGGAGAGTGACGTCTAAGTGACTGAACACAAGGCCCAGGCAGGAGTGACTGAGCACCGGAGAGAATGAGAGGTAGAGTGAAGATAGCTCTTCTCCCTCATCTCTTCCTTGCTGTAATATGTTGTCGTGACTCTTCATTGTCGTCACCCATTTTGTTGTAAGACAACCATCCTCATCCACTCTACAACTGGTCGTATAAAGCTGCCCGCTCTTCTTGTTTTTTAATATTGCGTCTATTCTGATAATTTTCTACATTGGAGAAAATTCAACGAAGGACGGCAAAAATCCGGACAGAGTTCAACCTTTCCGGGCATGATACGGATCCGCAGAACACTCGCCGCCTACTGCGCTCCCCTCGCGAAAACCTTCCCCCAATTGCGAGCCAAGAACCCCGGGCGCCATCCAAATCCCCGCGCCCCTCCAGAATCCCCAGGCACACACTTGCAGGCTGATGCGGTGGACTCTGGAGGGGCGCGGGGAATCACATGAAACGAAACCAAACGACAGAAAAACCAAGAGGAAACAAGTGACAAAAGTCGCTAAGCGAAGCACTTCCAGGACGAGGAGGCGACAACACATAGAGACCGTTCTCGTGCAGTTCTTAGCTGACTTAGCGCCATTGTTATTTTGTGCAGAAGTATCTACTTCTACTGACATGTTGTTGATCTGCAGCAAGTGGGGATATTTTACACAAGAGGTGGGTCCACTGCTACTGGGTAAGTAGGTGTTTGCGCAACTAGATGTACTGGGTTGCCTTAAATAGTCTCGGGAAAACATCCCCCTTTTCTTGGATAGAGATTCGGAAACGCTCAGCCAGGTAGGAGCCTGCTCAGCACCAAGTCCCCGCACCTCCCACAAGATCCTACTCTTAGAGCGGAGTTGATTGATTCAACTCAGACTACCAATCATGTATCTTCATGTGCTCAGAAGTACTCGTCCCTCAGAAGTAGCCCTCGAAGATTGCTTTGATCTTATATTTATTGCAAGTAGAGGGGATATAAAAGTTGGACTACAGGCAAGAGAAGACTTCTAAGGACAAATGACGAGGTGTACGTTTTGACGAGGTTCGATAGGGCACGAAGCAAGCATGGACCTACAAAGGACAAATGAAAGTTACTTAAGTAGTACTAGTACTAAGGTCATCAAATGAAAGTATTACTTAAGTACAATAAAGGTTAAGGTGTCCCTATATTGAACAAAGCAACTTGCTTTGTCAACAATAAGGTAAGTACTAAAATAAAAAGACAAATGATGTGCAATGTAAAAAACTAATAATTCCACACCTTCCAAAGCCGTAAGATTCCACACTTTCCACAGCTCAGCGGCATCCTTCTCAAACCGCTCTTTTTCAGCTGGATCGTGTCCTTCCAGTGAGTTCGTGTTCGCATGTTGACTAAGATTAGAAAAGTTGCATGCTCGTCTACTTGAGGTAACTCTACTGAGGCTTGAAAATTGTAGTTTTCAACCGAAGAAGACCAAGATTAGAATAGTTACAAGCAAGACTGACGTGCCTGGCAGGAGGTGGTAGCCCTAATTGATGTCGTGCATTCGATATTGTAAAATATGTTGGACTAACACTGACAGGAGCAACTTCCTGATTAGATTAGATATGGGGCTAGCGTAGTGCTTCAGAGTTTTTAGACCCGGACTTTTTTCGTTGCGCAGCCATTTACTTTTTTCAAATGCCTCCAGTGGCAAGGCCTGGCGCACTCCCGTACACCCTGGCCACCGCGTAGGCAGCGGGGCCGTCGATATCCGCAGCGAAGCATCTGCCAAGGCTATCCGGCCCGTCGCGCATGGTGGCAGCATCCAGCCAAAAAGCCAGAGCCAACCAAGAAGCACCCCAAGCGGATGCTTTTTGGTCGAAAAAATAAACTTCGACAAAAATGGGGAACGAAAATTTTGCGCACCATTTTTCGAAATAACCTGCTTTCTCATTCATTGGCAAAGTCGGCAATCTGAAACTTCAAGGATCGCAAAGTCGGCAAAGTCGTCATCGCTTGAGCCGGATCGCTCTGCGCAGGGCCTTCGGTGCAGGCCTGGGCTAGTTGCACGGGGGCGATGCGTGTCAGCTCTGTCGCTTTTCACATGCCGAAGCCGTCCAAGTCAGGGTAACTAAGGCATGCAAGAGTCAGCCTCGGGGCGCGACCGGGCACCCGCTGCTCGATTAATGGGACCAACGGCTTCGCCGAAAAACTTTCTCAATCTGTCTGCTTGGTGATGGGTCGGGCCCTCCCGTTGCGGATGCCCGAAAGGCGCTGAGAAAGCATCTTGGCGCCCGAGTATCTAGTCGACTGCATCAGCTGGATTTTGGCGCCACATTATGGTTGGCGTAGGGCGTTGCAAAATGCGCCAAAATGCAAAACCCAAATCTGTCAGGTGTCACGGGTCCCGCTTCTTGAATCCTTTCACAAGTCGTGGCCAGTCACGTGACGCCTGAGCGCCACCCCTCAGCGCAGGGGCTCACTCTGGATCGCCGATGAGAAAGGCCACAAGAAGCGGCGCTGCCTCGTGAAGGTGACGCCATTGTGACAGCCCAGCCATCCAAAGAAGGGGCCCCGCATGGTGCAGGGTGTCCGCTCTCCGGCTGCGCGAGCTGCAGCGGCGCAGCCTGGTGTCCCTGCCTAAATCCTTGCCGCTTCTTGGTAGTGTAATCGTCGCGCACCCATCGCATTTCAGTTGCAGCGCTTTGGCTTCAAAAGTTTCCCACCCTTACCTTTTTTTGGGATGCGAATGCCTTTCACTTCAATAGACTGCCGGCACGTTTTACGAAGACCGAAACGGCCCCACCTCGTGGGGCCTAGGGGGTGCCTTGAGGCGACCGCCTTAGGGCTAAAGATGTCGCCAAAGAAGTGGCCCGACCTGCTTGGAGAGTGAAGGTGGGCCCGTTTTGTCCCCCTTTTTGACACCCCTCCCAAGCGCCTCCGACAAGAGCCTGTGACGGAAGGCGGCCCCACCTGTGGAGACGCCAATACTAGAGGCCATGCTTCGCCATCCCAGGGAAGCAAGGCAGTCCCGCTCCGCGGGTCCACTGCAAAACTAGCGGAGTGGCGGCGTCAGTCCTGAAACGAGGGCTGGGCCTCCTTCAGCTAGCCACAAAAAAAAATGTTAGGCTGTGCGACGAGAAAGGTCCTGGTCTAAAATCAGTCAGTACTTCGTCCAGTACAGTAGGCCTGTCCTTATGGAAGGCCAAGCCAATATCTTCATATGAAAATACTATAATGATGAGGGGACGATCTATCCTCAAGATGATCGCGGATGATTGAGGGATCAGATGGTCGACCATATTAGTGAGGAAGATCGTCGAGGACATTCAGGGGAAAAGGCCGAGGACATTCAGGGGAAAAGGTCGAAGACATTCAGGGGAAAAGGTCGAAGACATTCAGGAGAGAAGGAGCTGGCCCTCGAGGATGAGGGGGGCTATCCATATTCTCACTTTCCTTCACTGGTCGTGTGTTGATGAACAATAGTTAAAAGCTTCCTTATAACTGGCGGGAATAGTGGAGAGTCCAGGGCCGAGGATGAGGGGAGACCGTGGCCATCTGAGTGTGAGTTTCCTTAACTAGTGTCCCCCCTATAATGAAGATCGCCCGGAAGGCCTTACCTCATGCGTAGAAAAGGAGCATAAGCTCAAAAAATATATGCGCGAACTTATAAGTTCTGTCGGCCTTGGGCGCTAGCCTAAACCTGCAAAAGCAGACCTGTCGATATGCGGCCGAATTACAACCCTTGAGCCAAAATGGCTATCTTCTTCGTGAATAGTGAAAAAGAAGAGTTCCACCCATAACTCCTTTGTCCCCAAGAGCAGCGCGCTCATCAGGATACCGCATCAGACGGCTACGCAAAACCAGCAGACGCATCCAGAGGCCGCGCTCTTCTTTCGCGATTTTCTTCACCTCCCGCACCTGCGACTTAATAGTCCCTTGAAGCCAAGGAAGATTAACGCCAATCAAATCGTCACCCATCTTTTCCACCTTGAGCAACTACTTCTAAGTAGAGAGACAGCATCAAAATGAGTATTAGTAGTGGTGGAAGTGGTCGGAGTACTTTCGTAGAAGGAGTCTAAAAATCATGAATTAGTAATGATTGAGTCACTTTCCTTCCAGACCAGCTCCACCTTGTTCCCGTCGAGTTATTTCCCTTCAAATCTTCAAGATGAGCAGCTTGCATTTGCCGAGGGAGCGCTGAAAGACCGAGACGGACAACTAGAAGTAGAAGCCTTAAAAAGTTTTTCGCTCAACCAAGTGCCCCAGCTGGGAGAGCCAGCGTCCGCCTTTTCGAATGCATGGTACATGAGCCTGCTCCACCCCTGACCGGCTTCACTGTTAGAGAGAGAACTCTCAAAATTATGGTCGTATTGTACTATTACTTCTACGAAAGTAAGATCAGACTGTCTTAAGTAGATCATCATGTCTTAACTACGTTTCATTGTATTAGTGTGCGTGTAGAGTAGTTCAGACACAGACTGTCATAAGATGGCCGTATAATAGTGGTGGAGCCAGCCCAACTAGGAACCACAAAGACAAGAAGAACAAGAAGTAGAAAAGGAACTATAAGTCTCATTGTATAGATACGGAGTAAACAGTAAAGTATGAAGAAGAAAGTGTTATTATGAAGAAGATGCGTCTTGAAAGTCTTTGCCATTGCCATATTTAGAGCGATGCAGGCTGCATCCCTGGCACCATCCCTGACTCACATTTATTTTCATTCATCAATAATTTCCAAATAATTAACCAAAAAATTATCGGAAAGTCAACAAGTGAGGAATACATTTTTCAGCAAAAATATTAGCATAAAAAATTAAAAATTCAAGTATTTTCAGGCACTAGAAGAATAACGCTCTTGAACGGTCTCTCTGCCGATATGATCTCTCTGCACCAGATTTAGAGGTCAGCCGACAAGGATTTCTCAGTCTTCGTTTTCTTGGTCTCAGATGACAGATTTCATTACAGAATGCCAGATATACAGAGATCATTGGTTTAATTTTAGGATCTTTCTCCGACCTCTCACCGACGGCACGACCGCTTTCTTTCAACCGAATTAGAAGGAACACACTCTGAAAAAGCCTATCGAAGTTACTACTGCTACTACTCAGTTAGAATATGTATGGAAATATGCCCTATGAAAGTATGTATGTGTATGTAAATGTCTATACATGTCTATGTTCATGTATGTCCAAGATGTGCTCGTGTGTATCCATGTCGGCAAGGTCCCGCAAAACCGTGATGTACAATGTCCTTGCAAAAAAAATGACTGAATTCATGCCCATGAATGTGCATGGGAAAATAATGTACCACAATGCCGGAATTTGCCGGCCCCAGAAAAAAATATTGTTTTGTACAAAAAAAACATAGAAATGGACTGCGTCTCCTCCTGCAGCCCATGGATGTAGACGTCATGAGACGTCTACTACACCTCCCCGTCGCGCTCAAGCGTACGAGCCTGCCATGTCTTCGTGCGCGGAATGCACACGAAGTTCTGGATCACATTGCAGGATCGACGACAATCACTGTCGTTACGCTTCATATCGTTCCGCGCCTGGACGAGACTGCAATTCCATATGTGGCCCAATGGAATTAGCTCCGTATATGTCTCATCCTTGTAGCATTTTCCTCCTCTCCACCAACCACAATAGCAGCGATAGGTTCCTGGAGGGCTCTTCAGGCGCGGATGGGAGGCAGGTCCGGTTGCCTTCGACGACATTGGTCCCGGCGGTTTCACTCCGGTGTTGGAGCAGTAAAACCGTAGCGTCGGTCCGTTCTTCGCGAAGATCCAGTTGCGATGATACACACCGATCTGTTTCTTGCAGTCGTCGCATCTGACAATCGTACCGTTTGCGCGCTCGTTCAGGTGAAGATCAACCAAGTCCTCATCTCGATGGAGTCGCAGCTTGCACTCTCTTGCATACTCAGCGTTCTTCGTGGTTAGCCACTTATTTCGGCGTGCTATCTGAGCTGCTTCATCCGTCGGAACATCAGCTACTTCGCAACACACCTCGTTCTCCGCAATCATATCGTCAGCACCGTCCCATTCGTCACCAATGTAGCTTCCCTGCGAGTTGCGGCGCTGTCAGGAGAGTGAGGGATTGTTAATTCAGAAGCCTTTTCGTCATATAGATCTTTTGTTTATTAGATTAGCATGATCAAGTGACATCAAGTTCTTATAAATACCTCCAGGAAGTCACCGTCAGCTGCGCCACCATCCGCACCGCCAAACGCATCACCGTTCAAAACCGCGTTAACCTGATCCACAGATCTGGCCACCTGCTGCACCTTCGACACCTTCATCGCCTTCTTCGTAGCCATTTTCTTTTTCTGCTTGTCCGCAGTTGTGCTTTCTTCCTGGCGTTCGGCCTTGTCTGCATCCATCGACGCCGACAAAAGTTTGGCCATGACCTTCTGTGAAGTTGCTGTGAGAGTAGAAACGTGCGTCAGAACCTCCAGACCATCTTTGTTCGTCAACTTCCTCTCCGGATAAACGCCGCGGTTGATCAAGTGCTGCTCAGCTCGCGTCTGGCCCATGGCCATGATGTAGTACAATTCCGACCATTCTCGTGTAGTCAGCGAAAGACCGTCAACGAACTTGAACAGAGCTGCAACTTTGATCTTTTCCTTCTTCTCCACGACGGGTTTCTTGACTTCCTCGCTGACCTCCATGAAGAAAGCGCCAAGCGAATCCTCGTCCTCTTCCTCTTCATCAGCCTCCGACCCACGACCACTGCTAGCTACGTCCTCTTCTTTCTCCTCTTCAGATTCCTTCTTCTTCGCAGCACCGGCCGCAGCCACCGCTCTGTGCCTGTTCTGGTCATACGCAACAACACTTTGGGCCTTCGCTCGTTCTGCGCGGTCAGCGTCGTACAACTCCAGCTCCTTCTTACTCATATTCGCTCGACTGGCTGGACTCAACGGCGGAGACATGTAGTTGACGTCATCAGTTTCGAAGAGATGAACAGATGTCAAATACCGTCGCGAACAATTGCGCTCGACTATTCCCGGGTCGATAATAGCAGCAAGCACCATTCGCGGATTCTCGACAGAGCGGATGGTTTGAGTTCTATGACACACATTCGCAGATTCTAGTCGACCAAGCGGCCCGTTGATGATGACTTCTCCCGTATCCTCGTCGTGACCACTGGTCGTCCAATCGGTGCCACGGATCAACTCGAGGCGGCGTGGTTCATCGTGGGCAAGTAGCTTCACTGTCTGCATGATGTTCGCTTTGCGGCCACCCTTGAATCCCTTCGCAAAGTTGTCGTCGACGAAGAAGCCGTATTCTTCCGCAGCAGCAAGCGGCTGCATGATTCGAGACTTGCCCGGAATAGCAATTCGTTGTCTCCATTGTTCATCACGAGCCCAGTACGCATCGTCGACGATGTGCATTTGCTGACAGCAATGGCCTCCACCTTCTGCGATGCTGAAGGGCTGCAGCACAAGCCCTTTGACATAGCTTTTCTGCGCGATCATCGATGTCGGGATAGGAAACATCCAGTTCTCCCTCTTCTCCGGCAACTTGAACAAGACGGTCTTCCCCGCATCCAAATCGTTCAGGTACCGCTCTTTGCTGAGCGGATTGAGGTCTGCATTCGACCCATCGATTGCTTGTAGTCGTCTGCGCGAGTCAGCATCCACCTCTTGCTCCTCGAAATCGTCCGGGGGCAACAAACCTGCGCTTTTGGAATAATGAAAAAATAACACGATTACTCATGAAAAGACATTCGAATTCGAGAAGATCAACAGTCGATCAAATAAAAGTACGCTCTTTCGCTGGCTGATTTGGACCAGCCTCGGGCTTCTCCGGAACTGCCTGTTTAGACTCGGCGGCATGCTCCTCCGATGCCGGGTTCTTCGTCGCGTCTTTCTCTGCATCCTTGCCGCCAGCGCTGTTGCGCTTGAAGTCCGTCGGGTCGCCCTTGTCGTCCGGATTGAGCTCGATGCACTTCACCATGCAAATATCGACCAACACATCGTAAACAAGCATGTTGTTGTTTGCCCGCGGCGTGTAGCTCTGCTTGCACTTCAGGACGAGGGGCTCCTTGCGCAGTCGTTTCTTCTGTAAGATGCCGAGTAGGTACAAAGCCTGCAGTCTTCCACGACGCCAAACTTTCTGCGAGTGCACAGTGTCAGACGAGATGTGGTCTTCACATTCGTACAAGAACATCTCAGCATCAAAAACGTCTGGAAGCCCTTGCGGATCCATCTTGAAACCCGCCATCCCCTCCAGCTGAGCATCGCTCAATCCATGATCCGTCGGGTTCACTTTCAGCACGGAGCCCATTTCTGCTGTGATTTCCTTCTGACCGACAGATGGCATTTCAGACAGATACTCCCGACACTGCTGCACTGCTGATCCTTCACGCTTCGTAGGACAGTCAGTGTACTCCTTGTACCACTGCTGAAAGTCGGCGAAGCTGCAAAGACCGATGGTATTCGACTCAAAGGCTCCATCACCGAAGCAGAGCGTCTGCAGCTCCGCTTTGCTGTCACAAGCAAAGTCCTCAGGTCGACCACGTCCATCTAACGCTGAAAAATTCTCCTTGAAACCAACTTGCCTCTGCTTTTGGCCAGGTCGTGGAAACGGGTTCACTGGTTTCAGCCATGGAATCCAGACCGGCACGGTCGCTTCGTACAAGTAATACGGGATGGTCTGATGTGAGATGATGAAGTAGTGGTGAAGGGCTCAGCCCAATTGATGCAAAGTGTGATAGTGTCGAAGGTCTCGATTCTTTTGCGATAACAAGATCATAATATGAAAACTAGAGTAGAAGGATGAAGATCATAGTCGGAAATCTGGATCGGAAAAATCAGCTCAAGAACGTGTAGAATTTCGAAGAGAGTCAGATGTTAGAAACTAAATACTGAAGTCTTTAAATAACTCGCTCTACAGATACAAGAACACTTTTGAAGTACCCCGACAACAGAACCACTCTGATTTGCTTTTCTACATGCCCGGCTTTGCTTTCCTCCACCTGCCTCAATATCCCTTGTCCCCAGCGTTCGGCATGAGTTCCACTTCGTTGCAAAGTCCACTGCTTCAACGTAGCCGCCATCATCCAACAAGGACTGAAACTCTTTCACACAGTAGTACTTGTGCTGGTTCATCATGACTCTGCGGACAGCTTCGGCCTGCTCCGTATCCCAAGTCTGCAGATCTTTCATTACATGAGCCAGTCGTTTCTCAAAACTCGCTGGAGTTTGAACACGTCTCGGGCGCCAGCTAGTGTAGCTCGTCAGTACAATGCGACCACCTACTTCGCGATTCGTCATAGGATCCCGCTCCGTCGTTAGTAGGTCACAGTTGTAGTCGCAAGTCCTCAGGCCTGACTCATCAAACCCACTCTTCTCCTGCCACTTCTTCCTGTTGTCGTAGATGTACATGAAGTGCTTGCCCAAGTCGCGGTCTTGATTCTGACTCTTCACCTCATCCAACGTCAGGTCGTCACCGCCCATGTAACTGTACATCCAAATACGTTGCTGCAGAGCCATTCGCACTTGCGCAGTTCGCATCGTTGATCGAAGTACCTGGATGTTTTTGAAACGGCAATGTAGAATGGGCCTAAAGATTCAATACAGAACCGCAAAGACTCTTTTCCAAAGTAATAGATGGTGTGTAGCACGTGAATCTATCGGAGAAAACAGTATCAGTTTCTGAGTTTCCAAACAGTTCAAAGTACCTCTAAGAAAAAGTCTCCCTGTCGCTTGCACACGTACTCATCACGGCCATTCTTCTCAACCCATAGCTTCAACTCTGCACTCTGTTGGCTGTTCAAGAGTGCTGCGTTTTCTGCCAGTAGATCCGCGCATTGCGTGTAGAGAAACTTGCGAGCATAGAGGTGATTGTGACTCAACATAATGCCCAAGCTGTGATAGTAGAGCTGAGGTCCGCACAAACGCCGGTATAGAAGAATGTGAAGCATGTCCTCGGGGTCATTCATGACGTTCCACAAGATCGCGAGCAGAGATTTGTCGACTTCTCGCTCGGTCGGACGAGCTGGCCGAATTGGATCACCAGGTAAAACAACGTCATGGTCGAACTCCCGCGGCAAAACCTCCAAGTGCAGTCGTCGACTAGCTATAGCGCTCTTCTTCTTGCTTTTATTCCTTTCTCTCAGGAAAGTCGCGTCATTGTTCATCTTGTCGCCCACCACTTGATGATCAGCTTCTTCATCATCACGAACTACCCGCTTGGCACGTTCAATCCGATCCGCTTTTGCTCGAATCTCGTCTTCATCAGAGGAATTGGCTCGCTCGTCGTCTTTCAGCTTCTCACGGTCCTCATCATCTGGCACAGAATGTATTTAGACATGGATGCAAGTCGAGAAGATGAAGAGGAGTAGTGAATCGAGAATCTTTCTGTCATGACCAACAAGTTGTCTTCGTTGTATGGAGTACAGATATAGAATATGTTGCACAGTCTTTTCAAGTAGGAACTACAAGAATGCTAACCAACTGCATAGAAAAGTACCGCGGTCCTCATTGTCACTGATATCATCGTCATACTCAGCGAGCTTGTGCTGATCGAGAGTCATTCGGGCGTTCACCAGGTCACTATGGTTCAGTGTGACTCGCGTAGTTTGGCCAGATTCTTTCGCCACGTCGATTCCGACCCTCGCTGGAAGTCGAAGTACAGCAGGTCTCGATTTCTCCAAAAGCGCATGCACCACTAGACTGAGTAGATCTCGATTCTCGCAAACGAATTCCGCCGCATGCGCATACTTGGCCCACCGCTTGCTGCCGCTGAAATTGCTCAGCTCTCCACTGATCGTCGCCACGCGGTCCCGCATACACTCGCAAAACTCCGGATCGTCAACATGCTTTCCCGTCACCTGCATAGCGACATCTTGTAGATCAGAAAGGAGATCAATCATATCGCTATTCGGAAGACTGCTGAATGCACGGAAGAACGAACCCATCCGCACGCTGAACACTCCATCAGCAGTGGATCTGATCTTGGTGAACCTCCCGAAATCAGCAGGAAGAAGGAACTCAGCCAGTCGTACCATCGTTCGGCTCTCAACGTGAGGTTGATCGAAATCGATGGCAATGCGGTAGCCGTTCGCCAGGCACCAACACCAAAAGAATCTCTCATCTGATCCTTTATCGATTGCTAGATGCACGCCACGCTCCTCCAGCAGCGACAAGGTGCTGAACAACCAGCTCAAACGTTTCCGAACTGCAGCAGCTTCCACGGACTGCTTCAGCCTGTCTTTGTCAGCTTCACTGCGACGTAGGCGAACGTTGCTCTTGATGTAATCTGCCATGTCCTTCGAAGTGTACTGCTCGATGATCAGCGGCGGAATCTGGAGAGTCGTCATCAAACCAGAGTGAAACCAGTCCCCTCGAATCCTCACGTTCTTGAACTTCCTTCCTCCGATAGTTACACCATCCATGGCAAGACCGATTGGATTAGAAGGATCGCTGTGCTCCTCGTCCATGCTCTTCACCTTCAAGGTCAATAACGTTACCAGATGACCCCACAGAAGATTCCCTCGTGCTCGCGTACGCGTAGAATGATGCCCATCCTCTGTCGCGAGGACCGCAATCTTGTCCTGGAAAGTGGTGACCTGCTGCCCAGGTGGAATTGGTTGAACGCCCGTTACTGGTACACGCGTAGCGTACTCCGCTCGTCTGCATCGCTTCCAACCTGGAGTAGATGGTAAGTTTGTACATGAGAGGGCAATAGGCTACACCAGACTTCATGGAATAAGATGGGGCTTCAAGCGAAAATGTGTAGTAAGCGTGATGTCTCTCATCCAGATCATGGCTGACAAAGCGTGTATTCGTTCGCGATCGTCACAATTTAAGTTTTCCACTCAATGAATAAAAACAAAATTTTACGTTTTGAAATTGAAAAGCTAATAAAATTCAATTTGGAGAGTAAGTTTATCGCTACGACATTATAAGGGTCTTGATACACGTCACGCAAATGCTCAACGACTAAACAACTCCAGATGAGTAACAGAACAAGACTAGGTCTTAGCATTCAGTAAGTTGAGAAGCTTGCTATTTGATCACCAAGAACAAGAAGACAATAATCACAATTAACCTATATTTCACCTGTATTTCACCTGTATTTCACCTATATTTCACTTGTATTCTTCAACTCAAGAACAACTTCGAAATAGAAAGTTAGCACCTGACTCCATGGGCATCCCTGTCTCGAGTAGAAGCTTCTCGTATTCCACAGATAACGAATCAGCGATGATGCGTAGGAAGCTAGAGTGTCCATACTCCAAGCAAATCGCCAGAAACTGCGTAGGTCCCATTCTTTTCGGCAACTCGCTCACTTGTAGACTACCTGGTTTGTTTTTGAGATCGTGTGAGAGTGTTTCATTTGAATGAAAAATTTGGGAAATTCATGATGTGGAAATACATTTGAAAACTACTCACAGAGAGAACAATAGAATTGCCACTATATTTACATGAAAATCTCAGAAGTCTTGCAAGAGAGTTGACGTTTCTTCACAACCGGAGCAGTCCAGTTGTGAATGTCAGTACTCGATGGAGCCTCATCATCGACCAAAACTTTCACTAGATTTTTCACCTGTATTTGACCTTGCAGTTGACTTGTATTTGACCTGTATTTCACCTAAACTCAATAATTGACCTGTATTTCACCTGTATTTGGCCATCTCTTGTCACCCAAATGTTGACTAGTAAAGTTGACTATTATTCTCAACGCAAGAACGATGAAGAGGGGCCGGGGATCAGACAGCAAGATTCCGGAATTGAGTAGACGCACACCGTAGAATCACTACAGCATGGTCTTCAGTCGAGTCGTGTCATCCCTTCCCCTACGGTCTTCTAAGATAAAGGATCCGTCACAGGAGTTGCAATGTTTTTGATTGTTTAGAAAATTTAGATTATTTAGAGTACGGGTCTGGAGTTGGGTTTCTATGTTACTTTTGAAGGTGGTGAGCAAGATCTTCGGACTCTTATGAAACACGAAACTGACCTAGAAAAGACCTCACTTTTTAGATTTTTTAGATTTATTCATCTTCATGTTATAAAAATCTAAATAATCTAAAATTCTGAAAATATTGCAAGATGATGAAAACGCGATATGATGAAGACTCCTACAGGTCAAATACAGGTCAAATACAAGTCAAATACAAGAGACCTATGACATATGTTGTATCTCAAATGCCTATTACCTTGCGCCGATAGCTTGTTTTCTTGGTCGTAGAGAAGTTCCTCCACGTATGCGACCTTCACCTTGCGCGATAGCGAAACCCTGTCCGTCAACATCATGTCGATTCCATGTGTGTAAAACACTTCCAACAAAACGCCAGCATAGCACAAGCCAAGGTCTTCGACTGTGTAACCGCAATCCCGCTCAAACGCCAACCGCCCTCGTCGCGCCGACTTGAGTCGAGCTTGAAACAGCAAGAGTAGTTCGTAAACCGGCATCAAGTCTGGCATGCGTTCCGATTCCGGAACGACCTCGACAAAGTCCTGACTGAGGATCTTGTTCGTCGTGCAAGACCGTGCGTAGTATCGAATGTTCGGATCGTTGATCACCTGCTTGCTGAACAAGGAGAGGACAAGTTCGTTGCATTTGCCTTTGCGACGCCAGGCCTGACCGCTTGGCTCGTCTGGATCCGTCGCATCCACCAGAAACGCATCGCGGCTGTGTAGACGAAAGTCGATCACGTCTGCAAGAGCTCCACCTAAAAGGTAGAAATCTACATCGACGCAAAGTACGTTGCCGCTTCGAGTCGCAAGAAGCTCGAAATTCAGAGACGTGTCACGCTTCGACTCGACACGGATGATGTCGGACATTGGATCCGGCTGAGGCGGATCCAAGTTGAAAAGTTCGTCGGGATCGATTTCGTCCATTTTTTGATTTGAGAATAGATTAATCTTCACCTGGTCTTGTATTTTACCTATATTTCAACTAAGTCAAATACACGTGAAATACAGGCCACTTTTGGGGAAAAAGGGTGCAAAGTTGATGTCTCGCGTCACTGCTTTCGTATAGAGTAAATAAGAGGTTTTATAAGGTGAAATACAGGTGAAATACAGGTGAATTACAAGTAACATTTTTAGCTTTTTTAGATTATTTAGATTTTTTTAGGAATCGCAACAACCATCAATCTTCAGAAAAAAGCACTCAATTGCTCTCGTCGCTCGTCACCTTTCAGGAAAGAACAGCTGATGAACACACGTCCTCATCTGGCTCCACTGCTCGTCCTCGTTTTCTAAATCCAATAATCTGTACATGTCAGGACCTCTCTATGACATACTTACTTTTACTTTCGTGAGAGGTCCTGACTTTCCAAAAAAAAGTGCATTTTATGTCTGGGACACCCAACCACTGCTGCACCCATGTGTGGTCTTTCAGAAAGACAGCAAAATTCTGTACATTGCAGCACTTCAGTGGTACATATGGCACTGTCGCTGTGCAAAAAAGACTGTGCTCAATCCAAAAAATACTACTAACTTTACATGTGGATATATTGCACGATGTATTCAGCGACTCTCCCAAGTGCTAGAGTGAAACAACTTTCCTCCCCTCTTCGTGACTTAGATCCAAATCTCCAATACGACCTTCTTGTGTGCGCCCTTCACGTTGAGTCTGCATGTCAGGATCTCCGTGCCTCGCCTACCGCAACATCGACATACCGAGCCGTCTACTGCTGCTCAACATCCTCCATCTCCGAGTCCGAACCGGTATACTCGTCTTCGCTCGTCGTGATGGTGATGTCGTCCGAGTCGGTTGCATCCTCTTCATCGATGACGAACCCGTCGAGATCAGAGTACGTGTCATTCGGATCCTCCTCATCATCCGTATCATCGCAGTCTTCGGCCACGTCGTCCGAACTCAGGGTGCCTTCGCTGATCTGGCTCGGCTCGTCGACCAATCCGGATCGTCGTTGGTCCCGGTTCTGACCGCGAGGTGCGTTGCGAACGCGGGTCTTCGCTTTCGGCTTCGGAGCAGCTCGCTTTCCAGCACCTTTCTGTGCTTGCTGCGGATTCGAGGACGAGGCGGCAGCACCACCCGGACGGTGCTGGTTCGGCGGCTGTGGTACATCTGTGCTGGATCGCGCTCGTCCGGGGATGAACGGTTCATTCTCCTTGCCGAACAGAACCGAACCCGGTAGCGGTGGCGACCACTTCTCCTCCCCGGCCGGAATGATCGGTGGAGACGGCTCTGGCTCATCGCGTCCAGGCGCACTGGGCGAAGCAGCACCCTTCTTGCGTCCGGAAGGTGTCTTCATCTGCGGCGCATTCTCCTTACCAGGTGGAGGCACATTTCCGGATGCTGGCTTGGAAGGTTCGTCTCCCTTCTTCGGGGCTTCCGAGCCCATGGCGTCATCGGTCTTCGTGGAGTTCGTGCGCTTCGGAGCGCGTTTGGCGGTAGTCTTGGACGGGCGTCCAACCGGACGCTTCTTCATCGGACGTCCAACAGGACGCTTCTTCGAGTGACCAGCACGTTTGTGCTTGCGCTCGTTCTTCTTGACGGAGCGTGTCTTCTTCGAACCACGACGCACCGGAAAGCGGGAAGAACGACGACCAGTATTGACACGCGACGCCGAAGAGCCTTTAGATGGTGCAATGAGCGATATGATAGATCAGAGATGGAACGACGTTTAGAGAAAAGAATCTTCATTCACGTTTGAACACTTTTCATGAACTTGTTGTTGTATCATCCAAACCAGATAAGGAAATACCAGCAGGACGGCTGCTGCGAGCTGCCGTGGAAGTGCGGCGAGATGCCGAAGGACGAACGTGCGAAGATGGATAGGCCTGGCTTGGACTTCCAGAAACACGGCGGCGCTTAGGACGGCCACGGGGACTCTCATCGTCGTCATTCATATCGTCGTCAAAATCGGAAAACTCGTCGTCCATGTCTTCAGCGGAAGACCAAGAGTAATCTGTATGTTTGCTTACGGTCATAGAAGAAAGGATATGCTAGACAGAAACGTGGCCGAACAGAAACTTGAGATCACAGATTCATACACTCGATATTCAAAGATCAACATTACCACTCAGGCCCTCCACGGCGCGTTCCGATTCCTGTCGACGGCTGCGGCGAGCCCTGCCGCCACGTTGCGACCACCGGGCACGAGCAACGCTTCGGCGTGCCGGTCGAGTGCGACGACGATGCATTCGTGCCGGTCCTGCGCGACGAGTGCGCGCACGCATCGCTCCTGCTCCATAACGACCCAGAGCGGCTGAGGAAGAGGAAGATGACATTGTAACAAGCAGACGCGCAGGAGAGAATGAGAGAACAGGCACTTCAACATATCCGCAACGTTTCACTCTGACATGATGTATCTGATTTCTGATGCCTAAACTTCATTCAATAAGATGGCTATAAAGAAGTACAAGGTCCGGGAGAACGGCCTGTGTATCCAGGAATTTGCTCCTCAACAAGACGACCAGCATTGGTCGACTTGAACTCTTGCCAGCGCTCCTCGATCTCATCACCACCAACACGATCATCATCGGGCTCTCCATTCTTGCAGACTTGCTTGAACCATTCAAACCACAAGGTTTCCTCCGAAGAGTTTCCATTCTCTGCGGCCCACTTCACGACCTGTGTGAGTGATGAATGAAGAGTAGATGCAATCTCGTGAGCAGGAGTTTCACCATGGTGAGTCTCTACTGCAAGATAATCACCCGTGAAGAATGCCACTGATCTTCAATGTCAATCTTTCAGTGTTTGGTCTAGCGTTCAGTTTTACAGATTCTGAGCTTCGAGCTCTGTCTCAAGCTGATGAATCCATCGGCGAGACACTTTCAGTGCAACAGAGGTTACCCACCTGTTCACTGTGCCATCTTTCATCATCACTATCCATCACACATCATTCAGATCTCTTCAATACCGCGGCCCAAGCTTCCGGGTAGCCCTCATGCACCTTCCCCGTGCAGCTGTGGATCACACCCAATAACGTAGCGCCGTTGGGTACGAACCCAGATAGTTGGCGGCTGGTAGGCCATTTCGCGATGCGGGCCAAGGCATAGCCTTTCATGGCCCTCGTCGGACAGACTTCCGCGATGTCGGCTTCCTGGTGTGTGATTATAGGATAGGGATATACTGAGTGACATGGGAACTCTATACAGTAACCAACCAGCTACATGATGACGCCTTCTACTGGTTATAGCGTACATTGACGGTCTACAATGAAACATAATACAAGGAACTAAATCAGTTACAATCTATCCATGATGAAACCTCTACTGTGAATCCAGATGGTCAGGGTGTTGTGACGACGTATCAAGCAAGTGTACTCCTGTTTTCTGTTTCAATCTAAAAAGTCTAAATTTAAGACATTATAGCTAACCAAGCACCAAATGTCAAAGGTTTAATATGTAGTACGTCCTTCAGGTCCTGCATGGCAACCTTGACCGCTTTGGTCAAGATGCCAGTGTTCAACTGAACGACAGACTTCGCGCAAGGACCGTTATTCGGTCCTTGCAAAGTGCTGTTGCTCGTGTTGGAGCGATTCATGGCCTCCTCTTTAGAAACAATGATATTGCCTCGAGCCACCATTTTGTTTGATCGTTGTAGAGATCGCGAGGATCAAAGTCTTGCGGTTGGAAAGTTGTATCTCTCTGAGTGTCCCAATGACTATCCCGTTTTGATTGAAGAAGAAGAAGGAAGCAAATGTAGCCAAATATGAGCATTAACAAGTAATGAGTGTTCAGAATCCAAGAAAAAACGTAACTTTTACATATAATTTATCATGATGGATTGATGAGCTCAAGTTCAGTCTCAATTTCAAGCACACTATAACACATATGGAACTATATTGAGACTTTGCAAATCTGTAGAAGAGACCCAATCTGTTGAAAAAAAGACTATCATACAACGCTATCGGATGTCACAAAAAACATCACTCGTTTTTGTGATCTAGGCCATTTTGCAGATTCAGATGAGAAAAAAAGTAACAAAAACCGAGACTCATGGGCTTTTGTGAAACAGATTCAGGACTACACGTCCATCCATTCAGACACCTGCTGCCAGCTCTAAAGCTGCCGTCTGTCATACATGGACAGATCAAGAAGTTAGACAATTCCGATTGTGCTTTTCCTATCTAGGCCAGACATGCGTGACTTTCTGCCAATATCCACAAACGTTTCAAACATTCCTATCAATTCAGAGCAAGGCACTGGTATCCTGACAAGAGAAGTTCAGCTAAACATGTATATTAGCCAGTGCATGATGTCCCATCCCAGTCTGGTTAAGTTCATTAGATGAAGCTCTAGACTCTGCCATCGCTGCTCCTCGATTCAGCCGCAAGTCCTCCTTCGTCCCTTCTGTGCCGACCCCTTCTTTCCACGGGCCAGTCGCTGTCCAAGTTCGCAAAAATGAGAGGCAACGCCAACTATGAATGACTATTCACATTGTCGACTTTTCTACTGATAGATACTGAGGCGTCCGCTGGTTTATAGAAAACACCCCCATCAAATTCAAGACCAACGCTGCGGACCCGATCCCTATTCTCCCTCGTATAGTTACAAAGTTCATCTAAATATTCTAAATCCCCATCAGAAGTTGAGTAGCCAACTGCCAAAGTGCAACCTTAGCCATAAGATCACTGCTCCCGGTCTTGGTCTTGCTCTGCCTTCGGCTGCCATGTGTATTGACACACGACTGCTTCTAGATCTGTCTCAGTGCCCATCTTGCAACCGCTGCACGTTCGTGCACGAGCCTCCTTTTCCGCCTGACCAACGCCTTAGGCGAGCAGCTGGATTGGCTGCACCTAGAGCTCCGAGAGCAAACAAGCATCTCGACGTGCCCCGTCTCGTCTTATCCACGGCGTTGCCTCGCTGCAACATCGCCTCTCGTGGAAATTTAACCTCGATTCTGCTGGCCAACTATTGTAACTCCGGCCAATTCAGCCGACGGCGCTAAGCTTGTTAACAAATCAGATAAAAGCATCATCGTAGCCCACTATGAAAACAGATCAACGCAAACTCGTGAAAGCTCCATCCGTCAATAACCGTGCGATATGCTCTGCAGAACCTGGCCCACCGCATCCACTATCATTCGTTTACAGCTCATCACTTCATGCCCATCAGCCAGCGCCTGCGTGAAGTCCTACTACTACATGCTGGGATCTGATCGGAATCGCAAATGACAGCTGGCATCCTTTAGTCGTCAGAAACACCTCCGCGCAGTTGTAGTATTATCAGCATATTGCCAAAAGAATACGTCCACTCCGGCTCTGAATGCTGGCCCCTCGTCGCCAGTTGACTTGACTGGTCGATCCGTTGCCTCTGAGAGAGTGGTCAGGATGTAGAACAGAACGTCCGAAATCCAAGCACGTCCGTTTCAAAGGCTGCTGCGCACTGCCATCGGATCCCGCAGCAGCGACGCACTACTTCGCCCTACAGATCCGCGCGACATAATATTGACCAGCATGCAGAAGGGACATGATGAACAAATCTAAACAACGATCCTGCAATGCTTATTGATCAAAGAGCGTTCCTTCCTGCATGCCGCTACTGATGCCATACCCACAGCCTTACCAGGTGACTTCTCCAGGCCTCCAGTACTCCTCTCTGGTCCGGCTGCTGAATGGCCGACACATGCACACAACAGCAAACAAGTCCTGATGTTTCAGCCATCGCGAAAACCGTAAACCATCAGTACTAACCACCTCTTTGCTGTGTGCTTCCTGGCTGTGCATATCGGTGGTTGCTCCCATGTGCCAGCCAGATTACTTGCCCATCAGCAAGCTGCTAGATCCACCCCCAACTACTTCAAGCTGATCTGTCGTTGCTCCAGAATCTCCCAACAAATTACATCGCCTTCATTCTCTTCGAAACAAGGGGCAGACGCGGCATTCTTTTCTCGTGCCACTTTCCAGCACTCCGCCCTTCTACACGGGTCAAGTCGAAGTCGAAACGCCCTTGGATATCGTGAAGACCTCGCTTAATCGCGAAGCTTTCGCCCGCAATGCTGACAGTGGTCGTTTACTCATAGCGGAAAGGTCACCAAGTCCTGCATATTAGTCCAAGTAACTAGACATAAAACACATTCACTAAAACCCTAGCACGACTAGCATCTCTTTAAAAGGTGTAGAGTCTTAACTTTCAGAGTAACTCAAATTGTTGGTTTGCATATAAATGCGATCACCTCCTCATCCCCTTGGCAGTCTCTTGCAGCTTCGTCTTCTAAAATCATCAGTCCCACACTCGGAAAGCCCTGCCATGGACAGCCGCTCACGCAAGGTAAAGCCATCTATGCAGCGCCCTGGCGTCCAAGAGTCTACGCTCCTGGAATGGTTCTGTCCATCACATGCACTAAACTCCGCACCCATCTGTTTCCGCTGATAATTCGCTGCTAGTACTCCTATCCCACTGCCCCCTCCACTACTCCCTGCAGCTTATGAGAATCTTTCAAAAAATACTTTTCATTTTAATTTGATTTTTAGAAAAAAAATCATACAAATTATTCATATTTTCACATCAGGTAAACATAAATTCCACATAAATCCGAAAAAATTAAAGATAAACTATTTAGAAAATGTGTCAGGGATGGTGTTGAGGATGGTCTAACGGTTGCCTTAACATATTGATATTACTGAGAGTCTGCAATCCCCCAGGTGTAGTTCCTTCAACAGAAGTCCCAGCCGTGAGAGCGGGCACATCACCTCGCAGCAAGGGCTTGGCAGTTGCTGGATCCACGTCCTGCTTCCACCAGGGACATTCGATCGTCTGCAGTTGTCTGATCTTATTCTCATTAGAATTCGCGACTCCTGTAGTATTGAAGGCCAACACTTGAGTGTAGTCAAGGGGGTTATCTCCTGACAAAAATAGTAGAAGGAAAGTATCTGCTCAGCAGAAAGAATCCTGAAGACATGAGAGAGAGAGAGGGGGCGAAGGAGTTCTTCTGAAGCTGCGGAGATGACGAAAAAAGAAGATCTACTATCAACGTCACAATTCTTATGATTGATATAATTAGAACCGCAAGCGAACGCCTCTACCTCATGATTGAAGAAAAGTAAAAAGCTCGAAGCTAGTGAATAAACTGCACGAACGTCGAAGCTCTAAGCAATGCCATCAATCTCCGATCTCCCCAGCGAAGCAGATGATAGATAAGCCACAAGCGATTATCAATGCGTGTGAGGTAGCAGAAGAAAGGGAAGAGTGATAATCAAGGATCAACTGATGTTGTACATCTCCAACCCAAGCCAAAGACCTGCAAAGAAGCCACTACGCATCCCACAAATCTCACCTAAGAGGACAACTCGAGGAGTACAAGGATACACTTCTTATCATACAATTCAAAAACAAGATAGAACATTATGAATGGGGAAGATCAATAGTATTGCACGATCGAAGGGACACACCTAAAGCAAGAGAGAAAACGAGCCAGCTGCTCTACTTAGTGCCAGAATAATAGCTGACAACTTCTTTCAGAAACTTCAACCCTAAGAGAGTACTCGCCACCGTCCTCCTCCGCATCTCCCTCAACCCAGCTCGGGGGAACGTAGCTCGTGTCAACCGGATCGGGGTCCTCAAATTCTAGTCCTATCTTATTAGAAAATGGAAGAGGTCAACCGCATTGGTCCAATCTTATTCGAAAATGGAAGAGGTCAACCGGATCGGGGTCCTCAAATCATTCTAGTCCTATCTTATTAGAAAACTAACGAAAGAGGAAACGCAACCTAACTAAAAGGAAGGGCCCAGCCACAGCCCTGTTCTTCTTGAAGTAGTATCAATTGTAAGTGCAACTAGTAGTAGGTCCTTCTTGGAGAGAAAAAAAACACGCACGGCATGCGGTGCATGGAGCTAAAAAAGGGGGCGGCTCTTGCGTCCCTTAGTATGGATCTGCGCTCCATGCACTCAACGCTTCTCCATGCGGTTGTAGTATGCGGCCTATCAGATTGATAAAAGAGATGATTGCTGTAGACGCAGTCGCAGCCGCTACTGTCCATCTTTGTCATAGATGAACGGCAACAAAGATCAAGGACATCCTACGAGGACCCACTCGTCACCCATGGTCCTTGAACTCACATATATCACATATATCTTTTTTAGGTCATCTATATAATCTAGTACACCTACTGTTACCATTTTTGCGACTTGTCCACTTGTCTGAGCGTCATCGTTTGATGGCATCCATAATTGATCTTCTTCTAGAAGTACCTACAACCTTTATAGATACATATAATAGAGCTAGACTTTTTGCGCCCGATATCGGGCCGAGTTGCTCGAGTTGCTCGAGTTGAACGAGTTTCATACCAAAAAAATTTTCGCTGCGCCCTTCGGGCGCACTATCTTCGAAGCGTCAAACACGTTGCCCAGGGGCGCAAACCACCTTCACAAGCGAACGCCTCCAGTAGCGCCCTCAATTCTCTGCGAGGCGCTGCATGCGCGGGGCAGACAAGAGCAACGCCACCCAGGGCCCTGCCCTCGTAGTTTTGTGTTACTAAGATAGCGCGCCTGCCTGGTATAGCTGCTGCCCTATAAAACAAGCACACAAATAAACCTACTCCAATCCGATCCCGGTGCATCTACACTGCTCAGGGGGGCCCTGCTTGTGATGCTACCGCTACCCACTAGGCGGCGCGCTACTCAGTAAGCCCACTACAGCGCAAACAGGGGCCCCAAGAAGCCGAACAAGATGGCCACTCACCAGCAAAAAAAACAGAGCCAGATCGCGACCGACATCAGCGCACGACCATGCAGAGACACCGACACCGCGAGGAAATCGCTGCACTTCACAAGGCTTGCGCGCGCGCCACTCAAACCAAAAAGGTGGCCCCGGGCTCGCCTTCATACTTTCGCTAAGCCCAAGCCCCGAAGAGCTCGGCCGGGGCGTGTCTCTTTAATACAAACGACAGATCTGCCACGAAACAACTGGCCACGAGCTTCCCCCTGAACTCCGCGGCATCTTGGCCCGCCATACCGCCGCGGGGTGCTGCGCTTTCAAAGTGGCAAGCTGCCGAGAGGAACTCGTTAGCAACTCGCTCCGGACTGGGCGTGTGAGTTTCGGCAACTCGTGGCAACTCGAGAGAACTCGAGCAACCCGTAACTCGAAAAGCGGACTACTCTAATATAACCTTCTAAGTAGTTGTGGTTGTGCCTACTGTTAGTGTTAGTAATATTAGCACCAGCACCAAAGTAGTAGTTGAAGAGATGCTCGACGTGGCCATAATCCTACCGCGCAGGTACGATTTTTCCTCCTCCATCTCCTCATGGCCGATAGCTCGGATTAGAGTGCTGCACCATACGATACAACGCAGTGCAATGCGCAATGCAATACTCGATACAGCACGACAATGCAACACAATGCAACTTGTATGGTTCTGGTATTTGGTAACCTGAATTTCATCCTAAGGGTTCTCTTCTTGTTTTCCCTTATGATCAAATTTAGGTTACCAAATACCGGAAGCATACACAACTATACAATGCAATGCAATACATTCGAGTACAATAGCACAACGCAATGCAATCCAAGAGATACAATACAACGCAACGTGACTGGAGGGAGGACTAACCTAGCATGGGATAGGATAGGGTAGGATAGGGTAGGATAGGGTAGGATAGGGTAGGATAGGGTAGGATAGGGTAGGATAGGGAAGGGCGCCTCTGCTAAGCCTTTCTCACACGAGGTGCTGACAGTACAATGCAATGAATATCGCACAGAGAGCAAGAGTCTTAGGCAAACCACTCGCATCCCTGGGGATGGGATAGGGCGCCTTTGCAAGGTCTACACGCACAGCGGCGACAAAAAGCAGAACAAGTCTTACAGAATGAGTGGAACGAATATCACAAGATATCTTTCACGTTTTTGGTTCTTGAAGATGAAGGGACCACTTCTAGAGCTAACCTCTTAAATAAGCTTTGAAGCAGAAAGAAGAGTGCACAAAACACGCGGGAAGTGTATGAACCTCCTTAATAGATGACGAGAAAGAAGCAAGGTAGGATATCTAAATGTATAGTCAGTGTCTATCAGTTTTATCTAGTAGCATTCTTTCTATAATCTTCCCGTAGTACTTATCATCTAGCATAAGGGAGCAATTTATAAGGTGCCACAGCTCGCATGTCATGAAGTGCATGGATCGCATGGAGTAGCATGGAGCTAAAGGGGGAGCTTCTTGCGCCCCTTAAAGCTCTGCGCTCCATGCACTCCATGCTACTCCATGCGCCACGCGTGCTATAAACTACTCTGGTATATCATTTTTACCCATGTACAACTAGAGATGTAGTTAAGAAGAAACTAGATTGGAGTCAAGTCCAATGATTGGACTCAACAGCAGCAAAGGGCCATACTTGGAGGACTCTGTCGGGCACGGGTTGTTGTTCTGGTCCTTGTTGTGCCGATTCAAACTCGAGTCCCGCACTCTTAGACGCTCCTTTCAGAGTATACCCTTTCTAAGACAATGGTGTGTGATGACAGATTTTTGACTGGTGATTATTCAAGGAAAGGCATAGCCTCGCGGCCACCAGTTGTACTACAGGATTTTGATCGAAACACTTCTCAGGATTATCACCATACTATAGTCTAGATACAACTACTTACTGTAGTACTCGTATAGACCACCCTAATCTTTGTATAGAATTTTGATCAAAGACGACCTAACAAACGAACCCCCCTGCTAACCCCTTTCAACTGCTAGCAAATAAGTACTAGAACCCGAATGAACGAACCACTCATCTGTGAATCAACTAAGAACCTGAAGTCCCTAACAACCCTCCTTGACTGTCAACATCTGACGACGCCTCGTGGTCTACCATCTATATATAAGCATAAGGAGATTTTTATATACCAACTTTTTTTTGGAATCTTCTTAACTTTCCGATCCTGCGGAACCCGGCAACCAAAGTTGTACAATGCCTTTTCTGTTTCATCAACGAACAAAATGAAAGCACGAGTAGGATATCCATCAGCAAAGCAAGCATGGAACCCATTTGCTCTTTTCTTCGCTCTCTCCTTTGCTACAGCCTTTCTACATCATGAGGCTATAGGTACTAGTGCTACCTTTCTAGCACGATGAAGGCCACTCGTGCGAAAGTACGATGAGGATGAGCCTGAAGGCGTCGTGATGAATAAGTAGGCTACTCGAAGATGTGGCGGTCTATGTTCTTTCCGAGGTCTGTGTTTCCATAATTATGAGGTGGACCGTGGAAGGCCAAAGGACGCTACATCTTCTCAAACAAACAAAGTCTTTCTGTCTTTCCATAATTTTTCTCAGCTTCCCCCCCCTGGAAGGAGATCGCCCCTTCTCGCCCTTCCATTCCTTCCTCACCGCCTTCATTGGCCACAAGCGCTTTCTGCCCAGCAAGCACTTACCCTCGATAACCTTCACACTCGTTTTCTTCTGATTTTTAGAAGAACTTGAACCGAACAGCTGCCGTTTACTCAGATGATAAGTAATCTGCTGTATTGCTCTGGTACTTGGTAGCCTGATTTCGATCATAGGGAAAACAAGAGAAGAATCCCTGGGATCAAATTCAGGCCACCAAATACCAGAGCCATTCATCTACAAATAAGGCATCTTCAACGAATCACGTCACAATAGAGCACGAGCCTACTGAATACTGATGTCATGAAAAGATAAATGTACGTTTGGGTATGCGATGAAGAATGAAGCTAGATGTATACTCTATCGTGGAAAAAAGCTGAGTAGTTATGAAGACCCACAAATACATAATGCCGCACCTTCGTACAACGAACAGCCTTTAGTTATAAGGTAGGTGCCTACTATGCTTCTCGGGTCTCTACTTGTGCTTTTCGTCTCTTCTCAAAAAAGATGCTGATGAAACCAACGGCGGGCACATCCATGATGTACGGCGGGAATGACCATTCAAAGAGCAGAAGTAAGATAGAATATATTGATGTGAAGAAGTTAGCCGAAAGATATTGGCAAGAAGATGGAAGCGGATTTTTTGTGGCCTTAATGTTAATCCCCTTTGCGCCTTTTTCTGATTTTAGAGCTAGCGCAGCGAGCTCCTGACCGCCGTTCACTCTAGAACTTGATGGGTTCTCACGAAGTTCAAGAGCTCTGTGCAGTCACAGAAGATCTTCATGCCTTGACTAAGTAAGTGGCTGCTTGAATGGGCAGCGCATCTTCGCGAGTATGCTCCTGTGTGAAGTTTCCCATCAGTCACTAACTTGTCATCACGAGATGACTTGGCTGAGTCTAGTCACTAGTGAGACCACTGCAGCAAAGTAAAAAAACTAGGGTCTACCGCTCCAACATTATCATAGCCGGCGCCTCTCCTCCTGTTCTTTCGCGACCTTATGACCAATCTTAACAGTAGACATCCTGCCGCTAACTCGCACGTGCTTGAGGCTGGGTCCTCTTGCTCCCTCTCATCATTGAAAGCTGCGGAGAAAAAGCCAGGGATGCTCGACAAAAAGCTTGCTCCTTCAGGCTGTATATGAAAAGAGGACGCGGGTGAGCCTCAGTGGGTCTTACTTTGCCTGCGGTCTTACGAAAAACTGAAATAAGCGAGTAGTTCAAGCGAATAACCGAGATACGGAAGGAAGGGTAGCCTCTTATAGCTACCTCCCCCATTTCAGTCGGCAACCCGGTTGCTTCAAGTTCACGACCCAACAAGCCCGGTTAGATAAAACCTCGCGAGAATATACACAGGAGTCCACAATCTTCTAGCCATTGGGCAGTTGAAGTGCAAGACGAAAGAAAGGGCACGAAACAAGGACGGGGCGTGAAATGTGAGCGCGCGAAAGGTAGGCTGAAGCAGTTGCCTTCCTCTTGAGGTTGTCATTTGCGTGGCACAGATGACAAGCTTTGTCCGGCATCTATGGACGCCTCAGGGCCAGCCACTTTGCTTTCAGCGGGGCCTTAGATAGTTCGCACAGAACACAGCTCTTCCCTGATTCGTTCCCAAGAGATCATAATTAAGCATCAATACAGAAGTAAGCTCCAACCCACTAGAGCCCCAGGTGCAACAGTAAGCACAACGCGCAAGAACCACCGCACCTGCCGCCCCCCCCGCCTTCGCGTTTATGCAAGAAAGTAAGACTCAAGCTCAGCAACACGCAAACCAGCTCAGCCATACGGGACGGCCCCTTTTCCTTCGGCGACGGCCTTGGATTGTGCCGCTGCCGTAGGCCTGTCGTCGTTCTTGGACATCGAGTTCTCGGCATTCAATGGCTGCACTGTAAACTTCGCCACCGCATAATCGCAAGCAAAAGTTAGAGGATGACCAGAAGAAGAACGTTTCCACTTCCAACAATTTTCAGAAGTACTCCGCTACCACGCCTAAGGAAGTAGTAGAAGTTGCCATAAAGATTGCGCTTCTAAGGGATCACGCGTAGCTTTTCTCTTCTTTCCCTCTGGGGCTTCCTCGAAGAGGTTCCGTAGCAAGATTAGATGTGATAACAAGATAGGTGAGGATATAAAGGCGCCCCCTCGAAGAGGTTCCGTAGCAAGATTAGATGTGATAACAAGATAGGTGAGGATATATAGGCACCCCCTCGAAGAGGTTCCGCATCAACATCAAGATTAGGACGGTGTGATAAGATAAGTGAGGATGTGGAGGCATGTTATTCAGTTTAAGCCTGCACTCGTGCGGGTTTAGGCTAGTGCTCAAGCCCGATAGGGCCATAGTTCGTCGCGCATTCTATTTTTTGAACTTCTGCTCCTCTTCACAGTTGTGCATGGAATAAGTATAAGAGTGCTCCTGACGACTTTCGTTATCATTATTCTTAGCAATAGCATTAGCAGCTACTAGGTCTTGTATTCCATTATTCCGTCCTCGTCTATGACGTATGTTCTCATGCTAATAGAGTACTCATCCAGATGACCCGCTCTAACTACGACAGAGCTCCTCTATCAAAGTATCTTTAATATCTTGTTGATCACTTGTTTTTTCCATACTAGGACTACGCGTTGCCCCTTCCCCCCGTTCATACAGCTTTTCTGAACAAATCAGTCACGCCACTATCTAGTACGCCCTATCTAGTAAGATAGGATAGGAGTGAGCTCACCTGTGAGGGAGTGAGCGTTCGTCGAGGCCATTGACACCTGTGACACCAGTACAATCATAGTACGAAGAACATGTAGCGCATATTATGGTGCCACCTTTCTCTGCTACACTTCAGTCGTGCCTATCGACCTACTGATGTACAGTCTTTCTATTGTACTCTTCTTCTCCGAAGTGCCAGTCACCTAGCTTTTCGCTTGAAGCCTTCTATACAGTCCTTCTATCCAGTCTTTTTACGCAGTCTTTCTATACAGTCCTTCTATCCAGTCTTTTTACGCAGTCTTTCTATACCGACTGCCAGCATCATCATCATCATCATCATCATCATACGTCTCTGGTGGTCAATTTCTAGTACCACCTATCCAACACAGAGCTTCTAAGTAATATACATCCTTTCCAAAGGTCTATCATGATAACCACATCAACATGGCCCATTCTAAGAACTAATGGTATAATTATTGATGTCATGAAGATTGAGGTGTTTCTAATATCATAGGTTTGCTTCCTGGACAGCTTTCCCGTCTTCCACGCGGCTTCCCGCGGCTTGCTTCAGAAATTCGTCTGACCCGTTTAAA
Organism: Amoebophrya sp. A25; assembly: GCA_905178165.1. Lineage (NCBI taxonomy): Eukaryota > Dinophyceae > Syndiniales > Amoebophryaceae > Amoebophrya > Amoebophrya sp. A25. Next base: position 516,137 of record CAJINU010000040.1, read on the forward strand.
TCCAAACAGGCCTTCGCGCATACTCCAATAAAATCGCGTCGCATTCGTCACATTAGAGGAAGAGAGAGGGACGGCGATAGAGTTTGGGGCAGGCTTTTGGTGTTCGTTTCTCCCGTTTGTTTTGCCTGTCTCCCTTCGAAGACCCATAGCGAACGGTCCTCACAAGAACACCTTTAGCCTTACCCTTAATAGAGGATAGTAGAAGTAGTAGTCGTCAAATGCTTTCGAGGTTCTCGAGAGCAGTTGTCTACCTGGATCATGTTCAAATGCTTTCGAGGTTCTCGAGAGCAGTTCTCTATGATCTGTCTATGCCATGCAGATGCCATGCTGCAGCCTCATGATATCTCGACCTATCTACTATCGAGGGGAAGGCAAGGATCTTCTTCAGCATGGGTAGCAAAAGCAATCTTCTTAGCAGCTAAGCTTATTTGTTGACAGAGTTCAAGTCGGAAGAGAAATGCATGATCGTGCCCCATGGCATGATCAGATGGGCACATCTGATCGTGCCTGCGAGTATGATGATCACTTTTCCGCCAATACTGTGGTCGCGGTGCCTATGATCTAGGAGAAGGGTATGGACTGGCAGCAAGTGGTGAAGCTTCGGGGGTGTGAGCCTCCATGATCTCTTCACTCTGGCTCTACCTCTCATAGAAGAAAAAGGTGTGCAGCTAGTTGTTGTCATGTTCCACCTTATCGGAAAGTACTTCAGAGAGAGAAACTCAAAAAGTTTCTTTCTGACGAGCCTCAAATTCAATTGTGAAAATAATGCTGAAATATAAAACTAACTCTACAACAGGCACAGGCTTTACTTCCACTGCACTATTAAGTAGACTACCACTGACACAGACTGGCCAGCCCTCTAGAAGCGCGGCGTCTGAGTGAGTGAATGAATGTGCCCTGAGTGAGTGGCTGTATCTATAGAAGACTAGTCCTACGCTACTACTTCCGCTCTCATAGTTAGGGCTCGACTTTCATCGGTCACTGGAGTTGGTCTCTGACATCAAAGAGGAGACACCCTGAGAGAACAGGGGAAAACTAAGGGAAAACAAGGGGAGAGCGAGAGGCATGGGGCATTTTTCTTTCAGAATCAGTGACCACTGACTGCTGACCTTTACTACGTATTGAAGACTACTCCTACAACGTGCTTCATGAGACCTCACGATCTCGAGTTAAGTAAAACCATAAGGACACCTCGGAGAGCACTTCTGCGTTATCGCCATCCTCAGCAAGGGGCTTGGTTGTAAAGCTCGTCGTGGCCGAGCCAGATATTGTCCAGAAAAATTTAGCGGAAGATAGCTGCTCGTAGTCGTAGGTACTAGTTATCTTCATGTCGGAAGTAGATAACTCGTCTTAGGTGGCTATGCAGGTGCATGTACAATAGGTGGCTAGTATGTATATAGCTACATGATGCACTAGAGTTAACATAGATACATATAGAATTTCATATACTAGGCGGCTATGAGGAGCTATGTTGTATATGTTGTACTATAAGTCTTCTAAGTAGTACTAGTAGAGTTCGTTATGTTGTGCATGTAAATATACGTAGTCGAAGAGTTCTCAGTCAAAACGTGGACTAGCGTTCTCTGTGTGCCACGTGTTTTTTTCTTGTTGTCCCAGCACTGTCTAGGACACGCCTGGCGCATACAATCACTGGACGAGAAGCCAGCGCCAGCGGTAGGCTTTTGGTGTAAGTCGTTTACGCCCTTCCCTAAAAAATGCCTTTCCGCCTTCACAAAGGCAAAGCGAACGGCAATAGGGACCACAGCCACACCTTCAGCCTACGCCTACCCTACTTGTTAACGGTCGTAATAGGAACACCTGTCGCTACAGCTTCCTGACGAGGTGAGACGCGTGACCTAAAAACAACACTTCTACTATTCATTGTTGCTTTTTCTTCCTACTTTAGCCGTAGGGAAAATTTCTGAAGATAGAAGTGAAAATAACGACCTCCCTCATGGTCATGTTTCAAAAAAAATGGATGAATTCTTTGAAGCACTCCATTTTCTTGAAGTCACTATCATAATCTTTGGTCGTCTACTCGTCCTTGCGTCGTTTAGTGATGTATGGTATGAAGCTTTGCCTCCGTCCACGACTATCTACTAGTACTACTCCTATGATACTGTCCACGACTATCTACTAGTACTGCTCCTTCTATGATACTGTCCACGACTATCTTCTACTAGTACTATGAAGCCAAAATCTGTTATCATTATCGTACTTTTCTACTTCAGAAACTTGATAATGATAACAGATTTTCTTTTCATAAGTACTACTCCTATGATACTGTCCACGTCGATGCTCGTACTATCTCATAACAACGTCCGCTACATGTTTTGCGTCACTGAATCCAGGGCGATAGATGTTTTTTTCATCTTTCGTGCCTACTTCTTTCCCTGCTAACGCTGCGGCAATAAGCTCCCCTCTTCCCGCTGAATTCATACCAAAACATTAGAAGCGCTTACTCCAAGGAAAGTGGGGGAGTGAGGGGGAGAGTGAACGCACCCGCTCCAGGGGAAGCGAGTGGATGAGTGAGGGAGTGAGGGAGGGAGTGACTGGGTGAGTGAATGCACCCGCTCCAGGGAGCAGGAGTGACTGAATGAATGATGAAGACTTTTCCATACCGTGAGGGGCAACTTGATGCAACGACAACGTAGATAGTCATCTATAGGTTACTCGCGTATTAGAACTGTGACTAACGGAGTTAGAAGATACTAGTTGTGAAGCATTCCAGAAATACAAGTACATACTAGAGAATAGAACTGAAAAATAACCGAGGAGCGGAAGAAGATACTGTTCAACATCGAAAGAACAACATAAAGTGGCTGCATCTTTTTGGGTCGAATCGTCTCTGACCGTGCAGCGACGGCGGTTGTCAGCTCAGACCGACGTCGGCGAATCTTCCTTATCTTCTTTGATATTTCCCTTTGTTCGTCGACGAGAGCAGAGGTTAGAAAAAAGAAAACTATAATGAGCAGTCTACTCATTATGAGTAGAGTCGTTTTTGTACGATAGGATAGGAGTTAAACGGTCAACTCCCATGGGGTCGTGACCACCTGTCCCCCCGTCTATACTAGCTTCTAGCTCTAATATATTTCTGAAGTACTTGTTCTTGCTGTTACACTTCTATTATATTTATAAGAAGTGTTGTATCAATGCCAGATGAAGCATAACTTCTTCTCCTTCCTCAACGCTTCGATTTTACGCATCTTGATTTCACGCCTCAGATTTGCATTTTTCTCACCTGATTGAAGTGATGTGCTAGAAGTAGTCCTGGAAGTTGTCCTCGTGCTATCAAGACGACGACTCTAGAGATAATACCAACAGGAGGACACTTTGTGCTTGTAGACGCAAATGCTTGTGTGCTTTATGCTTGTAACCAGAGGTACCCAAACCCTAAACCCAGAGAGACCCCAGAGAGCAAACCCTAGCATCCAAGACAACTCCAAGACAACTCTAAAATACTCTTAGTCCTCATCCTCAAGTGATGAAAGAGGAGAAATTTTCAAACTGTACTAGTAGAACTCATACTCCTGCTTCGTCATACGTAATATGTTCTGCGTCAAAAGCAATAAAGTGTAGAAATTTTTGACAATACCAAGACGACCCATATGTTGTTCGCGGAGGTCATTTTGTGCCCGTTCCAGCCTTTCCATGGCGCTAAATTCTGCCGCTTCGCGATTTATTTTGTTTCTGATGTTACGATATGTCGTGTGTGTTGAAGAGAGACAACTGCATGTCTAGTTGTACAAGTTTCTAAGGTAAATGTATCAGGTGCTGACTGCTGATCTACTACATCTAAGGTAAATTAATGTATCTAAAGAAAGTGAGCCAATGTAGTCCTTCATAGAGATCATGATCTAAGGTAAAGAAAAACAAAAGCAAGCCATGGAGTGAGTGTTTTTATTGAAAAACTTTGCTTCTACATGGAGGATCTCTCAATGTGATCTCGAGAGTGACTAGATGATCTCGAAATAGAATTTGCTCCCACCCGTCCAAGATAAGTATCTATATATTATGATCTCACTCGTCGAGAGTGACTCTGCTAGTACAACTTCAAGAACAACATCCTAAAAAGAACTACTTCTACAACGGTTGTTGAAAAGTACAAGAACTACTAGACGAGAGAGCCTCTATGTATGGTTCTCGTATTTGGTAGCCTGAATTTGATCACAAGGGTTCTCTTCTTGTTTTCCCTTATGATCAAATTCAGGTTACCAAATACCAGAGCCATTCACTCTAGGGGAAAGAGAACTACTAGAAGCAAGAAGAAGAAATACAATTCCATCATCCTTCGGGCAACGCGTCGTCGATGCCGCAAGAACGGCTGAAACTTTGGAAGCTTAGAAGAAAGGTTCTCCTCTTAGATATATTGTTACTGCTCATCCTCACACTCATACATATTTGTGGTGGAGCCGACCTAACTAGAAAACAGACAGACCAGAGGAAGATAAAAAAGAGAAAAGGGTAACTATCAACAACACTCATCCTCACACTCATACATACATTTTTACGCACGGCAACGACTGTGGTTATCCATTAAAGATTCTTTATCCATTTATCATTATCGAATTTCGACGAAGATAGAACTCTCAGCATCTTGCGATCATGTACCTACAGATTGAATGCTGGTTCTGGTATTTGGTAGCTTTAGATTTATAGATTTTGATTTCATTTTGGAAAATAAGAAGAGAATCTTCCCTGTGATCGAATGCAGTAGTTACCCATTCGAGGAGTAAGTCAAACATTGCAAAGGGGAAGAAGGGGGCTCACTCTTGACGAATCACGTGGCAAGAATGAAGAACCTGAGGTTCCCGGTTGGATACAATCATCGACTCAACTGAGATGAGTATAAGTTATCTACTTCATCTTGTTCAAACAATGCATTTTTCTCCATAACGAAAAACAAGTATTTTCGATCGTAGTATGGCGGCACTTCGGAGTCTCTCGGACTCAAAAGGGAATTGGGTCCCAAACCCATCTCCATTTCAGATTAGATGAAGAAAACAAGTTGTAACAGTTTTGGAGGACGTCTCGCCAAGCGCCGTTCAAAATCCCAGTACCTCTTATGCAGCAGGAGCAGGATAACTGGATAATAGCATTTATGCAGCAGGAGCAGGATAACTGAATAATAGCATTTATGCAGCAGGATCAGGATAAGCGAATGATAGCTCTTATAGGATAGTAGATGCAGAATAAGTTAACAATGATGATGGTGTATCGTTACTGGGTAGTACCACCACTACTCCTACCACTTGTGATCAAAATGATAGTGGTAGAAGTAGTGGCCCTACTAGTTAACTACCTTTCACAGCTCAGAAGTGGGTCAGTGTTCTGTTGCCCCAAAGCATGTCAATGTTCTGTTGCCAGTTGTAATCAAGAATGCAGCGATGTTTAGTACTATAGGCGAGTAATCAAGAATTATGCAGTGAAGATGTTTACAACTATAGCCATGGGTTCATACTGACCTCCCAAGAAATTATGAGCAGTGCATTCTATCAATAGTTCCATAACCGACAGATTGAATCATTTCTGGCGTCGCCTTGCCCAGGACTACTTCTTGCAATTTCGCAAAACTCTAAGTTAGAAGAGCATGATCCAGGAGATGCCTCATGTTATCTCCAAGAAAAGTCTAGTACCTTCTTGGCTTTGTGTTTGTTCAGTTTCTTGTATTTCTTTGCTCTGTTATTTCATCTAGCTGCTCGCTTTATTTTTATTTTCACTTTTCTTGTATAAGTACTTGAAGATGAAACTTACTCAAACTTATGTTCTTAACTTCGTGTACCGATCCAAGTTTTCCAACTCTGGGTCGATATCAGCTTGGGTCATCAAGGTATGAGCTGCTGATTTGCTCGTCCTGCTTTCGTGATCTTGTAGAAGCTCGTTTACTTGTGTAAACGATCCGCGTGCTTCTCCTGATAACAGTATTTCTCTGGTAATCGGTAAACTGAATTCGATCTCAACAGCGGTTCTCTTCGTCTTCTTTTAAATATGAAAATCAAAATCAGCTTCCCAAGAAAGATAGTTGTATGAATCAAGAGCAGGAGTTCAAAAAGACTAAATTTGGAACTAGTGCGTGTGCGAATCGTAAGTTTTGTTCGTCAGTAGTACTAGTAGAACGTTATCAATACCGTTGCCAGCTCCATTTTCTCCTGTTGAAGCTTTTCTTAGAAGATTTTAAGTATCCGACACTTTGGTGGACCACCTCACCATAGATGTTGAGGCAACTGATTGAGAAGTAGACAACTGTCCGTCGATTTAGAAATTATACTTAGTAAGGAATAAAGTCGAAGAGTTCAAGTTGTGGATGCATCCTCGAAACTTTCACTTTCTCCGTTCTCAAGGACAAGGAGTCATGTCATCATAGAAAGCACTTTCCGTCTCCTGATGTTGGAGTAAGCTGCTGCTGCGTTATAGTCGCTTCTTCTTCCACCTCCTTTGTAGTTGTAGTCCCACGAGTTGCTGCAGCACTACCACTTCGATCTTCTGCTGGAGAACTACGCGTATGACGGGCTCCACCTCGAAAAATTCTTTAGCGAACGAAAGAATCTTCACTGAAGAGCCAAAAAAAAAATAGGATAGGATAGGATAGGATCGGCTAAGATAGGATCGGCTAGGATAGGATCGGATAGGATAGGATCGGCTAGGATAGAATCGGATAGGATAGCATAGGATGCCGCTGCTTCGATCCCACACGAGCTTCTCAGCTGCGTACTTAAAATAATAAACATCACGTGTTTCTAGATGAATATATTTTTTGAATTCTGCCTTAATACCCTCCAACACCTCCGCCGGATCTCGTTTGAACGCCATCGTCCTCTACTTCTGTGTTTCCCTTAGAGGTGTACAACTGGTACTGAAACTGATGTTGAACACCAGAATCAATCAGTACTGAACTTCTTCAACTACACCATCCTCTTCTTCTGGCCTAACCTGAATTACAACAGAGTCTGTGTCTCATCTCTGACGGAAATTTCCTTCTTGCCTAACCTGAATTACAACACATCATAATCTTTGTACTATTTGTGACCCCATTCGCATCCACAATGGGTTCCCCAAGCGCATTGGTTAGAAGAGTTACGTCTGCTGCTCAAATTGTTAATTGTAGTAATATTTTTGTTGTGTATGGTTCTGGTATTTGTTGTGTATAATACGGGTGGAGCCAAGCTAACTAGGAAGTGTATAATGGTTCTGGTACTATTTGGTAACCTGAGTTTGATCCTAAGGGTTCTCTTCTTGTTTTCCCTTATGATCAAATTGAGGCTATACCAAAAATACCGGAACCATTCATGTTGACATTGATCATGATGAAGAAGATTCTTGTTGTTACAACTTATATAGCTACATCTTAGTAGTGGTAGTAGTTTACCCAACATTCTTGGGGTAATTAAAACATTGGGGTGAGGCAAGAAAGGAAGAGAAATTTATTTCAAGTTCTCTTTTCCTGTCCATCTACTCAAATCTAACTACGAAGATCGAGATCGACGCGAAACGGCCACTCATAACTCAACGGTGACTCCTAAAACTAAAAGGGATGCTGCGGAAAATACCACAGCAGCTCGGTTAACAAGGGTCAGCATCCGGCCGCTAGAGGATATCATCTTCATCTCCTTCCTCAGCCTCAAGCCTCCACTACCTTAGATATTTTTTGACATTTATAACTGTCTCTGGCAGACTAAATTATAGATCGACCACTGTTCCTTTTCTTCTTCCTTCATTATCTCGCACTACATGTACTACAAGCGCACTTCTTGCCCTACAAATATGGTATCTATTGTTGCACGGGATAAGCCTAATATTGTCGAGGTGAAAACTAACCGGTTGCCTTACTTAGTGCTTTGAGCGCCGCAGGGCCTAAACCTTCGCCAAAAGATTTGCAGCACACCTCTAAAAGAAAATGATGGGGAATCCTATATCAACATGCAAATGTTAACTTTACGAACTTAGTCCAGCTGTATCTTAAGAACTATGTCGCATTTTCCGCAGTTTCGCGCTTTCCTGTTTGATGTCTCGGATTTCATGTCGGCTCTCACTGCGCAGTGCGCACAGGCGTGCAGCTTTTAAAAAAGCACTACAACAGAGAAGAGCTCTTAGGATACCAAAAAAGAAAACGAAAATCCTCTGGAGGCACTACTACCAGTTTCTACTTTTTGGATCGTTGTTCTTTTGTTGATGTTCCAGGGTGTGCGTTGATTATATGAAGATGAAGATGTATTCGATAAACTGAAAGACCTCCCTTATTTCAGTGGTCAGCAACTCAGTTATTTCCAATTTTCGAGTAGATACCTTTTTCTAAGTCTTACCTCTTTTGAGTCAAATGCCTATCTCAATCTCCTATATCCACCTCTCACTCTCCTCCATCTCTGCCACCTCCATCTCTCTTGTTCCACAATTGAATGGCTCGGGTATTTGGTAACCTCATTTGGATCATGAGGAAACCAAGAAGAGAATCCTTGTGATCGAAATCAGGTTACCAAATACCAGAACCATACAACAATCATGTGCCTGCTCAGAACCATACAACAATCATGTGCCTGCTCATTAGTCCACGACCACGCCACGACATGATCCAATTTTTTCAATTTCAAGCCTTCTCCGGTGAGTCCTCTGCCTTGTTCACAACCTCTCGATACAGTAGCTCTTGTGTGTAATACACATCACCACCTACTTCATCTTGATACAATTATTGGGTGGACATTTTTCTCTTCAAGTTGTGCCAAGTAGTCACTCTTGGTTATGTCAAAAATTCGTCGCTTTGGACAGTATTTCTCGTTTTTGTGAAGAAGATGCTTAAGCGGATGATTCGTGTTGCTCCTTCATCTTTCTCCTGTGTCTTGTGCTTCATTCGACATCTTCTAAACACTATCTAAAAAATAAATGTAATGCTCTTAAAAAACTAATTACATCACTGAGCAACATCTTCAAAATACTATCTTTCTAAGTAATTCTAAACATCGAGTTCTAAATCTAAGCTAACGTAAGTAACCTGACGACTTCGACTGGTACAACGTATAACAACTATGATTCATATTTTTTCAGATTGATCGCAAAAATTCCGTTTTCAACTTCTCCATAATGATCCTGATCATGCAACTTTTCTACTTAGACGGAGTTAAACATGAACATTAGATACAACTTCTTTTAGTTACAGATCATGCCAATCTTCTGACTTCCGATTTTTCCGGTCCTCGTCGTATAATTTTCTAAGGTCAAATTCTTACTGATACTGTCTTCATTTCTTATTTGTCGGAGGTGGTTGTGGTGGTCTACTTCACTTCCGTATTTCCGTAGTTAGTTCATCTACTCAGCAATGTTTTAGCTTGAGGTTGTAACTAAGTATCCGCAAAGAAGATCTTGCTTAATCATTACCATCATGCACCTCTTGACACATGTACAACAAGAAATGAATTTTTCCTGATATTAGCATAAAGGTGGTGATAAGAAAAAATGAATTCCTGACGAAGCACCCGGACTTTGCCGCCGACTTTGATGGCAGGAGATTCAATGGCACAGCACACAATTCGTTGTGACGTCAAATACCATGCAGCTCTTGATACACGTACAACAAGGTATAAGCATATCACCTCAACTTTGATACTTCAATTTCAGCTACATCCTCGATCCGCTCCGGATTCAATTCATATCGAAAAAATAAAAAAAACCAGTAAGTGCGTCATAAACAAACTACGACATCGATAGCCAAAACTTTTCCATCTACTTTCTCAATAGTCTTATCATCAATAGAAGGAACAGGAGGCGCACGGATTAACAATCTTGTGATATCTTATGATCAACTTGTTCAACTCGACTTGTCGGACTCCGTCAATATCAATGCGCTGCCTCCTTTCATCTATTCTAGGATGATGAATGATACGATACTGATATCCCCTTCTATCAGTATCAAGATATGTCCCAGGGGTCAAGGGACAACCTTGGCCCAAGGCCGCCCTCCGATGCAAATTTTTGAGGGAGGGCGCCAGCCCCAGAGCCTTTTCCCCGAGGGACTGCCAGGGGGGAAGGCCTCCAAACGCCCACCTTCGCGGCCTCGTGGCTCCAAGCGGCCGCCGCCCCCAGGAGTCCGTTCATGTCACCACCGCGGAAAAAAGAGCGCGCTGACGCAACCGCCGTTTCATCCACATAAGGGGGCCTTCACCCCTGAGAAATATGCTCCAGGGGTCCGGGGCCAAGGGAGGGGGGGTGGAAGGCTTCCGAAGGCGGCACAGGTGGCCTCTTGGCCCCCTTTCCGTGTCGCGTGTGCCCTACAGACCTCCCATGCCGTTTCACATGTACCCCACAGAACTCCCGGGCGCGGGCTCCTCACTGGGGGAGCGCCTTGGGATGTGGAAGGCGTCCGAGGGCAGCAGGTGGCAAGGCTTGACCCCTTCCGCCGTGCTGCATGTCTCCGACAAAACCCAGGCGGGCACGCCTTGCCCCCCATCCTCCTCACCTTTGGCCCTCAACCCCCCGGGCGTTTGGTGGCGGCAGACGCAGCTACCAACTGGGGCGATGAGCGCCAAAGGCGCCAGGCCTCGCGACCGTGGCCGCCTTCGGAGGCCGCCACGCTGATAAGGTGCAAGAGCCAGCCGGGACGCCTGTGGGGTACACGCGGAGAGCCGCCAGGAGCCTCCCGCCCCGCCTTTTGAGGCCTCCGCCCCAGGGAGTCCTTAGATGTCACCACCGCGGAAAACAAGGCGCGCGGACGTCACCGCCCCTCCATCCACAGGGGTGGGGGAGGGGGGCCGTAAGACTCAGCGAACGCCCCCCGCGGATCGTCACGCGCCACCGCACGCCTCTAGCGTGACGCATATGAATCTCGGGGGGATTGGGTATTTTTTCGCCATGCGTTCTCTAGCGTGACGCGTAGGAACCTCATGGGGCCTGGGTGCTTTTTGACGATGTGCGCCCTAGCGTGACGCGTGGGAATCTCATCGGGGTCGGATGTCTTTTCCGCGTGCGTTCTCTAGTGTGACGCATGGGAATCCAATGCAGATCAGGCGCCTCTTACTTTGCCAGTGTGTAAGCGTGACGCTGACCGAGGAAGTCAGGTGCGTCATAAGATAAGGGCCACACATGTCGCGTGTGCGTGGACAGCTTTGGCAGTATGCTAGCACGCAAAAAGACACGCAGAATGCAAAAAGGCGCGCAGAATCATAAAGACAAGCAGAGAGCCGCTCAGCTGTCGGTAGTGTCTTAGCTTGCTTCGGTGTTAGAAAGAGAGAGAGCGAGAGACGAGGCCAGGCGTGCCGACTGAGAGACACCCACCCAGGGTGAGGGTTCTCCCGTGCAGTTCCTCTCTCATGATCAGAAGAGCTTCATCGGAGGGCCCTCTCAGAGTGAGGGTTCTCCCTTGAGGGTCCTCATGGTCGGAAGGACTTCAGCTGGATGGCCTCTATTCAGATGGAAGGCCCTCCCTTGAGGGTCCTCATGATCGGAAGGACTTCATCTGGGAGCCCTCTCAGAGTGACTGAGGGTTCTCCCTTGAAGGTCCTCTCTCAGGATCGGAAGAGCTTCATCTGGGGGCCCTTTCAGAGTGAGGGTTCTCCCTTGAGGGTCCTCATGATCAGAAAGACCTCAGCTGCGTGCCCTCTATTCAGATTGAGGGCTCTCCCTTGCGGGTCCTCATGATCGGAAGGACTTCATCTGCGAGCCCTCTCAGAGTGAGGGTTCTCCCTTGAGGGTCCCCTCTCATGATCGGAGAGACTTCACCCGGGAGCCCTCTCAGACTGCTCTCCCTTGAGGGTCCTCATGATCGGAAAGACTTCCGCTGGATGTCCTCTATTCAGATTGAGGGCCCTCCCTTGAAGGAGGTCCTCACGATCGAAAGGACTTCATCTGGGAGCCCTCTCAGAGTGAGGGTTCTCCCTTGAAGGTCCTCTCTCATGATCGGAAGAGCTTCATCTGAGGGCCCTCTCAGGGTGAGGGTTCTCCCTTGGGGGTCCGCGTGATCGGAAAGACTTCAGCGGGGCGTCCTCTATTCAGATTGAGGGCTCTCCCTTGAAGGTCCTCACGATCGGAAGGACTTCATCTGGGAGCCCTCTCAGAGTGAGGGTTCTCCCTTGAAGGTCCTCTCTCCTGATCAGACGGGCCCCATCTGAGGGCCCTCTGTCTCAGAGTGAGGGTTCTCCCTTGAGGGTCCTCAGGATCGGAAAGACTTCAGCTGAGGGCCCGAAGGTCCTCATGATCTGAGGGCGGGGCCTTCATCTGCAGGCCCTTTCTTGAGCGTCACGCGAAAAGCGTGACGCCTTGTCTCTAGTAAGTCTGTAGGGTACATGCAACAAAAGCGCCACGCTTTTCGCGTGACGCGTCACGCTTTTCGCGTGACGCTCGAACCAAGACGGGGCACCCCCTCAGTAGTATACCGGGGGGGGAAGGCGTGACGTCTTATGTAGGACCGCGGGGGGCGTTCGCTGACCCTTACGGAGGGGGACCTCTACCCCTGGAACATATATAAATCTTCTACGATTATGAAACTACAACTGGGATCAATTGGTCCTCGTCCGTTAACGCCTACAAACAGCTAGCAACTCACCTCTACAACTTAAGATTTTTGGGTACAGCCTACAAATGATTACCTAGCACAAGAAAATGTGCAAAATCACGACAGTGCAAGAGCTCACGTTCTCGTGACACCACGAGAAGATCCCCCACCAATCGAAACGGCCCCTCTTCCTCTTGTTCCTCTCTCCACCTCGTCCCTTCAAAATAGAAAAAAAAACACAATCAAGCCACGCTCCTGACCCTCTTGATGAGATAGAAGAAACCAAGTCACCCGCCTCCCGACCCTGCATCCCTCCACTTCCCCCCCGGCCTATTTCCCCTCCCCCTTCTCGTCAATTCTTGACTCAACAAAAGGAATTTCTTGTAAGTATTTGTATTTGATACCACCTCCACCAGTACCATCTAGTACTGAGAACGATCATAAGCCACCTGAGTAGATCGTTCCCGCCTCATATCCCCTCCTCCTCCATCCTCGTTTCCGTCAACCTTGACGTTAGAACTGAGCGCAATCCATCTGCAGCAGCGTCTTGGGTGGTCTCCTTTTCCCTTTAAAAACGGGCCCAGGATGACAGTGAAGACGGATTCCTTGTAGCCTTAATACTAGATGATCGCCTTCATGATCTACACTGGAAACCCTTCTGAGTCTGAGAGCAGATCATCGCGTTTCGGCATCGCGGCACCCAGCCCCAGTTTCTCCCTCAATATCACGAGCGACGCGAGCGAAAATTCTCGCGCACGCGCTTTTGCCAGATTATATCTTTTTAGAAGATCAGGAAATAACGGCGCTCACAATCTACTTCTTTTACACGGGACTTTTTGATACTTCTTGGATTAAGAAATAACTAGAAGAGAGCGCTCCTTTGTGAAAAGCGCTCGATTCTCAGACAACGCAAATGAGGCCGGAGAGGAAAAATAGAGGCTCTAGTACGTAGTTGTAAAGACGTTGCGTTTTTTCTGTAGAGGCTCCGGGCTTCCTCCCGAGCTAGTCTGTCCCCAAGGAACGACGTATCGGAACTCAGACACAAAGCCCGTCGCTGTTTTCATACGTTTGAGAGCACTCGTCCTCTTGATGTTCATCTTCATACACAACGAGTACGTTTGCGACTACACTAATTCAAGTAAGAACAGCCTGCAGTTGATTGAAAAGGGCCTCGAGGTAGTGGAGTAGTAGTTGAGATGATGATGATGATATACCCAGCCATTTTTACTGACGGGTGTGCATTGTTAATTATCTTCGCCCTCCTCGACATCTCTCCCCATGCTTCCGCCATTTCCCTACTACGATCGCTTTTGCTTGCACTTTTGCCGTTTTGTAGTTCCATTTTGCTTTTTCGCAGTGCCTGCATTTGATTCCTTTTTCTCCTGCGCTCTCTCCGGTGCATCTTGCTGCCTTGGGGATTTCTACTCCGTGCGCCGCCGCGTCTGCTCCTCCATTGAGTCCCCCTGTTGGCAGTGGTTGGAGATGCTCGGGCCTAAGCATTCCAGACCTCCTCACCCTATATATCTTGATAGCGTCCTGCTCAAGGTGCTGCTCACGGTGCTTCCTCATGGCTTGGACATGCGTGCTGAGTACTCTGCTACAGCAGTGACGTCTTAGTTTGAGAAGGGCTCCAGCAGATGCGTCTAGTGCTAGCTCTTGCCCGGTCCTGCCACCTCTACCTCTCTCCCCGACTGCCACGAAAAGGCCAGCACTTTGTTGAAGTACCTCGATCCTCTTCCGCTTCTCAGACTGCATATCCATGATCTCCGCCACCTGAGCTGCTGCAGCCCCTAGGCCTCCAGGCTTGGGCATCGGGCGGCAGACTGCCCCGTTGAGATGCTCAAGCATCTCACCTCGCGTCATCGGTAGAGCCGGTCGACGATTGTGACACGATGCACAGAAGTGGCATGGTGGGATAAACCTAAGTAGGATAGAGGGTGGAAACCTAGCCGGTTATTTTTCATCCTCTATATTCGATGAACTGCAGTAACCGTAACCGAGTAGCAACTACATAAATAAAATAGGCGAGGCACTGAAAAACGAAGAGGAATGTGGGCAAGATTCTACTTTTACTTCAGTCAAAAATCCCGCTTATCTTCAGTTCTCGAGTAAAATATTAGCTAAAACAAGCTGTAGGCCCTGATGTAGATAATTCTATAGTCTTCCTGCTTTCGAGTAAAAAGAAAAAAAATGCTGTTGACCCGTAACTCTGCGGTGCCAGGACCGCCGAGCGCCGTTTCCTTTGCTGTTTCCCCCTTCTTTCCTCTTCCATAAACTTCTGCGTTCCTTGTTAGAGGAAGATCATGTAGTACTGTAGGCAATGATCACGAGGGCCATGTTATGATAACAATCGCGTACTGTAGCAAATGACCACGAGACCAACGTTCTGATAACAGCAAGATAAGTGACTGCCTTTGTTCAAGTTCAAGAAACATGCATAATTTGTCTGGTGCCGAGCAAGATTTACACGGAGTTGTCGACGATCCTAGGAACTACATCTACATCACATCACGACAACGCAATGCAATACAATAAACCTCGCACACAGACACAGTTCAGTGCAGACCGTCATATAGATGGCGTTTAAAATAGATAAGTAGATAGATCAGACTGAAGACAGATCATAAATTATGAATAGATAAGTAGATAAGTAGATAGATGAGACTGAAGACACCAGGTGCAGATACATAAGTAGATAGATGAGACTGAAGACTGACGCATGGTGGATAAGTAGAAGATAGTCTAGTATTGATAGAGACTAAAGACAGACTAGTAGCTTAACGTGAGCTTTCGGAGGTGATGTAGGCCATCCCAAAATTTGCTGTACGCTTCTGAGAGGTAGTTCTCCACAGGCTCAAACCTGTCACCGATTGCGGTTTTCCACTTCTCTGCCAAGAAATCATGCCTCTCTGCATACCAGTCGTATGAATGGCGCCACTTCTCCTGATTGAGACAGAACGCCGAGGTGGACAAGGGAACGTCGCTCGCTTTTTTACTTGGCTTTCTTACTTAATAACAATATTAAAAAGTGTGTGCTATTTGCTCTTGAGGTAACAGCTTGAACTTTGGCCACAAATCAGAAGTAACAACGTTCAACGCCATTCCCTTTCCTTCGTAGTGGCCAATCAGTGTGGGTGCCTGTGTCGCCATAGGTTGTAAACCCCCGCGGGGCTCATGCTCGGTTTTCGGTGAGCTATATTATCTGGCTTGTGGCCGCCGCCCTCTCCCAGAGGGTGGCAGTCGAGATCGAAGAAGCCTCCGCCACTGCTCACATGCGTGTTCTTGTGCACATCTATCAACTTTCCGTCCTCACTGCTGCAGGTGGCCAGTTGCATGTAATTGTACACATACACCTCAGTAGCTTTGGCACCGGTTGCTGTCCCTTGCTTGGGCAGCGGGTTTTTGGCGGCCTCCTCCCAGAGGCGCGCCTCACGAGAAAGCTTCCGCATCTGAATCGTGTCTAGCGCGTACTCCCCCTGCTCCGTCAACCAGGCGAGAACCTGTTGCCCCTCGAGGTTGTGCGGGCGGATTTGATTCGTCTCCACTTTCACCTTTCGATCCAGCTCCGAGTCCTCTCGGCTATTATCCTCCTCGGAGATTGGCAAAAGCAAGGACGCCCCCACCCCATCCCCTGAAGCGTAAATGACATTAGAAAATGGGACCAGAACTTGTTTTTACCGGTCTTGGCCTCCTTGATCCTTTGCTGGCATAGACATCACAAAAAAAAGCATTAAAAAGATACAAACAAGATTCAGAGAGACTTGGGTCAACGTCATGACGAACCCCACCCGAAACGTAGCGGCGCTAATCCTTCAACGAATTTAAAGACGCAGCCCGCAGCTCTTTGCAGCAGTAAGCAGGCGTCGAGGACAGACCGCACTGGAATGCCTGGAGGGCTATGCAAGTTACGTGAGCGGAACGAAGCACCCAAGCAACTTGGCCAGCCAAGCATGCCATAGGAATCGAAGCGAGGAAGCCCGGGTGGGCCTCTCCACCGACCTCACTGCCCCTCGAGAGCAGCTCTGCCCCGCTGCCTCTATGCGCCGCCAGCCCGACTAAGTACGAGCCGGCGCCCCCGCCCTCTGTGCCTTACCCACTCCAGGCGGCTAACATACAGCCTGGCCAGCAGTCACGCCCCAGCCTGCACCCCCGCCTACTCTGCACCAGCCACCACAGAACGACTTTGCTAGCCACGAGCGCTTCCGTGCGAGAACCGAAGAGCGAGACAACAGCGACCACGAGGGCCTGTGCTTCGTTCATCCATGGAGCTGGGGGTGCGTGCGTAGTCGACAAGAATCAAGCCACCAACGCATCCCCCACGTGATGCGACCACAAGCCGGCCCATGACCCAACGCAAAGGGATAGGGAAACGCCCGCCTGGGGCTCTATCTAACAACTGCAACCACCGCCGCGCCCTGGTGATTCATTGCAGAGCAAAACAAAAAGGGAAGCAGCTGCGTGGAAGCACGCGCGAAGCCGTAAACATGCCGCGCCCCTACGGCTGCAGCCTGGGCCCTTTGCGGAGGCCGGCCTGGACTGGGTGAGGCCGCAGATGATAGGAAACAATCGCCCCTCCTACCGGACTTTCCCCCTAAAGAGCGCGCACAACCAAAACAAAAAGCACCGTGGACGACGCTAACACACTGCCCGACGGCGAGTGGGGTTGCAATCAGAATTCCGCCGCAGACTTGTGCACATAGCTATGCAGCGAAGGGGCGCGCGCCATTCGCGGCCGCAGTTGGTGAGCCCTTGCCACGGCCGGCAGAGCCCTATGGACATCTACACAGCAAAAGAGAGCCCCAAAAGAGACCACCCTCGAACGGCAAGCGACCTCCTACGACGTGCCCCTCCCGCTTATAGAAGAGGCTGCCACACACGCGCGCGCCTCAAGGTCGGACCATCCACGCAGCGCCGCGCGGCTCTCGTCGTCCCATCCCGGGCGCTGCGCCGGAGTTCCGTCCGTCAGGTTTTTTGAAGGAGGCCCCCAGTCGTCAGAGCCTAAGGAAGCCGATGCCCCCACACCGCCATAAAATGCGCCTCGAATTCTACTAGGTCCTCAAGGAGAGTGGATACTAGCTATTTTAGCCTTCTGATAGAGGCAAAATGTGCTACTTAATCATATCATGATATGTCCCGATACTTACAATGGTCTCGCCCTCGCTTGAATACCCACACTACTCCACCTTCTACGATATGGAGAGCTCAGCTCAAGGCGTGTCATAAAACTGGCCCCTGCACTTTTGTCTCCTGTAATATTGTCATCATCGGCCTTGTTCCACTTTTTAAGCAGCGCAAGCAAATAGTCGCTATGCTGCTCGTTCGCTAGCACCATACGCCAAAGGGCAATGGCATGATCGTGTAGCCTGGACAGCTTCAGGCGATCCCACTCGAAGAGCGACTCGTCAATAGATAGACTTGGCGCCATGTCCAGCGCCTTCACGATACCCCAACGGCCCTCCAAGGCCTCCTTGCTCTGGTCGGGATCAGCTTTGGTATATAGAGAAAAGCGGAAACCTTCTTGATTACCCGCAGCCGCAAGGACTTTTAGAGCCGGGAGGGAGATCCCCTTTGGCTTTGGAAATGTGGACAAAGCCTTTTGAAGCTACGGGTGGGCGCACTACGACAGTCCATGGTGTAGGCAAGGTCGGTGACTCTGCTTCTGGCACAACTTGTCGCTGCCGTGTTGCACGTAGACAAGGCAAAATCAAAAACACTAATGTAAAAAATAATAGAGCAGTCTATAGGGGTGCCAGATCCGGGGTGGGGTGGATCCATCCAAGTCCATCCGATCCATCCAAGTCCATCCTACATCCGTTCTGTAAACTACTCTAAAATAGAGCTGCTAGAAATGCTTGATAGCTGCTTTACCCATCTGTAGTCCTCCTGAAAGGGAGAGAAGCACCCACGCCACCAGGCCCCACGCCTCCTTTCGAGAAGTCGCCCGGCCTTGTCTTGGGCCTCCTGTGGAGACTCTCCACAAGCCGAAGCCCGCCCGCCCCGCCCTGTATTCATGCTGTAGTACGCAGCTAGCTGGTTCCCTCTTCGTTGACAATCAACAATAAGCGGGGCCGCAGCTGAAGGCTTTCAGGGGCTCGAAGTAGTAGAAGCGCAGGCGCGGCGAATCGAAATAAAAACTAAAGCAGCCACTGTCGACAAGGTTCAGGGGCGTAGTAAGGCCAAGGGCTTGAGGCTTTGCCCACGCCAAAATTTGAGGGAAGCCCCAAAGCTTTGAGGCCATGCATGCCAAGGCTTGCAGCTACAGATTAGCTAGACGAAAAAGCGGAAAGGCCCCAAGGCTTTTGGGTCAAGGTACGTAAGCCGAAAGGCTTTTGGACCAAGGTAATTTTGCGTCTCAGAGTTTCACGACTCAAGGTTTTGGCGGCATTTTTGCCGGCTCCTCTTTGGCCTCGTAGTCGTTTCCCCTCTCGGCGTTGCGAATGTACAGCAGGGCCCGTCCCTCTCAGAGTTGCGCAACCAACTCACACAGCGGCGGGAACCAACACAAACCACGAGGGGGCGGTCGCTGAGAATGAGAAAAGCAAAGCCTGACACATAAACTCTAGGAGCATTCAGACCAGCCAAACAGCTAAAAAGCGAAACTGCCCAAGCGAATAGGCCAAGCAAGCGAACAGCGAAGGACCGCGTGGAGAGTACGCCACAGCGAAGCCCTGGCTTTCTTGGGGTTTTCGGGGGGGTCCTGGCTGTCTCAAGGTTTCCCAAAGCTGAGAGCCCTGGCTCTCTCAAGATTTTAAGGAGGGCCCTGGCTTTGTCAGGGGTCCACCCCAACAACGAAAAGGCTAAGCGGGCGAGATTTGTGCGGGGGCGAGTCAGGAGGCCGGCGCGCTGCGAGCGGCTTCACTGCTAACCAGACGAACAGAAAGCGGCCCACGGCCCACGCCGGCCGCTGGCGCCTGGAACCGCGCACGCGGTGCCCGATTTCTGCCCCAAGAAAAGGCCTCCGAGCGTTGCCCGGCCGCTTTTTGTCGCTCTGATAGGCGCCAAGGTGCTCCGGTGACATGGCGGGGGCCGGCCGCCGCCCTACTGCTGCACGCCCAAAGGCTCCCACGCCAAAAACCTCGCCCAGCCTCCCACCATGCGTATTTTTGAAATAGGTAGCAGCCATCTCTTCGCCCCGTCCCCCTAGTTCCCGTGCGCCTCTGAGCACTCGGGCCACGCCTAGTACTTCAATATTGCGCTTCTTGCTTCTGAAGAGGGTCTTCCGATGTGCATGCCCTTCTGCATCAAAATTGTCTGAGGTAGTGGGCCAAGAGACGGAGGAACACTAGGCTCAGCATGAGTCGCGTAAGGGGTCGACCTCAACTTCTCATTCTCAATGAAAACGGCAATAAGCTTTGAAGCAGCGAGAACAGCAACAAACAGTGCAAAGAAACGACGGCAGTCACATACTCGATAAACTGAAGTAACCGAGTAACAGACGAGAATAAACGAGATACCGACCAAGGGGAAGCAGCCTTTAAAAGATGCCTCGCCTCCCATATTTCAGTCAGCAACTCAGTTATTTCCAGTTTTCGAGTAACTACTGAATACACTACTCATACTTTTTTTTAGTAAGTAATAAGTGACTTTTGTAGGGAAGGGGTTCGCACTTTCTAAGGAAGTGACTGAGGCGTCGACTTCTAAATAAGCTCCGAAGCGGAGAACTCAGTCCGCAGTCGCGCTTGCGGAGTATTCTTATATATAATAGAGTAAGGCACTTTTTGACCCGTATAATCGGGTCGAGTTGCTCGGGTTGCTCGAGTTGCCCGCCCTAATTTTTTGCGCGGCGCCCTTCGGCCGCAGCTTCGTGAGACATCGCGAAACCTTAGCAGGAGCGTACGACACTGCGGGCCGTGTCGCTGATCCTTGGTTTCCTTCTCAGTGCACCCCTGAGACAGGAGCGAGTAACCGTCTCGGGCTCGAGACTCATCTCAGTCACTTGCTTGGCCATCTAGTTACCTTACTCGCAACAGCTAAGGAAGGACTACGAATCTAGTGCGGTAACCCACTCCCAACTACAAACCTACGCCGAACAGCCGCGCTCTCTCTAGTCTACTCACCCCCAAGCAAGGCTGGACGCGCCGCCCTATAAAGTAGACGGGGGCTACTCACTCTCACCCCCGAAGTAGATTCATTGGCCACACATCCGAAGAAAAGTGGGAGAGAAGCAGAAAGACCGCCACCGACTAGACGACGCGCCACGACATCAAACAAAAACAACAAAGAGCCGAGCCTTTCGCCCCCTTGGTTGTGCTTTATTAGGCGTCCGCCCGCAAGCTACAAAAAACAAGCCCTAAGGGCTCGGCAGCCCTTCATACATACCCGACTGCCCCTCTCACGAGCAACAACAAAAGCGGCACGCCCCTAAACTTCGCCACTTCGAGCAGGTAGGTTGGTACCCGCACCGCCCTGCTTCGCTCCATTTCGATGGAGCGGACACCTTCCGGCAACTCGTGGCAACTCGTTCCAGAAGTGAAGCGCTCCGCTTCGGCAACTCGCGCAACTCGTGGCAACTCGAAGCCCGTTATTGGCCTTACTCTAATATAAGTATACAGGCGTTCTAAATTTAGACCTATCAAAACCGAGTCCGCCTGTCGTTGTCGTCGACTTCTAAATAAGTGACTACAACGAGTCCGAGGCATAAGGCTGCGCGCTGCTCTCCATTGGGTGACTGTGCTGGACCGGCCGTCGAGCCCGCGGGGCGTCCATGTGGGACTCCATATGCCAGCCGAAGGCTTATCAGGCTTTCCGTGGCCTTGCGCTGCTCCTGCTTGTCAATTTCTGTGGATGGCCCTGGCGTCACCACGATGGGCGCATAACGACCAAGCCGGCAAATATATGGCGTCGCCGGAACGGCCTCAGGAGTGGAAGAACCACCCCCGGGAGCGTGCGTTAGATCTTCCTGGAATCCACCTTGAGGACCATCCTGAGCCTGCCCTTCCCGTAGATGGGTGCGCCAGAATACTTCTGAAGATGGAAATGCACTCGCAGCAAAAGCCTTAAGTGTACGAGGGAAAAAGCACAATTCGGATCCTTCTCACAGGATGAGAGACAGTAGCCGGTAAAGATGCGGCTGCGCCGTATGGTGTCACTGGTCTCGTCCGCGGCGTGTACTCTCGGCACCTGCCTCACGCCTTCCCAGCTCGTGCACCGCATCTCAAACCCGCGCCCGCGATATTCCTCGCCAGTGAAGCCGAATCTCGGGGCCCTGCAGTGATCATCTCCGTCGGCCGGGGGCGCCTCTTTGTCCCATACAACGCTAATCCTCGCCGTGCCCACCTGGTTCTTCACCGCGGGCCTTTTTTCGTCGTCCACGGGTTGCTGGTAATGATGTCGCCATGGAAGAAAAGTCGGAGCCGAAACGTACCATGTTAGAAAAATAAACTCATGGAGGCAGCTGTCTAGAAATATTTTCAACATACTCAATGAACTACCAGCAAATGCAATACCTCCAGAAGAAGTAGAATAAGTCCCCGAAGATGGTAGGTCAGTGGAGGTGCGGCGAGCGCAGGCGGTACAACTATCACGCCTGGCTTGTTACCCGTGCTATTCCATTGCCAATGAGAAAGCTTCATACTCCAATATAATCCTCCCATCATCCATGATCAGAGTTGTCTGTTCTTGAATTTATTAGCACGGGTAACTATGTCCGAAAGCCCCTCGCACACACATAACTTTCCTAGTTCTCGATAAAGTTATCAACTTTATGTTTATAGTAGTACTACAATTTTTAGCGGAAGCCGAGCTGTTCTAAGGAAAGAAACAAGAACAGTTACTGCACAGCTACAGCCCAACTGCCAGAAGCCGTAATTGTAGCGATTCCCGCACAGCATCTACGCCTTTTTTTTCCAGCGCGTGGGTGGTCAGACCTCGGCCATTCATCTTGTGGGGCACCAGCTCTGTCTGCTTGCTTTCATGATACAGAGGCACTGCCCTCGCCTCCAAGAGCTTCCTTGCCTTTGCTGCATTGATGACGTGCTCCATCTTCGCCCAGCGAGATCGCTGCTGCGCCAGGATGTTAAACGCAGCATCCTCAAACTCAAAGACCGCCTTACGCCACTCCGCGGCTGCGTTGCTGCTCTCTTCGTGAGATGCGTACATTTCCAGTAGCGTGTCGAACCACAAGTCGTCCGCAGCCTCCCCGATGGAGGACGACATACGATTTGCCCCCCCCCGGTCCTGTTTATTTTTGAAGCCCGCGCGAGTTTGTAGTAATTTGGCCTCCTTTTCCATGCGCGTCTTTTCAGCATTAATAAGGGCCGCCTCCATGTTGATCTTCCGGATCCTGAGCAGGTGCCTCTGCGCTCTTTGTCGCATTTTGTAGTTCGGACCCCTGAAAAGAAGTTTCGGCTTCCAGTTCCAGTATGGGTCTTCGCTCGCTTCTTCTTCGGTTGCGATGGCTAGATACTCACCCCCGATAAGGTGCGCTATTAGCGATTGAAGATATGTCTACACCCCGCCTCCCCCCCTGCCTTATCAATTACGAAAGCCTCTCGGTAGTTCAGTGTCTTAAGGAACTTCACACATCGCACCAAGACCGAAACAAGCACGGGCCCGGGCTTCAGTCTAGACGATGGTGGAAATGAATTGTTAAGACTAGCCATAACGCGAGATGCTCCAAAGTGTAGGGGTCGTCATGGTACGTGCCGTCATTGGTCCTCCTGTCGTGCTTACCGCGTCTTCTGCCCTTCTGTGGCACCGTGCGCGGCCTCCCACCTTCCCCCGCCATTTCTACCAGCTTCCCGGCTGCGCCACCGGCAGCACCACCAAGCGCTTGGGCACCCACGGAGCCAGCCGCCGTGGCCACCAAGAGGGCTTTTTCGTGTTGTCGATGCTCCATAAAGGAGGAAGGTTCCGGAGTGGGCGCACCATGATAGGTCACGCCCGCCGCGTATCCTGCTGTCCCGTCTTGCCCCGCAGCTTCCCCGAGGTCCCCGTCCTCTGCGATCCACCCAGACTCCCCATTAAGGTCAACTTCACCCGCTAGCGCCTCCTGATCAAAAGCCGACATACCATAAGCGCCATCGACTGAGCCTACGAGGGGTCGCGTCTGCAGTGTCCGCTCCGACCCTGCCAGGCTGGAATTCTGGGTAAGCCGTTGAAATTCTCCACCCGCCCGCTCAGTCGTCGGCACTTTTTGCAATGCCTCCCACCCACCGAGGGCTGAAACCTCCCGCAACACCTCCACAGCCACGCCTCGAGCCATGATACGCATCTCCAGGGCCTGTAGCTGCCGCAGCGATAGTCCATCCACCGATGGAGGGGGCGAAAGTGGGACACTGGTCAGGTTCCCGGCCTCAAGAAAAGACATACTTCTGCCTGCCACGGAGAACATGTAGTTGCGGATAGGACCAGCTATACTTCTCGCTGGGGTCTTCCGGTCCCGGATGGGATTACTATGAAGCACAAGCAGCAAACAAAACGGGCCGCCCACTTTTGCCTGCAGACGGGGGCACCTGCTGCGAAGACGAGCCAAAGAAAAACCGCCCCACAACCTGCCACCAACACGCACCGGCCCCCGAATAAGACCTCTACACACGACTGTCCGCCAAGCACTTCTAGAAGTTCTATCTAGCTTCCCAACCCTAATACCAAAAAAAATCACCGAGGCGCTCGCCAAGCTTGGGCACCGCAGCTGTTGCTTTCGCACAAAATGAACGAGGACAAACCTTCTCCGAGAAGAAAGTAAGAAAGATACGAGCTCACACGCAAGACGACCTCCACAACGATCCACCACTAAAAATGGGCGCCCGGGGCTCAAAGCCCGTACCACCAGCACAACTAGAGCCGCCGGCACCTGCATGCGCCATAAACATGAAGCCCAGTGGCCGACCGCGGACAGCTCCTTGCCACCACCTCCTAGCCGTAAATATACACACTGCGCCCGAAAGCACCAAGCCGCGGCTGCGCCGCTATTTGCTCAGCGTATGCGACCACCACTCGGCGCCCTGCGCTCGCGTACCTGGCAACGGCCCACAGACGCAGGCCCCCACAGACATTGGTGCACGCGAACACCAGCACGAAACCCCTGCTCCAACTTACTTGCGCCGCCCCTCTCCCACTGAACACTGCTGGCACACACCACACGGGCGCCTCCCGCTTCTCTAAGTACGTCAGCCGCGGCGCCTTCACTTCTTAAGCACCACGACAGCCGTCGCACTCCGTGCGCCCTCTCACTGGCTGCGCTTGTCCACGCAGTGCCTCGACCCTTTGTTTGTTTCCCTTGCTCCGCCTGCGCGCTTCGCACGCCCTTCCCCTCTTAGGATGGCCGCCTGCTAGAGGCGTGGGCCGTGGTGATGGGGACGCACCTCCCACCCTTCATCTACGATAGAGGACTCCAGACCACCCCCACCGCCTCCGAAATGGACAGGAAAAGGAACTACAACCCGCGAGAGAAAAGCCCCCGAGATTCCAAATGGGTAGAGCCCTCAGCGGCCTTCCTATGCGCACTGAACCCTCACAAGCCAAGAAGCGGTGGGAAATATGGCACGCAGCAAGGCGCCCCCGCTGCCAGCCCGTCGCTCGCCGACACGCGGCAAACAAGGCGACTCCTGTCTAGTGTTATGCATAAGGCAAGAACATGCCGCTCTCGTCGTGTGGACCTTGTTCTTCATCGCCGTCGCCGCTACTGCTGCCGCCATCCTCAGAGTCGTGCTCGTCCCCTTGGTTGGATACTAGATCGTGTTTAGGTTTACCTGGTCGAATGAAGCGACCCTTCGGGAAACGGATTGAATTATCCATCCACGAGCACGACGCACTCTCCTGCTGCTTAGACACCCTAATGAACTCCGACGAGTACATCGACGTCCGCTTCTCTAGTGACTCGGCAACGCTGAGCCAAGTCGCAGCCTGTTCAGCGTGCAGGCCCTGCACTTCCCATAAAATCATGTTCCATAGCCTCCAAAGCTCTCCCACATCCTTATCAAATGACCCCTGGTTCTCCATATCTGTGCCCAAGGATCCATCCCCACCAGCGCCAGCACCAGCACTCTCGCTAGGGTACCGCATCAAACGGCTCCGCAAAATGAGCAAACGCATCCAGAGCCCGCGTTCCTCTTTCGCAACCTTTTTCAATTCCGCGACCTGCGATGAAGTGCCGCGGTTTAGTTTTCGAAGACTCTCACTCAGCCTCCTGCCCCAGCTTAAAGACCCAGCGTCCACTTTTTCGAAAGCGTGATAGACGAGACGGGCCCACCCATGGCCCAAAGAAGCTACACTGCTAGGATGCTCCTGCGCGTCGGTTGAAAAGGCAGGCGCATCCGCCCGAAAAAAGTCATCCCCTGCAGCTGCGTCCCGGTCCAGCTTCCACCAAGGGCACTCCATTCTTTCCCAGGCCCGCACGTCTTCATTCCCTTCGCCTTCCTGATCCCCACCACCATCAGACACGCGCCAGCCGAGTGGAAAATATTCGGGAAGGGCAGAGTCTTTGCCCCGCACACGCAGATTCAGATACTCATCTTGCTCGCGCTTTTCCTCCTCCGCTATCTTGTCTAAGACCGAAGAACGCCTAGCCTCCTTCAAGTCTTGACTTCCACGCGTATTGCTTCTCCAGGCCGGCGTCTCAAACTCGATCAGACCTGCGTCTCCCTGTGCCCACTCTCCTCGTTTAATAGGGACCCGGCAGCCAAAGTCCGAAGTGAGGACGCGCGTCTGCTGTTCAGCATGGAAAATGAAAAACACCCACTACAAGTACAAAGCCCACCTCCTCTGGCTCTGGCCGGCAGCCAGTCCCTCAAAGAAAAAAGCACACAGCAAAAAAAAACCTGAAAAGAACCAAGCACCAAGCGGGCCCAGAGCTAGACCACGCCGACCCGCCGCCCGCGCGGGCAGCCGCAGACGACGCGCCCACTGGAGGTCGCGACGCATCAACGAAGAGAGGGCCAAGAGCACAGTCACGCCGGTTCCGCACACAACAACAGCCGGCAAACAAGCCCCCCGCATTCAAAACGAAACTAACCCGACCCGACACGCGGGGCGTTAGATACTTTCGGCACGGTGGACGCCAAGGGCCGATACTTATCCGAAACCTCCAAGAATGAAGCCTAACAATTTTCAGCCGAGAACCCACCACCAAACAAAAAGAGGAAAACAACCCCCGAGCTTTCGAAAAGCGTGGAGAAGCTGACCCAGCCCACTCGCGGAGTAAAATAAACCATCCCCAGCACGCTGGACCACTTCCCACCACAAAAAAGGAAAAAGACCGACAAGCGAAGAGAGACCCCTCCTGCGGCAAACCAGCCGCCACATTCTATGGGCCACACCTCTTGCCAGCCCGCCATCCAAGGTTCTTGCTCAAAATTCCGAAAACCGCCGACAAACTTCTTCCCAAAAAAAACACGCCAGCACCCCAAGCGGCGCGCCAAACTACAAGCCAAGGCCACGAAACCCCCCGAAGCCCCCATCCAGATGGGCAACAGCGCTGCGGCCCCGCTGCGGTGTCCTGGAAAGAACCCCAGCGCAACAAACTGCAACAACGAAACGAAAAGGCGGGCCTGGGGCCCTCTGCAAAACGTACGGCCACACACCGTACGCCGAAGCCAACAAGCGGCACGAACTTCAAAAGAAGCACCTCGATGCCCATACATTAGAGAAAAGGAGCACGCCACCCAAGGCGCAACGCTAACAAAAGAGAAAACCCACCGAGACACAAAGCAAGCCAGCACGCATGCCTCTAGAAAACCACCCAAGGAAGAAACACCTGAACCAAATGACAAGCAGCCGAAGGCCTTCGCCAAGGAAGCCAGAGAAAAAACACACCCACACACACGCACCCAGATCCATCACAAACAACGGCAGCAAAGAAGACACCCAAGACCCCTCAGACATGACGACACACCAGGCACGACGGAGCAAAAGACCCAGACACAGCGGACACACAACGGAGAGCCAGCACCAAGCAACGCCGACTCCTTTGGCCGCCTCCCAGTAAACTGCAGCAAGCCAACGACCGGAGGAGAGAGGGAGGGGGGCAGGCGTCAGGCGGACACATCCCCAGCCAACAAGTCCGGCCAGAATTTGGCTGAAGTTTTCGGGCTTTGAGAAAACCCCGACCGACAGACACCACAACACACCCGCGCCCGCTGGTCTGGCTGCCGGGGGGCAGCAGCCGATCCGACACAAAAGACCCACGAAAGACCTCACCGAGCGAACCCGTGCCACCACAATGCAAGAGCAGGCGCCCGCGAGTCTAGCGCATGCACCTGGGCCAGCCTCCAGCAAGCGGCCCCACAAACTTCGAGATAGACACCCCAAGAAAAGGCCCGACACAGAGAGCCGACACCACACCAGCCCGCGAGGCTCACCGGCGCGGACGTTAAGGCCACACTCCGAGGGGCCAGTGAACTGTGACCCCGGCGCCCGCTCCAGAATCACGCGACCCGGCCCGCGCAACCTGAGTGGCGTGGACGTTACAGCCCCACTCCGGACAGGCGCTGCTCGATGCGGGGCCTCAAGCTCAACGCCCACACACGCACCACCCAGCCAACCCCGCGGAGCTTGCACGAGCACCAAGCCACACCCCGAGGCCTGCCAGCGGAATGCGCCAGGTGCGTCAGGTGCGAGCCAGTCTGCGTCACGGCTGTGCGACCCGCAAGCAAGCCTCCCAAGACCCCGCGGGAACCGGTTGAAAAATTTTAGCCGTTTCTCAGCCGTCGACTTGGAAAGGCCACCGGCCACCGGGACCCCACCCCCCCAAGCCCAGACACGCCCCCCCTCGAGTCCCCCATCCCTTCGAGTGCGAAGCCCAGCACTTCCGCGCGAGCTGTTGCGCCCATCGTCAAGCCCCGGGGCCGTGGCTCAGTGTGGGCACCCAACGGCAGAGACACTTCTCCAAATGCCCCCGGCCCCCCCTCCACAGGGGGCGGGGTAAGACGACCAAGCAACAGAAGACAAACACAAACAAGCCCAACCCACTGAACAGCCGCACGAAAAAAGCCAAGAGACTAGAGGCATCATACCCGAAGACCGATGCCCCATCGTAACCCTGACCACCTTCAGCAGCGCACCCCCTTCAACCGAGACCCCTAAGAAGTGCACCCCTAAGCCGAGCCGCTCAGCCAAAGCATACAGAACCGGAACCGACCGAAAAAAACGACCGAAAAAACCCGGGGACTTTTTCGGTCGTCTTTTTTGATCCGCTGCCAGATTTCAAGATCCGCGAACCCCCTGCAGAGCACCAGAAAAGAGCCACACCCGGAAGCGTCTCCCCTATCGCTCGCAAATATACCAACAAAACAACAAGAGAAAAGCAGAAAAACCCCAGAAACGAAACAGACACACAACGGCCCAGGGCAGGCGCCCCGCGATCCCAAAAAGCCGACTTCTTTAGCCAGATTTTAGCCCAAATGTTGGCCGGGCACGCGTCCGCCTGAGGCTGAGGCAGGCGCTGGAAATAAGCGACGGCGCGCGACCTGCAAGGCGCGCAGCACTTAGTCACCAGAGTGGTCCAGAATGCCGAAACGGCGAAGCCCACTCCCTGCGCCAGCTCCGTCCCAAGCTACCCCCCCCCAGAAATTAAGCGCAAGATAGACACACGACCAGAAGAACCGCCCGAACAACACAAGCGCACACCCACGCCAAAACACAAGCACAAAACGGCGCCACCCGCGGGCGACGTGCAGCGCAGCGCGTGCCACCCAAAGACGCACAACACTGAGAAGCAACCAACGACCAACAACGAAAGAAAAGACGCCAGGCCCAGCCAACGTCGCGGACCCAGCCCCGAGCCTAGTCAGCGGCCACCAAAACACACAAGCAGCCAAGCCAACCACCAGCGCCGCCATGACAGACAACGCAGAGCGACCAAGAGAGAACCCCACAACAAGCTGCAACCCCACCACCCCACGCGGGCAGCCTGCGCAGACAAGCCCCACGAAGATGCACGCAGCCCCAATCCTTCCCCCGCCACTCCCACCCTCAAACGAGGCGGCGCCCCTTCCCCGCTCCGTCTGCCTGGCGTGTGTGGCTTTGGCGGTCTCACCTGTGCACCCCTTCAACCTTTGGCCAAGCTTGGCAACTAACTGCCCAGAAACTTCCAAGAAAGTGCCACACTTCTGGCCCTTTTCAAGCGCTCCCAAACGATTCCGAAGAGGTTTTTGAAGCTTCCGAAAAACTTCGCAGAAACTTGCCAGAAACTTCCACGAAACAAGTGGCCCCAAAATCTCAAACACCACGGCAGCGGCACCGCCTTCCAAGAGCTCCCTCTCCAGAAACTTTGCGGAAACTTCCCAGAAACTTCTACGAAACTTGCCAGAGACAAACCAGAAGCAAACTCTCTTGCGTTTGTTCCTGGGCACTTGAAACGAGTAACAAAACCACCCTCCAGCCAGAGAAAAGCAGCAGCGGCTCCGTTCTGCATGTACCCTGCAGACCCGGCGAGCCCTGAAAGCCCTGCGCCGAGTCAGTAGGGCACGCGCAAAACCGACGACCAAAGTAACACAGAACGAAGCCCCCACCCCTAAGGAGATTGACCAGCCCAAGCAAACAGACACGAAGACGCACGGCGGCCCATGTTGCCCAACGCCAGGGGGCCCTCAGCTGCGTGCCCTTGGCTGGGTCTTTCCGCTCTGTTTCAAAACTTCAAACAGCACGAGGCGGCGCCGTTTTGGTGTGGTTGCTTAGAGGACCTCCCCAAAATCTCAAACACCCCAGAGGCGCTCGCCCCCCCCCCTCCCATCCCTATCGCAACACGACAGACCACCCCGACGCGACACACAGAAACCGCCCCCGCCTGCCCCGATTGAATCCCCATCGCGGGGCTGCCACGCTGAAGGAGGCCCACACACAAGCCAAGCAACGCCATCGCAGCTGGCTTTCATGTTGCCACGCGTGCCGCAAACGCCTGCCCTATGAATGACGACCGAGGCCAGCCCCTTGAAAGAGCGTCGAACACCAGCCGCAACGCAAGCGCGCTTCCCTGTCACGTCGCTCCTAAGTCCACACCACAAGGCGCAGACAGCCCCACAAAACACACACCCAATCCCCCCAGCCTCACTCTTGTCTCCCTTGTCCCTCCCTCCCTCGCTCATCGTCAGCCGATTCACCCAACAAGCGCAAAGCGGTCAGACGAACGACAGCCAGAAACAAGGCGGGCAGCCGCAGACGATCGACAGAAAAAAAGCAAAGCAGCCTCGCAAAGCCCCTCCCTGCAAGCGTTTGACAGATGCCCTGGCGCAGATCCCCTGCGCAAGCGACTGTGCCAGGCCGCGGGCAACATAATGCGCCAAAAAGCACACACTAGCTGAGCCAGCGGGCCACAAAACTAAACAAGCCTACGAAGACGCCAAGCAAGACCTGGAGAAAATGCAACACAGAAAGACGACACACCATGCACCCAGAGCCGAGCCCTTTCACCCCGGCGGGCGTCAGTCTGTTGCCCGACGCCAAAGCAGCTAGCCCCATGCCAAACAACAGCCAACGAAACCCATCTTCGCAGCGAGCCCCTGGGCCCTCCGACGCATTCCCGCCAGCTCACTACATGCAACGACCACAACACAGCAAGGCAGTGACATCTGCAAGCATTCACGCTGGCGCCGGACACCACTGCACCCAGCCATGTATGTTCCAACAACCTCAAGGAGCAAAACGAGCACACACGAGGCCGCCCGCCGCAGTGTGCCACCAGCAGAAGCTGCGAGATCGAAAAGAGCCACAAATCAACAAGCAGGAACAACACACATGCCACCACCACACTGCCAGCGAGACCCAGAACAACCGCCCCAAAGCCAGCCCCCCTCGCCGCTGATGCTAAGCTGCTAGAACTTCCACACACGCCACGCCAAATTCCAAACAAAGCGCGCGAAGCCCCTGCAGATTCCCACGCACCTGCAACCACTACGCGACAAGGCAGACCCATCGCGCGAAAGCTGTGGCGCCCCTGAATTATCACACCAGGGGCACCAGTCGAGCCATCGACCCGAGCTGAGAGGGGCAGAGGCTTTTTCCCCGGAAGAAGCGACGAAAAAAGCACAAGAAGCAAGGCGGCCACCTTTTGGCACCTTGGAAAGACGAAAAAGCCAAGAAACACGCCGCGCCCGTCGCCCCAGCTCACCCCCAGAAGAAACGAAGGCGACAGGCGAAAGCATAGACGAGTCCCGCAGCCCGTTCCCCCGCAGTGCCACAGTCGAAGCTGTGGCTCCGGCTACGGTATCAGGCTGCCCGACCCCTCAGACAAGCCTGCAAAGCTCGCTGGGGTAGTAACCAGACTAAGCGGCCAACTGCGCGACCAGGTCCCTTACCGGGGGTTCTGCTCGCTTCGCTGTAGAAGACGCCCACAGACACCAGCAGCGCCAAAGCACAGAGCCCGGCTGAGGGAGGGCCGCCCCCTCTGTCCGAGCGGGTGAGCACGGCAAGCCCAGGCGGAGACCTCTTCGAGAAAATCGCCGCACCAAGCAGCGCAGCAAAAGGGGACACACATCGGCCAACGCTCTAAGAACAGGCCACAAGTAACGAAGGCGAAGCCGATCGGCGCAAAAAGTAATTGTAATAAGCTCTCCCAAAGTTTCCGATAAGTTTCTGGCACTTGGGACCACCGTGCTGAAAGTTTGTGAACGCGGGAAGCCTGGCGCAAGGCCCCAGGACCCTCCTAATTCACCGCCTGGCGAGGGGCCCCGCCTGCTAGCAAGCCACCCTGTCTCCGCATAAAGCGCAAGCCCCGACACTTGTTCTCGCACGAACCTAACCACCGCAAGAAACACGACGCGGCAAACAAACCAGCGGACGGGCGGCACCGTCAGAGGCGCCAAGCCGATTCAGGCGACGCGCGTCCGCTGTCACCCTCTCCCCCCATCACCAACAGCAGCACCAACTCAACCACCAACTACAGCGCCCGAACCGCGCTCGCGCCAAATCCTGCTACTTTAATGAACCACATTACCACCAAGCAAGCGAGAAACGAACCAGCAAGCGACCCACCCGTGGCAACACGCCGCCGATACGATAGCCCCGGGGGACCGGCACCGAGGCCGCGACGGAAGCAAGTCTGCAAGAGCGCGGGGCGGCTCCTCGCATCAGCGGGGACAAGCGGCCCGACCCCGAGGACTGTGGCCAGCCTTTAGCCAAACCAAAGCGCAGTGGAATGGCGTCCCACCGTCTTCGCTGCCACCAGCCATCGAAGATAGAAGCACACGCTGCGACTTTCTTCGAATTTATCACATGGCACGAAATGGCGGGCACGCAAGGCTCTGCCCTAGGCTACCACACCGCGCCGGCCTACTTCTGGGGGGAAGCGTGGGCCGACGTCTTAGAGCTATTAATCACTGCGACTGCCTGGCGAAATTAGCAGACTGCCAAGACAACCCGCGTGGCCACGCTACAGTACATGACTCAGACTCGCACCACTACGAGCCCGACTGACAAGCAAAACAACTGGCGCGACCGAGGCTGCTCACGAACCCCTGTAAACCACCCCAGCAGCGCTAGTCAGTGGGCAGAGGTTACGTTAGCGGACGAAACAAGCTTCACCCCCATCGCCATGCCTGTACGTGAGTAAGAGTCCGTAGACCGAAAGCAAGACCGAGACGAGAAGACCGAGGAACAGCCACAAGCGTGACAGAAGAGACGTGAGCAAGGGTGGACGCCTGCACGAGCTAGCACGCAAGCAGCACAACCTACACTCGGTGAGCGAATGCAAGACCAAGACCCCTGCAGAAGGCCCAGAACCACAAGCACACAAGAAGAGAACAGCGGGCAAATTTTGTAACCGACTCGAAGAGGCAACGCTTTCGAAGTGTCCACGCCGTTCCTGCCAAGATCCGCGGAGCCGGGCTTGGTGCAGGCCGACCCTGGATCGCCGCGTCCGCTTCATCCGGCCGTGCGTGGTGAGCGCGGAAAGGGTAGACAACGATTGCCCACCCCGGGCGCAGAGGCTTTCATGACCCGAGCGGGGCGCGAGGGCAGCCTGAGGGGCCCACGCGGTCAAGCAAGCAAAGCGGCGCGGCCCTACAGCCCGGCCGCCCCAAAGCTGGCACGGTGCCAACTTCCTTTTCCTCCGGCGGTCTGAAAGAACGAACCGCAGGCACGTCGGACGCGGTATAGCGTTCCGTGAGCGCCGTGGCCGATGAGATAGCCAAACTTTTCCCCGAGGGTACTACTCAACCACAGAACGAAAGACCACCATCCAGCGCAACAAGCTACGCCGAAACACCCGACACACCCCTGCTGCACTGGTACTGAAAGACTCGCATTCGCCCCCCACCGTCACTCCCTAAAACGAACACTACCACTGCCTGCCGCGTCGTCGCAATGAATGAGTCACAGGCAAGCGCCATCGACTTGCGTGGCGCTCGCCTCGGGAAAGCGCATCTTCGTTCAACCTAGGCTGTGCACTTTTTTGGTACTGTAAAGTGAGAAAGGCGAGCAGGCCCATAAACGCTTTCCATTTGCCATTTCGCGGAGCACTGATGACCGCCTTCGCCTTGATCGGCCAAAGGCGCCTTCTCCCCAGGAGACACTGGCCCTGAATCTTCAAACCCTCCAACACTGACGCATGCGTCGACCCTGGGGCCGCAGAATTCGGGACCGCCCCTCCTCCTTCCCGCTCTACTGTGAACTTGACTGTCGCGTAGTCACAGGCGAAGCTTAGAAGAAGATAAAGTGAGCACCAAATAGCTCGCATAGCAGCAGAAGGTAATCAAGATAGAAAAAGACTCCTGCGACCGGATAGCTTGATTAAGTGATAGAGAACCAACACAGCCACGGCGTGCGAATAAGGACACAAAACACGACGACCGCCGACACATTTCCTGGCTGGCGGAAAAACAAGCGCAAGAACCTTGGCCAAACAGAGAGCGGCCAGCTAAACAACGACAACGCGGGGGAAGACACTCACCCTCCCCAGAAAAAACGCTACTTGCGTGGGCGCCCGGCTTACCAGCTCCGACAAATCTTACAGCAGCCATCGAAGCAACCCGATCGACCCCCCAAAGACGCCCGACGATCACCCGGAAAAGCAGCAGAGAGAGCACGGCGTGAGCAGTGAAACAACGGCCGCCGCCCAGAGGTGAGGCGATCGCTATCACTCGCCAAAAATGCACCCGGGGACTCGCCTTCTTCTGTCAGCCATGACTGTTGGCCAGTCACTAGTCGATAGTGGGGAGCCACAGGCGGCCAACAAGAGCGGCCCCCCAAGGTGAAACGCCGCTGCGCCCGACCCCGTCAGCAGAGCATCGCACGCTGTGCCATGTGCCTCCACTTAGCTCTCCCAAGACTGCACCAGATAGCCCAACAAAGCTATCCGCCCCAGGGAGATCTCTTTGACATTAGAGGAGAAAAGGCCCCGCCCTTTCCTTTTCACAAAATCACTCTACTCAGACAGCAAGGCCCACCTATTCTAAGCAAAGCAGTGAAAGACGAGCGCGGAGACAACTCAACAGACACGACTCGAGTGGCCACGAGTGGGAAGGCGGCGACACAAATGAGGGAATGGAAAGAGGAGCCCAATCAAGTCGACAACCCCTCCTGACACTCCTGAAAGCCACCACGACCGAAAGCAGCGAGGGCACCCCCCGCAACCCGTTGACCCAGGCAGAGGCCATGAAACCGATGCGGGCGTCGCGCGCTACGTCGGTTATGCGTCGCATTGAATTCGACTCCCAAGGAAGAGACACCACGCTTGGCAACACCCCTCGAAACAAATGGGGGGCCCACAGCAAGCTAAGCAACCCTACGGGCCCCACCTCTGCGAAGATCATCCAGCAAGACAACGCACGACAAGCAACCACATGCAGGCGCGAGGCTGATTTTTCGCTTCGCGAGAAGAGGCAGTCCAGCGCATCAGCATGCGCCATGGGGTGGCGTAATCACAGACACCGGCACGCCCGCTGCGCGCCGGGAGGCCGTTGGCCTGTGCTAGTGTGATGCGCAGTATCGTGGCCAAGCGCCCGCGAATGCTGCGGCATCCCACCCGTTTTGCGCCGGCCGCGCCAGCGCCACCCTCAGTCACCAGCCGCACAAAAAACAATGCTAAACCCCAATCACCAGACCCAGCCAAACAAGGAAAAAGGTGGACGCCACCTGCAACATGCCTGCTTCATCATGCTCCAACTTCCAAAAATTCCCAGCCGGACGCGATCAGCAAGTAGACCCACCCATGCCTGCATGGCTGGCCGGCACGAGTATGCAAAAAGCAATACCAGTAGGCAAAGACACACCGAAACAAAGGCGAGCCCCCAACAGGTGCAGACCCCTGACCCACGCGAGCGCGACGGCCCCGCTGGCTATGTATATGCACCAAGAACGAACCCTGCCAGAGAAAACGCCTCCCTTAGCGGGGTGCCCAAATCAAATGCGGCTTTCCCCTTGGGGATGGCCAAGAAAAAACTCACAGCACCCACGAGGAGCTATCCCTTGGAAAAACGGTCCAGCCGCTGGCCGCACCCACGCACCTGCACAGACGGCGGGGACCGACATAGCCCCACCGCCCACCGCGGGGCCGATAGCCCTCACACAGCAAAGTGCCGCCGAGAGCCTCAGCGCAGCAGCCCGGTCCCCTCTGCATCCTTATTTTTCAGCAAGAAAGTGACAAAGCGGAGCACAGTGCCCAGAGCTGATTATAACAGCCCCCGGGGTTACGCCTGCGCTGGGGGTAGTGCTCTCTGTCTGAATAGTCTTCATCTAAGTCTCGCTCTCACACATCCCATCGACCGCCATAAGGAGCGCAAGTCGAGAGGATCACGAAGAGGGTCACTGGGCTTTTCCTGCAGCAGTTTCTGCATCGGGATTAGAGTGGCTCCTCACGCAAAAGGAGACGTGCAGCAGAGAATTGAGAACCTTCAACATTCATATGACTCTAGGCGCACATGTATCTGCGTCCACCAGAAGTAGTTAAGTTTCATTGTAGTTCTCCCTGTTTGTGGCTGGCCCTTTTAGGTCTTGACCAAGGGTACCAGCACCGGCTTGCTAAGCATGTCTTCACCACGGTCCCCAGCCAGCTTTGCGCCGGGGGCAGCTTCATTCTCAGGCTGGACGCGTGCGCGCTTTCCGCTACTTGCACCAGTGACACAAAACCAACGAACGGGCACCCCGATCCCCCTTTGTGACATAACGAAGGGCCCCGCGGTCAGCAACCAATTATCAAAAACATAGCAACCGACACCCGCCGAGCCAGTGCGGACAGCTGCGCGCGAGGCCGGCACAGCACTAAGCGATCAAAGAAATAGAATGCCAGGACTGACGGGTGCACTCACTATCACTAGCGCCAAGAAAGCCACCCCACGGACCAAAAGCTACCACCCCCGGCCCGCCTTGCTTTTCAGACGGGGGAGGGCCGTCGAGGGCTCGCTACCTCTGTCACCGAGATTCTTTCGGCAGCACCCCGAACGAACAAAGAGGCGCGAACCAACACAAACCGAGAACACACTCACAACTTCGGGCCCGAAAGCTAGACGCGCCCCGGCGAAGGAGCTGCGAAGCGCTGGCCCTAAGCCTCCTGCCCGTCACCTCCGAGGCCCGGCCGTGATAGCAATAAGGGCAGGGGGCTGCAAGTCGACAAGGAAACTTCAGCAAACCCAGCAAAGCCTTTGAAAGAGCCTGGCGATTTTTCGAAGGCAAGCGGGCAGGCCTGCGGATCAATCGCAGCCAACGGGCCGCCACTTCGGTCCCACCCGGTGCCGAAGACTAGGCCCCTCCACACCTGCAACAAAAGCGACACCGCAACCACCAACCAGCCGCCACAGCCGCAGGCCTAAACATAATGATGCCCACGCACAAAGCCATGCAACTGGCGACAACACTCGGAAGAGCAAAGGCTCCCCGGTGCCCTAGTGCGAAGAATAAGAAAGAGGGGCGCCGCGCTGCGCTGCGTGTCCTCGGTCCTGTTTACATCACTCACGAAACGCCGGCTCACGCGCATGGCTTTTCTCCAGATGCGGCAGCTGTGTTTGCTAGGAGGGGTCGCTGTCGCACAGTTGATCCTGATCGCACAGCACGCTCGCGACGAAGACTATTAATTCGCCGACGAGTCTAAAAGATAAGCAGACGAGCACGAGGGGCGTGCGCGTGCTGTCAAGCGCTATACATTACTGACCTGAGCAGCAGCCAGACAGCCTTCCGCTAGGCCCCCGTCCCAGCACAGCCAAAACCGCCAAGGCGGGGCCAGGCACTCAAATGGGAGGGCACAGCGATAGCGCTTCGCCACCTTTTTCAATTAGCCTGCCAAGCTCTGCCATAACGCTTCTGCTTGCGGCGCGCCACTGTCCCTGCCCATCTCCTTCGCCTCGACAAGCAAGAGGAATTCCTCTGAGCTGTTCAGGTCCAGGCAAGCCTTCATACACGTGCCGACGTATGCGCGCCGCTTTCTCAGGATTAGAGTTTACTTTTACAAAAATCATACTTATGCGCAAATAAGCCAAAAGCGCCACGCCAATGCCACTCTTTACTTTCATCAAAAGCGCCAAAGCAACGCGTCGCTGATTCAACAAAGACCCTGCTCCACCCTTTGTTTTGATTCATATCACAGACAAGAGATGCACTACCACGTCTGTCGCGCACTCGTGGCAATCGCTACGGCTTCAGAAATCAGTCACCCACACGGCCTGCATGTTCAGAAAAGTTTGGCACAATACTCAAAGCGCAACAGCCCGCCCTTCGACTCTTTTCCAACAAAGCAACCCTAGACACCACCGCCGACACCTTGCTTCTGGTCGAGGGGCTTGCAGATTCAGCTACATGACAAGAGTGGCAGACTTGCTTCAGACTATGTATCACTCACGCGCCAGCCCCTTCTCCGGGGAAGGGTATGATAACAAACTTGCGGGGGGCAAGAACAACCTTCCAACAATTACAAGCCAGAACGAAACAACGACGCACAACCAGACAGGCGGACGAGTTGCACAAAAAAGAGCACCACCCAGTAAGCCTAGGCGCGCGAATACAAACGAAAAGCCCATAGCGGTGAGCAAGCTGGCAAGCGCCCTCCTGAGTCTCTTCTCCAACCACTCACGTGCCAACACCACCAACGCAAGCAACACAAAGCAAGGGCGACACAGTTGAACGGCGGCGGCGCCCCCGCTGAATAAAAGCAGCAGCACCGAGGCGAGACCGATAGCCACCACCCAGCCAAAAAACGCCAACACATACACGCAATAAAGCCCAGCGACAGAGTAAGAACGCGACACCACACCGCATACGACACGCAGACGCACACCCCCCCCGCCTATATTCTCACACCCAGCCCAAGTATGACCGGCCCGGCACCGCCTGCTACTGTCGCCCCTTTGCTCGGGCTCCGCCTCCGCAGACAGCAACGAACAGGGGAGAGCGGTGCGCCCAGCCGCGACGCCACCGCCAGCCGGTATGACAAGCCCCAACGCAGCGCCCTTTGAAGGGTCCTCCGTCATGCGTCCCCTTTTGAAAGAGCGGATCCTAAAACACGAAGAGGCAGCCCCCGGAACTGTTTTAGCCGTGCGACGCTCCCCCGGAGCACAGGCACGGCCAACACCCTCTCCGGAACGGAAGCTGAGTGAGAAGACAAGAAGAAAGACCAGCCGCACCCCAAGCATGCGCCATGTAGTACCCGGGCGGCCCGACGCATGGGGGAGCGGCCTGGCACACTGTGAGCCGAACAAGGCGGGCCCGCTGATGCTCCGT
This sequence comes from Amoebophrya sp. A25, assembly GCA_905178165.1. Lineage (NCBI taxonomy): Eukaryota > Dinophyceae > Syndiniales > Amoebophryaceae > Amoebophrya > Amoebophrya sp. A25. The sequence goes on from CAJINU010000040.1 coordinate 555,192, forward strand.
CGGTCGTGGAGGCGCACACCTATGCCCGCACGGCGTTCCTAAGTCAAGGTTGGCAAGCTCGCTTACCAGAATGTTCTGACATGGCCTCGGGGCTCGACGCTCTGGCGCGTAAGGCTGGCGAGCGTGATGCGCCGACAGCAGCCGTGGCAGCTGCAGTGCAACGCTGGCTGTCCTACAGAGAACGGGCGCCACTCTAGCCTGCCGCCTGACACGCCAAGGACCCCGCGCGCCTGGGTGACGCTTCCAGGATTCACGCCAGCGTGCGGCGAGAAGAAAAACACACAGGGGAGCGCCGAGAAGGAGCACTGCAGCCACCCGGAAAGGGGGCGCGCCGATGGATTGCCATCCCACCCCGCCGAAAGAATGGACAAGCACGAGACGGGGAGGAATATTGCGCGGCCACACTTGCTCACCCTTCTAAGCGCGTCCCCCTGCGAGGGGGGTGTTCCAAATCCAAGTCCGTCAGCCTGGTTGAATACAATCTACAGCCTGCCATGGGATGCGCAAAAACAAAGAGCCACCTGCATAATGACACATCCGAAAGGCCTTCGATACTCGAACCGGCTTTAACGGTCTCGGCGAATGCTGTAACCATATCCGCAGGTGCCTTCTCCCAGAAACTTTTAGCGAAGAAACATTCACAAGCGAGAAAGAGGTAAATACCTATAAAGAACGGAGGCCACGGCGTTCAGTCTAAGCCCGAAACAACAAAGGCGAAGCCGCTAAGCGGCCCGCGCTCCACGCAGGTTCGCCAATCTCAGGCGAGTGCATATGAAAGAGACATCATATCCAAAACAGCTACGGCGACAACAGTCTTCATAATAACGTCGGAGACGTGCTGCGCGTCACTAACTCCCCCCGCCTGCGATAGTCCTTCCAGCTCTTTCTGCCAATCTTTGAAGCCCTTCCCCTGAAATCCTGCACCCATCAACACCGCGCCAAGAAAAGTACCCCTTCCAGGCGCTTTCATGCCAGAGAATTAGACCTGCTGCTCACACGCGGGCACAAGCAGAGAGACAAAAAAGACGGAGATGAAGCCTTTATACAGTGGCGATACTAAGTCGACTTACCAGAAGGGAACTAAGCACCACACAAAAGCGGCCAGTGTGGTCTCCTCCTAGTCGCGGAAGTAGTCCGCTTCGCGATGCTTGTGCCTTGATTTCTGGCGGCTTTTGTGTGTCGATTTGCCTTTCTTTCATGTGTTTCCCCGCGCCCCTCCAGAGTCAGCGGCCCAAGATAATAGGCGGCAGATGTGTGCTGTGGGATTCTGGAGAGGCGCGGGAATTTGCAGCGTGCCCGTGGTTCTTTGCCCGCAATTGCGGGAGGGTTTTCCTACCTTAAACAAAGAAGCTGAGTAGGTGGCGAATGTCCTGCGGCTTGTGTAGGGGTGTCGCAGTGTGTGCTGCGTCTGCTGCTGTTTGTTGTAGCTAAAACGAGCGCACCACGGTAAGATAATTAGCCAGCCAGCCCAGGGGGTGGCGTGGGTCTGTCTTTAAGTGGGTAGTGTCGCTAGCTGTACAATGTTAGGCAGTTGAACAAACGAAGCAGCGCCCTGGACAGCCACCGCTAGAGGGTGTCGCAGCCCTGAGAGAGAGGCAGCGCCGGCGGCGCGCCTCGAACTTGCGGGGAGTTTTTCAGCCTGGTGGGCTCTTGTCGTCTGATTGTTGCCCCCTTCTCCGCGCAGGTGGCCGCGCAATTTTCTTGGCGCTGGGTGACTTCATCCCATGAACCAGCCAGACACTGAGGCGGAAGAGAAAGAGGCGACCACGAGGGCACTGCCATCGACCCCACGGGGAAAGCGGGCCGCGTTCTTTGCCCCAGTGTCCCGCCATGATCCCGCCGCCGCGGACAGCAGCAGCCCGAGCAAGCGAAGGCGCGCGGCCTGCAGAAGCAGTTGGCCGCCGTGAGCGTGTTGCAGAAGCTTGGAAGAGCCACGCACCCAGACAGTCAGGCCGGCTTATATTCACGAGCCCAGCCACCGCTTTGGCCAAGGCAAGCGTGGCAGCTGCGGCAGGTGTTTCTGTCTCGACTGCGTTGCGGCACACCCCTGCGACGCGAGTGCCGAAGAGCCGCGGGCCCTGTGACTATTAGAAAGAACCCCCTCGAGGTTCCTAAGCCTCTCACTCGTTTCCTATTCGTTTCCGAAATCGTTCAAGAATTTGGCCCGCCGTCACTTTTGTCGGCCTTTTCGGGCTCTTCGTCTGCCCTGTGGATTCCGTTCGGCCGGTAGCAGTTCTTTGAGGCTTCCAAAATTACCACAAAGAACCCACACGGGGGCACTTTCTCCGGGATTTTCCTGGTTGTTGGCGCGCTTTATCTGCGTGCGGAACTTGCGAAAGAGATAGACGGCGCCGGAGGTAGTTGGCCCCCAGAGGTCGGCGGCCAACCATCGGGCAGGGCCCTGCGTCACTCATCTCGATCCTGTGGGCCCGTCGCTGGGATGGTTTCTCCTCTGTGGGGCAAGGAACATAGCCAACCCCCCAACTTCGTTGGGCTTTGCTCATAATCCCAAAGCCTGCCACTAACGGACCGACCGAGGGAGACCGACCACAAAAATCGGCAACAAGCAAGGGGTGCCGACACTCCCACACCATGACAGCGCACCCTCGTCGCCTCGGTCGTAGGGGTCACCACGTCCGGCCTTGCAGTCAGTTCCCCCCTGGGGTGGGTGTTTGGTGTGGGTGCGAGTGTGGTGCCCGGCGCCTAGAATATATAACGGCAACGGCGCAGGGGGTACCCCCGTGGATGTGTCAGTCAGTTTGTTTGGCCGGCCGTGTGTGGTTTTTTTTCTTCAGCAGTGGGCCCTTGCTCGTTCGTTAGTTTGTTGTTCTGGAGGTGTTGGCGCTTTCGTCTGTGGTTTTTTCTTCATTTTGTTCGCACTCTGCAAGCCCACGAGGGGTCAGGCGTATCGGGGTGCTAGCTTCTCGGCAGCGGGGTGCTGCTGTGAGGCTCTTGCGTGTCGGCTCTGGCGCAGTTCGCGGGCGTGCCCTTGGGTGGTGTGGTTTGGTGGTGGGGTGCCTTCATGTTGGTGCCTGTTGCTTGTTTGTTGTTTCAGGTGGTTGGCATGTGTAAGAGCAGCTCCCAGACTTGGACCAGGTTCGCGGGTGTGCTGTGGTGGGTCGGGGACTGCCGACTGGTGCACAGGGTGCCGGGGACGGGTTCGCATGTTCGTGGTTCTTCATTCCTCGTAGCTGGTGGCCGGTTCTGGGGTGGGACGTCTGAAAATCAGAGGGGCCGGTCGGTTGTGTGTCAGTCCACCAACCGGGGCGGAGGCGTGCGTGTGTATCTATGTGGGTCGCTTGGGCAGGGTCAGCCAGGGCATGAAGAAGGGGCCAAGGCGTCACCCTAGGGCCCGGGTGAGTCCTGAAGGGGAAAAATGAAGGACCCGAGGCCATTGACCTCACTAGCAGGCGCACTGTGCGTCTCCGCTTTTTGCTTCAAAACGGTGCGCCAGCGTTGTGCGATTCAATCGGAGGACGGTCAAGGAGATCGGAGAAGCTGCGCGCCTTTTTCGACTTTTTTGCCGTTTTCTAGTCGGTCCACGGTGTGACCTTTGGCCACAATTTTCCCCAATTTTGGGGTTCTTTTTGGGCTCAATGTGGGGGGGGGTTGGTTGCCTCGAGGTCGTGCGAGGTTTTTCTTTTTGGAATTTTTTTGGAATTTTTTTGCGATTTTTTCGTCAAGAAAATGATTTCAAATTCGTTCGAGATTCATTTCAAACGGGCCAGAAAAGACCGCGGAACCGTACTGGTTTCCGCGGCTTTTCTGGCCCTTTTGAAATGAATTTCGAACGAATTTGAAACGATTTTGAAACGAATTTTGAAAGGAATTTCCGGGACCCACTTTTTTGTGGGTCCCGGAGTCTCCAAACCTGCATGACACAGAGCACAAAAACGTCGCCAAAATCGGGGAGCGATGGCGCCAAAAAGTGGCACTTTGGACCGCTTACAGAAACACAAAAAACGTTAAAAAATTTTTTAGCGTTTTTGGCTTTTCCGATCGGTCTACGGAGTGGGTTTGGTGCGTTTTTTTGGAGAAAAATGCAAAGACGGGAAATCCTTAGCAGGATAAGAAAAAATCGATTTTTTTTGGTTTTTTTTTGGTTTTTTTTTAGCCCCATCGAATTCCGCAACCGGATGAAACCTCGGGGGCCTTCGCGTCTTGTTCGGCTCAAGTGGTGCGCGGATTGGAGCACGCTCCCCCCTAATAGGTGCCCAGCCGGCTGGCCTCGCAGGTGTCGACAAGTCTATGGAACCCCACCACACCAGGCAAGAACCATGGGCACAAGGGGGAGACGGCTGCTGGGGTAGGGGTTGCGCGCGTTGTCCCTCTTCGGTCAGGCATCGCCTGGCCCAACACTCAAGATAGAACCCACACCCGCGGAGGCTCATCTGCGTGGCTGCGCATGGGATGGAAGCAGTGACCCCCCACGCAACCATGTCCCCACTTCGCGACTTGGTTGGACATGTCCCAAGACGGAGGGGCCCCATGCCATGCATGAAAACCGTGCCCAACCTTCGGTGGGCTTACTCGTTTCCGTCTCCTTCGGTTGCCGTGCGACAGTAGACCCGACAAACACCACCACGCAAGGCGGGGCCCGTGAACGAGCAGAAAACAACCGGAAGGAAAACCACAGGAGGAAAGGCAGAAAAACCAAGAACGCAAGCCCTGCGGTGATAGATTGCATTTGCACACAGGGTGGGGAAGGTTAACAAAGGGGGAAAAGCCAGGGGGCTCCTCTTGTTTGTTGTGTTAGTCTTTATCTAAAGGGGGGGCCCGTGGCCGAGGGTCTTCGGTGGTGTCATGTGTGAGGCCGTGGCGGGCGCGTCGTTGCCGCTACCTACGGGTGAAGCAAGGCAACCAACCAGGGTCACGCTGCAACCCATGGCCATCATTTTCCGGCGACGCCCTTGCGCTTGCCCCCCATCACACACACGCGATGACGTCGAAGATAGAAGGAAGGCGGCCCACCCCTGATAGATCTGCCCCAGACAACAAGAACCAGAGAACACACAACCACCCCAACCCATGCACAAGAGGACCACCTAGACAAAACATCAAGACGAACACGAAGGAAACCACACCAACCAGACCAAGAGATAAAACACAAAAACGAAAACCCGATCGACCAAAGGGCAACGATGCCACCGGTAAACCCCTGCAGACCTTCACCCGGCACACCTCAACAACCGGAAAAATATCAGGGAAAAACTGCCACCAGATGCCTGCAGTGAGCACGACCAAAAGGCCCAAGGCGCTCACATTCCCGAACGAAGTCCATGGACCAAATAACGACCCGCAAAACGCTGCCGGAAAATGCTGAAAGGTCAAAAATCTGAACGATTTCGGGAACGAATAGGAAACGAATCGCGCGCCCGTCTTCCTCGAGGTGGTTCCTTCTAAGACTATTGTGAGAAGCTGAAGGGGGAGCCTCCGAAGCACGGATACCCTTCGGAGTTCTGGGGTGGTTTCTTGTTTAGATTCGCAGCGACTCATCCAAGAAGGTGCTACGGCATGCAAAAAGCCCAAGAAAGTGCCACCGCAGCACCGAAGCCTACCCCTTCCAAGCTTTGGGAGAGCATTAAGCACTCGCGGCCGGCGCGAATACGGGAGGGGCCCGATGCTGCTGCCGCCTCTTCCAGCCTCACGAAGGAACGTCGTGGCCCGCCATTTTTGACTTCGCGGCCGGTGGGATCGATGGACCCAGCCGACTTCCGACCGAGGAACCAGCGCGGAACCGTTCCGCCGAAGTAAGACCTGCCCACGAACCTCACAGCGCTGCCACTTTTTTCAGCAAGGCGGTGGCGGGCGCCCCCGTGAATAATTTTCGCCGCAAAATAAAGGCACGCGGAAAGGGGGCGCACCGCGCTGCCGCTTATATTTGGGCACGGCTTTGCAGAAGGTTTGGAAACTCTGCCCGGGTGTGGGCTCAGTTTCATTTTACCGCGATACAGCCCGCGGGCCCCGGTGTTTAGGGTTGGCCGGGGCATTGCTAGGGGATGCGCCTGGTTCTTCCTTGGGGGCATGCTCTTCGGCTTCTGTTAACTACTTCGCGAAAAAAAATGGGAAGCCTGTTGCCGGCTCGTTTACATCGCGCGCCGAGATGGTCCCGCAATGCTATGAACCAGGCACACCTCTGCAGCAGCTTGCAGCAGGTTGGCCTGGGCTTGGCTTAGCCTTGGACCCCCGTGCAGAGCCTAAGAAACGCCCCACGCGTTCGCTCGCTATGGAGGTCGTTGTATATTTATAGAGGGGAAGAGGGTCACACCACGCAAGGTTTTGCCCTGTGTGGTCGATGGGTTATTTCTAGATGGCGACACCTCTGAGGGCGAGGCAGACCATGCTGACGCGCCTGGGCTTGACGGGGGGTCTGAGTAAAGTTAAGCCGCGAAGACGTTAGGGAGGTAAGATGGCCATGGCGCCACGCTATGTATTAGAGCGCCCAGGCAAGACGCCCCACTGGCGTGGCCAGCAAGGTTGGACCAATTTGGTGAGGCTTATCACCATAAGGGGCGACTGGCATTCGTTCTCTGGTGTTCCCCTGGTTTTCATTGTTCAAGCCATGAAGCGGCGCACTTGAGTGCACACATATTAGACACCGCGCGCCGCCTCAACGCCGGGGAGGCATGCCAACCACCGAAGAGAGAGGGAAGGCCCCCGCGCTGTTGTTGGTGGTTATTATAGTCCTAAAAGCAAAGGAGGAGCCTGGGGGGTGGCTCCTTGAATTGAGTGAGCCCCTCTATGGTGTGCCGGATTCCGCGCCGTAGTCGCATTCTTGACAAAAAACGAAAGCGAAATCGTCTGGCTTTTTCTGCAGGATACATAGCACCTCAGCAGGGAGGCCTGTGCTACAAAATAGAGGCGCCCGCTTCATTCTCGTGCCCATTTCTCTGGGGATCAGGTTGGTCCGCTTCATATCATTTCTGTGCTTGTTCAGTGGTCTTCTTTAAGGTTTCTGGCGGTAGTTCTTTGCTATATCTTCAGGCAGTCACCTGAATTAGCTTAAGGCTGAGGCTTTTGGTGTTGGTTTTTGCTCCTTTGTTGCGAGCTTTGTGGCAGGAAATACGTCACCGAAAGAGAGGGCGGCCATCGATGACACCCTTGCGAGCTTTCTCAGAGGAGCCAAGCGCCTGGCGCTCCTGGCGCTTCCGCAAGCCAAGGGGCTGACTAGGATGGAGCTAAGCCAACTAAGAACCGCGCGAAGACTTTCATAACTTGCCCCCCCTTGGTTTTTCTGTCTTTTTGTTTCGTTTGTTCATGTGATTCCCCGCGCCCCTCCAGAGCCCAGCGCATCAGCCTGCAAGTGTGTGCTTGGGGATTCTGGAGGGGCGTGGGGATTTGGAGTGCGCCCGAGGTTCTTGGCTCGCAATTGGGGGAAGGTTTTACCGGAAGGAGCGCAGTAGGCGGCGAGTGTTCTGCGGATTCGCGTCATGCCTGGCAAGATGGAACTTGGCCCGGATGCTTGCGGTCCTTGGCTGAATTTTCTCCATTATAGTGCATGTCTATACTAGTGCTACTTGATGCGTGGAGGGAGAGAGAGAAGGCGAGGGTAATTCTACTCGGGGGTAGTGAGGTGACAACGCTGACGAAACTATTTCTGAAGTATACTCATCAAAAGAGAACCGCCTGTCGCGCAGTTGCTTCGTCCAGTTGAGAAGCGGCCAGCCTGTTTGTAAAACAAAACCAATACAAAACTCGGTGGCGGATATCCTTAAGCTATTCTATAAGTGATACGTCAATACTAGAAATGCAACGACTTCACTTCACACGCCTTCAACATAAAGCGGCTGCATCTTTTTCGGCCGAAGGGCCTCCTCTCTTGCGGCGACAGCGGTTGTCAGCTCGGACCGGTGCTGTCGAATCTCTCTCAGTTTCTTCGATGTCTCCTTTTCCTCTTCGATAAGCCTAAACTTTAGAGCACGAAAACGAATCAAAAAACCTCAAAAAATATTACATATTGTTGCTCGGGATAAACCTAATTTAGTCGAGGTGAAAACTAACCGGTTGTCTTACTTAGTGCTTTGAGCGCCGCAGGGCCTAAACCTTCACCAAAGGGCGAAAGCCAATCAAGATTTGCAGCACACCTCGAAAAGAAAACAAAGGGGAATTAAAGACCTGCTATGGGAGGAGGTTAGTTACAGAAGAACAATACGAATCAGACTAATAAGAAAGTTCCAAAAGTGTCTATATGAGAATAGTCACTTTATCAAATTTTGGATCATCATTCTCTTACTATTTGCTGCGCTCCCAGAAGCATCATTTACAGAAAGAATTCCCTCAAGCCAGTCTCAAGCCTCAACACATGCACGCGCAAGAAAGGAGAGTAACACAGAACCACGAAATTACAGACGAGGAGAACCTGTAGGCGACAGCCTTATTCTTAGTGTGGAACACTGGCAGACAAAGACAGAAGCAAGAAAGAAAAGCATGGGATTCCACGTTTCGCGCAGCGCTCGCTAGATAACCCAGACTTGCTTCGCAGTCGTTTGCTGTCTTGCCACAAGAAGCTGTCGCGCATGATCCGGATGTTCGTGGAGCAAGAAAGAAGAAGAGACTACGAAAGTAAGGCGAACAACGAACAACACACGAAAAGAGGCAAGGACAAGAAAGGAGGAATGTGTAACTATATTACTTACTTTCTTTGAGTCAGTTCTATATTTATGGGGGAGCCGGGACCCGGCCCGCACAGACACTCTCTGCCTGGTGGATATCGAGTCTACCTGCACTCAAAAATATATTGTTGCTCGGGATAAACCTAATTTAGTCGAGGTGAAAACTAACCGGTTGTCTTACTTAGTGCTTTGAGCGCCGCAGGGCCTAAACCTTCACCAAAGGGCGAAAGCCAATCAAGATTTGCAGCACACCTCGAAAAGAAAACAAAGGGGAATTAAAGACCTGCTATGGGAGGAGGTTAGTTACAGAAGAACAATACGAATCAGACTAATAAGAAAGTTCCAAAAGTGTCTATATGAGAATAGTCACTTTATCAAATTTTGGATCATCATTCTCTTACTATTTGCTGCGCTCCCAGAAGCATCATTTACAGAAAGAATTCCCTCAAGCCAGTCTCAAGCCTCAACACATGCACGCGCAAGAAAGGAGAGTAACACAGAACCACGAAATTACAGACGAGGAGAACCTGTAGGCGACAGCCTTATTCTTAGTGTGGAACACTGGCAGACAAAGACAGAAGCAAGAAAGAAAAGCATGGGATTCCACGTTTCGCGCAGCGCTCGCTAGATAACCCAGACTTGCTTCGCAGTCGTTTGCTGTCTTGCCACAAGAAGCTGTCGCGCATGATCCGGATGTTCGTGGAGCAAGAAAGAAGAAGAGACTACGAAAGTAAGGCGAACAACGAACAACACACGAAAAGAGGCAAGGACAAGAAAGGAGGAATGTGTAACTATATTACTTACTTTCTTTGAGTCAGTTCTATATTTATGGGGGAGCCGGGACCCGGCCCGCACAGACACTCTCTGCCTGGTGGATATCGAGTCTACCTGCACTCAAAAATATATTGTTGCTCGGGATAAACCTAATTTAGTCGAGGTGAAAACTAACCGGTTGTCTTACTTAGTGCTTTGAGCGCCGCAGGGCCTAAACCTTCACCAAAGGGCGAAAGCCAATCAAGATTTGCAGCACACCTCGAAAAGAAAACAAAGGGGAATTAAAGACCTGCTATGGGAGGAGGTTAGTTACAGAAGAACAATACGAATCAGACTAATAAGAAAGTTCCAAAAGTGTCTATATGAGAATAGTCACTTTATCAAATTTTGGATCATCATTCTCTTACTATTTGCTGCGCTCCCAGAAGCATCATTTACAGAAAGAATTCCCTCAAGCCAGTCTCAAGCCTCAACACATGCACGCGCAAGAAAGGAGAGTAACACAGAACCACGAAATTACAGACGAGGAGAACCTGTAGGCGACAGCCTTATTCTTAGTGTGGAACACTGGCAGACAAAGACAGAAGCAAGACCTCAAAAAATATTACATAGAAACAGCAGACCACAATAAAAAGCACTAGACGCTAAGACGCAAGTCACGTAGACTACTGAAAGACAAGGACGCATTCGCAAAAAACTGCTTGGGGAACTAAGATAATGATACGGAGTAGGTGATAGTGTGTGCTGAGCAACGATTGTAGCCACGGCAGTAGCTTTATATCGGGCGGATTGCACGCACGCAGACGGAGTGCACCCTCCAGTCTCGCCTGCATTTCCAACTATTTGCTTCCCGATATCCCTGCCCCACTGTGTACATAACTCCCTTTAATTTTGCCCCATCTAGAGTCATGTATACTATAGGACCCCCCGTCACCCTCACCGGGGACGGCCAGTGCCTGTGCCATAACTTCACTTCCTCCCGCATCAGGTCACTTTTGCGCTTCTGCATTTCCTTCGTCAGAGCCTCGCTACCTGGATGATGGGTCGGGGTCACATGGAATGGCACATGGCGCGCGTTTCGAAGAAGCATCTATTGCGCGCTGACACACAACCATCTTTTCCGCGGTGTCCTCCCCCTCGTCCCTTTCGTCCCTCCGGAGAATTCATCCCGCTAAAAAACGACTAATAAGCCAATCAGGCTTTGCGGACTATTTCTAAAGCAGGGCTGCAACTTTGCCCTTTGCTGTTCTCAAGGCCAGGCAGAGGCGCGACGCCAGCAGCCGAGACGCGTAACAAAAGTAAAACTCTAAAACGTTCACGTCGTGGCTCCTGTAAGTAAGGCACGCGCACGCCCCTTGCTTGAGAAAAAAAAGGCCGCCAGAACAACAGATATGCGGGCGAAAAAATGATCCTAGTGTCCGGAAGCCGACGGACAATCACAACTGGCTTGAGCTGCGTGCGCGCCGTGAATATGGTCTTTTTGAAAAGCATTTGCTCTGGACCCAGCTGCACGAGGGCGACCATTCACAAGCACCGCGCACCCCCATTGACACGCCAACAGAGATAGACCCAAACGGGGCCGCTGGGTTACTTTTCACCGGTTTGCGTAGCGCGGCTGGCACTTGCCTACCCAGCAGTAAATTACCCAAGCCACGCCGCTGTGTGGTGGAACGTAGCAGGAGCAGGCCTAGAAACAATACGATACCAAATACCACGCGAAGACTAGCAAGGAGCCCCGAATCATGGATGGAAAAACAGTCGATGGCGCAAAGCAAAGACACTGCCTGAAGGCCGCGCGGGCAAGGGAATGCGAAGACAAGGAAGGAAAGGAAGAGAAGATGTCCGAAGAGAGAAAGAGTGCAGAGCAAGGACTGAACTCGGGCAACAATATAGCAGAGGCGCAGGAAGTCAATTGCAAGCAACATCCATCAGCACCGGGTGACAACTATGCCAAAAGCTGACACCCACACCGACCAGAGTGAGAAGACCGAAGAGTGGCCGGGGAATTTTCACACTCTCTGGGCCACCCCTTTGACCCCTTGCTGAGCGCTGGCACGTGACTGAGGCAAAATAGTTCCAACGCCATGACCAACGACGCAGCACAAGAAAACCCAAAGTCAAAGAGATACAAATTAATAAATATGAATATGAGGAGACATACGCTTCGCCCCCGTCATGAAATCAGAAGGAGAGGCCTGCAGGGTGCGCGTTTTCTCCTCCCTGAACTTTTGCTTGGCTGTTTCGAGCCGCTCCAAGGCACCGAGCTCAGCCGCGTCCCGGTTTAGTTCATTTCTGAAGGTGAGTAGGATTTTTGAAATGTATGTGCATACTTAAGCCGCTGTCCCTGCGCTACTTCGACTCCCTATCCTCCATCCTACGCCCCCGCCCCCCAGTGCAATTAAATAACGTCCGTGAAGTTTCTAGCGGCCGGCGCTTGTTTAGTTACTGGAAGACTACTTACACAACCGTGCCCACGGAAAGCCAGTATTAATCTGAGCCAAAGATCAAAAGGGAGTTTATGCAGAGGGACCTGGTTAAGCATCCGACATACTAAGTTGCACCCGCTTGAGAGGTAAGGCCAAGGAAACAGAATGCGAGAAAATGCAAACAGGCTGAAAGTGGGCACCTTCATGCACGGGCGATGGGGGACAGAAGGCACCCGCCGGGCAAGTCCCTCCATAATCAAGGCGCCCTGAAAGGGATATCCCCTAGAAAGACAGCGGAGTATACTAGTTTATCAAAGAAAGAGAAAAGCCACCTTCGTTGCTCTTACATGCCTCGCCCAATCCCCCGAAGCTCGTCGCACCCTCTACCCCCGCCTCCCTCTCATGCGTCTCCGATCATGCATGGGGGAGCGACGTGTCTCACCCTCGGCTTCCGCCCTCTTCATCCACACGCAAGGGGGCGGCAAAATGCTTGGAGGTATTTATGAGTTAAGAACGGAGTCTACCCATCTATTTTTATAGCAGACGACCACAAAAAGCCAGAAAGCGGCGGAGGATGCGCACGAACCGCCGAGGACAGGGCACTATGACCAGACCCCAAGCAGCGCTGCCGCACCTCTCCCGCCCGCTTCCTCGGTAGCGGTTTCCGTCAGCAACGCACGCGCCAAGGCGGCCCAAAAGCTCCACACCCGTCAAGCCCTCTCCGCCGGACTTCCCACCGACTGCAGGGGCGTAAGCATACGAACGCAACGGAGCTCGTCGGGGGTACCGGAAAAGACGAGACTGAAAGGCGATAGGTGACGCGAGGACCTAAAAAGCCACCATAAACCATCGAAGCGCGAAACCGATGCGAAGGCAAGAAGCGAGAAACAACCATAGACACAGTCGCCCGCTTCGCTGCTGGCGAACTCCTTTGAGGCGAGGCGGAGTCTACGTCGCTGGCTGTATAATGCTACTACTACTACATCGCAGTAGCGTCCTTGCTATCACTGTATCGTGCTGACACTACTTATGCATATTCGCACTCTTGCGGCCATAGTGGTCATCAGGACCAGTGTCCCACGCTTACTGGCGTGCCCCTCTACTACGCAAAGCCATAGTTAGCTAACCCCCCAAGTACAAAATCAAAATCTATCATTACCGCTGAGAACAAAAGTCAAGGCGACGTGGTGATCTAAAAAAGCTACGAGCAGTGGTAGAGAACTAAACGATACAGCTTCATCATCTTTCTCGCAACTTGTCTGCGATGTCTCTTCCAGGGCTGAAAGCGTTGCAGATTAGAGGGCGCGGGATCCCCTAAGAATCTATACTGGAGCGGAACTAGGTGCCCCGCCTTGTAAAAATTGTGCAAAAAAGTTATCTTGTGACGCAAACTATTTCTAGCAGCTAGCAGCTACTACGCCGCCGCCCCAGAACTTTCTTAGACCACTTCCGTCACCTTCTACTTTTCGGGATGTGGCAGAGGATGCATAACGCATCAAGAAGAGGCCGCTACAGGCTACTCGTCTTCTTACTTCTGTAGCCAATGCTAGCGATGGGCATTGTCGCGCCATGAGTCTCATGGCTAACTCCCCCTGGTCAAGTCCGAGAAAAAACTTCCCCTGAGAAACTGAGGCCGCCTCGTGGTAAATGTTTTGACTTGCCTTGCGCCGGATAAAGATAACAGCGGACTTCCTCATCGAAAGTAGATCTAGATCCTCCTTGAGTGAACAAGTGAAGCCATAACCCACCACAAATAGGGTCGATCAAAGAACGGCGGGACCTCTGCATCCCGAGGACTACTCAGTGAACGTGTACCCACACCCATTTCCAGTCGTCCTTAGAGCTGCTCTAAGCTTGATGACGTTGTAATATTTTTTGCTATAATTTGAACGTTGTATATTTTTTTCCTTTGAACAAGAATACGTAGGAACGAAGAAAGATCAAAACAAAACCATTTTCGCAGTAGCTGTTGCTTCAGGGTCAATAAATCAAAAACATTTCCTCGCAAGTTTCAGTTCGCGCTCTTGTCAATTCTTGTTGTAGCGCCTTCTTAATAATGTTGATGCCGATGTTGATAATTATGCTACTTGGTGGAAGATGATGAAGAGGCCCAAGTAGTTTTTGATAGCGATGCCGAAGTTGTTTCGCCGAAAAAAAAAACCGAGTTACGGAGATATCTTCATCTTCATAACCAACAGCAGCGATCGACTCAGGGGTTGCTTTTCCCAGCACCACTTCTTGCAATAATTTCTCAAAATAGCGGTCTAAATTCTGCACTTCAGGCATCTGCGCAGTTGACCTAACCCGACCGGAACTTTCAGCGGCCGACACCGTCAAAAATGCAGACTTTAGATGATGTCCTCATCCTCTAAGTCTATGTCAGGGACAAATAACATCAGTCAGTGCAGTGGTGGCGATGGAGATGGTCAGGGAGTCACTCACCCACTCACGCGCGCGGATCGGGCCCAGTCCTATGACTAAAATCATAGACCCGTGCGCACTGCGCAGTACCAGTACAGCGTATGAAGAGGTGCCGTGAATCAACTATATGTACTGTAATAATGCTCTTGTTGATGTTGAAGGAACACAAGCTCAAGCAGCATGAGCTTGAACATGAAAGGGAAGCTATAGTTTGTGACTGTTTGGAAATGGGGACCGGAATTCAACGCAGAATGAAAAAAAAATCAAGGTAAGCGATTACAAGAAACCGGGGCCGCCCGTTGGGCGGTCCCTCCTTGATACCAACACAACCACAGGCACAGAGTAGAAGCTTAAGAGGGTTAAAGCATAAAAAACGAAAGCGACTGTGTTACACGAAAGCCAAAGCATGGGCACAGGACGCCCGCCCCCTGGCGGCCGCCGTCGAGATGATAGAGAAGAACAAAGACCGAAGCAGCCAGCCCACGCAATCCAGAACAAGGAACCCTTGCGCACAAAATCAACTTGACACGCCACGCCAAATTATAAGCAAGCCAGGCAGACACGCACGCGCGGGGGCGGGGTTGTTGCCAATGCCGTAGGGGGCGCACGACGTCGCTGAGCCTTCCCAGCCCCGCGCGCTCTGCTCGTCCTCGCTAGTCCCGCCGAGCTTGCCCAGACAGTTTGCCAGCTTTGGCCGCTCAGGCCTCTCCGGTGGGTCTGAGCTACCCGCGCTCTCGCCGGAGGCTAGCAGTTCTCAGGCCTGTTCTTTGGCTCAACGAGCGGGGACTCCCCATCGATCCCGCCTCAGCCTCCAAAATACCTCACGACCCCCCTAAACACAACACACCCCACCCCCTAAGCACAGCACGGCCCCGAAATAGAACACCGCCACGCAAACACAGCGCGCCCCCCAAGCAATACACGAAGCACCAAATACAACACGACAGCCAAGGCATGCCTCTTCAATACAGACAGCAGATCTGCTAAGAGGTAACAGATCGCGAGCTTTCTTCTGAACTCCGTGGCATCTTGGCCCACCATACCGCCGCGGAGTGCTGCGCTTTCAAAGTGGCAAGCTGCCCAGAAGAACCCGCTAGCAACTCACCCCAGATTGGGCGTGCGCGCTTCGGCAACTCATGGCAACCCGAGAGAACGCGGGCAGCCAATAGCCCGAGCAGCAGCCTACTCTATTAACACTAACACACCACGACCACCCAGAAGACACGCCACGACCCTCCAAGCAACCCCATACGGCCCCCGAAACACAACACGAGCACAAAGCAAGCACGGAGACACAGCACGACCCCCCGCCCCCGCCCAAATTGCAGACAACCAGCCCGGCCCAAACACAAAAGAAGCAACACCACAGACAGCGCATGGCCCCCAAAGCACAGCGCGACCCTCGAAACCCACCGCGGCCACGCATTCACGCAGGCACCGCGCTGCCCCAAAGTAACCAAAAAGAGCCCAACCCTGAGGCAAAACATGACGACCCCCCGAACACACCAAGACGACGACCAAAGCGCGCCAGGCTTCCCCTGACACACCACGACCCACCAAACACAACGCGGCCACTTAGATACAGCGGGGCCCTTTGGTAGAAACATGCCCCCCTAAGGCACTGCATTGCCTTCGAAACAAAACGCGGTCCCCCAAGACCAGATCGACCCCTAGCACACACCGCGACCACCCAAGCCCCCCGCGATCTTTCTCCAGACATGCACCCCCCCACACTCCGCGACCCCTCAGGCATGGCATGACCCTCCCAGCCCCCAAGGAAAAGCACGGCCCCCGAAGAATGATGAGAAGCCGCCTGTGGCAGCACATCGCCCTAGAGGCAAAAAGAGGCTCCCAAATCACCTCGCAGCCCCCTAAACAATATAGCCCCCGCTACACATCACGAACCCCCCCCCCGGCACAACGCAGACAGCCCCCACGACACAGCACAACCCACGACCAGACACAGCGCAAACCCCTAAAGCACCGCAGCGTGACCCCCCGCGCGCTCGCTGCGCCGTCCAAAAGGCAAAGCGTGACCCCCTGAGCAAACACAGCCCGAACCCCTAACCATAACGCAGCCCCTCCGGCACAGCATTGCATAACCCCCCGAGGGGACACAACACGACCCCCCGAGAATGAAGTGCCCCCGAACACTATGTGACCCGCCAAACACACCACGCCCCCGCCCAGGCACCGAATGACCCTCCGGGCACACACGCCACGACCCCCGGCGCATGCCGTTCCCCCCCGGCGATATCAAAGCCAATATATAAGACTAGAAACGACTCCCCAAACGCCGAGCGATCGCCACAAACACAACACGCACGACCCCGCAAGGCACACCAAGAACCCCCAAACAAAGTTCGACGCCGCGACCTTTAAACGCACCACAGCCCCCTAAGACATGCCCTGGCCCCCCCGCGTAGAACTGTTCGCTTTGGTAACGGGCTGCGAAAACTAGACCAAAAAGGCGCAACACGACTCCCCAAACGCTGCGCGACCCCCGCAAACACAACGCACACGACCCCCCCCAACCAAACACACCACGAACCCCCAAACACCGCTCGACGCCGCGGCCTCTAAACTGACGCACCACCGCCCCCCAAACTCGCCGCGGCCTCCCCCCCGCGCAAAATGACCCCTGGGGAGCAGCTTGGCCAAAGCTAAACCCCCCAGACAGAACATGGCCACAGCCCTCCCATGACAACACACGACCAGCCACCCAGCCCACCGCATGAGCAGGCCCCAACGCTACAGCATGGCCCCCCAACGGCAAAACAAATACGCCGCAGCCCTAGAGAGATCGATGGGAAGCAGCGTGGCTCCCTGAAGGGGCCGCTCCTCCGGAGTGCCACGACGCTTCCCACCTTTCATCTGGGGCCGTGGCGTATTTACTAAACTATGTCCTTGTGGGGTATGGCACGCATTCGCTTTGTCATTGTGGGCTTCGAAGTCGAACGGGCATGGCGCGGACCCTGATAAAGCCCAGCGCCTTGGGCGGGTGGTTCCTCGTATGGATTCGGCCAACCTCTCCAAAATAAAAGCAAGAAGACCGCGCGGAGCTTAATGCCTGGCAGCTTGCTGAGGCGTTGCCCATGCATTGCCTGCGCAGCTTTTCCATGGTTTTCCTCTTACAGAGATCCCACGAGGCCAGCCACTACGCCCCCACGCTGTCAGCTGTGATCGGCCCGGCGCAGGAGGCCTGAGGAGGTTGCCCGGGCAGAAGGTGGACGCCGCGGCTCTATCTTGGCGAGATTATCCGCCCGCGGCAGCCTCCGGCCGCACTCTCCTCGAGGGGTGCCCGCGAGGGGCTAGCCGCGCGCCTACAGCTATGGCGGCCTCACAACCGCGTGGCCGGCTCTTACTTTCGGCGTTTTTTGTTTTCGGCTTTCCTCCGCGGAAATCATCAAGCGGGCGGGAAGGTGTGAAGGCGTTGCCAGCAAGCTGCCCCCCTTCAGGTTCCTCACCCGCAGCCCCCGAACATACACCCACACTCCCAAGAACGATCTGCGAGACGCCAGCCCCCCCCATGGTGGTGCTGGTTTTTCCGCAGTTTTCTTTGAGGCTTTCAAGCGTTGCCGCGTCCGATCTGGCAGGGAAGTTCGGGAGGGGGTTGGGCAAGGGTTGCGCAGGGGTTGCACAGGAGTAGGCCCCCCCTTAGGCCCCCCTAGAACCCATCTCCTCCCCCTGACCATCCCTCCAAAAACCCCTGCCAGTGCCAAGTTTTTTGATTAAATCATAACGCTTTTAATTCAAAAAGCGCAGAACTTTAAGAGCTATCACTTCTCAATCGACTAATCAGAGAGGTTAAAAAAGTTAAAGTTGTAGACAGCCAAGAACGCGATAAAACTAGAAGGAAGAGGGGCGCGAGTGCAGACAAAACGCGCGCACAATGTTAGCCAGAGCACCACACGAACACGCGGGCGGCCAGTCAGCGGGTGGCAGTGCATGCTAGACACCAGAGCGAACAAGAAAGAAACTGGCCCAGGGGCCGGCCAGCAGAGCGCGACTGAACCACGCGGGCACCCGTGTGAAACCGCAGACCTATTCCAGAGAACAACATTTGAAAAAGGCGCTCGCAGGGGGATAAGAAGACAAGAGAAAGCAAACCGCCTGGCTTCGTCGACTGCCTACACGGAAGCCCCGGAACACTTTGCCAAACTCCCCCAGTGCTGTCAGTATCAATACTGAATATTCAAGTCCCCATCCTCTGCAACATATAAAATACAATGAAAATGAGGATCACGAGCGTGCGCGCTCTTTTTCGATGCTAATAAAGATTGCTAGTGAGCCACGCATGTGAGCCACGACTTTCCAATTGTCCCAACTATTTGCTTTCCCCTAAAGGCTGTCGCCCATATGAGGGCGCGGAAAAGCTTCAGCTGACGCGCTCTCTTGCGTATAATATATTGGCGCACGGCATCAGCCTAGACTTTTTGGGATGAAAACTAGCCGGCTGCTTTACTTAGCGCTTTGAGCGTCGCGGCGCCTAAGCCTTCACCTAAAAGGTGAAAGCCAGTCAAAGTCCGCAGCACACCTCTAAGGGAAAACAAGGGCGGAAGCAATATAAGAAATAGAGAGTGAACTCACTTCCATCCGCATCCCTTCAGCCATTTCGTCGAAGGTATAGAGTATGTTTGTAGGCTAGAAAACAAAAAAAAACATAAGTACTCAAGCAGATTCTTGTTCGTAGATCAATAAGACTCGTCCTCCACGTGCTGGAGCCGTGACTCGTGACGGGGTTACTCATTATTATTACTTTCTATCATTAGGAGCGATGAGGAAGATAGCCGCAGCTGGCCTACCTTGCTTCTAGGATGAACCTACTATCCTAGAGAGACGAAGAACTACTAGGTAAGAGATGCTGAAGAAGTATTCTGCCAAGGCCATAAGGAAGAAGAGGACGGAAATTGCCGTCCATCTCCATGATGATGATGCCCACGCCCACCTACCGGATGCGGATTATGTGCGTGTTGGTGTTGCAGCGCTAAATAACAAGAACCAATAATAGCACCATGCGCGACTACTTGAGGTAACCGTGGTAACGATTTGACTTTGAATTTGATCTCACTTGAAAATAATAAGTGAAGTGATCTACTGGCGATGATCTAGTGCCTCATCAACATCTTAGTTACGTTCATGTGAAACTACACACCCGGCGTTGCGTTCATGTGGAACTACTTAACTTCCAAACCAAAGATGTCATTCAAACTGGAAGTTAAGTAGTTCCACATAATATTTTGTGTTCGATATGATCTAAGTAGTTTCTGTGTTTTGAGTACTAGCAATGAACACATAAACATATGTTGATATGATTTCGATTACCCAATCCCGAGTACACTAAGCAGGTGGGACAAAGATGTCGCACTCAAGAACCAATACCAATAGCCCGCATGGTGCTAAAGTCAAGGAGCATAGTATTTCTATGCGTCAACATCATTAATACGGCTGTACTTAAACTTACCTACCTAAAATTATAAAAGACATCACAATCACAAAAAGTATAGCACAAGAAACAAGAGTAGAAGCAACTGCCAGCAGCTACGGATATTGTCACGTTCTAGAAGAAAGCTGAGTACCGCGGGGTCCTCCACGTGCTGATGCAGCTGATTTTTTTAGAAGAAAATACAACAAGTAAGACCCGCCGCATAAAAACAAGTATGTAAAAAGAAAAGATTGGAGAACTCGTCTCAGAATAACGCCTCTCAGAACTACACAAATTTATCAAATTGGTGTAGGAAGTGGAAGTCTCAACACGACATTATCAATCACTACATCATGATTCAATCTTGTTCTTGTCTTCGACTAGTTCTTAATATTGTTCTAGTCTTCGTTCTAAGCGCTCGATCTAGTAAACTCATCATTACCATCAAGTTGAATGAGAAGTTTATTAGATCGATCGGTTACAATTATAGGCAAGAACAACTGCACACTAACGCGCAGTCTGCTAGATGATTAAGTATACAACTCTTTGTTCGTGGTAGTTGCTTGTCCTTGTAATCATGACTATCGCCTAAGCTGCCGGCGCAAAAGAACGTCATCAAAAAAGTAAAAGTGCTCCTCTCAATTTTTGTCGATGTGCTATTCTTTCCATCTGAACTCTGACTCAGCAAAAGCAACCTTTCTGCGAAGTGAAAAATCAATCCAAGTACTGCGGTATCAGTCGTATCAAGGAGGTGCTCGTTGGAATGAGTAAACGGAGTTGATCATAACATTTGGCGTGGCCCTCGCCATTCATATGAAAATGGTGGCTCCTCAGATTCATCAGACTCCTCGGCATCTGTAGTTTTTAATATGTTATTGATGGTGAGGAAGTCGATGAATATACTGAAAAACCACGACCCAGAAACTCTCCCATCAGCTGATTTGTTTCCATAGATGACATGCGTTCATTCAATAGTAGTCGATGGACAATCATAATGCTGGTATTGTTCTCGTATTACCTGATCCATGTCCTGTATCGTTAGGTTGAGATCCAGGGTCCCCATTGGCATTGACTAGGTAAAAAGTTTCTCTATCACATGACGAATGCTACTTCGTGTGCTAAAGTGGTGGTGGCGGGTCCTAGGCCCTACCGTTCCTAATAGTGCAGAGTGGTAATCGTGCTGGAAATAGTTGCAACTTATTCTACGCCTTGTCGTGGTTGTTGGAGTTGATGCCACGGTTTGATTTTTATATATGTACCAGGGAGGGAGGCCCCCCCCTGCGGATGGATCCGGGGTGGACCACGCCAGAGGGGTCCAGCCTTGCAGCCTTTGCCCGGTGCGTAAGGTTGGGCACATGCAACACGCCAGAGGCGTCCGCCCTTCTTGCCACCTTTGCCAGGTCTGTAGTGTTAGGCACATGCAACACGCCGGGGGGGTCCACCCTTGCCACCTTTGCCAGGTCTGTCGGGTACATGCAGCACGCCAAGGGGATGGGTCCCGCCTTGCCTCCTCTGCCAGCTCTGTCGGGTACCTGCCACACGCCAGAGGGCTTCAGCCTTGCCACCTTTGCCAGGTCTGTCGGGCACATGCAACACGACAAGAGGGCCCAGCCTTTTCCACCTTTGCCAGGTCTGTAGAATACACGCAGCAAGCGGGAAGGGGTCAGAAGTGGGCGCTTTGAGGCCTTCCCGCCCGGCAGCCCCTCGAAAAGAGGGTCCGGGGCTGGGAGCCCCCCCCTCAAAAAGTTACACCGGGGGGGCATTCAGCCCTGAGCCCTGGCCCACCACAGACCCATCCACAGGGGGGGCCTCCCTCCCTGGTACATATATAGACATTTCAATCCTGTCCTACTTGCCTCTGATTCATTGTGATCGGTTTTGGGAAGGGAATAGGTGGACCTTAAAGTTAAACGAAATGCCCCGAGACAAGAAACTTCTACGACCCATAAGAGCCCTCTAGCGCTAGCTTTTCACTATCCCATTGGTTTGGGCTACACTGAGCGACTTGGCGAAAAGACAAAGCAAAGGCGCTTCCCCTTAAAAAAGGGGGGGCGCGGGGTAGCCATGGTGGACGAGAGCCAGGGCCTTCACATCTTCGCTCGTCGAAGAAATCATCGGACAGGCCTCTAATACTTCTACTACATCAGTGCAACGCGGAACGCGTATAAACCTTGTGCGCGAGGACAAAACGCAAGCTGTAAACACACAGCAACTAGACGCGAAGTAGCCTTGTCCACTGGGCCAACATTGATGTGGGGGAACATCAAAGGAAAAGCTGCGTGTAAGAGCCACGGCTTTACTACATAGATACAAATCTAATAGGAGCTGCCTAGGTCGTGCCAATACATTAGAAGATGAAAATAATAAAATGGATGCTTATTTGAACAGGAGTAACAAGTACTAAAACTAGAAATGAAAATAAATGAAAAACGCGAATCATCAAAGGGACACCTGAAGGATAAATAAAAATTAGATCCAGCAAAAAAAATTGGATGTAATATCCAATCTCGTCCACAGAGCAACAATATCCCTTAGGTGGACGCAATCATGGCACAGATTCCCCTATCCCTTCTACTACTGAGATGAAAATATTCAAGAAGAAGTTTGTTACGAATGTTGTGGTGTACTATGGAAAAGGTTTGGTATATACGATTTATTTTTTGCTTTAAAATGAACCTTGTTGTCCTGGCGGTGCTGCGTTTGGTCGTCCTGACGCTGCGAATCCTCCATCTCCTGCTCTAATTAGCGCAAGGTGTTTTCTCGCTCGACATCTGTTCTGGTTCTACGTGGTCGGTATTTGTAAATACTGTAGTAGTAATCCCCATCCTGGTGTCCGTGTTGCCCTTTGTAAATATACACTACAAGAACAGCTAGAAGAACAAGAGTAGAAATAGAATAGGATAGGACGAGTTCGTGATATGAGAGGGTGTATATGATAAGGGACCACTAACTAATTCTAATTGTCAGCATGGGACTAACTAATCGTCAGTCATCAGTCACACTTCTTTTTAGCGGCTGCAAATAAAGTCAGTAACTACATCATTAAATGAAGGTAACAAATTAATATTACTAAACTAGTACTACTCATGATAATGATTGAAGGAAAATAAAGGTACAACTCAATGGCATGTCTGTAACTTTGTAATTCTTCTAATTTCTTCAAAAATTATCACTATAGTCTGAATGTGTATAGTCGTCTCTGAGTTGTCTTATTGGATATAAAGAATGACTTTTCTTTTTCTGCTTCAAGACATAATACTCGTGCGCCTGATCTTGTAGAAACCTCAATGAACGCACTTTCCGGTGCATTGTCCTGCAGATTGTCCACCTGCACATTCTCCTGCTCAGCGTCTTGCCTTTTCTTAGAAGGAAAAAGTTGTTCTTGCTTCTGTATGATACGAACGTCTAAACTATGGGTGTTTGTCATTAGGTTGGGCTAGGTAGTGGCTGATGTATGAGGGGGCAAGCGTTCGAGACGGTTACTCATCTGACTATGATTGTTAGTTTGACAAACTTTGATGCGTCATTTGAATTTGATGCGCATGCGCTCCGTACAACAACGCGTACGATCTCACCGGATAATGTCTTTCTCCTATAACGCTACTTCTTCGTCTGTAGTTTTTGAAGTAGCTTTATAGAAGAATGACAGCTGATTCGACATGTCATGTCGTGATAGCTCTGTACTCGTCCTATCTAAGACTAAGAGTAGTTGAGGCCATGATATGCGTGTGCGTCAGCATCTTAGATTCTACTTATAATCTGTATTCAATAGACGGTCGGGGGCACGTGAATGAAGAAAAACGATGACGCTACTTGCATAGGGTCGGCCATCCTTGATCGCTCCTAGCAATTTTCTATGCTAATGGAGTGGAATGCTGCCCAGGTCAGTACTCCGAAACTGTCGACGGGACTTCTAGTGCCAGACTTCACTTCCAAAGAAGGGCCCAATATTAAGCAGGAGCATCTATTTTCCATCGTCCTAGAAATATCAGCATCTATTATTTCTCACAAACTTATATATAAAGAAGATGATGCCATAGTCTTATCCTCTGGAGGTGGTATCTCGGCCATGATATCGCCTAACAGATCCACGTCGCGAGCGCACGTTAGCGGAGGACCAATTTTTCCTAGAAAAGCTTCTACTTGGTCTAGGTAAAGAAGGGGCAAGGGCAGTATCGGATAGGGTCACGAAATACTCCTTGTTCTAGGTAAATGAGGAAAGTACTTAGCTAGGGGGAGAGTACTTAGTTAGGAGGTAGTTACTTATAGATATTAGTACGCAGACGCACCACCAAAAATCGTAGCTACCTTTAACCACAGACCAGAAATCTAGACGGCATAGGTTAGTAACTAAACTACTATAGTAGAACCCCTCTGACTAAGCCAAAACCTACGAAGTCGAAGAATGTTGGACCACAAGAACGCAGGCGGCTAAGCCTTGGCAGGTTTCTCACGGGGAAACGCTGAGCAAAGATCTTGCCCACAACTAGTCGCCACCGGACTCACAGCCTGGGGCGAGAGGTCCCTGGCTGGTTTGATCCCTGTGGGTGTTCGTTGGGGTTGCAAGGAAGTCCGCGCTGCTTCTTAAGGTATCACGATGATGGGCAACGCTTCGCGTGCTCGTGTGTTATTTTCATGCTATCGCCATCAGCTTCATCTCATGGGACCACCTAGGTCGATCTTGATACCCGTTTGGATCTAGCCAAGCTCACCCACTAGATAGATACGCGCCAGACGCAGACTATAGGGGAGCCCATCACATGACTACGCGACGACGATCCCCATGCGCTTTGAACTGGTCAAGACTGCAGCGACGATATGGGCCCAGCTATAGCTATGACGAACGTGCGGCACTTCTTCTGCCTGGAGGCGTTGAGGTCCTTTTGCCTGTTCTGTTGCTCGGTGTTTTTGGAACCACACACGGCGAGGCCCCCGGGGGATTTTTTTGGTGGTGCTTTGTCCTTGTCTGGGCTGAGTGAGAGATTGGCGCAGCGGATCCTGAGAGAGAGGAGAGCCCCGAAGGCACCCGCATAACGGTAAACCCGGCAAGCGTTTGGACCGTGCTCCGGACGAGTTTGCTAGAGGTGTGAAAACCACAAGCACCCGCGCCAACCATGTCCAATACGTTGGGGGTGGTGCCAATGGGTTGGGCCACCTTTTACGCCTGGCGGTCTTGGTCATTTTGGTGGCTTAATGCTTTGGGCCTTTCTGGATCTTTGTGGCGTTTGCATTTCATTCATGACCAACAATGGAAAGACATTAAGAAAAGAAACGGAAGCAACTTACCCGTCGTCCACAGGGTGGCAAACCTCCTGGGGGACACTCCTAGTAGCGAGATGAGATGGACGCACTTATAAAGGGGCAACAGGCAACAGGTATTCTTCTTCTTGGGCCAGAGCCTTCTTCTAGAATCATAGAAGATTTGTGAAGATTTCTTCGAGACGAGCATAAAACACGTACTGAAAATTCTTCCTAGCGTAGTAACTCTAACTACCTCCATCGTACTAGAAAACAACTCCACTTCCACTTGCAGTCGGTCGTCTTCAAACAAGTACTAGAAAAATCTTGTCCATCACGTAGTTGAATCCTCATGCTTCCACTCATTGAGAACGCCGAGAGGGGACTGGCGTTCCCCTATAGAAAGAGAAACTAGCCTCAACCCCAGAAACTTGGAGGCAATTAGCTTCCCAGTGTGTAGCAGAAGCATCCGGCCAGATGTTGCAGTGCTGTCAAAAGAGGCTGCCACCAAGACCAAAGAAGCAGGCAAGGGACACCAGGCGCCACAGGCTTACCCAATCGCAGAACAACTCGTGGCGACCCTCAGCGAGGCCGGGGGGCTTCGTCAGCTTCAGTCCTCGTGGCCTAAGCCCGTGGCCCCGTGCCCGGCTGCGCGGTGGCGCAACCACTGCCGAGGGGTCCAGTGCTGACTGCTTGGCCGCCACATGCCTGCGAGGTCGCGGCCTGGGTTCGCGGGTCACGGTTGAGGGCCCGCGCACCGGTGCCAAAAAGTCGCCGAGTCCAGTTTTCCTGGAGCGGCATTCGAAGGGGCTTCCGCGTCGGTTCCTTTCCCCCCGGCACGATGGGCACGCTTTTTCCACTCCTGCACTTTTGCGCTGAATCCGTGAGCCCAACAAGCTGCAACGGATCCAGGAAGAAGCCAGAAAAAGTGGACTCAACGACCGAGGGCGAGGGGTGGCGGCAGGGGTCGGCGCCGGTCGTTGAATCCATAGCCTTTTGGCCCAAAATCATTTCACTCACCTGCACTAGCGACGCTGACGGACGCCTCACGCGTGTGGCTTGTCAGATTCTGCAGCGGCAACCAGCGCGACCTCTACAAGAGGCCGCCAGGCTTCAGGGCTTGTTCCGCTGGGAGGCGCTGCAGACCTTCACGCACATCCTTCACGAGTTTGAGTTGCCTGCGACCCCTGTGGCGCTTGATGCGCTCGCAAAAAAAAAATAATTTGATTTCAAATTATTGGGGTTGAGGCCACTTTTTCTGTTCAGACCCCGCTTTGCCTTCTTACCTGGGAGCGACATCCTCCCAGCATCTTCGTTCTCAATGAGTGGCATCATGATACAGATACACTACTAGAAAAAAGAATCACTCGAGAATCAATCACTTGTGGAGTTATAGATTTTTACGACCAAAAAAATGGCGTCGCGACCGTAAAAAAGCGTTCTGCGAAACAAACGTCTGGAGTTGAAACCACGTACCGAGGAGAGCAGCAACAAATAGAGTGCCTGTAGATCGCAAACCTGGTTTCCTTTTTCCGCCACAACGTCCTCGCAACTGGAAGCTGCTCCTCTAGTATTAGAGGCGACTGAGCAGATGGCACTTATAAAATAAGTGAACAACCCAACACCTAAAAAACTGACTCTGAAACAACTTTAGCACAGACAAGCTACTGTGTCACTGGCCTTGGGCAACGACATGCTGGCATCTCTAGTGGTGGTGATGGTGATTACTGTACTATGTGCAGCTCTTTATCATGACAGACCTCCGGGACAGCATGATGATGATCTACAAGAACTTGTGAGAAGATCATAGATAACCTGTAGTATTTGTATGCCTATGCTCTTGCTCAGATGATGATGAATAGAACACCTCTAAATGAATATTAGAGCACGCTTTCTTGGGTGTACTTAGTTTTCGACAAAAAAAGCCATAGTCTCGTTTTGTGGACAAAACAATTGAGGTTGTCGATGAAGTGGTTGACGACGACGACGAAGACATTGAAGATAAGCAGCAGCTTGAACTGCAGAATGAAGCTGTCCCTCCTGATGAAGGCCCAGGAGATGGTGCTGAAGACTCAGGAGATGAAGCCCTAGTAGGTGTGGAAGACTGCAAGGTCTCTTTTCCAGCGCACAAGGTCCTCTGTCCAGCAGACTGCAAAGTGGTCTTTTGTCCCCCTGACTGCAAAATCGTCCTCCTGGCTTGGTGTTCAAATTCTTGTCGACAACTTCTACTGCCACTAGTACCAGCACATGAAGAAGTGGTAGTGGAACAGCTTTCCGTTTCCGCAGTGGTAAAAATAGAGGATATTAATAAGGACTGCGCCGAGCCTTTCCCTGCTACGACCCCGGCTACTTGTCCAGATCGTCCATGTCCTCTCTCATCAGAGGATGAGGAGGGTGTAAATCCTAGACCCGAGTCCTCCATGATCCTTGCCGATTTGTTCGTTTGACTACTACTTCTGATGTTGCAGTGGAACGAAGTGCTGATGGATGCACAGCGAATCGTTGTTGCAAATGGACGTACTAAAAACTACTACTTCTTGTTAATTATACTCCTGCTTAGTTCCTCTTGAAGATGTTGCTTGTACTATTTGTCAGAAAGCTTGTACTTTTGACCACGACACTTTGGTCGCAGCGACCGCACGACGGAGTACCGTCCGGAGCAGGACGAGGTGGTCTCATTTTTTTGAAAAAATAATTATCCCAACTAATATTTTGGAAACAAAACAACATTCTTGAAACGATGAAGAATCGCACTGTGCGATGGCCATGTTATTAAGATTAAGGGGGACAGTTATATCATGTGTTAGTCCTTGTGGATCTCCGCTGCCGCTCTCTCTCGTCTCTTCTTCACTCGCAATTAAAACTCCTGCTCTGTATTAGCCTACACTACTGCCGTCGCCACTCAGAATCTCTCCGCTCGTCTGCATCTCTCTACAACAATGTTGCCCTGTGATTTTCTACTCATTCAGTTTCAGCATAGCACCTAGTGGTGAAATCTTTCAGCATAGTACCTAGTGGTGAAATCTTGCACTAAAAATGATGCCAGCAGCAGTAGTAGTAGCTTGTACCACCTCCTTGTTTTTACACCCGCCTAAAGAGAAGAAACAGATCCCCTTCGTCCTCCTGTATCTATGCGTATCTTTGTACATATTTTCACAAAGTCACTTGGATCAACCTCAGCTTCAACATATGTCATAATGTCACGGAAACTGAGATGAACTAAACGACCACGAAAATACTCAACGACCATGGATGTTAATACGCAATTTTTCTACGGATCAAAAATCAAATATTATATATAGTATACAGGCTGCAAGTATTCATCTGCAGTAGAGCATCAAGGAAGACCAGCAACGAATAAAAACATACTTAGAAGAGAAGACTCTGTGAACATATTATGAGTAATTCCTTCAGATAGATGAGTAACAACTATGTCAATTATAGTACCTGACAGTCCAAGATTAGAAAGATTGATACAAAATATACGGAAAAAAAATTAGAAATATCCCCCATCTTCTCATCAGTCCGATTTTTGAGTTCTCATCAAAATTTCGTGACCACTTGAAGATCAATGCCAGAGAGCAGTTCCCACAATTGTGCGTTTCCAGTGACCAGCTGTTGCTCTTTCCCTCCCGGTCCTTGTCCAACAGATTGCACTACTTGCTGCTGCTGCTGCTGCTGCTGTTGTTTTCTCTTCAGCACTTTGTATTCTTCTACACAGTTAGAGCTAAGGTGATTACCCAGCCGCGTGGCGGGTGTGCACCACAGTAATATTTCTTAATCATGGCTGTCCTTTTTTGCACATCTTCAGCAGCATCTTGGGCCCCCTTTTCTCTTTATAAACGGGAACAGGACGATGCCTCTGAAAATGGGAGTAGATTCCACCTTGTAGCTGCCTTAACATAGGCTGTAACTGTCGCCAGCAGCATTCGTGCATTGTTGGTGGACGTTAAGATGTCCAAGTCCCATGCGTACACGCTGTGCATCAGAGATAAGGTTTGCTCCACTGTCAGCAGGCACGACCCACTCATTTTCCCGCAGCAGACTAGAAGCAACACGAGGAACGGGGCTAGCATTAGAGTCAAGGCATCAGGAACAGGGGATCAACATTGTCACTGAGGGTGAGAGGAGTACTTCTTCTACATTGAAGATAGATGAGCACTTGAGTTGTAGAGACAGTGTTGACAGACTTTGTTCAACATTTGGATGAAGCAGAAGAACAGGACAACGAGGAGTCGTAGGTTGATATGATCATGCTGATAATACTGGTGGAGCCAGCCTAACTAGAAAACGCAAAAACCGAAAAAATAAAAGCCAGGAGGGAAGTACTTATCTACTACTAACTAAGCGCCGGCGTTGTCGTGGCCCTGTCAGCCCCAGAGGTCTCACCTTCGAAGGCAGGCATGCCGATAATTCATTGTCATTCCACTTGCGCAGCGATGAGTACTTATCAAGATCAAGTCGATTCTAAAACTTTATCTTTCAACATCCATAAGAAAGGCGAGTACAAATTGTCGTCCGCAAAGGAGTCTGCAACGATAGGCGACGCGTTTGACTTCGACACACTAGCTCCTCCCCCTGCGCGACTTGAGGATGCTGACGATCGGTGTAGTACGGTGTCCTGCAAATCAGGAAGCTGCAATGCTAACTGCAAATGCTCTCTTGCTTCTTGATTCGCTGATGGAAACGGTGCGTTTTTCAATGTGGAAGCAAGGGAGTTAGTGGAAGTGTCCTCAGCACCGCACGCGCCAGCTGTGTAGGCATCCACTTCGTCTGTAGTCGTAGCCTGTAGCTGTTCTCCTCTTATCTGCTGGTCTCCTGTACTCTCTGCTGACTCTGCAGAAAAGCCTAGTTTTGTCAGCGATTTCCTACGACCCGAGAGAGCAGACGACTCGAAGGACCTAATCGTTTGCAATTGCAATTCTGAGGTATCCTTTCCGTCGCTGTACGAGGCTGGGTCTTGTCGCGCTAGTAGTCTTCGAGGGATTAGAAGGGGAAGTATTATAAGTAGTAACAGAAACAGTCGGGGGTCGCGGTTCACCTAGTACAATCGGTGTCAATTGCATCTCGTCTGTGTATGATCATTTCGATTTATTCTTATTCAAAATGGACCACGACCAGCTCCAACAGTACCGCTAAAAACGTCATCGATAAAGATGATAGAAGCGAAAATCTAATCCTACTTGATGTTCAAACGAAAAATTACTACACTCACATGATGTACAGTAACCTTCGCCATAATTGCAGCATGGCACCCGTGGTCGAGGCTGTTTCGAAGGATGACACTTCTTCTAAGATCAAGAAGTCTTTATTCTTCCTCTTATTCGTCTCAGTCCCATCCTGCTCCAGCAGCAAGAACTTCCAAAAGGAATCATCTCTCAGCATCCCCATCAATTTATGAGGATCGGGGAATACGCAAACATCTTCCTGCTTTTCCTTTTGCTTCGCGATCATCGCATGATCCTGGAGATGGTGCTCCTGTCTCTCCGCAGTTGCAAACGCTCTGACATTCACCAGTTGTGGATTGCAGTAGTAGACGCGACGGCGCGTGTCCAACAGAAGTTGGGTAGTCCTATTCTCAACGGGAAGGCACGCGAAATCGGCACCCAAAAGCAAGACTTGAGATGCTACTACGCGAGGAAAATAGTAAACAAATGGCTGCTCCTCTTGATGTGGATGTACAACTCTGGAGTTGTTGGAAGGTCCTCCTGGTTTGTCTTCCACGACCTGACGACCCTGAGTATTGCTGATGTTGTTTTGCGGTTCCTGATCATGAAGATTTTTAGACTTCTTCTGCCTGTCCTTGACACCATCTTCACCCACAATTTGTTCAGGAGGAGCAGTTTGGAAAGTGCACAATCGGCAGTCTTTTCCTAGCAAGTTCACCAGACCAGAAGATGCCGTGTCCTCTATTGTCAGCATCGGAGTTGACGTACTTGAAAATGAACTGTCAGTGCCCTGTTGTTGATCGTTGTCCTCGTCCATGTTGATGTACAACTGACTTTGAAGATGTTCTACTACGTGTAACGTACGAAAGCCGCTTGAAGATGAAGAACTTGAAGAAGATGACGATCCACACCTGAGTGTTTCTATATGGTAACAGCCGTAGTTTTCGATGCACAAGCCTCCACCACCACCGCTGCCAGCCATACTTGCGTCCATTGACGCATCAGGTCGGAGGTCGTGACCTCGTCCTAATCCTAAAGAACAACCTCCTCCTCCACCACTTGTTATTCCTCCTCCACCTCCTCCTCGGTCCTTCATGGAACCACCAAATTTCTTCTCCGCTATCAATTTTCTTTGTTCTCTCCGATTTTCTATTATCCTAGAGTCCTGTTCTCTCCTGCGTCTGGTTGCCACCTTATGCTTCTCTACAACGACCGTTGGCAAAGTAGGCTTCTCGAAAATGCGTCGTATGCGTTCGGATTCGTCAATCATAGCTTTTTTCGACCGGAGGAACGGAGCATCGTGTAGGTCTTGGGTAGAGAGGGAGAAGGATTAGAGGCGAAAGATGGAAAATTTTCAGCTGGACCATCTGATGAACTGAGAGTAGAAGCAGCCTAGCCCTAGTAGTGCTAGAGCCCTACTTCTAGTGCTTGGAAGATATTGATTCTGACATCTTCTCGAAGTTTCTTCAGTGAACGATTGTCTATTCTTTTTAACCCTCTTTAATAAATTAGCCTCAGCTTTAATCCATTTTGGTCCCCTCATCTCGACCCCTTTCCCGACCTTGTATTTCATGAGAACACAAGGCAAAAGAGGACCAGGATCATGCCGAGAAAAACAAAAATGGAAATGGAAAAATGCTGACCATGAAATAAAGCCATAAAATGACAAAGCTGATGACCTTGCTCCACTTCCAGTTGCTCCTCCATTCTGTGAAGCAGATGCTGCTTTCTGTGATAAAGGAGACGAAGAAGGCGAGCTGATCCTTATCGCCTGAGCAACAGCTTGGAAAGACAGAAGGTTGGAAGCTGCACTATTCGCGTAGTTCAAAGCGTCTTTATCCGTATCCGATTCGTCCTTCCATATTCCTTTATATGGACCTCTGGCCGCAGTGGATGAAGTTCTTGTTGTAGTTTCCGTAGTACCCGTAGAAGTAGACAAAAATTCAGGCAATAGATCGGAATAAAAAACACTCTGAACTTCTCGAATGCTAGGTCGGTTCTGCATGTCGCGTACTAAGACGGTCCGAAGAAATTTCTCTAGGACAGACGAGTAGGCCAATTTCTTCACGTGTTTCGGCTGTACATTAGAACCAAAAAAGAGAAACCCATGATCTTTTTTATTCCCCTTCAAAACGTCGGTTTGAGCACCAGAACTACAAGATCATTTTTCAAGAAATGGAAGAACTACAAGATTCAAACACAATTTTCACAACTAGAAGAACTACAAGAATTAGATTCAAACGGAAGTTCCAGCTCCTTAAGTACAATAGGCAGTCTTCGGTTTAGCCCAAAGGCCATTACTTCCCCTTCTGTAAAGGGAGCACCCCCAGTGAGGACGTGGAAGAAAAGCACCCCACAACCCCACACATCCGCTTGGAGGCCGATGGAGACCGGAAGTTAGAGCAGGGTTCATTTGGGTTCATTTGGTTTGGAAGGCGTTGCTCTTGCTTCAAAAGTTCGAGGGGGATTTGGGTGGAGTAGAAGGCGTTGCTCTTGCTTCAAAAGTTCGGGTGGGATTTCACTATACAGGAAATACGGGAGGTGGATGCAAAGCTATGTAGTAGTACTGCTTACTCTATATTAGGATCAGCCTCTTACTCTTGTTTGTCTTTTTCTTAAATAAATATTGTCCTGTGGTGTGGGTGAACTACAAGACAGAATTTACAACATGCTTTGTCTCCGTAACCTTTCCTCCTGTCAAAGCTAGCCTTTGCACGGTCTTGCAAATTCGACTGTAAGGCCATCTCTGGCGGTTGAAGTTCAATCGCGCCACGCGCCTTCTCACCTCCCGTACCCGATTGTGACCATCCGATCGCGAAGTCTAAGTCCTAGGTGGTTTTCTTTGCTTTTGGAATTATACTAGAGATGATAGGAGATTGGAGTTGTTAGCGTTACGGGATTGGAACAAAGAAAAGGATGAAGCAGAAGTATCGAGCTGGACGATATAACAAAAACCTACATGAACGAAGTAGTAGGGAATGGCTCCACGGAACGCAGCCGGCGGTGGGACTGAAGATTTTCGGAATGACCGGAAAAAAATACGACCATGACCCTCAAATAAAATTTGGAATTTCTTACCTCGCCTCTCGTCCTCTCCCCCAGACCACATTCGTCTGCCGGCAGCACTGAGGCCTCTCCGAAGTCAGCTACGACCACATGAGGAAAAGGGTTTTTTGTCAGGTGCTGCAGCACTGCGCTACTCATCCTATTCTTAGACGAGCGAACAATCCAAGAAAAAGTGTATGGCAGCTCTGGCATTTGGTAACCTGCATTTGATCACAAGTATTCTCTTCTTCTTTTCCCTTAGGATCTCAAAATCAGGTTACCGAATACTAGAACAATACAAAAAAACTGAGACAGGTAAAGTGGCATTATTCTTGAGCATCATTATGGCGTCTCAAGGCCTCCTATGAACAAGAAGATGAACCAAAATCAGCTTTGAAGCAGAAAGAACAGTGCAAAGAAAAATACATGCTGAAAGTCTAGTACACTTACTCATCAAAATCAATTACTTCTACGACGGACTTGCTGTTTCTTCTCCTCTGTCTTCTTGAAGACGAGCCTTAATACTACAAGCCTTGCCGCCGCCTCCACTTTTTACGATATCACCGTAGCTTCGCTCCAGGTTCACGAAGAAATTGTCTGGTTTCAAGTCGTGGTGTATTATTCTCAAGCCCTGCAAAAAGGCCACAGCTTCCAGCATCTGCGCATACATTGCTAGACAGTGGGGAACAACTTCCGGAGATTAGATGCAGAGGAACATGGTCGAATCTCGGAGAACGAGAAGATAGAGAACTTCTTATAATGAAGGTGCTGATTAATCAAGATAAGTAGGCCTAGTAGGGCTAGTAGGGCTAGGTGTGAACTAGGATAAGAAAGTTTCAGTTGTAGTAAAGGAGACCACACGCCTCCTTGTTCTAGGTCAATCTTGATTAGAATCTTGAACTCACTACAACTACAGCAACCTGCAAAAAAAACCCATGTTGCCCATGCCCCTCCATCCATCCATCCATCTCCATAACAATAAAACCGGTTTATGAGTTTATGTTCGTCTTTGACCACTTGCGCTAAGTGGACTTCGCGATACCGCTGACACGATTCTGAATAGCGCGTCATACTGAGCCAAAATCTCTGTTGATCCGCAAAGAGAGCGTTCTGCGGTCCCAAAAAACCGAAGTTGAGCAATTGCGCGATGTGCTCACCTTGCAACCTGGATTCGTCCAAGCAACAAGTTAGAGCTCAAAACATATATAATTCAACACTTCTGCTCTCAGGAGAATCTTCTAACTCTAGGTACTTCAGATCATACTTCTCTACAGAATCAGAAGGAAGCTACGAAAATGAAGAAGAACTTGTGGAAATGAAGCTGAAACACTTTTTTTGACGCTTAAGAAAACTTCTAGGAAGAAGTCATGCAAGCGATTTCGCTTGCTTGCCGTCGGAACGTTCTGACTCGAATAAGCTGCCACGGTTTTCAAAACTGAGGTGAATTAGAGGTAGGTTTTTGGTGCTTGCTTACCCCGCTTTTTATGCCTTTCTCCCTTAGGAGAGGCATAAAAAGCGGTAAGAAAAGCACCTTTAACCTACCCTTAAGTGAAAGAACCGGAGTTGATAGCCGCTGCTGCAGACGAGGACGAGCTGCCTCCAGGACAACTGCTGCTCGTCTGCGAGATCATAGACATAGTGCCTCTATTGTTCTTGGTACTACCACCAGCACCACGACTCGAGCTACAACAGGACGCAAGCACCTGCTCTACATCCAAAAACGGGTTGGAAAAGAAAAACAGCTCAGAGAACTGACCAGTGGATTGGGCCATCGCCTCTGCGCCCTCAGCGAAGTCGGAGGAATAACGCTGCTCTGGAGCAACGATCTTTGAGGCTGCAAAGAGATCGATCTGTTCATTTGTACCCAGGCCTTCCTCTGTCCCACCAAAGAGTAGTTTCATCAGACGCAGCCCGCCAATACTACTATTTGACACACCACCAGTCGTGGTATGAGGACCAGGACCTCCACTAGAAGTTGTTGTTGCTCTTCCAGTATTAAAATCATCCTCCGTCAGAGAAAAGAACAGGTCTCGAAGACGCGCAGTGTTAGCTGCTAAGTGGCTGCGCAAAATGTTCGGTATGCTTTCTTCGTCATGGCTCGTTTCGTAGAAGTACCGCTGATCGAAAAAGCCTCGTTTCGTGAACAGAAGCTGGAGAATCAAGCTCAAAATATGGGTATGAACTTCCGGATTCCTGTACAAGTTGCCGCAGTGTCTCCTCTTCCAGTACCACCGGTTATGCTCAAAAATCACGTGCGATCCACTACCGGTAGTTGATGTCCCCTTCAAACTCGCCTTGCTGCTCCTCTGGGAGCGCGAGCCAGTGCGACTCTTGGAACCTCCGCCGCCTCCACTTGTTCCACTCATGATCTTAATAGAAGGGATACTCTGATGCGCTAGGGGCGGTGGAGAACGAAGCAAATTGTTGTTGGTAGAGGTACAACTGCCGACTCCGATCCCGCACAGAGGACCCCGTTCACCACGTGAGTTTGTTGTACTTGTGCCAGCCCCTATCCCCAAGCGGAGTTGTTCACGTGAGTTATTTCTTGTACTTGTTGTACTACCTCCTCCACTAGTTGCAGCACCAGGAACAGTAAGAAGCGAACTTTGCGCATTGCCGAAGAGTGGCGTTGTTGCTGCTGGTCCTGGAGCTGTATCAGTAGAAGTGGTCGTGCCATCTCCGACTCCTCCGAGGAGTGCTCCTCCTGATGTGTTCAGTGTAATACAACTAGAAGTAGAAGATGAAGTTGCACTAGCAGGAGCTCCTGTCCCAGTAGGGCCAGCTCCTATCGGACCACCTCCCGGAGAAATCGAAGACGTTGAAGGATCCCTCGTTGTGTTGTTCACCACTAAGTCCCCAGGTCTAAATGTCGCTTTAACAGGTGCTTTTCGCGCAGACAGTGGCGGAGCTTGACCACGTGCGGATTCTATCAGGGTCTGCTGTTCCCTTGTTCCACCAAGTGCTCCTGGCACTGTAGAAGACGTGTTTTCCAGGGATGTTGACCCTAATCCTTTTAGCAATGGAGGCACCACAACCGGAGCTGCAACACCAGTTGTACTTGTAGCTGGACCACTGATTATAGAAGAAGCTCCTGCCGAACTACCTCCTATGCCTATGCCTGTATTTGATATAGTACTTCCCAAAGGCTCCAGCAGTTTCCTAGGGGTCAGCTGCGAGCGTGGAGTCCCAAGCACCTGTGCGGCAGAAGCTAACATCGTGTCCCCTGAAAGCTGAGCCCCAACATAATCGGGCTTTTCGTGCGAACTTGGTGGTGTTCGTCCCGGTGTGCCTAGAAAGGTGGCTGGATTTTTGGTTTAGAGCTCTAGCTAGTAGAAGTTCGAACTAGAAGGACGGTCGTGCGCCTTAGTACAATGCGAATCAATCCACCCTGATGAACTTAATGACAGCCTCCCAGAGATTCTCTTGTTCTCGAACAAGATTTAGATGCATTACATCCTGTAGAATATTTTGATAAATATATGTATGTTTGGATCCCTGATTTTGAAACTGTTAGTACTAGTGCCCGTAGAAATTAGTCCTGATAGCGATCATGACCGAAATAGATCATAACAATTTGTAGTAGTTTTTTTAACAAGTCTCTCAGCACTTAGCCGTAATTATTCGGCAGATTAAAACTCGATGACACACTCTCACTTAGCCGTAATTATTCGGCAGATTAAAACTCGATGACACACTCCTCTGCATCTGTCTGCTGGCACCACCTGTAAAGAGCGAATACGTACCCGGCGTCTCCGGAGGATCTTCAGCGGGTGGCAAGTTCGCTATGTTGATAGGAGGTCCTGTAAATTTTGGTACGACACCGCCAAGATGACCTCTTGTAGCAGTAGAAGTAGAAGAGGAACTGGCGACACC
Organism: Amoebophrya sp. A25; assembly: GCA_905178165.1. NCBI lineage: Eukaryota > Dinophyceae > Syndiniales > Amoebophryaceae > Amoebophrya > Amoebophrya sp. A25. Next base: position 592,174 of record CAJINU010000040.1, read on the forward strand.
TCCAAGACCTCTTGTAGCACTAGAAGTAGAAGATGAACTGGATCCACCAATGGTGAAATTACTTTGCTGCTGTGGTCCTCGTTGAGACGAGTGAGAGTGAGACATAGAAGTACCTGCATGTTGGAGGTATGGGTATTGTTCATCGCCATCATTAGGTGTCACGACTTGATCTTGATCTCTTTGATGTTGTAGTTGTTCTTGGCCTCTTGTTCTAGTGTTGAAGGTAGAGGAAGAGGTGCTGGTACTAGTATGACTATGACTATCATGCTTGGTATAATTTCGACGAGTCGTGCCTCCAACCTTTCCAAGCTCCTGCTGGCTCCTTCGTGATTTAGACGAGGAAGAAGAATTGGTAGATCCTCCTCCTCCGACAGGAAGGTAAAAAGAACTAGTACTGTTCGTCTCACCAGGACCTCCAAAGCCACGTTCTACCCCACTGATTCCTCTTACTCTCCTGTCACCATCATCGTCACCACCACCAGGACCTCCAAAGCCACGTTCTAGACCAGCACCTCTATTGTTCTGGTTTCCACCACCAAAAGCAACGTGTTTGCCTGTTGTTGTACTAGTTACCGTTGGAGGACTAATACTAGCGTCACTGTCGTCGTCATCCTCCAGATCGTTAATGTTCCACAGTGGCGGTCGTTCGTGCTGACTCTGGCTGCTGGTCGGCGTGGTCGGAAACGCTCCACTAGGCGTATTTGGTTCAGCACGATGCGACCCCTCTTTGTTGTTCTTGGCATTGGATGGAAGATCGTCGTGTGGCGTGCCTGGAGGCGTCACGTCATCGCCGCCACCGCTACCCCATGCTGTGTAAGGCGCCGCTGCCGCGGCTGCTGATGTAGTCCCACCTGCAGCTGTAATAGGTGGAACACGTCGTGCGGCAGACGTGCTAGAAGGTGTAGCTTCTTGGCCTGCTCCAAGAGACGAGGTGGGCTCAAAGGAAGAAGCTGAAGACTTCACCTTCATTTTGAGCGCGTACGTTAAAGCTCAGCATTCATTGTTCACCGACTCTGAACGGAAGAGACTGACGGACCCTCTTCAGGAAAGCTCTCCCCTTATTTCCCTTCGTTTTCCCCTGTTCTCTCAAGGGGTCGGTCGCCTCTTCGATCTCAGTGACCAGCTCCAATGAGGAACATTGAAAGTTGAGCCTTAAGTACGGACTCTTGCTTTTAGTACTTGATGACGATGCTGCGCTTGGACTTCTGCCTTGGGTCGCGCCACCCTTTGGATTGATGGCATTATTGGTGCTGTTATAGTTGTTTCTATTCCCCCCACCGCGTTCGCTCGCTCCACCGGGTGTCCATTCGCCACCAGTGTCCTCATCTCCTTCTGCGTCCGGTGACCTCGTATCTACAGCTTCCCTATCGGTGGATGGATCGTCGTCACTATCACCTCTTCTTAGATGACGAGGTTGTACTAGCGGATAAGGATTTCACAATCACATTCGCTTTCAATTATAGTTTTACAACATATTAACTTTAGGAACTGGGACTAAGCCGCAGCTGGCGGAGACTGTGGCGACCAGACGCACCATAGAGGACATAGTCGATCGCAATGACGACCATAGCACAACACACACAGAGCACAAAGAAATCCGGCGGGATCGTACGCGTCGCCCGGAGCGCATCAAAACAAACAAACAAACTACAGTATGACATATCTTCTGAGTGAAACTCCAAAAACATTTTGATTTTTGTACTAGAAATCAGTGAAGAATCTAGCATCTATGCTAGATCTCATGTCAATAAAACAAATTGTAGGATGAATGAATTGCTTGTGCTTCTTCAACGACCCTTAATCTACTTCTACTGCTACGACTGGTCGATGGCGGCGTGTCCCCTGTTTCGTCGTAGTGGTATTCGCCTGCCCGAACATCCTCGGGGCCTGCCTCATCCGCGAACCTTCGATCTGCTAGTCCCTGTGCGCCGCTATGATTAGTGCTCACTCTCTAGTTTCTGAATCTAGAAGAGAGTCTGATTCTCGTCTTGTTGGAGCTGCTTCACGCACCTTAACGCGCAGTCATAGTAGTTCGTTGTTCCAAGAAGATGCTTTATACATACGATGGATTTAATATTGAGGTTCGGTAGGCCTTAACACTGGGGAGGACCCCTAGCTTCGGAATGATCCCACTAGCCCTTTGGACAAGTGAAGGCACACGCGCACCACGCGGCTCACGCAAATTTGGAAGGGATCTGCCACGATCGGCAAACTTTCCCAGTGTCGAACCAGAGGAGACGCCACCACCTTGAGGGGTAAGACGAGCCGCGACAACGTTTCCATTGGCGTCTAGTTCCTGGCCAAATTGGTCATACTTTGTCTCTGGTTCACGGACTAAGCTCAAACGACTCGGACGGGCTGGCGCGGATGGGCCGAGGACCGCTGGAGTACAACTAGTACTTCCTGTAGCGGTAGCAGCTGAGGCAGAAACTATGCCTGATGAAGAAGAACCGCCACTACAACTAGCTGCTGTTGTAGCACCTTTTACTAGTACACCTCCTGAGTAAAGCATGCTTGACGCCGCAACTACAGCACTCCTTTGTTCCGCGGCTGGTGCGGGAGCTGTTACGGTAATGGCCATCTTCGATTGGGAAAAGCCTGGACTGACACTCCGAGCTGGGGGCGTTGTCTTTCCACTTCCGATACTACCTCCAATAGTGCTCCGCCCTATACCGATACCCCCTCCAAATGGAACCAAACCACCAGTCCCAGTGATATTACTATTTGAATTCTCGATCGTTTGTTCTAGATCAGAAGTCGCCCCGTCAGTAGTCTCTTTGGACCAGTGATCCGGTGCCTCTGCTATAGCAGCAAATTGCTGCTTCTGTCTTGCACGCGCTGACAAACGTGGACTTCGATAGTCAGGTGCTCCGGTCCCAGAGGATGAAAGACCTCCAGAGGTGCCTAAGCCTAATCCTAGTGTGCCAGCTCCTCCAAGACCCAGAATTTTGTTCGTCCTAGAGGAGGAAGAAGCAGCATGATCTTCGGAAGATGACAGGGCATTTGTTCCAGACGAACCGCCACCGCCACCACCTCCTGGCCCGCCACTGCGCACCCCAGGAGCTCCGGGAGAACTTGGGGCTAGATGCTGCTCTAGACTACCACTAGAATTGGAATTCGACGAGTTTTGTTGCAGCTGCATCCCACTACAACTTGCTGAGAAACCTCCCATGTTTACCTGTGGTCCATCTCTACTAGTAGCAGAATAGTTCATCATCGTCGAAGCTGATGACCGAGGAGAAGATGTGTTGCCTCCTTTCTTGACAGTCGGCACAAAGTCCTTCTCTAGTCGGTAACTGAGATGTTCTAGGACACTGAGACGCGCAGAAACCTCGACCGACGCAGTCAATCGAGAAGACGGCTTACTCCCCATCATCTTCGATGCAGCTATATTTTTAGACGTCTTTGTCCAGCTCTTCACTGCACTAGCCTGCTTTTCTATGACAGCGAACTCGAGCTCGATCTCACTGACCAGAAAAGGCATCACGCGGCACTCGTGAAAGGCACGCCGTGTATAGGCTGAACTCCCAAAATTGAGCAAAGCCGAAAGGACTTGGAGTGTCCGGACTTGGAGAGCGAGAGCTGCTTGTTCTATGTGAGTTGTAGAACTTGTCGGAACGCCAGAAGAAGAGCTATTCGATGCTCCTGAAAGGGTTATGGCAGCACCTGGAATGGGAGCAGCAATAGGTGGAAAGAGACATCCTCCATGTGACAGGCTAGCACTTCTGCTCCTCGATGAGGTTTGGGACGTATCTTCTACCAATCCAAACACGCCTACCCTTTGGTAAGCCGTTTGAAACGCCAGGAAAGGTATCTGGACCATGGTTTTTAGGTACGTCTGCCATCCTTCACGATCCAGGACAGCGTAGTGCCAAGCAGTTCTAGAGTTCGCCTGTCCCAACGCATCCTTGTTCTGAGACTCAGCTACTGTGTTCTTCGCAACAAATGATATCGCTGAAAAGAAGCTTTGTTCCGGAGCTGCAGGACCACCCCCTCCTGGGCTACTATAATTGGCCACACCCCTTGATGTTCCATCGTCCTGCTGCGGTTGTTCTTGATGCCCTTCCTCTCGTCCTGGTGACGAAGAGGACGTTGGAGATGACGTTGGTTGTACCTCTTGACTGCTGGCAAACTGGGCTAGGAACAGGAACTGGCATTCGAGGTAGACGAGCGAAATGTCGTGGAGGAAATTGTAGAAGTCGCTACACGTGACGGCGCAAAGGTATCTTCCTTCGACTCCTCGTTGTATTTTCCTCCTCACTTCCTGCAAAGTCCTTGCCGCCGAAGCAGTGCTCGGGTCAGCTGTCTTCAAGAAAAAGCGCATGTAGTCACGTTCGAAGAACGTGAAGCACCAACGCCAACAAACACTACCTGGCTGCGCAACTGTGACTAGAGTCCGCAATAGCGAAAGAAAATTCCACACCACTGATTTCGAAGCGTCGCGTGTCTCAACATATCGCCTGGCTGTACTTGGTGGTATGCTGGAAGCAGAACATGGAAATGAAAATTGTGCCGCTCCTTTGGTAATTATATTCTCGGAACATGATGGTGTAGTACCATCAGCAGCAGCACGGCCTTGATTTCTTGCTGTTGTTACTTTAGAGGGAGGCCCTGAAAAACTGGAATCACTGCCATCCAGCATCAATTTTACGCCAGAGAGACCAGTACGAGACAAGCGACTTGAGGCGACTGACTGCGTTTCCAAATTATTTCCTTCTGCCTCAGAAGCTGAAGAAAAGAGTGTACTCGAGGCGTCGAACTTCTGTTGCTGGTTCATCTTGCTGATGCTTCTGCTCAAACTTGTTGTTGCAGTTGCCAGATTCTTGAGAAAAGCTGCATCTTCCTTTTGGTGTCTTTCGAGATTGTGCATAGCACACTCTAACGCGTCGTGTATCAAGAAGAGGACGTCAGGAGAAAAGAGGAGATTACAAACTTCTTCGGAAGCACTCGCAACCTCCATACAACTCCCAGTCCCAGTTGTGCTAGCAATAGCAAGAATTATGCCCGCAGTTTTCGCATACACAGATACTAGAAGTTCGAAGCTACACCATTCTGATGGCAACATTGTGTCTAGGTCGACTTTCTGGACTAGGTACTCCTGCAAGCTTGTCAAGAGGGGCAGAAGAGTGCGAAGGAATAGTCTTGAAGAATGGCGAGGAGAAGCATCGTGTCGATGTCCTTCTACTACAAGCAACAAAGTGTGTGCCAAGCGAGTAAAAAGCGTTTTTCGTTCTGCAGGAATTCCCGCGAAGAGGATTGTGGTCCCCTCACGCAGCAAATTCAGGAGCAAGGTACAACTTTCGACTGCTAGTTGGAGGAAAAAAGGGAGGTCGCTACTTCTATTCTTGTCTTGTGAAGATGCGGTTGATTTGGGGACAAGACTTGTAGTTGTAAAGTTGTTCGAAGATGACGCTGACATTGACAGAGCTGCGAAAGCACCATCTCCTCCAGCTGCAATGGTGGTCGTGGGGGTACTACAAGAAGCATTAGTAGAGGCTATTGACTGCATATGCAGTAATGTCCATGCGCAATCTAGGAGACAGCCAGCAGAAGTTCTTGCGGTTCTATTGAAAAGCGGTTGCTGAAGGCCAGCCTGCGCTCCGCCAAGCTTCGTGTAGAGACGACAAAGGCTCGCAGTCGGAGCTGGTCCTGGTGCGCTAGACTCTACAAAAGAGGCAGAAACAAGAGGCAAAGTTGATGATGAAGTGCAGCAACGTCCTGTTGAAGGTGAAGAAGTATGTTGAACTACTTGAGCAGCCCCTGTTGTAGTACCTGTAGTGGAGGTAATCAGCCACCAAAGCAGATGTTCTGGCACTAGAGCTTCGATCTCTGGGTCTATCGGATTCCCACTAGCGCGCATCTCTCCACAGACGAAAAGCAGAAGTGTCGAAACTTGTTGCAGCAAGGCTGTGAGGCCAGCAACTTGCTCTGCTGTTTGGATATTTGAACTCGATGTCGCCACGGAGGAAGAAATGCTTCTATTTTGGTCGCTCTGCTGACCTCCACCACTGGTCGTGTGGGTACTAGACGATAGAACGTGACTGAGAGGCAAGTGTTGAAAGACGATGTCTGACAAAGACGATAAAGCTGCAGAGGGGCCTTGAAAACCAAGCAGGTCAATACCATCTTCTTCCCAGCAGGTCCAAGACCAACTAGTATTAGAGGTAGGTTTTTGGTGCTCGCTTGCCCCGCTTGTTATGCCTTTCTCCCTTAGGAGAGGTATAAAAAGCGGTAAGGAAAGCACCTCTAACCTACCCTTAATAGTACTAGACGACGAATTGGAAAAGTTTCCCCCGTTCACCACTCCATTGTATCGTCTTGCCTCAGCTAGCACCGAGTCGAGAAGAAGTGATGATCTACTTTTGAGTTGATCATGTGCTTCTTGCTCTGCTGGGCTTTGACCAGCAGCAGCTCCTTTTCCTTGTCCACCTTCTTGTTGAGCATCCTCGGGACTTCGACTTGGGGACTCCACTACACTTCGTGCAGAAGCATAGGCCAGGTCCTCCACGGCAGCACCTTTGCTTGTAGTTTGCTTGGTAGATCCACCTCGTATAGAAGTACCACCATTCTGATAGTGGTCGTGGTCATCTTGCTGTTGCTTGTTTTTAGATCTTCCATCTCGTAAAGAAGTACCAGCGTTCTGATACGCAGATGATCCTGCTCCGGAACCTCCTCCATTGTTTTCTTTGCTGACCTTTGCTGACAGCGCTATCTTGGACACCAAATCCATGTTCCTGCTGAAGAATTCGCTAGTCGCATCATCAGCAAGGGCAGTCAAGAGGTCGAAGGAAAAAGAAGAACCAGCAAGGGGATCACCTCTGCCACCATCGACATCGGCTCCAAGCGCTCCTCCTGCTCTTGAACTTGCAGCAGCACCGCCAAACTGCTGATGTCCCCCTGGTTGTTTTGTAAAAGTTGTACAACTACCAGGTGAAACTAAGCCCCGTGCTGAGCTAATGGGTGTTCTCGCATTGATGGCACTAGAGGAGGCTGCTGCTGGAGTCAAGTTTTCTTGATCCCTGAAAGCCCTCGTCAAATCCAATAACCGTCTTGGCGTCCGTGAAGTTGATGTTGATGTTGTAGGTCTAGTACAACTGCTAGATGCAGCCATGATTGGGTTGTAGCGATCTCTGGCTGAAAAAGAACCACTTGCTCCGCCATCTGTTCCACCTCCGTAGAAGTTGATGGTTGAATTCGAAGCCTCCCCTCCCAGAGAACCTAAACTTCCTAGACCACCCCTTGACGATGATCCTCGTGAGAGACTGCGCAAATTCAACCCTGGAGGCATTGGCGAACGACTGTGAGGCCTGTGCGAAGATCGTCTGCCTGTATTCCTAGAGGATCTAGACCTCTTCGAAGCAGACGCGGACATAACCGCCTCTAGATTGAGTGGTGCAAGATTGTGCCTAGTTGCTTTCACCGGACCCGTAGTTGAAGTACTAGATCCGACCACTACACTACTCCCAGAAGAAGATAGGCTAGGCTTTATTAGAAGAGGAGCTTCTTTACTGCCATCTTTACTCCCAGCGTTCCCAGGTGGTCCATCTGTTCCTGTGGAACGACCCCTCGCAAAGAACGACTGCTCCAAAGCGTTGTCCAATGCATCTTCGCCTTCTACTGAATTATAGAGCTCTTTAACCCCAGCGCCGGGAGCATAGCGACTCGTGCTCTTCGTGTAGGCGGAAGATGAGTCGACACTGCGATGACTACAACCAGGTGTATCTTCGTTGGCATTCATGTTCATGGTGCTGGAAAATCTAAGATCCTTATCAACAACACCTTGATGTTGACCTTTATTTCGTCCCGAGTGTGGTGGCGTCACCACTGCGACTACGGCTGCAGGAGGAGTCTTGTCTAGCTGCGGATGGATGTTCATGTTGGATCTCGAATAGGCAGATACTTGATCGAGGACATCTTCCGGTACTTCCACTCTTGTTCTACTGCCGGTTCCTCCTGCAGATGAAGTATTGGTCAGTGTCACATTCTCATTACTTCCACTATTGAGCATATCTCGCAACCGAGCTTCCACATGTCTCCTAACCACCGCATCACGTTTCTGCATCTGCGTCACGATCGTCTTGAAATGTCGGACCAGTGTCTCAAATAACGACGGTTCCTCACTCGCAAAGACGTTTTGTTCGCCTGCAAATGCTCCTTGACTAGCAGAAGACCTTGTGCAATCGTCCACGCTCAAATAGGTGGTCACGCGTGGGGTTGTAGAAGAGGAGACAACTACCTGAAGATCTGTAGTTGCGTTTGATGTACTACAACGGCCACCATTAGAGCCACCTGTGGTGCTAGAAGACGAAGTAACCGCCACTGCTTCTCCCACCACTGCGCCTGTTGTAGTCGTGGTCGTTGCGTCGTCTTCTTCTTGTAGTTGGTCCAGACTTTCTACAGGTGGCCTGAGCATTAGCAATTTGAGTATCCTATAGTCCGTTGCGGCGCACAATTTCGAAAAGGCCGAATATTGGTCTAGCCATTGGGTGCCTGCATCTCTGAGACTCAAGTTTCGGCAGAAATGTGCCCAAAGCTGCTTCGCAGCTGAGACTTGAAACTCCTCATCTGTGAGAAACAAGCAAACGACAGCCTCGATTTCGACAATGCACTGTTCTGCAGCGGTTTTGGCGTCTATTAGCTTCTGTTTGAGAGTTGCGACTTGTTCCTCGAGGACTTGATGCTTGTTCGTTGTGGCTCCTCCTGCTGCTCCTGTCGTGGTACATGTTAATACATCGCCTCTAGGAGAGATTAATGCTGATGTACTAGATCCAGTCAGGTTGGTGATGTTCATCTTCGCAGCAGAAGTTGCTCCAACCACTTCCATTGGCGTTCCAGCAGCCGCTAGTAACTTCAACTCCCCAGGCGCAAAGTTGAAGGACGAACTGAGCAGACTCTGGTCAAGGAGGAGAGACGCATTCCCTTCGTCTTCGCTGGGTGAACTCAGAAGGACAGTTGGAGAAGCGGCCATCGTCGTAATATCTCCACCTGCTGCGGTGCTCGTCATCAACATGGCACTATTATTAGCAATGGCGCCACTTGGTGTAGTTCCTAGAGATGCTGATGACGTGCTGGACAGAGCACCACCAGCACCTCCTGTAGTACTAGTGCTATGATAATACAAAGCATCTGTAGCAGATGTCCTGGAGGATGTGGCAGCCATCAGGGCATGAAATTCGTCCTCCTTCGGCGCCCCGACAGGGACTAAAATCCCATGTCCACACTCTAGATAGTCTCTAGTCAAGGCTTTGACAACGCTCGGCACTCGTGGTTGCGCTAAGTGGGATGCGAGCTCGGCTGGTGAGACGTTCTTGTTTTTTAAAAAGTAGTCGTTAAAGTTGTGGACTCGTCCTGCGCTATAATTTGTGTTGTTGCCGTTGTCGAGGGTCGTATTGGTGCAGTTGTTCCCAGTAGATCCATTCGAAGCAGCAGCAGCAGCAGCGGTACTAGCCGCTGCCTGTTCTAGTTGGTCCATCTTCGCGAGTCGTTGCACGGCCAACTTCAAAGTCGTGCTTTTCTTCGTGAGCACATCGAATAAACTTCTCATCGCATTCGAGATCTGGAAAAAAGGACTGTTTGCGATGAAACTGACGCCCTTCTGTTCCAAGATCTCTTTGACACGCCCCAACTGGGCAGGTGTGGGATCGTTTGGTGGTAGAAGATGCAGTAAGAGTGCGATCAGTTCCGCTTCGTCGACCTCGACTTGTTCCTCAGGTTTTTGGTGTTGTGGATGATCTTGATGTTCCTCTTTAGAGCTCTCCCCTATTCATCCCTGTGGAAATCAATCAAGCATATGCACCAGCAAAAATATCTCGTCCTCCCTTATATTGGGACACATGATGATGTGTTTGCTGGATCCCTATAGTAGGGATGAATTAATACCCTATCGTAGGAATGAATTAGGGGAAGCCACCTTAATATAAAAATTTTGGTCTCCTTCTCCTGCAGTTCTCGCTTCTTGTAGTTGAGGATCCCTAGAACAAGTATTGCTGCCTCCTCCAACAAGGGCCTTGTTCATCTCCTCCTGTCCACCACCTAGTACCAACAAGCTTCCAGCACTCGAAGCACCTCCAGCACCACCAACACGTATTAGGCTGTTCGTCGACGTCGAGGCGTCTAAAGAAGCGCCATAAAAGGCCTGTTGCACGGATTGGAATCTCCAATTCGGTTCTATCCAAGGTGTCCCGAGCAACTCTTCGCTATCGGCGTAGAACAAGCCAACATGGTCCGGAGAAAAACAAAAGTTGAGAAAAAGCTGAGCTGGAGCGTCGTCGGCTGTGGAAAAAGATGGAATAAACAAGAAGGTTGTTTGAAAAATAATTTATGTATCTATAATGAGATAGACCGAGGAAGGCCAAAGTTACCCAGCTATTCTTTTTACAACGAATAAAAAACAATCTTATGTATCTATAAACATAATATGTAAATGAAACTTGTAAAAAATCACTAACCTAAAGAAGCAAGTTGTAGATCGTAAAAAGTACCACCGCCACCTCCTTCTCGAGCCGTTGTTCTGGCAGAGTGGTAACCTGCGCGGCCTGAATACAGCGAGCCGCCTGGGGTCAGAGAACCTGCTCTGCTGCTGTCTGGATTCCCATCTCTTCCATCTCTTGTTTCTGACGGCTAGATGAAAGTACTAGGCCGCTAGAAGAAGATAGAAGTGCTTCTTGACGGTTGTTGTTTGTAGTAGGACCACGGGGATGTATGTGTATGAATTTCAGGTTTCATTTTCATCTCAGGTAGAGCATTGATGGTACTTAGACACACATATTTGCCGCGTATCAAAAAGTAAAAATAGTCTAATTGACCTAGAACGAGTACAAACGACCCTTACCCTAACCCTTACCCTGTTCCATAAAAAAACTCTGCAATGCTGTGATGTCAAACGTCGTTGCTCCACCACCTGAGGAAGGTCCAAAGAACGCTTGCGCAGCTGATCGTTCGCTACGTGCCGACGAAAAGTTCGAACTCGAGCCAGCAGCTATTCTCGCACGTCGATGTTTGGTCCATTGCCGTTCTAAGTTAGGTGCGCGCATGAAGAGAATCCGCAAAGAATGCGTTTGCTTTCCCGTAGTGGACGGTGACGTGGGAAGAAGGGCGTGACTCGATGTCGTCGAGGATGGATGCTGAGAAGCGCTTCTAGTGCTGGTGGACGTGTGCTGTTTTGAACGACGTGAAGATGGCATCAATGAAGATCAAGGTGAAGAACATGAGAAACGTGCTTCTTCGTTCTCCAAGGGATACAGATGACAGATAGTGCACGACCACGAGATGAATACAGTAACAAACTTATTTGAAATTCTTGGTGCAGTGAACAAGACAAGAAGGACTACTTCTTCTTACTACATCTCAGTACCTCCCGAAATCCATCGCAGCACATGAAGAGGCCAGTCGTCGCAATCTCATATGCGGCGTCGATGGCCGCTATTGGTTTGTCCAAGTACGCACTCGACCGAACCATTTCCCGTAATTAAAGCTCAGCACTCAATGGTCATCATGATGCTGAACGGAAGAGACCCCCTTCAAAGCTCTCCCCTTTCCCTTCCTTTTCCCCTGTTCTACTCTCAAGGGAAGAAAGCTGAGCCAACCGAGTACTTGAAAGCTGAGCCTTGATGATGTTAGTCGGTACGGATTGGACCTAGTACGACTTCCCTGAATCTTCTTTGAGTTCTTCTACGAAACGAGCCTTAACGTAAGAATAGCTTTAGTCTAGGAATCAAGTCCGTCTGAATCACTTCCAGAGCTCGATGTAGATCCTTACTGGGCAATTCCAATTCATTGTTCTGCCTCGTCCGGATCAAGCCAAATTCGGGTAGAGTGTGGTGTTCAATGCGGTTGAACAGCTTGATTGCGATCACTGGGTAAAAACGAGGACGATAGGAGGAACTACTAGAGGTGGACCCACGACTGCTGGAGGAGCCACTTGTTGTTCCTCTCAAGCTCCCGAAATAAGCACTCGAAAAGCGAGATGAGGAACTACTTGGAGGCGCTGCTGCTGCTGCTGATGCTCCCTCAACGCTTGCTCTTGAGCCTCCAGTAGTAGACCTTCCGGCTCTAGCATTGAGAAAGAAATAGACGGAGCCTCTATTGGCCCGTCTAAGCCGGTCTCGTGCCTTCTGCAAGTGCGAGACTGCAAGCTGCAGCTCTCGAGGGCTCCTCGTGGAAGAAGATGAGTGGTGGCCTGAAAATAGAGGGAGAGGGATACTAGAATGTTGCTTTTAGAAGTGGTCTTCAGCACATAATGTGCTGACATGGTCGTGAAGAAATTGATGTAGTATATATTATATTTAATAAGTTCTAGTTGGTGGACATACTGTATCGAGAAAGGAAAGCAAATACTATCGAGAAAGGGAATCTCTCACTGCTTGAAGGAGAATCCACAATTTCAACTTACCCGAAGCCACCGACGTCGGACAGCGTAATTTGACATAGTCATACGCCCCCAGGTCTTCCAACCTGCTGCGGGACGACGACATCGTGCTGCACTAGGAGAAGGACGAAGAACGGTCACATTTTTCTTTGGATGTTGTTGAAACTGATTTCACTGGGTTACCTCCAATGGTAGTACATGGAGATATCATGATCAAAAATCAAGTTGTAGAACGAAACAACTTTTACGTCGATGAATGAAATTATAGATACGGTCTTCAGAGAGAGAAATATTATAAAAGTACTACTTTTTATGACATTAGTTTCAAACATGCCCCTCGCGCAAAAGCAAAGCGTAGTCGTTCACTTTCAGTTTCCGTTTTCAAAGTAATGATCCTCGTGTCCAGTATCAGTTTTCTACTTATCTATCTATTCAATGTCAACATCTGCTTCTGCATAACATCAGCTGATCCAGTATCTCAGATACTAGCACAACTTGAACAAGTTGAACACAGACGGGGAACGAGTAGTTCTTCGGCACGACCTAGGCAAAGATTCCACTCTCAAGGCGGAATTTTTGCTTTCTTGGAATCGTCGAGTTCAACCCGGTTAACAACAACATCAGAGAGCATAGAAGGAAAAAAATGAAAATGTTGCGTAGCTGGAGGTCCTGTACAACAACATCGAAATTCCATTCTCAGCCGCGTTAGTTTCTGTACAATCAAGAGGATGAGAGCAAACGTTATAGATACCTTAGCAACAAAATCAATATCAGCAACTACTATTAATGTTGAAGAAAACATATGATCTTCGTAACTCTTACAATCCGGAAAAAACAATAGCAAACGATCAATTTACGTACATTTATTTCGCAGTACTACGGCTCCTCAACGCCAACAACGAAAAAGCTTAAAAACATCCCTCTTATCAGTCTTCGAAAAGAAGAAGAGGCAACGGTAATTCGGCTTACGCACGACCCATGTAATACTTGAGACCACCCGCGGCCAACAAGCAAGTGAAAACGGTTGCCGAGATCCTAGGAGGTGGTGGAAGAGAGAATACCATGAAGTTGCTAAAAAAAGGAAGTCTTGTTACGCAGATTGCCGAAAAGATTCACATCATCAATCTCATTGGCCTTAGAATTCAAGAAACTATTTCACTTCAAAGAAAGAAACTATTCACCTCTAAAAATGGTAAAAAACAAAGATGAAAACAAGTGGCGTGGATAAAAATAAAATAGTACCAGAAAAACCAGCTGTTGAAGAACAACTGCCTCTCGACCACAGGCTTCACATCGGAGCCATAGGCACTGTGGTGCTGCTTTCCTTCGGCGCCCTCAGGGTATGGGCCAGATTTGTGCTCCTTCTGCCAGTCTGCCTCATATCCTGCAGCATCGACAGAGGTGTCCTGGGGAGAGGGTGGGAGAGGGGTTGATGATTAAGAGCAGAAACACTCAAACATTTCAATTTTTCGTCTGTGGATACAGCGAACTTGTGAAGATTCATCCAAGATTCCACGATATAAAAAGCGAAAATACTGCTTTCGGCGGCACTCCCTCTGCAGCTGCCGGTGCCTGTCTCTTCTTTCCATCTCTCTCCAACAGCGCCAAACGGTTGGCCAACGTATTCTTTTTGGACTCAGCAGAAGCCTTAATAGAAGCAGCAATTGTTTGCGCGATATCCAAAGAAGTCTTATGCTGGTGCTGTTGGTGTTCTTTTTTCACCACCAAAGCAGAAGCACCTTCAAAATAGGAGGTGTAGCAAGCAACTGCGGTGGCAAAGATGAGACCCTTGGAGGAGAACGTCATTTTGAACGTGCTGGTGTGCTTTGGAGTCGCGCTCGAGTCAGTTTTAGTAGATTTAGAAGAGTTTTGGAGGACGCCTACTTGTTCGACGACACTCTCGAAGATGCTAGTTGTACTTCTCTCTATATCTCCTCTAAGTATCTGCAAGCACGGACAGTTGTGAGGTGAGGCAATCACAGATGTGGGGCAGCTACACCAGATGTTGAAGAACTTGAAGGTGCGTCTTCGTGTTCGTGTTTACTTAGCAAAATTCAAGCCATCAGCCATCACTGAAGACTGGTGCAGAACGTCCTTCGTTACTCGGTTACTGACTTCTCCTTCGTGAACACGTGTTGCTTCGCAGAGGAGACCTGCTTCCATGAAAGAACCTCAAGAGCATCGACCTTTCAATCAGGAGATCGATGAGTACAACGAATTTTTCTGTTGCGTAAACAGTGTAACGACTCCAGTATGAACATGTGGCTCCATACGAAAAAAGGAAAGGTACAACGCGTCCAGCAAAAGCATGATGAAAATGTGTGTATTTAGGTGAACAACATTCAAGGTATGGAGTATACCATGCTGAGATGAAGATCGAAACTTGGTCAATTTTTTCATTAGATGTTCGCTAGAAGAAGCACTTTTTTTATCGGCTAGTACATCTAATTGCCGTATTACTCGTGGCGTCGTGATGAAACATGTACTCACTGCTCTCTCGTAGTATTCATAGACAAAGTCGCCAACGATCAAACAACAGTTCCTATTCTCTTGCTTGATTATTTCTCCGAAATCAACAATGCTGAAGTTCTCTCTACTTGCGACCAAAAACACGCGCTTTCGTCGTTCTTCTGCAACAAACACTCGATAAAAGAGATGAAAATACAAGTAGTTCTTCTACCTCTGATCATGGTGCTGTTAAGATCCTATCAAAAAAATCTTCATCACACCGCAGGATCAACATCCATCGACACTGGCACCGCTCCTCCCGATTGCTGGTGGATTACTTGAGGAGCTGCGGCGCTGTTGCCAGCCTCTACTACGTTCATCACGAAAGGTTGCGCCTCGGTGTTCCAGGGAACGGTGGTATGAAAGCGGGAAAGAGAGGAAAGTTGGAACAGAGGAAGGGTGGAAAGAGAGGAGAGTTTGATCTTCTAGAGAAGTAAAGCGTAGAGGTAAAGTTTGATCTAGGAAGGTAGTAACATGGAAAAGTTTGAAGTAGGAGATGTAGAGATCTCGTAGTTGTGCTCTTCATAAGTATGAAGTGATTGTTCAATCCTAAAATATCCTAGGAGTTTTCATCTAATACAGCGCATCTTCATAAATATCAGGTATCGTATCCGGCATCACTCCATCCGGTCCCTTCATTTCCAAGTCTGACGGCAGCTCAGTCGGCATCACACCGTCAGGTCCTTTTTCTTCTTCTTCGTTTTCACGTGCTCCACCTTGATGCTGTGATGTGCTCATAGTATGACCACGACCTCCGCCAGGGTCACCTGCTTGTTGACCTTGCTGGTCGTGTGCTCCGGCACCTTGCTGTTCATCATCTCCTTTCTTCATCTGTGCCGCCTCGGCCTCCAACAAGTGGTCTTCACAAATCCGGATGTCAATATGATCGTCAGCGATGACGATAGACTCCAAAACGTCGGTTAGGAGAAGCAGCTGCTTTTTGAGGACGTCGAGACTCGGTCGGACCAGGAACTTCACGTTCTTTTGACGGCATCTGGAGAGAGGATCGAGATCATGAGATTATGAGTTCTGTTGATATTCCTCACGATAGTCGTAACAAGTTGAAGCGAATAAAGCGAAACTACTGGTGCTCTGGTATCTTCCATGCTTAAGCGGATCATCAAACAAAAACATGATGATCAATCTGTCGTTGTAAACTGTAAAATGAAAGTTGTACACTATGTCCCTGTCTTCGTGTTCGTAAACTGTAATAAAATGAAAAAGTTGTACTATGTAGTTAAGTACCCCTCACTGAGCTTTTCCTCTGTGACCCTATGCAGCGCTTCCCGATCTGCACGTCCATCCCCCATTGCTAGAACGTTCTTCCATCTTTGGTTCGGATAGCGGGAGTAAAAAGCCTCTATCACTTCTTTGAAGGCGTGTGTTTTCCAACCAGCCGGGGATTCGACTCCCTTCGGCTCGAACGTGGAACGAGCAGAAATCACAGTCATGTCCTGTCGGGATTGTGGGGACGGGAGTCATGGTATTGGCGGGGACGGGGGTAAAAATGGCGGGGATCATGGTATTCGTGCGTTTGATGATATTTGAAATCTCGACGTTGATCAGCATCAAATGTCTCCTCGTCGCGTAAGAAGAAATAAAAGAGAATGAACAAACTTCACATGATTATCTACTTCTGCTTCTAGAAGTACCTGCAAAAACGGCCACAGCCCTGGTAACCATCGCTTACAAGAAAGTTGCGCCCATCCTGTCTCTGCGTTCGTGATTATCACGACTCTTCCTAGCTTCAGTGATGCTCTGATGGCGTTCTCGGATATGACGGCCAATTCCGCGAGAAGTCCTTGTATCTGTTTCGGCACTTCGTCATGCACTGTAAGTCCGAGCGATTTCACCCAGTACGACGGATGGAGAGTGTCTGTTGTTTTCAACATTGATGATTTGCATCTATTCGGCGAGCTGCCTAAGATTTCCCAGACGAGTTCTAAGATTATATTGTTCTTGACAGGAGAAGGTGTCTTGTTTAGGAACTTCCTCATCTATAAATAACTTTATGATATAAATATGTGATACTTTATACCATCCCAATCTCAGATGATAATCGTCTGATCCAATTCAGGCTACTTATACCAAATTATACCGGAAGCATAAGTTGTACACAGTAGAACTAGTAGGAGAGCAGGAGTGGTCATCAGATGAAAGATGAGGGGGCACTCGTCTTCCTAGGATGATCTATACCATCCCAATCCCAGATAATAATCGTCTGATCTGGGTTCATGTAATCTGCCTGCGAGCCTGTCGTCATCTCACTCATTGTCCTCGCATGTCTTGTCTCTAGCATGGATGAGGACCAACTAGTCCCGCTCAAACTCCTAGGATGCGATATGTTTGCGCCTGAGGAAAGGGTACTACCTGGTGGAAGTGCAAAGAAGTGCAAAAAGAATAGTTAGAGATGGAGGAGGAAAGTTAATAGTTAATAGAAACGGAGCAGGAGGATGAATATATTTTCTAGGTAGATCTTCGCAGCTGTGTTTTTAGTCTGGTAACTTAAGTACTTCAATTGTCATGTCGAGTTATTATAGATCATACCACCAGAATGAGTAGGAGTACTAAGCTATTATTCAAGTAGTACTACTAAGTTATTTTTATAGATACCAGAATGAGTACTAAGCTATTATTCAAGTACAAGTGACGTATTTTACCAGAATGAGTAGTATAGCTTAATAAAGCTATTATTCACAAGTTTATTTAAGTTATTATACCAGAATGAGTCTCTCCCGATCCCGGCAGCAACCATGAGTCATCTGTTGGCATACTCGGGAAAGGGTACTGTATCGGTGAAGACACACCTCCTGCGAGTGCGACCCCTCCAACGTTTCCCTCTTGTGCAGTCTGATGGCCATGGACATTGGTTTCGCTTATTGCATCCAATGGCGGATGAAAGCCAGCTGTCGTAGTCCTCGGAGACGCGATATCCCTTTGCAGCTGGTGGCTTTGGTGCTGAGCAGGAGGAATCCCTGTCGTTCCTATGTGATGATTCTGGAAAGATGCTGAGCCGTGGTCGCAGCTTTGATCTCTTGGGTGTGGGTGTTGTACTTGTGGATGGTGCAGCCCCTGTTGTTGACCTATGTGGGCGTTGCCATAAGAGTACTGCTCTCCTTGATGTTGTTGAACTGGCATACTACCTTCATGATGCATGTGCATCCCCATTGCCATTCCTCCAAAATGATCTCTCTCCATATGTATCGACACATCTTTGGAGAACCTCCTTCTATCCGTCTCTGGACTATTCATTGCTTCGTCTGCCCAAGGGTTGCCGTCTTGAGAGACTCTACGTGCAGACCGGGACCTGCGCAACTCTGCGCGGGCAAAGTCTCGGAATTCTTGACGATACATGCTGGATAGATGCTGATAAGTATTCTGAACCTGAGAAGAGTTCATGTGGTGGGAAACATGGGGGTCTCCTACTCCTTGAAGATGTGGTGCATGTTGACCTTGTTGTTGATGTGGAGGTATAATCCCAGCAGCACCAGCATTATTTGAGGTAGAAGATGTCGCTGATTGATATTGATGCTGTTGTTCTGCTTGTTGTTCTGCTTGTGTGCTGTTAGTAGTGTTTGTGTTTCCTATGGGAGGAAATTGTTCTGTGAAGAAATCAGGGGATGAGAAGCTTCCACCTGGAGGTTGTCCGAGGAATAGCTGTTGTTGCTGCTGATCGCTTAATATTTGGCGTTGTTCATCTACATTCAAAGGGGGCGAAGTAGGGGGTCGCGCAGATATTATTCCTGTAGATGGTCCTCCAGTGGTCCCTGCTAGGTTAATAAGGTTTCTCGTGTCGCCAGAAGTTGAAGATGGAGTTGCAGCATAAAAATGTTGATTGGCATTGGCTGCATCTCCTGAAGGTAATAATGCTCCTGAAGCAGGTGCAGCTCCCTCCGCAGCGCCTCCAGGAGTTGTCGACCCCGCAGCCGTGCTGTCTCTCCTACTCGATGCCGCGTCAAAATTGATACCTCCACCTTCTTGTATCTGTGGTAGTCCTCCATGTGGCAAGAACAGTCGCGAAGCTCCTCCTAGAGAAATTATATCTCCTCCAGCGCCACCGACAGGAGTGGTACTGCCACCAGCCTCACTACTTGCTCGACTTCGGCTGAGAACAACACTGCCACTTGAAGAAACGGTGAAACTTGCACCTCCACCAGCACTGGAAGGAGGTCCACCGCTACTTCCTGGCGCACCACCGGCGTCGACTTGTGCGGCGCTGGGTCGGGTGTATGAAAATAGGGAAGTTCTTCAAGGCAATGAGCTTCTTTCTACTTAGTTCTGGGGACCAATAGTGGTTATAAAATAGGGAAGTTCTTCAAGGCAATGAGCTTCTTTCTACTTAGTTCTGGGGACCAATAGTGGTTATAAAATAGGGAAGTTCTTCAAGGCAATGAGCTTCTTTCTACTTAGTTCTGGGGACCAATAGTGGTTATAAAATAGGGAAGTTCTTCAAGGCAATGAGCTTCTTTCTACTTAGTTCTGGGGACCAATAGTGGTTATAAAATGGGGAAGTTCTTCAAGGCAATGAACTTCTTTCTACTTAGTTCTGGGGACCAATAGTGGTTATAAAATAGGGAAGTTCTTCAAGGCAATGAGCTTCTTTCTGGTTGTACTGGGGACAACTTCTAGGTATACAATGACCTTCTTGTCTGAATGGTGCTGGTATTTGGCAAGAACCTCAGGAGGAAAACAAGAACACTAGGACCCACACAAAGGCATAAAAACGATGCATTGTAAGACGCCGCAGATTCTGTCGATGATGTCGGGTTGCTCACATTCTTGTTAAAATTGTTCCACAAAAGGCTTGGATGGCTTATCAAGCTTTCGCTTGAATTAGAGCTACCGCATTAGCATTTTCCCTGAGAGGCACATCATCCTTGCAGGCGGCCTTTTTTTCAAGTAGAAAAAGCGCCAGGGTGGATGACGATACTAAGGACATGCTTCAGCGGTAGCCTTAATTGAGCTGCTCGATGATGCCCTTGCTAGCAGTCCACCAGGTTCCCTGCCCCAATGAATATTGATCGTCTCTAAGTTTTCATTGTCCTGTTTCATCTTAGAAGAAAAGGTCTGTGATCCTTGATGTTGTGCTGCACCCCCGTCAAGTAGAAGTCCCGTTGTGGTGGTGCCATTTTTAGAGGTAGGTTCTTGGTGCTCGCTTACTTCACTTCATCTTTTGCCTTTCTCATCCTGAGGGAGAGAGGCATAAAAAGCGGTAAGAAAAGCACCTTTAACCTACCCTTAACATTTGCATTTGCACCATTTGCATTTACTGTATTTCTCTCCACATCGGCACCATCTATTCCATCTACGTCCACTCCATGATGATGTCCACCAACTATATAGGCAGAAGCGCCGCCTCCGATAGTCCCCATTCCCATCCGAGAGGGATTAGAGCTAATATCCGTAATTCATCTTTCAAGTGCATCCTTGCAAAGTACAACTATGGGAGAGAAGTATCATTCCCTTAGGTGGATACTCACTCCTCCATACGTTCCAAGGATGCGTCCAAAGATCATGTATTACTATTAGGTAAACGTGCAGCCATAAAGGGAGATGACTTGCTGTTGCTTTGTCTTTGATGGCCACCATCTGTACGAGGATGATTGTTCCTCTCTAATTCGAGAAGATGGCGAGCCAGTGTTTGATCTGGATTTTCAAAAGCTTTTGTTGCCGAAGACGGCGTGGCAAGCCCGTTGTCAACAACGATTGAACCAGTGGGCTCCATTTTTTGTGCTTTGTAGTTTTTTATATTTTTATACCGACGACAATAAAAAGTTCAAGTTGTAGAAGTTTGTAGTGCTAGGCCTAGTGAGGTTCGTCGTGCTCGGCGTTTGGTAGTCGTGGTTACCTCTTGATCTTGTTCTTGCGTGATGTTGTTGTACTTGTAGTTGTACTAATAGAACTCCTGGAAGGAGTTGTTTCTACTGTTGATTTAATTTCTACAGATTGGTGTTGGGGGTATGCGCGATAGCACTAGTCTTTGACGCCATTGGAGTCGGTATAGAAGTCATGATGACATGATATTCACAAGAAAGCTGGTATCATCAAGTAAACCAAGGTGGGATTCTTTGCGGGTACAGTATGTCGCGTGAGGGTAGGTCGTTGCGGTCTCAGGATATTTCTGACTAGTGTGATTTCTTGTTCTTGTAGGTTTTGATGTTGAAGCAATAATAAATGCTCTAGTAGTACGTTCGAAGAAGAAGTATTCTGAAGTAAAATAAGAGAATCAAGCTTCCATGTTAGTTAATATTGTCATATACCTAATGATCCTACTTGGTTGACCACGGTCTCAGTCGCTGTAAGTATTCACAAAAAAAAAACTATCAATCCATCCTATCCAGCCTGAATCAAGTTTCGATGATGTCAAACCTGGTGTAGTGCACAACGTGCTCTAGTACTATCAGTACTAGACATCTTCGAAAATTACATCAATTTTCATTCAATAGCCAAAGAGTTTCTAAGAAAGCCGAATTACCAATACCAGTCCTCATTCGTCATGATTCAGAGAGTAAGATGAGAAGCATCAAAAGTAAAAGAAGCAGTCCTCGTGACACACAGAAAAAAGGAATCCTGTAGCCGGCAGCTGTAGTGTATGTAAATGAGTGGGTGCTGAGAGAGCAGCAGGAGAGAGAGAGAGTAAAAATCGTCTGAGATGAAGCTGATGTAATCAGATTTGCTCAGGATCCTGGTCAAGACTGCCTTACGAGTCTTGTTCATTCATCGTTGAAAGAAAGTCAGACTCTTACAGTACAGTAATATTGATCTCGCACAGAATTCAGTGCAGAGACTGCCGCACGGCGTCATAAAAAAGCAAGTGAGAAGCTACAGCTTTTGCATTTCGGGGACTGTTTATCTTTCGTATAGAAGGTATCTCATTCAGTGCTGTTGGTTTCGTGGTGGTCAATTCTGATTCTTTTCTTTAGAACGTCGGACCGTCGAGAGAAGTATAAATTCCGCGTGAGTTAGTCATGTGGATAGCGACAGGAGGATACCAACAAGAGCATTGGTAGTCCTCAGGACTGGTGGGATCCATTTTTCTCTTCTAGGATGTTGCCCAGCTCTAGCTGCGTGAACAACATCGTCGTCAAAGCGACTACTATATTCAAGGTGTATTATCCTGTCGCTACCTGGTGCAGCTGTATCAGGAAGGTGGTCATCTTCTGTACTTCTCACGCAGAAAAGCAGGATGTGATCATAAATGGTGTTATATCTTCCTTCTTGAAGAGGTGTGCCAGGTGTTTCCCAACGATAAATGTTGCGGAAATAGAAGAAGATAGAAGTAGAAGATACTACTTCGATCGTGATTTGACTCCTCCTCTTGCTTCTCTTTTCAGATTTCTTGCTTGTGAAGATGCTCGTAGATTTTTTTAATAAGTTCTTGTACTAGATTTTTGCTTTTCACTTCGTTCTTGCTTCTAAGTACTTCAAGGATTCAGTCTCACTCGTCTGAGGGCTTACACTTACATCGTCTTTCACATCATGACACTTTGATTGCGATTGCCCACGAGATGCTAAGAATTAGAATACTAACAACTTTTTTATGACAGATGATCACTAGAGGTAGTACAAGGACGACTCTGTTGCAGTTATAACTACACACTACAAATAAATTTTGTCTCCTTGGTAGAATAGTTTGTAGTAGCACAGACGTTGAAAAAGAACAGGTGGTCAAAGAACGAGTAGTTTCGAAGAACAAGGAAATTTCACATCTAAGTAGCCTATTTATCATTATAATGTACAAAGAAAGTAAAAGCCCGATCATTCATTCTGTCCTTTTATCATAGTGCGCAAGAAGATCTACTGGCTATGAGTTACTTAAACTTACCAAGTTCGTTGTACTTGTCCTTTGTTCTTCATGGTAGTCAGGTGGATTGCATTGCTCTACTAGTACCTCGTCCATCAAGGTTCAAGGTTCTAGCACCTCCATCATCTCCAAGACAGGTTTACAGTTTTTTCAATTTCATAGGAACTACAACTCGCCAAGGTCGAAGTAAAAGTAATTCAATCGTTGACGGCACCTGCTTGCTTATTTCTTGGAACTTATCAAGTGTCCTGCTCGCAGCCAGTCGTGCTGGCAATTATTGACTCGCTGCGGCGGAAAAAATCATTATATTTCTTATCTCGACGACATAGGCATTGACTAGATTGCATTCTGCTTCTGGTTTCTTAGATTTAGATTTACTTAGGAATACTAGATCTACCCCTAGTATTTCCGGCATGAATTGTTAAAACAGTTTTTCTCTGCTGCACTAGTACCTAATCCTGGTTGTATCTTCGTGATGCTATATATGGGCGGTGGAGCCAATCTAACTAGGAAAAGTAAAAGAAATGAATACTGATGATAATGAGAGGCAGAAGTTCTTGATGCTATATAAATACTAAGTTCTACTTCTTCTTCTTCTTGTTTTTCATGTTCTTCACACCTATGCCTCATATCAAAATTTTCTTACAAGTCATGATCTCTGCATTATAGCTACGAATACGAACCTCTCCAGCTTTCGATGTCGTGTCATGGTACCTCTTATGTAGCTACTAGTGTCTACTTGTGAGGGGAACCAGTTGGAAAGTACCTCCGATGGAGAGCCAACCTACCGGTATAATATTTCGAGCGTCGACATCTTCTACTTAGACTTCCAACGAATCCAAGTAGAGCCACAATTGATTCAGCCTCTGTTTAGCCTCCTTGTAGTCGTTTAGCTCGTTCATGCATATCTCCTTCGCCAATTGGATTAACTCGAACATCTGCTGAGCATCAGGATTCTTATTCCGATCCGGATGACAGTATCTGGCTAAAGTCCTGTACCTGGTTTGCACTTGCTTCTCTGTGAAGGATTCTAACGGCAAGCCGAGGACTAGAACAGCTAATTTGCGGAGCTTTTTGCAGAGAATTTGCGTTGACTCTTCGCGCCACAACTCGTAGGTGTAGCAGGCTAGAGAACTTCCTGCGAGACAGCCGACGATGGCGCACATGGCTGGGGAGAAGCCGAGGGATGCGCCGACTAGGCAAGCGGTGGCACCGCAGCCGTTGGAGTAACCGCTGAAAACGGCGTCTGCGAGGAACTGTTCTTCAGAGAGCCACTTGCGAGTGTAGGCAAAGTATCTGACAGCAATCCAACCCGAGCCAAGAATTGTGAGCAAAGCGGGAGTAGGGTTGAGAGCGAGCAAGGAAGCGCCACTGCGGAGAGGAGCCTGGAGGTGGATTTGTAGGATTTTTGTACTTCTAGGGGACGTTGAGTCTGAGTCAAAAAGATTATACGCTGAGTGTAGTAACAAAGAACTGTAGTGGACATGCATTCAGGCATCCCTAGATGAAAAACGTAAAGCTGCATATCACTTCAGACTTTCTATTCCTCGGGGTAAAAATACTAGTCGCATACGACCTAGTACTTTCTTCCAGTACAAGACGGGGTAGTTGATGCATGTAGTTGTACCAATGTGCTTCCCTGTGCTGCGTTGATCGCTTGCAGTATTGCCCAATAACATCCACCCACGCACGCTCCTTTACCCGCATCCAAAGCGAGATTTTCCGTGACGCCGCTGAAAGTACTCGAGGTCGCTAGTACCTCTGTTTCAGTGTTCCACCAAAGGTTTCGCAGCAACCCCAGTCCAGTCTGGACACCTATGCTCACTGCCAACGATGTGCCCAGAGATGGTGCTAGCACGTAGTCACTAGGAGAATGGGTTGTCGCCAGACCAGTACCAGCGGGATGCTGGCGGATTACGTGCAAGCCACCTCGCATAGGATCGACTTTGAACGTGTAGTGCTTGAGGGGAACCGGGAAGGACGAAGACGCTGACCCACTCAAAGACGAAGCTCCTGCAGAAGCTAATTCTGGTATCCACAGCTTGCCTCCTGCCGTTGTTGCAGTCGAGACCACTTTCTGGATCAGCCACGTGTCTGCAACATTTTTTAGTGCTGTGGTTGTGCTACTCCCCGTTGCGCCGAGGACGTAGGCAGTGATGACGTTGGGTGTTCCCCTGTAATGGACCAAACGGGTCTCATCTTCGAGTTGCTTATCGCGCTTTTGGAGTTGCTGTTTCACGTAGTCACGACAGTCAGTCGTGCTCCTTCCGTGGATGTGGACGTTTTCTTCGTCTGCGGGAAGAACGCTGGGATTGCCAGGGGAAATTTCGATTTCCTCCAAGTTGTTCTTGTTTCTACTAGTCGTGTCTTCACCTTCTTCATGTCCAAACGTGTGACTGCGGGTCCTCACCATGGAAGACGGCGAGTCGGACGATATCAATGTCCTATCTTCGAGGACAGTCGTATTTTCTTCATCTTCTTCTCCTGCTGGTGTCCTTTGTTCTTGTTCGGTTTCTCGACCTGCAGCAGTTCTGATGTTTCCAGTGTCGCTTTTCACCTGTTCCTCCTGTAGGTGCGCTACAGTTGTTGCCTCTCCTTCTGGATGCACGACCGCAGATGTCGATGACACCGATGATGGGGAGCGTGTTGAGCATTCATCATGGTGAGCGTGTTCTTGTTGAGCTGCTGAGGAAGATAAAAATATGTTCGGAACCAGTTGGAAAAGATAGTCAATAGGACTGCTACTAGAATTTGCATCATTCCTTCTAGGCGATGACAAGTGTTTTAGACCAGGATTTTTGTTCTCGTTGCACTGCTCCGGACGGTAGAGATGGACTCGACTAAAAATGCTTTTATTCTTGTGTCGTTCTTTGAGGAGAAGTGCTGCAGGAGCTCCTGTTGCAAGAAGACTTTTATTGTCATCCGTATGTTCTTGCTCAACACTTTCACGACGACCCAGTTGACTAGCACTATCTGCCATCTCATCCTGAGACAATGAGTGCTCCTGCTCTGCATGTGCGACACCAGAAGTGCTAGGACAAGTCGTGCCTTCCCTAGCATGAAGATCATGTCTACTCAGATGAGAGGAAATACTGCTCTGCTTTGCAATTTCGCTTTCGTCTGTGGTGTCGACGTCGTGCTCTTCTTCTCGAAGCAGCGTCAGTGGCTCATCGGGTGACCGCAGCAGGTGATGCTCGTGCTGATCGTCGTCGTGGTCGTTGGTGTCCGTATTGTTCTCGAGTCGAAGTTGAAGAGATGAATCGTCGCTCTCTTTCGTAGTTCTGGCTTGGACCTCGACCTTTCTATCATCCTCTTGGACCTTTCTTCTATCTGACGAGGACGATGATGAGGTTGAGGACGTGGCTCCACGACCTGGAAGATGCTGCTCTCTCGAAGTCGAAGCCATGATGATCATTTTCGATTTCAACTCTTCCTGCGGCATCAGTTCCTCGTCTTTGCTTACCACATCATCGAAAAACAAGCGTTGGCTCATGGTCGAACTATTCAACAGCGACGTCGATGACGATGACGTATTCAACTGTGTGCTGATCGTCGACATAGACATATCAGCGATAGCTGCAGCCGCTCTACAGTTGTTGTTGCGCTTACTCTCTGGCGTTCGAAAGGAATGGTCTAGTAGCTGAGTAGTATTGTGTGAGGACGATGGTGGAGGGCTAGCGGCATGTGTGGATGGCGACTGAGAACAAAACGAAGATGAGCTAGAAGAACCGTGCTGGTGTAGTTCTTTGTTCTTGTTGTCACAAGAACTGGTGCACAAAGCATCGATTTGCAGTGGTGGCAGCTGCTCTGCTTGAAGAGAATTCGCGGCACCATCTACTTCATCTTGTGGTCCATCGCCACTTCTCCCCTCCCCTTCTACTTCCACCACAGCGGCATGTCGTGGTCCATCGCCACTTCTCCCCTCCCCTTCTACTTCCACCACAGCGGCATCTTGTGGTCCATCGCCACTTCTCCCCTCCCCTTCTACTTCGTGGTGTAGAAGTTCTACTTCATCTTGTGGTCCATCGCCACTTCTCCCCTCTACAAAATCTTCTACTTCCACCACACTCATCCCAGTATTAGAGGTACCGACGTGCATCCCTGAGAGCCTCCCTCGGCCCTTTTTCCCCTTGAAAAAAGGGCTAAGGATGGTATTCAGGATATGCTCCAGCGGTAGCCTTAACAGTACTTCCGTCCCCGTCTTCTGAGAGAAGGATTTGTTTCACAGGCATTGCCGGTCCTGGCTTGAATTCTGAACCTGGTGCAATCCCAAGCATGTAATCTTCTAGTTTTCGGAGTTGTCCCTCTACGAAGCCCGGTTCTTGTTGATGCTGTGTGGTCTCTACTTCTCCAGTTGGAGGAGGTGCATCCAGTAGCTGTAATACCACAGGCAATGATATACTAGAAGTCATCTTGTTGTAACATATCTTATCGTGTTCTGATTCGTCTTCCCCATTCAACAGTGGTCTCCTACCAGTATACCCACCATCTGCATACGGTGACAAAGCTCCTACAAAGCCTTGATCTAGTGCTGCAGCTGGAATGGTCATGTTGTTGGGATCCATGTTGACACGACTAGACCCTCCTGCTCCGTGATACGCATACGCATACGGGTATCCACCTTCACTATAAGAATTTTTGAAGAAGATATTATACGGGGAAGAAGCAGTGAAATTCAACCCTGGTGGTACGTAGTTTCCAAACGTGAGACTCCTAAAGAGCTCTATCTTCGTACTCAAATGTCGGATGTGCGCGCATAGCATGTGAACGTTCACAAAGGTAATTCTGGCATTCAGAGCTAGCAAATCCGCTTGACGGACACGGTTGCCACGCCTCAAATGCTGCAAGAACTGCAGCCAAGCTGTGAATTCCGAGTAGTCGCACTCTACTGACACACACCGTCGGAAGTGGCTGTTTCTGAAGTAGAAGCGATGTTGGTACTTTCGGTTCTTATTCATCTTCATCTTATTGCTCGAAGAACCGTCAGCAGGTCCTTGTCCTTGAGAACAACCTTGATGTTGCGCCCGACCACTAGCACTGGACGAAGAAGCACAACTGTTGTACTGTAGTCCACCCTGCTGTCCTTGTGGTCCTGTAGTTGTAGTTGTGCCGTGTCCAACTTGCAGTCCAGCTGTTGTTGTGCCACTACCACCTATTGGCCCTCCTATGCCTCCACCTCCTCCAGCAAGTGCTCCACCAGTTGTGGACGAGGACATATATTTGTTATTATTAGGGGTTGAAAGTTGGCATCTCTAGCCCGCATATCTATGGCTTTCCTACTTGGAGAAACCATAGAGATGCTTATAGAGATGCCAACTTTCAAGCCTTAATATTACTCATACTGCCCAGAATATTCCCCCCAGTAGTTGCAGCTATGCAAGACGCCGCAGACGAAGTGTAGTTGTTATTCATCATGTAAAAGCCACTATTGCCATTGCCACCTCCTGCAACGACATTGCTCTGTGATGTAAAGGGTGGGACGCAACTCGTACTGCGTTGATCAGAAACCCAATCTGAGGTAAACAGCATGCTTTGGGGTGGGGCAGCGGCACTTGAGGTCGCGCTACCACGACCAGTTGTGTGATTTTTCCCCCTCGTATGGGCGCCACTGAAGATTTGGGCGGGATTTTCGACTAACTGGTATTGCTCTCGTTAGACCTTTCCTATATTCATCTTGACAAGCATCTTCATGGCGCATTTTTCCCTTAGAATGAAAGGGGGCCAAAGATGCTTCTTAGGATGAATTGCGGTAATATTAAGCCTTAATGGTGAGTGTTAGGAGAAGAGACCACGTGGTTGTGTCCGACAGCTCCTCCTGCATGCTCCTGGTAGTTGTTTTGCATCAAAGATGAAGCAGCAGTAGCCTCTTCGACATTCGCATTCGAGCAGATGCCATGACCACCTCCGCGACCCGCACCACCTCCAGAACCGCCACCTCCATGAAGATATTTCTTTAAATTCTCACCTGCACCCTGCAGTTGAAAATCAGCGTTGCCTCCTCCAGAACACGTATTTGATGTCGTAAAATCGCATGAAGCTGCACTCACACCGACAGCTTGATGTCCAGACGTAGACTGCTGCTGTTGCTGCTGCGATGCTGCCTGATCCGAAGAGGAGAAAAAGCGTTTGATATCCCCCAACTTGGAAGCCCAGCCAGACAAACCTCCAGTCGTGGCACGACCTGTAGAAGGAGCGGGAGGAGCAAGTTTAGTTTTAAATTCAACATTTTGGGTCGTAGCTCCTTGAGGGGCTCCTTGTAGCTTGCTAGAAGCAGTTGCAGTAGAGCAGGCCGGCTCTTTCATAAAATCGTCCACATTTTTCTTCAAGTTCTTCTCTTCTCCAGTTTGGGCCAATTTGCTTCTCTCCATAAAGTCCATTTTTTTGCGTATTTCTTCTAATGAGCCAGCCTGACTGCAACTAGAGGAAACTGAATTACGGGACTCGGCTGTGGATGAGAGGACAACATTGGGAATAGGAAGATTCTCCTTGTTTGATGCACTAATCCTACTTCTTTCCCCTGCAACTACAGCAGACGAGTGAGAACTTACACCAGCCCCTCCTCGCAGACCTCCGCTAGAGGTACTAGCATGTTGTCCTGTAGTGGAGCTTGCCGAAGAACTCGTAGCGGTACCTGATGCGCCATGCTCTCCTCCCGCAACATTCTTGAAAGCTCCGGACTTGCTCCCTCCTGAGGAGCCTCGCTTCGACTGTTGTTCTGAGGGTGGCGGAACTAAAATCTCGAAAGGCAGAATGAGCATGTCCGCAATGAACTTGCTCGCTTCCTGGTGTGGCAAGCAGAGATACTCCTGTGGAATGTCTAAGGAAAGCTGCATGGTCTCGCGTGTGAAAGTGTAGTCTTCCTCCAAGATGCGGATCAAGTCGAGCGAAACGCGGTCTGCGGTGGACAGTCGTTCTGGCCTTGTCACCAGAACGCTGTAGTAAAGGCGATGCTGCTCTCTCTCGGGTGTTGCACTCACGTAGTAGGTGGACGACCACGAGGATGAAGAAGAGGAAACTGATGTACTAGCGCTGCTACTAGTACTGCTGATGTTCTGCCCTCCTTTCTTGTTCTGATCGTTTTCCTGTAACTGTATTTCCTTCTTTTCTTAAAGCTCAGCATTCAAGGGTCATCATGACTCTGAACGGAAGGGACCCCCTTCAAAGCTCTCCCCTTTCCCTTCGTTTTCCCCTGTTCTCTCAAGGGGTCGCCTCTTCGATCTCAGTGACCAAGCAACCCCAATGACCATTGAAAGTTGAGCCTTAATTTTCTGCGTAGAATTTTAGCAAGTTGCTGATCGGTTCTTCAGGTGTGATCACCGTTCCCGTGCCAAACAGCTCCAACTGCAAGTAGTCCAAGGCGTAGTATCTCATAGCCTTCTTGTACACCGTCCGCCACAAGGCTGTGGGCTTTTCCGCAACTACAAGAGAATAGTTCATATTGCGCCAGGGGAAGAGTCGCAACACGACAAGATCCTGGGAAGAGGAGGAGGAAGAGGCATAATTGTTGATAGAAGATATGGAGCTAGCAGCTGGAGGCGCTGGTGCACCACCAGACGCTCTGAGCAGATGGGTATAGTTTTTCGTCTGTGCAGTGGCGGCTGTGAGTGGACGCGGAACACTATGAAGATGTGCTGGACGAAGGGCTAATGCCGCGCTCCTCTCCGGAGGTACAGAAGTGAATTTCAACCCAGCAATATCATGATTAGGAGGTTGTTGAGGCTCTCCAGCTGACCCGTTCGTAAGTGCGAGCTGTTGTCCTTGGGTCCTATTTCCAGCTGGGCCGGATCCATTGCCTAATGCAAGGACGCTAGGCTGTTGGAAGGCGCTAGTAGGACGAAGTTCTTCATTGTCATTGCTCGACGGATCCACGTTGAACATCACATTGTCACCGCCTACTCGTGAACCTGTGTATCCTGCCCTGACCGAGTAGTACCTCGATCGAGAGCATACGTTTTCCACAGACGTGGTCGTGGTTGTACCACCTAGCTGCACTTCTTCTACTTCACCTCTACTAGCCAATAAGTGTTCTGTTGCTGACGAGACACGTACCGGAAGATTCTTGTTCTGTTGAAGCGCAACAAGTTGATGTTCTTGGGGCTGGTGACTATTACTTGCCCTCAAATTGTTGATGTCGTTGTTGTTCATCCTATTGAGAATCAAACTAGTCGTATTGTTCGCGTTGTTCCTTGATGTTCCTCCATATTGGTGATGATAGTCACCCCCTTGAGATCCTCCACCTCCAAAAAATACTCCAGGAGTTGTTGTATTATATTTGTTGGTCGGACAATAGTTTCCATTCAAATTGTCTGGGAACGTGGTTGAAGATGAGGACATGTTCATGTTGTTCCTGGTGTGTGTTCCTTGATGACTTAGAGGTAGGGTCTTGGTGCTCGTGGACCCCGCTTTTTCTGCCTTTCTCCCTTAGGAAAGGCATAAAAAGCGGGAACAAAAGCACATTTACCCTACCCTTAAATGACCTTGACCATGCTGATTAGCAGTCTCCGCACTACCAACCGACGTGAGCGGAGGCAAACCGCGCAGTTCGACCAGGTCCGCAAGATGGTTGCCGACGGGTCTAGAGTTGTTTGAGAACATGATTGTTGGCGACTGAATGATGCTATTAGCAACATGTTCTTGATGTTGACTGCCAGCAACTTGAGACGACGCAGTACGCATTAACCTCGACGAGGACGAACAAGGTTGTAGTTGTTGACCTATTGTTCCTGAGGAAGAGGCGTGCTGTGAGGTTGTAGTACCTGTTGCACCACGGCTCGAATTATTGTTGCTCCCTTGTTGGTTACCACCCTGTCCACCACCACGCAAGATATGAAGCAAAGCGGCTGTGGTCGTTGAATCTTCTGAGATTATCTTTCTGCCGCTTTTTAGGTACTGCAAAGCACGACTATTAAGCAGTAGTTTTCGCTGCCTGCGACTGACCATCTTCGCAGTCGTGGTTGAAGAAGAATTTTGTAGTTGACCTGCTGGAACTTGATGTTGATGCTGCTCAGCACTTGATGTTCCTAGGTGGATTTGTAATTGCTGATTGTTCATGTTCATCAACTGTTCTGCTCGACCTCGAACTGTTGAAGGTACAACTATGTTGTTGACCGTAGAAGTTGTCGCGCTCGCGGCTCGTGTTTTCCATCCATTTGAGTAGAACCGGTGGTCTGACAGCCTGATGTCCAGAGGGAATCTAGTGTGGGGAAAGATTTCCCTCACCTTGCGACAGAGGACGCTAGACCGGTACAGGTACTCGAATCGCGTCAGACAGCCTTCAATATACTCCATCACATCTGAGAGGATGCTGCTGTAAACGCGCTCCACCATGTTGGGCATGCCGAACAAGGCTTCTGCGTTGGACAAAGCTCGCAATTCAATAGCACTACCACACCCACCAACTTTGGAAAAGACGCAAGTATAAGCTTCCACCACTTGCGTGATCAGCTTATAGACCTGAACCACAGAGTGAAAGGTGTGGCCGGACTTCGTATTTGAACTGGATGATGAGTTTCCCCCTCCGTTCTTGGAAGGTGGCAGTTTTGAGGCTGAAGTGAGGTTGTTCTGTAGTTGCTGTTGATGTGCTGCTGCTGCTGCACTAGGCCTAGGGGAACAGCTTGCCAAATTATTGTTGTAGTTCATGAAAAACGTATTTGTAGAGCTAGGTTCTTGAGCGCCTCCTCCGTTAGAAGCTCCGAAGGCGCCAACTGCTGACGTCGGCGCTCCAGTAAAATCTCCTCGAACTACACCTGCTGCAGTTGTGCTGTGGCCACTACTTGAAGGACCCATCAAACCGCCTCCGGAGGCTGATGATCCACCACTGCCTCCAGACGTTGCGGCCGCTCCTGCCAACACCTGCTCCAACCTTTTTTTGAATGCGTCGCCGATGGTGAGAACGATCTTACGGATCCGTCCGCGAATAAACGCGTATTGGTAGAGGCAATGCGATTGCTTTTCCAGCGTTGCTAACATGTAGATCAAGTTGCATTTTTTCAGTACGTAAAGTTCATCCTCGATGTCGCGAATGCGCTCAACTAAATCCCTCTGGAAACCGATCTGGTCTCTTTGCGCTTGATCGCTGCTGGTTCTAAGTAAAAGTTGGTGCTGGTGCTGGTGGTCTTGATGCTCTGGAGAAATTGATGGGTAATGGTCTGCACGAAAACCAGGTCCGCGATGCGAGGTCGTCGCACCTGCGGCATCATGGTCTGCACGAAAACCAGGTCCGCGATGCGAGGTCGTCGCACCTGCGGCCGCACCACTTGTCTCCTGCTGGTTCAACATACTCGTGCACCGCACAGCTCTGGATGAAGACCATGACTTGCCTCTTCTCCCTTGATCATCATGGTCGTCTTCATCAAGCTCCGCTTCTCGAGTTTGACGTCCTCCAACATGCCTTGTTCCTTCTCGATGATTACCTTCTCCTGCGTCATCAACTACAGCATCGTCTCCCTCTCTTGGGCTAGGGATTTCACTGCAGTCTTCCGCAGGTCGTAGAAGCACAGCAGGGGTCTTTCCACCCTCAGGGGACGCGGCTTCTTCATCGTCGTAAACACTACCATGCGCTACGGGAGTGTGATCGGCATCGACTTCGACGTTGCGTGGACTTCTCCAATCTTCTTGTTCTTGACGAAGACGATCGTCTTGTTCTTGATGTTCTTGTGGAAGATGTTGATGTTTTTCATTCTGTTGTAACCGAACGGCAGCTGTATGATGTTCTTGAAGTTCATCAGACGAACTATGTCTCTCTTGAAGATGATGTTCTTTCGTAGTCGCAGACAGCACTTCCGAAATCGAGGTGGTATTCGTTGTCGTATGGGTCTTTTTCTTCACTCCTCTGCCCATGATGATATGGTTGTTGATCGCAGCTGACGAGGTTGCGAACACCTTGTTGTTGCTGTTATGTGCTCTTTTGGAACCACTCTGATGTTGTTGAAGACCTTGATTGTTATTTGACGTGGTGCTGGAGGGATCATTTGGAATGATATTTCCAGGCGTTGAATTGTTCTTGAAAATATTCATATTGCAGCTGTTATTGTGCTTACTACTATACGGCACTGCACCTGCGATTCCACCACCTGCTCCATTAATATTAGCTCCACCGAGCAGTGTCGATCCACCAGCACCTCCTCCAGTAGTCGCGGCACGATTCAACATTGTCGTTGTCCCTACTGTCTCAGGCAGCAACTGCGTCTTCTTTAGGATTTCCTGTAAGAGGAAATCGGGATCTGGATGTAGGAGAATCAAATCCCAGTTGAGACCATTCGTATTGCAACGCTCGCAGTGACTGTAGAACAGCTTTTCCATAGCAGTCATGGACTGGATCGATAGTGCGGAACACGGATTCCAAAAGACACGTTTTAGCCATCTTTGGAGTTTCACCACACGCCGCTTCAGGTAATTCGTACCAGGAGTACTAGAGCAGTTGTAGTTGTAGTAGAGAAGGCGACCTTTGTCGGTGAGTTTTTTCTTAGCAAAAGTGGCTTTCTTCACTACAGGACTGTTTACTCCTTGTTGATGCAAACCGCCTTCGCTTGGCACGCCAGATGTGGATGAACCTTCGATTGCAGGGCAAGCAGTTGTTGGTGTAGCCGAGGATTCCTGTTCGGGACGAACTAGTACATGATCACCTTCATGTCCACCGACACCGACTTTGTTGTCGCTACTAGCCCTCTGAGGACGAAGATGATCAACATCCTGACACTGAACTAAAGCCAAGTCCTCCAAATGATCGCCTTGTACGAGATGATCGGAGGCTGCTGCTCGTGAGGGCGGACTAGCCACGGCGACCATAGAAGCAGCAGACGACATCGCGTCATGACTGTAGCAAGACGAGGAGGACCCTCGTAGTCTGTTGCTATTTAGCACCAGGGAGGAAGAATTTGGTGTCGTGTGGTGGTCTAGGTTGTGTTCCTTTTGCTGAATCCTATGAGAC
This sequence comes from Amoebophrya sp. A25, assembly GCA_905178165.1. Classification (NCBI taxonomy): domain Eukaryota; class Dinophyceae; order Syndiniales; family Amoebophryaceae; genus Amoebophrya; species Amoebophrya sp. A25. The sequence goes on from CAJINU010000040.1 coordinate 626,782, forward strand.
GTAGAATGTGTTCTTGTTGCCATGCCCATCCTCACCACTGAACCTCCTGATGTACTGTGATCTACCAGCAACTGCGGAGGTGTGCATCCATCTTGGTAGATCTGCACAGTAATTTGTCCTTGCCAGGCTGCGGCGGCTTCTAGGTGGGAAGCCTGCAATTCCTGTCGCAGCTGCATGTCGGCGAGGGATTAGAATGGGTCGTCCATGATCTAGTAAAAGACGAGAAGCAACGCAAGTCTTCTTGAAAAATCGTAAAAATCTCAATTGTACTATACGTAACTACAACAATCATTGCATTATTGCAAGAGCAGGACAATTTACGAAAATGATCACTCGTACATGGAGAAGACCTATTTGTTACTATAGATGATGCCAGTCATAATTATACAGCCACAGGCTGTAGCTATCCAGTGAATTCAAGAGCAGGAGCGCGTATTTCTCCACCAGAGACAAGGCTTCACTCGGCGTAGCGTCAAAAACAGGGAAAGAGTGTGGCCGAAACCGTTGCGTTGAGTCCTCAAGGACAACCCGCAGAGACTTGATTTTGCTAGGAATTACTGGCTGTTGGTCGTGTCGTACTAGTTCTAGTTCTTCCAGTTGTCGACGTTGTCGTGGTTGGTGTTGCTGGAGTTGGTGGTGGTTCACTCGTCGCAGGTTTTGAGGACTAGTAGTACTCGCGCTTTCATGTTGATGTTGTAAGTCGTGTACGTTAGCGGAATCATTGGCGCTTCTTGGGCTTGGTGCTCGCTGATTGAGAAAAACCAGATCATCATGCATATTCTCATTGTTATACAAGTCTAGCCTTGTTGTTGGAGTTCTTCCTGATTGGTTAGGGTCTTCAACCTCAACGTAATGACCGGCACTTCTGGGTGTGCCTTCAGCAGGGTTACCGGACCGCATGTTGGGTCCTTGAAAATCATCCTCGTCAACCATCGAAGAGAGCAAGGTGCGGTCGTGATCAAATACAGCACCCGCGACAGCCACCTCTTCTCTTCTCTCGAAGTGATAATTATGATCATCCTGCTCTACTACCACGCCGTCTACTTCCATTCGTCCTTCTATCATGTGATCAACAGCATCTTCTTTACCAACAAGGCCTTCCTGAACATCATCGTCCTGCTGCACAATGTTTCCCAGCACACTAGGGAACAAAGCATGATGCGTCTTCTTCGTTCCACCACGGTTACGAGGGGAGCAGAGGTCAGCAAGGTCCCAGGCGGTGGTAGCAGCAGCCGTAGTATTCGTCCGACGAGAGGACGAGAGGGTAGTTGGACCCGACAAAGACATCTTTTGGTTATTTTTCCATTCACTTTTCACTTGCACAACAAGGAGGATCGAAAGCGACACTTACTTCCACTTCTACTATATGTTGATCTATGGTTTAGAAGTATTTTAGATCATACTAGTTAGTATCGACAACTACATCTTCTTGTTCTATCTTCTACAAATAAAATCAAGAAAACCAAAATCTATCATAACTACATTCTTGCAAGATGTACTTCAAAAAAAAAAGATCTAGTCCAGATCTAGTGCAGAGTCCAGGGTGTGGAAAGGATTATACTAGATCTGGGCATGTAAAAATCATTCACGTGGGTGCGCGTCTATAGAGCCGCAGCGGTAGGTCGTGTCCTGCTTGTCCTTGTCATATTCAGCACAAATTTTCATCGAGTATCATCAAGAATATCCTCGCTTCACGTTTTTCAGTTAGGTCGTCGGACGGGCAAATATTCACAACCATAATCTTCATGTACAGCACATCAAACTTTCAAATTTATACATAGAATCAACTTGAACTATACCTACCTAAAGCAAATTCGCGGTTACACCAAAAAAAACTGGCTCTACAAACTTCTCTCCAGCTTCATTTATGACACATCAAGATCGATTATCATAAATGAACCGTGGACAGATTATTCAATAAGGGGAAAAAAAGGGGGGAGGAGCCACAATGTGACATGAATAATCATGGGTTTCTCAGAAACTTAGACTTTTGTTTGCTTGTTGGCCTAAATAATCTGAAAAATTTTTCACAATTCACTGATGACACTCTGTCGTTCTCGTTGCCATCATCATATTCATCCCCAGTTGAATCAAAGTCATCAGTCATGATACCATAATTTTTGGGCGATCATGATCAAGAAAGTAGAAGAGTAGATAGTACTAACTTCTTCATTTTCTAGTCTTCAGCTTTTAAAAATCTACCTCATACAAGGTTGAATAATCTACCTCATCCGAGCTTCCCAAGCTGCGTCAAAGAAAGAAGAGTAGCTACTAGTACTAACTTCTTCAGTTGTATCATATTCTAGTAGTGGACTCCGATAGTCAACAACAAGAGCACTTCTCAAGCAGCTCTGAATTGTCCTTTGCGAATGCCATTTTGCCTTTTCATTTGATGACACCATCGAAGGAGGTTCTACAGCAGTGTGACACGAAGAAAGAAGCTGTCGATGAAGAACTTGACGAGGGATCGTTCGACTGACGTTGTTTTTTTTTTGAATTTCCAATCTGATACGATGTGGATCAGTGTCGCAGCAACGATGAGAGCAGAAAGAGAAACATTGTGCATCGGCACAGTCTGAAAGGTTTTGATTTTTCGTTTCTTGATTCAGTCTGAAAGAAAGATCAGGATGTTCTTGCATGATAATGAAACATCAGGCTGAGTCGCTTGTGCACATATGTAGTCTGTAGAACTAAAAGTAGACTGACACAATTCTGGAGAACCCGAGAGCCCGATGTGCTAAAAACTTTGAATTAGCAGGGTGAGGGTTTGAAAATTGGGATTCGAGGGAGAGGAAAGAAAAAGACTCTGCTCGGAGGAAAGCAGAAGAGACTCGGGAAAAAGGGAAAATTTGAATTTATGATGATTACTGGGGAAGTATGTTGCATGACCTTCAGATTGTATCAAAAAGAATCTGACACGCAAAGACGAGAAACGGAAAAGGACAGCCTTTAACATCTTCTAGAAGTAGTAGTAAGACCTCCACCAAAACAAGGACAACCAGTCCCACTCCCAGTATAAATCTACAAGATGGTACTAGTATGTCTTTCACAACTATTCCCAACTCTAAAAAAATCTACTTAAACTCATCATCTCCGTCCTCCGGATGAAGAAAACGATCAAGTAGAGCCTCGATCTCATGTCGTTGGTGTCTTCATTTCGTTGGCGTTTGCCACTGTGCGGCACAAGTTTTCACGTTCGCGTAGTACCATTTCCCGCTGGACTTGGAAAACATCTTTTGCCAATTCGGTGGCAAAGGCTTTCCACTACGTGATAAAAATTTGCTACTCGACGTCTTAGAAGTTGATGTTCAGACAACATCTATTTTGCATTCTCCACAACATGAGACGCAAAATAAATGTGGCACCAAGGACTCTTAACATTCTCATTGTTTGAAGAAGGAGGAATCGTTGAAGAAGTCGTCAGATTTGTCTTTGTCGTTGTTGATCCAAGCAAATCAGGAGCACCAGGTAGTACGCCACCGAGCATAGTCTTTGAAGCAGAACCCAAAGCGCCAAGTTTGGAGCTACTGCCTATTCCTGCGGACTTCATAGGACTGGTACTGCGCATCATTTTCGAGGTTGCGTCCTGCTGTTGGGGAGGACCGCCAGAGCCTCCATCTTGAAGCTGTTTCAGCAGCAGTTCTCTCTTCTTTTCGGATGGCTTAGAGGAGGGGGAGGCAGGTGGAGAGCGAGAGGTCAACATCTTGTAACTTTTTAATGGGGCCTCATTGCGTTCTGTGGTGACCGGTTGTAAACATAAGCGCGTCATTTGCTTCGCTTCAACGACTCGTGGCTCGGCTAGTGCGGTGACTAGCACACAACAGGTTGTTGTAGTTCCTGCTTGAGTCAGATACACGACGCCTTCTATGGGCTTGCTAACAGTACTTGTATGGGTGGAATGATAGATAGATCTGAGTAATTACAAAAAATCTTCTACAGGATGAGTAAAAGCAGCTTCCAATTGTTCCATGCGGGGCGATATGAATCTTCTTCTACTTCTAGTACAAGAAAAATTCTCCTGATTAAGATTAAGGTCATTCTCATTAGTAATGGATCATGATTATGTATAATGTAAGTAGAGAACAATGAGTCATTACTACAGCACTAGTACATCAACATAACTTCTCTTGTCGCTTTAGCGCCATCATCTACGTCGACTTTGTTTGCGAAGCGGTCCTTCTCCCATGCTGGTTCGGGCTTCTCCGTAAACCAAGGATGCTCCATCAAAGCTTCTGCGGACCATCTTCTATCGGGATTTAAGGCTAGCATGTGCCCAAGAAGGGAAAACAGTGAGTCTTTAACGGCCAGTTGGAACAGCACTTGTTTGTAGGTTCCGACAGTGAAAAGTTCCTTCATATGCACAGCTTCGTTGTTGAGGAAGAAAGTGGTGTTTGAACTCTGAGAGTTGTCTTTTGAAGATGGTTTGCTACCTTGTAGTTTTCCCGTGCCTTTGGAGGAGGTACTACTGTTTGATGGTGCTGCTGGTTTCTTATCAGTAGAAGTCCTCCCTACTTCATCAACCAGTTGATCCCGGTGCATGCGTACACCCTTGATCATCGAATCGAAGTTCTCGAAGCCAGAGTAGTTCCGCAGCAAGTGCTCATAGCGAGGCCAGCTTTTTGCCGTTGGCCTTCCTAAGCGCTGGAAAATGAACGAGGCAAACGACTGCTCGTTTACTTTTACACGCCCTTTCTCCCACTTCTCGGTGTCATAGAAAAACGGCCTGCGCGCTGAATGCGTCGCTGAGGATACACCTTTCGCAACCAAAATTTCACCGAGGATGCCTGGAGAGGGAGAGTTTTCGTTTTGGGATTGATTATCCCCATGATGGGTGGTACAACTAGGCCAGGAGTGTTAGGTTTAAATAAACCTACAACACAAAGAACTGAAGCTGACTGTATTCTAAGTACTTATCATGATGTTGTGTTGTTGTAGGTTTCCACTATGTACTTAATATCGTTGTAGTTGTTATGTAGGAAGCACATCATTAACGAGTGAACTCTTCATAAGTCTTTTCCTCTTCGATCGGTCGGAAAAAAAGAGGTGTTGGGATTCCACATCCATAAGGTAGTCTTTTACTTTGAAAGATAACGTTCATGATCGCGTTCTTCATCTGGTTCTTCTTCTAGTAGAATCTACTTGTTTTGTTATTCACGTCACCAGCTGCACTCAAAAAATAACTCCTCGAGGAACTAGGAGGTTTCAGAAAACGTGACGAATTATCAACAGCACTAAGAAGTTCTAGGTCATAGAAGTTTCGTACATCCAGCGCCCCAGATATCGAGTGCAGGGCCATAGTTGCGCTCGCCCAGCAGAAGCTCGATGCTTCGATAAGAAGGTGTCACTATCACTTGTGGGGGTTCAAGGTCTCTTGCTTTCACTAATTGCAGAGATGTTGTAGGTGGAGAGGTTGAGTTCTTGTGGTGGTTGCTTCTGACCTGCGCATTCGTTATTGTCTTGTTGTCCGAAGGCCATTCTGCGTATGCTACGCGACTTAAACCGAAATCACACACCTGGCGAAAAAAAGGAGACCAATAAGCGCAGAGCGAGAAAGAACCAAAACAAGAAGTAGAGCGAGAAAGACCAGGAAAAGCGCAAGTAGTATGTTGGTCTCCTTTTTTTCGAATACCAACAGAGAAGGGCGCGCGCGAAGGGGATAAACTGTAAATCTGTGGTCGGCAAAAGCAAAACGGAGAAAACTGAACTGCGATCCGGGATTTTTGGTGCACGAAAATGCACACGACGGGTACATAGTTTAGAAGGCAGCTGCAGCTTTGAGAGAACAAAGAATGACAAAGACCGGTGTTGAGAAAACAAGTACAGGAGAAAGTCAGTAGAAAAATACGCGACGAGAAGTAGGACGACTACCACGACGATTACAGTACCTTCGGCAGCCCACCTCTTCGGCAATCGAAAAAAAGGTCGCCTTTTCCTGACTTTTGCTTTTATTTAAAATTTAGGATATTTTCCAAACTAGAAGAAGTAGGGTTGTAGTTGTATACATCATAGATAGGTATACCTTGATTTCTCCCGATATGTTGAACAGGATGTTCTTCGTCGCCAAATCTCGGTGTAATATCCCTAGAGAGTGCATGTAACCAACTCCCTCTAGGATCTGCTTGACCAGAAATTTGATATTGGCCATGCTCAGGTAGTGTTGCTCACTCTGTAACAGCTGGTTCAATGCTGCGTGGCAGTACTCCATCACAATGACGGGCTCTCCCTGTGGGGAGCAACACGTTTCGACCATCTGCACACAACTCTTAGTGGCCGCCTTTCTTCTACTTGTAAATGAAGCTGAGGAGGAAGAAGAAGGGGTGGGTCCTCCTGAAGATGTTGAAGCAGCTGTAGAGGCTGTAGTAGTACTTGTAGTTGTACTGGTTCCAGCAGCAGGAGCAGACTTATTCTGTCCAGCACCACCTGAGGTGGAAGTTCTTTTCGAATTTGTCCCACCCTCCTTACTGTTGTCAGCAGCATCTTTACTTTGCTCCTGCACAGCATCTTCCACATCACAAGCCAGTCTCCTCATAGTCTGCAGCTCACGCATGAAAGCAATCGTCACGCCGTCGTGCTCGTCGTGTATCCGATTCGTTACTTTTGCTGCGACAATCTGCCCTGTCAGTCTGTTCCGTGCTTTATAGACTTTGCCATAAGCACCTTCTCCCACAGGCTCTATGGTCTTGTCCCCAGGTTTCTGTGGCAGTTTTTCATACAGAGTTTCCCACAAAGGACAACGGCGAGCTAGCATAGGAGTTGTACTAGAACTACTTGTACTTGTTGTACTACTTGGTGTGCAGCTAGAAGTTGTGTTTGTACTACTATTTTTAGTAGTGCTTGAAGATGTAGCTAGTAATGCTGAGGGAAGAAAAGCCTTACTTCTAGTATTCTTCAAAAATCCTCCTTCAATCGGACCGTGGTATTGCAAGACGAGAGGCCGGACAGTTCTATAACTGTACAACCGCTGCTTCTGGTACCATCCCTCCAATGCTATAGGGTCTTTGCGCAAGCTAGAGGGAGGCCTTATTAACTTGTTGTGGCCTGCTGATGTGGAGGACGAGGAAGAATGATGATGGAGGTGGTCTTTGCAGCTAGTTGTACCATTATTGGAGCCATTTGCGTTTGCTACAGCACCATTTGATGCAGAAGGCTTGTCATCGCGTCTCCGTCTCCTACTACGATCCCGCGATCGTGACCTCCCTTTCCTACCACGGTCGCGAGACCTACTCCGTCGTCTTGTTCTACTCCGCCTGCGTCTGCGGTGGAAGTTAGAACAACTGAAAAGAAAAGTTTCAGAAACTTCTATCTACTTGAGAGCAACATGAGTGGGCCACTCCTGTAGAGCAGTCTAGTATGACAGACACGTAGACAATCTTAGCAAAATCAGCATTGATTCACGATAGGGTCTGACAATGGCGAGCGATGGCTGACAATGGATCATAAGGTTACTCTGAAAAATAAAGTTTTTAGAGACCCCCAAGTTAGTCTTTTCAACTGTATAGTTCTAGGATTGAGAGCAACATGAGTGGCCCACTCCAACTACAAGTGAGAGTGACGATGTAGAGCAGTGGTCTAGTACGATAGTAGATAGTCTAATATTTTTATAGATACGTAGAGAATCATTCATTTTGTCCTGCATAACATGACTCCCACCCCTCGTTCGTGTCCGATCTCTCCTTCTATCACCACCGGAAGCACGCTCCCTTTCCCTGTCTCTTTCTCGATGTCTAGCCCTACTACTTGTTCCTGTGCCACTAACATCTTCTAATTCCTGTGAACTTTCGTCGTCATCCTCATGAGCACCAGCTTGAATCTTGGATGCAGAAGCATTCTTGTTCTTCTTGAGGTCTTCATCGGGCGTAAGCATGAAACCCTCAGAGTCACTGTCCTCGAAACTGTCCATCTTGTTGGGTACTAATTTTCAAATACGTGTAATACTAATACTACGTCGTGTAGATAGGCCGCGGCGGGTTGAAACTACAAGCAAAAATAAATTAGGGCTACACTGAGACTGACACGAAGATGCCATATACTGATTCACCCATTCATTCGAACAACCACGTAGCAACTCAGAGCTGCCTGGTTCTATTGCAAATTGCAAAGACACAACTTCTACATGAGATAACAACCTAATTGATTCATCGCTATTTCACCTCCAGTCTATTCCGCCACGACAACCTGTATTAAGATCATGTTCTTTGTGGGCCATGAATTTGAAAAGTGAAGTTGCAGCAGCCAGTTGTAGGCACTAGCTGTAGTTGTTGTTGTAAGCAGTAAGTAGATTCGTTATCAGAGGAAACTCAATGCTTCCATCTCCTACCACATCAGAGAGCTGGATCACATAACCGATCATGAAATTGAAAGGACGAGGAAATCGGATTCATCGCAGATAAGCATAACTTTCATCATGTTGTCTGATACGGATTTTTCATGTTTCATGGCCAAGTACCATTCGATGGAATTCTGGTTCCACATCCGCACGACCAGAACACGAATCTTTCACTACAAGCGGTGCATGAAATTTCATTTGCACGACCCTTTAGCTTTAATAGTACAACAAGGGCGCGGGGAAAAAATATTGCACACATCGAGTACCCTTGTTCAACGTTCCTCAAAAAGGAGGTTCATCAACCTTGTTCATCTTCAGAGTGATTGAATTTTGTTGATCACTCAACGACGCCATCTGCGCAGAGAGAAAGGAATGAATGTCTGATGTTGCATGTCGAATCTTGCTTACCACAGACGAGGCTGCTCCGGAACTTTGTCCTGAAGGACCGCCAGCAAGGAGTGCGCCAGTACTTTTCATATCGTTTTCTGGATCTGGCTGTAAGAATTAGAAAGATTTTTCTGAGACTGAGAGGAGGCGGGATACGATTATGAAATCCATCTTCTGAATGATGCCGGTTTATGCTAGATGGAAAGCGATGAAAGGTAAGATGAAAGAGTATGCAAGAGACTTTAGCAGCTAGCAGATCATGGACGATTTTGATGTACCGCAATCTGCATAGAAAAAGCAAAGAACTGAGTAGTTCGTAAAGTCCCCCAGTCTTCCCACCGCGATGCAATCTTGGCGCTACTAGGTTCAAATTTCTCGATGGGTCGTATCCCGTGCCACTCAATGCAGTATTAAACGATTTTTTGCCTGTTGCGTTCTTTCCTAATATGCTAGAGCTTGCCAGTATACTGGCAGAACTCAGGTTCATCGAATTCTTGCTAGAAGTAGTTGTTGTCCCAGCCCCTCCACCTCCAACTGTAGTTATGTTTCTACCTCCAACTGCTGATGTATTGGTAGTGCGAGTGGACCATGATGCTGTAGCTGAAGATGCTGAAGAACCAGCATAGTTGGTGTTGCTATTTCTAGCAGCTGTGGTAGTACCGTAGGAAGATGAGGATGTCGAAGTTCCTATACCTGTACCTCCCGCAGCAGCAGCAGTTTGCACAAGGGGTTTCACAACAGGCTGAGCTCTACCATTAGAGGCGTTTCTTGTTCTGCCAGTAGTACTTGTCGCACTAGCTATTATAGCCGGCAATGAGTTCCCAGGCGCTCCCGTCAAAATATTGTCTGGTCCACCATCTTCGAGGCGGTTCGCGTCATCTTGACCCATGCCGTTATACCTCCATTGCTGACTTTTCAAGATGATGTCCCACATCCTGTCACATTCTGACTCGGCTTCTTGGACTCCACTATGCTCACGCTCCACGACGGAGATCGCGTTGCTGGTCAAGAGTCTTTCGTATAGCAAGGCTTTGACGCGAAGCTCCTCTTGGACGCGTCGCAGAATTAGAGGACGACAACTTTTTTTTCGCTCATGATAGTTCGAAAGCCCTTTATTTTTTAAAAACGAGAACTTCTGAATCTTAAAGATGACGAATAGGAGGACGACTAAAACTAAATGAAGTAGTAGGACATTGGACAACTACCTCCTCCCTCATTATCATCTATTCAAGCCATAACCACATCCTTTGATTCGCTTCGATTTTCCTCTCAGTTTTCCTCTGAAAAGTAGGACTAGCTCCGATTTTGCACCCGTCAGCTCCGGTTTCTTCCTGCGTTGTAGACACAATCTGATCCCGCAGATCGGTCTCAAAAGCAAACAGAAACGAAGACGAGCAGGAGGACATGGTGCTGTCCATAAAAATTTAGCTGTCCATAATATATTTCACTCTCACTCCTTGTCCTTTATCAATATCACCATAATATATTTCACTCTCACTCATTTATCAAGAATATCATGAAGAATTATAGGTTGTAGTTCAAAAGAACCAAGGTAGCAGGAACTGTCGTTTTACACTCATTCAACTTCTACCTCGGGATCATACTCACGATACACTCTATCTTGTTGCTGTTACCTCGTGCGCCCTCGGCTGCTGCTCGTCTCGCAACTGAAACGACCGATGTAGTGTTCTGTTCTCAGAACTAGTAAAACAGAACTTCTCGTCTACCAGGCTGCGGCTCGAGCTCAGATTCCCTTCCCCGACAAGACTTCTTGCAGCGTAAAGATAACATAAATGTAAAAAAACATCAACAACTACATGCTGAAAATGCGGGTATAAAAAACATTTTCTGTACACAGACGCAACAGTCTCTTCAACATCAAGCCCCCAGCAACAGCATGGCAACTTGGTCCTTCGTGTGCGTCGTCACCTGTAGAGCCTGCAGTCCGTCATGAAGGAAGATATACGCTTCCAAAATTTTCCTTCCGACCGCCTTTCGGGTTTCTTCACGTAGTTCCCTAGCCGAGATTTTCTCTACATGCGGAACTGACAAGGCTTTCAACGTGAAAAGGCTGGTGTAGAATGAGCGCAGCACCGAAGATAACGAGACAGCGTGTAGTTCCGGCACTTGCTGCAGCTGCGCTGCGGTAGGGAAGCCGCCATCTGGGAATTTTTCAGGATACCCGACAACATCACGCAACGCCGTCACCTTCTCCAAGAGACCCAGCTTTTGGAGTGTCTCCTGTCCTTGATGTTCGATCAAGTACATCTGCTGCTCTTGGATCAGCTGCGAGTACAACACTGCGCGGTCTTGAGCTAATGGCAATGTCTTCAGCGGTTCCAGCATCAAGGATATGCAGTTGATCAGGAACACTGCTCGATCCTCAGGATTCGACGAGAACATTTGTCGGCAATGGTTTAACAGAGGATCGTAAGCTGCGCAAAGAATAGGTTGAAACTCCTCCAGACTGTCCACGTCCTGCACGATTTCGTGCATCATCTTCACCGCTTCCCGGACGAAAAGAGGACATGAGAGGTCATCCATGATGGCGAACCGTGAACCATGTGCTGCAGAGCCTTGTCCTGTGGGGTCATCTTGCCCTCCACCGCTGGAGGTGTTGGCGTCAGGATTAGATGACTCTTCTTGTCATGTGTATGTCCTAAATAGTATTTTGATGAGCGTTTCTTCTTACTTTTCTTGTAGTTCGGGTAATCGACGTAATGCAGAAGTACGTTCGACCACGATCATCGGATGTAGTACCAGTTGTACTAAAACTAATTAATACAACAGTAAAACCAACTACGTCCACGTCTAGGTCGTCTACGCGTTCGAGTTGTAGAAGCAACAACTACTCCAATAGACTACCATTACCAATGCTATTTTGTAACCAGTCTATAGACCACTGTGTATAACACTCCAACTATAAAAATTACGTCAAAAGAAGTGCCTCTTGTTCACTCAGTTCATAATGCTAGTCGTTCCTCTCATGGTCTGGCTGTTCGCGTCGCACACATCTAGGAACCTCTGCGCCATTTTCTGCTGATAAAGGTTGATCAGCTGCAATAAGCGGGCATCCTTGTTCAACAAGAACGTGAGCGCACGACTGAAGTATGCCAGCAACCGCGAAATCTTGTAACACCCCACCAGCGAATCCAAGTGCAAAAGACTGTCCATCCGTGATTTGAAGCTGTCGCAGACTCCCTCTAGGACGAAATCCAGCAAGGAGAAGAGATCTGCTAGCAGCCCATCGTCGTTGCTGACTGCATCTTCGTAGTTCACAATAGAAGAAAGCACTTCAGCGCGCGAAGCCACATCGAGGATCGTGGAGCCACCTTTCGTGCTGGCGACGAGCGACCCGACTTGTTGACGAAGGGCCTGTGTGCGTGTGGAAACGGAAAGGGGGACGATAAAGAAAGTGAGAGAGTTATGTCGTTGATGAGGTTTGATTAAATATTTCTTCGCTGCAGTCCAATATAATAGATACATTTGGTACGTCATAGGGTACGAGCACCAAAAACAACATCAAGAAGAACCAAGTAAAAAAATCTCTGCTGGTATTTCTATTTAGTCAACCGTAAAAAATGAGTTGTACCTTCTTCCTCTCTTTCCCTGCCGCACTTATACCCAAAAACGTCGTGAGTGCTTCCCGTTCCGTAGCAATGTTCTCATGGATCCACGCTAGGATATCGCCTACGTACCTAACCGGATCGTACTGCTTGCACATTTCTATGGCATGACTGTCCTCGCCTCCTCGTGATAATTAGAGGCAACGACAACCTCGCTTTTTTCAGAATGTCATTCTACTTCAGCCGATTTCCCGAGTAGAAATCGGCCAAAAGATGATGCCGTCGGCGACGGGTTCTTGCCGTTACCTCCCGTAAGATAGCGCTTCATGGAATCGCGTATTCAGCATCTGTTTCCGCATCTTGGCAATGTCGCGGAGACAATGGTTGAAATACACCGGACGCTCTTTCAGGTACAGGGTTAGAGGCTCAAGATTGGATTCTTAGAACTCTTCAGTCTAACTGTATGTATGTAAAGAGAGCTTCAACGCCACAACTAGAAACCCCTGATCTGATCACAGATGAATGAGAACCAGAAGGGGTGCTTGAGTCTAACTGAAAAGGAAATTCGTTTTGAAGTTGTTATTTGATGCTGAAGTTGAACTAGTAGTACAAACAATATAAAATAGGCCACTCGAGGAGAGTGTGGGGGTGGGCCTTTTCTTCATTCTACGTAACAATCAAAACTCTTGCAAGAATTGCATCTATTCGTGCCATATCTGCAACGACCTTTTCATCAAGTGTGCTCCTTGCGATCCACCAAAGTTGATTCCCGAAACTCCAGATGCAGTAGCAGCACTAAACCCTCTGCGGCAATGCTGCTGCACAGAGATAAAGAGGCGTTCGTAGGCAATGTCGAGGATGTCCGAAGTTTCCTGTAGCACGTCAAACGCCGAACTGGTGTTCAAAAGCAAAGCATGGCCACCCATGTGGTGGGTCTGCCCACCTGCAGACGAGATGGCGGAGGAAGCTCCTGCGTCGCGAGTAGAGGCTTGGGCGATTAGAAGAGGAATTTGGTTTTGCAGGCGCAGATTATAACTAAAAGATCATGGGAAAGAGTGAGAGCGACATCAAAGAAGCATAAATATCTGAAGGATGAAAAATTTTTGTGAGGAGAAATACATAGTACTTGATCAAGAGGTGAGTGAGTCTGAACGACTACCATTTAAAAGGAAAAAAGAGATCAATTTTTAGACGTCAAAATTTGCAGGAGCCAATGATAAATACGCCGTTATACTACTTACTCTTACAAGCGCACCATCCAGATCCATGTCCATCAAGCAAGTGGTGACATAATTGCATCATTTCTGCCTGCAGTTTCAAGGCGCTTGCCCCAGCTCCACTGACTCCTCCTGTGAAGTTATTGGTTCGGAGCTGACAGTTTCGTCTGATCTCCATGACTTTGTCCAGCACTTCGAAGAAGGCGTCGTTAATTGTGTTATCCCCATTTCTCACTCGATCCATCTCCTCTTCTGACATTAGAGGTAGGTTTTTGGTGCTTGCTTACTTTTTATGCCTTTCTCCCTTAGGAGAGGCATAAAAAGCGGTAAGAAAAGCACCTTTAACCTACCCTTAATGACAGTCGGAACTTGTTCAGAAAAGCCTCGCAAATCTTCTTTTTTTCAGCGCAGACATCACGCTTTTCTCGGAGGCAAAGTTAGACGCTTAGTGGTTCATAATTCTGGTGCCTTCATAGGGTTCGGGGTGAAGTTGTAGTAGATCGCAACATAATGACAGATGCGAGAGAGGACACAATAAGCGACGACTGAGCCTCAGATATTCAAAAAAATTTCACATGAGATGAAACAATGATCCGGAACATGAGAGGACAAAAAATGGATCCCGAACATGAGAGGACAAAAAATGGAGAGAATGGTGAGTACGTTGTAACTAGTACGGACTGCACCTGCACTTTCTCAACATCCTACTGTATGGCTCTGGTATTTGGTAACCTGAATTTGATCCTAAGGGTTGTCTTCTTGTTTTCCCTTATGATCAAATTCAGGTTACCAAATACCGGAACCATTCACCTCCTATTTTTCCAAAGGATAAGAAAACATCAACAGATGATACAAGAAACAACTATTGAACATAACTAGATGCTTCTTCGTTCAGGCGAAACAGATGATACATCAAACAACAATTCAACATAACTAGATGCTTCTTCGTTCAGGCGATAGGTCCTCTTTCTCGAATTCTGCAAGTCACTGTGAACCCTATCTGCCAAGTCACTCAAGGAGTCGATCTCACCTTCGAGTTCCTCTAGGAGAGACTCAATCTTTGTGCCGACCTCTTCGACAAAGGTTGAATGGACCTAGAAGAGGATAGGAAGGAAAAGGTAAAGGTAATAAATTTAAATGGGGACTCTTCATCTACGAAATTAGAATGGAGCTAGAGGATAGGAAGGAAAAGGCAAAGGTAACAAATGGGGACTCTTCTACCTGTAAGAAAAGGTAGAATGGACCTGTCGGAAAAGGAAAGTAAGTGGTTTGGATGTTTTTATGTCGAGGTGTGCGTTAATGGATGAGATGAATCTTCTTGTTCAAGGTCAAGAACATGTTGACAGTAATAGTTGTAGTTGTAGTATGATTTGTAGCTGTAGTTCTTGTAGTTGTAGTTCTTGTAGTTGTAGGACTCTCGATGTTTTTTCGACGTACTCTTTCTGTAGTTTCTTCTTCTACTTGTCAACAAGGACGATTGAAATCTTCTACAAATAAGTTGCTTACTTTCAAACTCTGCTGCTCAATCGTGGTTCGCAAGTTTCTCCGTGTGTGTGCCGTGTTTTGCGTAACAAAGCTCGACATTTTCTTCAGCTCCTCCCTGCATTGGTCAGGTCGCAACTGCAGAACTTTACGAACCTTTCGGGACAGTGTTGCAGTTGCATTGTCTCCGTTCGTTCCACTCGTACTGGTCACTCCTGCATGCGCCGCTGCTGGTGGAATATTGCCATTTATTGAAGATCCTGTTGACCCCACGGAAGACGTAGCAGGCAAAAGTGTCGATCCTCCTGGACCTGGAGCCCCCGATGATGTTAAGGATACACCAGATGTCGATGGAGGGGGAGCAACCATAGGAGCGGCACTCATGGTGTGTGATAGTTTCGATGCCTTGTAGAACTTCAATTGAGTAACAAGATGAACTAGTACAGTTGGTGTCTGTACTAGTTATGGAACAATGACGTTAATAACGACAGTCAGAACGTCGAAAGTCAAGAAAGTCTACAACTTATATTGGTAGCTATATAATCGCCAAATTTGCATCTCCTGGTCTTTTGTATCTATGTATAAAAGTCCGAAGATGATTGTCTGATCTTTCTACCGGAAAGTTGTATACGCATTCTTTATCATTATCTTTTGGCTTACGCTTAGAAGAAGATCCAAAAAAGCCGATGCCAGCAGTCTACCATATCATTGATTGTATCGTGTTGAAAACTACATGCTGCTGCTGCTGTCGCCGGGGTTATCGCTCTCTTCAAATAACAAGCTGTGCCTGCAGCAGGAAGAACATCCCTAGTTCTCATCACCAAGCAGACGACCGCTGTGAAGAGGGCTTTGGGCGGAACTTTTACGGAAAAAGGTCCAATCGTCCTGGTGTTTACTTCGTTGAGCTTCATCTACTCAACACACTGCCACGAGGACAAGAAGGAAATCATTTGAAGACGCTGGCTTCTCTGGTGATCAACATGATGAAAAAACGGGAGTAAGTAGTAGTAGAGATGTCTTCAATAAGAAACAATGATCCAACATGCATCACGTTTACGACTAAGCAAAAAAGACTAACTACAACCCTGAGTGGTGGTGCCTCTATACTGGATGATCTACACGACATTAAATGCGTTTTCTGCGAGCTCTGCTCCAGCAGGAAAAGCGGTCTACAAGACATTAAATGCGAGTTCTCTACTAGTCGTGGAAGACATTAAATGCGAAAAAGGCAGTGCCAATGAATCGATTCACTTATTTTAACATAATCTGTTCAAAAATGTTGTAGCCTGCGAGCACGACTGCGCAACCGATCGCGGAGTCGCCCATGATACGTGCTAAGAATCTTGATACAGCACCTTCTTGCTGAGAAACAGCTTTGTCAGGACATGAAGAAACGGATGAAGCTGCGATCGCTCATTTTTTTATGATATCGATATCCATCATCTTGATCTCCTACTTTGCTGTGATGTTCTTGACTAATAAAGCTGTGCATGACGTCGAAGATGATTACTATCACATTGCATCTTCTAGTACAACTTGTATGGTTTTGGTATTTGGTAGCCTGAATTTGATCACAAGGATTCTCTTCTTGTTTTCCTTATCATCAAAATCAGGTAACCAAATGCAAATACCAGGACCATTCACTACTATAACATACTCTCGTGAAAGTTAATTTATGACTCGTCGGGGCCGTGGTGTTATAGCATGGATATTCTTGACGCGTCCTAATGCCGAGGAGCAAAGTACGAAAACATGTTAGCTGTGATCATGATCTTTACCTTTCTTGATAACGTTTTCGTTGTAAGTGCTAAGATGACTACGGAGGTATCAAACAATGCTTAATTTCATGTGACTATGGTGCAACGACGACAAACCTAATAAATTAGAGTATCTCCTATCAATTTGGCCCTTGCGTATTTCTTCATTGAGCTACTTTTCATTAAACATCGAAATGAAAATCTAAATTTCACTGTCCCACCTCTAGGATTTACATTCGGTATGCTCTCCCACCTCTAGGACATTCACATCCCTGTTTGACTTTTTTTTCTTTAAGCACCATTCCATCAATATCACGAGGACCATCATGAAGATGTTGAAGACGATTTTCTTTTTTTTCCGCCTCCTCCTCCGTTATTATTGGTGCAAATTGCGATTTGTTTCCCTAGCACCTCTAACTTCCCCAGAAACGTAGGCTTCCTCAATCCTGTCGCCCCTTGATAGATCAACTCCCATTCACCAGTGTCACGCTTTGGAGGACTTGTAGTTGTAGAAGCTGAATCTTGTTCAGGAGAACTAGTACCAGTAGTAGGTGAACTATTCGGTAAATCCACGACCACTTTCGCCAAATCCTCCATCACTTTTTTCACTAGAGGCGTTGTCACTGGCGTCGAGTAGTCCATGGCTGGCGAGCTGTTTACTTCGATCAGCCACACCTTGAGGTCTTCATCTAGCATGAAATCGTACCCGAAAAGCTCCATGCTGTTCTTGCGATGCTGATCAAGGTTCGGTGGAGGTGACCACGTGGACTCCAAGAAGTGAAAAAATGTTCTTGGAGTGTATCAATAGTTGTGGTCGTGATAATCTGAGTTGTCGTGATAATCTGAGAGAAGGTCAAGAAACAAGGAACGAATTTCGAATTGTCAAATGCGCGCGCCGTCTGCTGCTAGAATAATTAGAAGTAATTAAATATGTCATGTCATGTGCCCTCGATAACTAGTACGTGGTCAAGAAGTAGAAGGATAAAACTACAGTATAAAAACAAGTCAAGAACAACTACAGACCGAATGGCTAGAAAGAAACAGGAGATCAACGAAATCGAAAACCTCGCAATAATCCCCTTTTTGTTGTACTACAACTCATTAAAAATACCTCTATCCCATCCTGCACCGCCAATAGCGACATTTTGACGATTTTGGACATCTCTGGCACTATTTTCGACGACCAGGTATCCACACAGTATTTGGGATCGGGTGGTGGCATTCTTCTTTAGAGGTCCCCACATCGCATTTCATTGCATTCATCTTCAGAACATTCTTTAGATGCTCGTGATCATCCCTGACTTACGAGGAATATAGTTTATTTCTTCTTATAAAAATAGGATACAAAGTCAAGAATGCAATAGCAAGTGTAGAAGTAGAATGCAATGTGGTAACCCTTAACTTCTGGATCTCTGGTATGCCTCATCTTCATCCCTCGTTACTGGCCTTGGATGAGGGGCAGAGGAAGAGAAGGAGGAGGAGGAGCTGGGGAGAGAAGTATCTTGAACTGGAACAGAAGAGTTGTCACTAGAAGAGTTGTCAATAGAAGATGTTGTAGTTGGGTCCTCAGTTGTGCTACCGTGCTCTCGTCCTCCGACGCGTGGTTCAGGTTCTCCAGTTGCATGTTGACTACTACTACTACTGCTGCTACTACCCCCCAGCACCCCGAGTGTCCCGCCGTCAGCATCAGTCGTCGTGCCTTCACAACTGGAGTCTAGTACTGCTCGATTTGGCGTTTCTCTTTCATCTTGGTCTTGTTGTGATGTAGTTGACACGCTTGAAAGAGCAGGAGCTTTGCTCGTACTAGTAATCAGGTCTCCGCCACCTTCCTCTACGTGATGTTGAGCAATATGTATCGGACTTTCCCTCGCTACGTCTTCTACTTTCAGTCCTGCCTCCTCGATAATTCTGCTTTCTCTTGGCGAATAAGGCAGCATCGATTGCATCGTGCTGTTGAAAATGCCAACACTTTTGTCCACAGGCGTCACTCTAGCGGTTCGTGGCGTCGTTGCTATGTTGATTTTCGGTAGGGCAGGAGCTGTTAAAGTATTTGCAGGAGCATTACTATTTTCACTAGTGGTACTAGTTGTGCCTCCTGGTCCTGATATTGATGGTGCTGGTCCAGCATTTGATGCACAGGCTGTAGATGCACTAGTACCATCTCTACTACAACTGCTTGTGCCGACGACGTCTCGACTACGTCTTCCCGCGACTAAAGTTCGGGACGACGGACCTCTACTAGCTGATCGCGCTTGCGGCGTCTCCTCTAGATCGTCCTCCTCATCCTCCTCGACTTCTTGGTATGAAGAAAACTTGTGTTATACGACTACAATGGTACAAATCGAACAAGAAATGTCCAACTGCTATACATAGTGGTAGAAATCAGGTCCCGCCCCAGAAGAACGACCTGAAGATAGTCAGCCTCAATCATACCTCTTGCACAAATTTGACGTCTTCCCACCGCACACCGAAAGTCTCACACGTGAAGGGTGGCTCATGCAGGAAGTCGGGTTGTGCTGGCGAATGGCCATACTTGGCTGCTGCGACGCATCCGATTAGAAGACGAGAACGGTAGTCAAACTCGTCAAACGTCGAGACTTCTTTAATATCCGCTGCTACTGATGATACTGTTGATTGAATTTTATCCTCAAAAGCACACTGAAGAACAACCCCTGTCATAAGTGTGGACAATAGCTATCGTGTAGAAATCTCTGGAATTTTTGGTAGAACCACATATAGTGCTCCGTTTCCAGCTCGTGGTTGTAAGAACCAAAATTGTCCTTATCGTACGCGACGATGGAGTTGTTGACCAGGTGGACGTAAGCCGAGAAATCACTCGTGGAAACAGATTAGATATAGAAATGTTGGAGGACAGGCGGCAAGACAATCAACATGATGAGCACAAGGAACGAGGAGCAACTATGCCACAGAATTTGGGAAACAGGAGAGGAACAAGAGGAGTACTAGAGCGGCGCACCTTCCCCGGGCCCCTAAACCGCCGGGATCTTCTAAACCGTCGGGATCCTCTAAACCATCGGGATCTAAGCCATCCACTGATCTCGATCGTCCATAATATTTGTTACTCGCAAACCTTATGTAAGGTTGTTTCCAGACGTAGACGGTTAACGGGTTCCAATCAGTTACTAGAACCCACTGCCGAATGTCGAACTTATACCCCTTTACTGTAAGAGGTCGTTCAATATATTTCTGCACGATCCACTGTTCGATGTACCTAGGGGGGGAGAGAGGGATGAGGTTGTGGAGTAGTAGTAGTAGTAGTAGTAGTAAACCCAATCCAGGGGAAGAACGGAGAAAGCGGTCGTAGTTCCTTGTAGTTGTTGTATCAGGTAGGAGTAGGACCGAGCAGTCCGAGAATTTTTAAGTGGACGAACGATACTACCAAAAGCGGCATGATCAAGTGGGAACAAAGTCTAAAAAGGGAACAACTACAGTAATTCTTGTGTAAAAGTCTTTTAACGTGACCTCCTGTCGTGACTAATTTTTCCTGTGAATGAATCTTCAGTTCTACTAGTGGGCGAACATCTTAAACGAAGACACGACAAGTTTGAGAATCCACAATGTTAGATACGATATACATAAGGAATTTATAATGAAAGGAGATTACGACACCAGATCAAGAAAGTGATTGATTAGCTTACCAGAGCAAAAAACACGTATAATCATTACTTTCCAACATTGCTAAGCTCCTCTCCATCGTCTGGTGTCCTGGAATACAGGTAGCTCGGCAACGGACCACTGGCAGTCTTTGACAAGATCTCATCCAATTCTCGACACATCTCTATGCCACGACCCCTACTCTTTCCAGCCGGCTTGATAATCCATGTATTTGCTGGGCCGATGAGGCATCGTGACGAGTGCGACGTATGAAATTCATGGAGGACTGAGTTGGCTTCGTGAGCGAGAAACCTGTAAAGAAGATGCTAGAAACTGTTTCTTCTTCTCTTTGCTTTTAGAAGTAGGTAGTCGCTAGTCGTGGTCCTTCTCCTTTTAGTCGTGGTCAACCTCCTTTTTAGTACAACCAGGGTTGAAACAAAGTGAAATATTAGCGAGGAGCGGGCAGGTGGATGTGGACGATGTGGTGAAAATCGGTGAACTTATTGTTCATTGATCTATTTTTATACCGACAAACCGGCCTTTTTGCGAAATCTGGCATGGTAGCAAAATAAGTGATGTCATCCCCCGCGTCTTTCTCGTGTCTCTGCTTCTTTAACTTTTCCTGTCTCTTCAGCTCCTTTGTGCGGATGTCCAGAGGGTTCCAGTTAGAATTTTCTATCAAGATCATGGTTTTTGTGTACGTTCAGGAGGTAGACGTGGTAGTAGTAGAGACAAGTTGTACAACGCCCGCTAGACGCACAAATTCTTGCAACATCCACAACAAGGAGGACGAGGACGCCCTCTACTCCGTCGTGAATTAGATCTAAAACAGCAACATCACCAGTCCAGAAGACTCCACGAGGTCGTGTCCCTCAGGCTCCTGAGCAGAATCAATTATCAAAACACCCTCGCTACACCCGCAGGAGCAGTAAAACTAGTACACCCTTCTTGTTCTACTTCTTGCCATAACATAGTAACAGCTAGCTGAGAATGGTGGGGCGCCGCGCTTTGGCGGCCTTTGCAACCGGTCCAGGACTTGGCTAGGGTCGTCTAGATTAACTCGAGATATATACTTCCACTCGTCGAATAGCATAGATCCTCGTACTTCCGCAGAACCAGGATCATCCAAGGTGTCGTCGTGGTCGAGCAAGGCTCTTTTGCAGACGTGTTTTAGAAGAGGTATAGGTGGTAAGTAGGACTAGCATAAACATTACACGTACATGACCAAGACTACAGGAAAAGGTCTACTCTCTTTTTCCTCTAAGCAGGAGCGATGCGGGAACTACTTCGACTATAATAAGGAGAGAGCGTCGCCACAACTTCGAAGGATAGGATATAGTTGTTGTCCAGCACCAGCATATCGGTATCTTCGCGAAATACTTAGGATAATTGATGAAAAAGAACTACTTCTACAACGAGCTTAGGGTTATTGATGAAAAAACTACGTCTTAGGATTATTGATGAAAAACTACTTCTACAACGAACTAGTTCTACTTCTCATTCTTACATTCTCTTTCGTAACTTCAATGCTATTCTCACTATGTCTTCGCCGTGGGTGTAGAAAGGCGTTATACTTGCATGAAATTTTTCCTGATCTTCATCCTTTCGAACTTCGAATAATTAGAGGTTGTAGGTTTTTGGTGTCCCTCTTAGCCACGCTTGTTATGGCTGTCCCCATCTAAGGGAGAGAGCCATAACAAACGGTAACGAAAGCACCTTTATTAGAACTAGTCGAAATCCATCCTCAGCAGCATCTTGGGTCTCCTTTCCCTTTAAAAACGGGACCAAGATAACAGTGAAGATGGATTTCTTGTACCCTTAACTTTAACTACCTAGCTACCCGTAAAATAGACTAGAGGCACTGGAGCTTGACGAAGATCTCCGCCTTTTCTCCTGAAATTGGTGGACGAGGAGAGCAGCTGCAGATAAAGAGCCCTGTAATGGAGGCGGATCCCCCTCTCGGTCGGTTGCAGTGTCGTCTTTGGCGTCAGAGTCGGGAACAGAGGGGTTAGAGGGGTTTTTAGGTTTGGATTTGCGTAGGAGGTGAATAGAGATAGGAAAACAGGTGAGTAGGAAAATACAAATACGGTTTCGAATTCGATCGGAGAGTGAGAGACATCGAAAAAAAGAAGAAGTGGAAGTGTCGTGAAGATTTCACGCGAACGCGGAGGTGTTAGGTTCAGACGAGGACGATTTCAGCTGCTAGTACGTCAGCACCAGGACGAGATAGTGATAGTTAGAGCATTTATTTTATTTATTTTCCACAAAGAATCAATATCAAGACACATAACTAGAGATGACGACGAGGACGTCTTCCCATTTTTGTTTTTCGTCTTTTTCGGTGAGAAGCTCTTATTCCTCCACTTTTTTGATACTGCAGATACTACGCCGGCAAGGTCCATTGGATTTGCAGAACTTGATTAGAAGTAGCTGCTTATACGCAAATATATAACAGAGCAATTTATAAGGTTCCCCAGCTCGCATGGCATGGAGTGCATGGATCACATGGAGTAGCATGGAGCTAAAGGGGGAGCTTCTTGCGCCCCTTAAAGCTCTGCGCCCCATGCACTCCATGCTACTCCATGCACTCCATGCGCCATGCGTGCTATAAACTACTCTGATATAAGTTCAATTTCCCAAGAAATTGAATGTACTTCGTCGATGGCGTGTTTTCCCCTCAGTAAAGAAGCCAACGGTTTTTAATACAGATGCCTCAACATCTGTCTCGACCGAGATGGGTCTTTCACTCTTAATCATGACTCTTGGAGAACTAAGTACCTCATTTCCCTTTCAGCGGAATCTTTAAATTTCTAGGACATCAAGAAGTCTTAACTCGAGGAACCCCCAGCACCAGAGTGTGCTGGCTTGTTTACCAGTTCCCACGGTTCCTTTTTTCTCAGAAAAGAGTCTTTCCGCTCCCCCTTGGCATTACATCGGTCGAAAGCAGCGAGAAAAGCACAGATATGAAGAGCGTCCTAATCCTGAATCTGAAAACTGGTGTAGGAAACAACAACAACTTGTACCTGCTGGGTGGGTAGTTTCATTTTAAGTTTAAGAACGACTACTGTACTTATCTAAATCTATGTATAAATATTGGAGCAGTTTATAGGGGTGCCAGATCCGAGATGGGATGGATCGGTTCGGATGGATCGGATGGACTTTCCACCATTTCAAGTGGGATCGGAAGAATCAGGGGGGTCCATCCGATCCATCCAAGTCCATCCTACATCCGTTCTATAAACTACTCTAAAATATTCTTCTAAAAGTACGCTTTATGTATATTTTCCTGTCCTCTTCATCACACAATATACGTGGTGAAGCCAAGCTAAGTAGGAAAAGACCGAAAAAAACAAAAGTGATAAGGTACGAGTTTATAGGTAAAAAAATCTTCATAACACAGTATAGATTGGCACTTGGAAATCTGGAAGGCGGTACAGAATTCGGCTTTCTCACGGCTGAGATCGAAACAAAGCGGATAAAAGGCTTCAGAACTAGAGGCTAAGAATTCACTTTCGGCATCACTGCTGCAAGCTCCAGATGCGGTTTGGGTGTATTAGAATCGATGAACAGAACGCGTACTATAGAATCGATGAAGGTGTAGTGGTCTGACCTCTGAGACACTAAGAACGTTCTGAACGTGATTCTTGTTTCTGAACTAGCAACTAAGAACGTTCTCCTTAACTAAGAATTTCTTGTTGCTTGTTCCTTAATTTTCCCCCATCGCTTGATTCACCTTCATCAATTCCTGTGCTGCATCGCGCATCTGCACGCCGTCGCACTGAAGAATGCTATTCGCTAAGTTCCACTTTGTTGTGACGGACTCTATTTTCTGCGTCCTTTAGCGCATTAAATGATAATTGAATGGAAGTGGTTAGGTAGTGAGATGCTTCCTTTCACTTTTAGATGGATGGAACAAGTACTACAGCTGTACTAACCGTAACCCGTTCAGCTTTAATAAATAACAGTCAAAGTAGCAGGATACGGCGACCCTCTGGATACTTCACGCTGTAGAAGTAGATAGTGAATGTCTACCTCGCCTTAAGTTATGGCACTAATCGAGAGGAAGCTGTTCTGTTGTCCACCTCCCTGGAGAGCCCCTAGCTCTGCTTCAATAGTTCCTTGATACAACAGCTCAGCTGCAGTTGTTTTACGTTTTGGAGCCTCCCGATTTCCGGTCGTACTAGTAGTCGTTAGAGATAGGTCTGTCGTGATTGTACAATTAAAAAATAGATTGATTCATACTAGTAGTTAGCAACGTTGGAAGAACATGCTTCTATTGTACCCTCTACGAGACCATTCTAAATGCTTTTTCTTACTCTTGAAGGTGGTCGCTATTCCCATTCATTGAAGATAGAAACTAAGTAGGACATCGTCGATCTCTGACGTGCCATACATTCCCGTTCCCCTCTGTGGTCGCTTTTGACGTAGCCCTACTCGACGCACTGAAAGATGACCCTCTAGCGGACATTGTAGTACTACCACTACTTCCACCTGAAGAACTTGACCCGGATGCGGTAGTACTCCCACCATCTCCATCATCTTTTTCTTTGGCACCGCTACCAGTTTCATCTTCTTGGTCTTGTAGCTTTGCTGCTGCTTCTTGATCTTTCAATCTGGCTGTCCTGGCCGTTCTATACACTGTATTTCAAACCTTAGAGCTCGAAACAATTCACAACTTCTTCCCGTTATTCATCTTATCTTATTTGTAATTTGTTCAGAACCCTAAGAAGTTTAGCAGGAGAAAATGTTTTAGTTTTTTCTTGGAATGAGTAACTCGTTGCGCCTTAACAACCGGTGGAAGCCAAGCAGCATTACTTTTCAGGTTCATCGTCAAACCAAGCTTCGTGGTGATCTCTCGATTGCGTTGAAAGTGGTTAGCTGTTTGATTTGCATCCGCTTAGAGCTCTCCCTAAATCATCTTCCCTGTAGCATCCTTGAAAAGTATGAGGGAGTCGGACGGAGTCGTATTTCCCTGTAATACTCTCTCTTTTGCCTTTGACCACGTTTTGTCAAATAAAATGGAGGTAAAGTCCCCCATACTACTTTTCAACGATCCGCATCCGCCCGGTCAAAGATGAATTAGTATTACCTACAGCCTTAATCCAATCTATCGTAGTCGATGTCGCCAGCTTTCAGGGTGAAGATGAAATCAAAAAACCTCGACGTCGGATCCGTGTTCTCGACCCAGCCACGATTCAGCAACGCCCGCCTCATGTCAGGGTATCCACCGACTATGATAAACACGTTTTTCTCCTGTGTGCAGTGATTCCTCCTCTTAGAGAACGAAGCTGAAAACAACCCACGAGCCCTAAGCCCTCCGACTCCCGCACCCGGGAGCTACAACCCATCCATGAAGATGACACGGTCAAGACGATCTGACGAAGCTGACGATGCTCACTGCTGTCCGTTTTGACGAGGTACAAGGCATCCAGCCTCAAATCCTCAAACCTGTCTTCGCAACCCTAGCCAAGCCTTAATCTTCCGCCAATCCCGCATACTCGTACAGACTTTACCCATGTTTCGCTGCCACAAACTGGTCATCCTCTTCATCTGCGGAGATTGGTCTTTGCCCTGTTGCATTGCCATTTTTAGAGGGAAAACCTTTAGTAAGGGAGACTGAGGAAAATGGGCTAGTTACAACTGCAGAGCGCCGCGACCCCGAGGCCCGACGGCCCACAAACTGGTCATCCTCTTCTGCCATTTTTAGAGGGGCAGGGGTTTATAATTATCAATCTGTGAGGACTCTACAGTACAGTATCAACAAGTAGGCCTTAGTCTCTTCATCTTTGGCGATAACGAAGCTTGCATTTTCGGCGATAACACTGAAGCAAAGGCAACCCCTGCATTTCCTTGCAACAGATTTCCGTCTTTGGCAGGTGGAAGAGGCAGTTGCTGAGGGTTCGCACCTGGTGGTGAGTATCCTGTGTGTAGTTCTGCGGACGTCGCTGTTGTTCCTGTTTCAGTTCCGCCACTTCGATCTCCACTACTAGTACTATTTTTGCCACCACGTATTTCCGCTGCTCCATTTCTGTTTGACAATGCTGCTGTTGGGGTACCAAAATGAAAATAACAAGAACTACTACGACTACCTAGAGCATTAAAAAGGTAAAAACATAAAAAGACATAAGTAGACGTCTCAGTGAATGATCCTACAGTAGACATTGACCTGGCACAGCAAGCAACATTACATAAATGATCCAAAACGAGTTATCAATTCATACTCATGACTGGCCATAGGTAGAAGATCGACGTCTCGAGGATGAAGATGCTCGTGTTCGTGAATCTGGTTGTTTCAACATGTTCAGCCTATTTCGAGCACCGCTGCTGGGACGTTCTTGAGCTTGATTAGAGTCTGCTAGATTGCATCTCGGCCCCCTCATCTTGACCCCTTGTGCCTTGTATTTCATGAGAATACAAGGGAAAAGGGTACCAAGATGCCAAGAAAGATGGACACTAAACGCTGACCTTAACTTGAGCTTGGTCATCTAGATCACCTACATCCTCATCTAGAACGACGTTCGCAGAGATGGTCGAGCTGCTTGTGGCAGAAACGCTCGTACTTGTATTAGCAGAAATTGCAGTAGTCGTCTTGGACGAGCTAGAAGTAGTAGTAGACGTATTGTTCTTTCCATTACTAGTAGAAGATGTAGTTTTTAAAGTTGTTGAAGTACTAGTTGTAGACTTTGTAGTGGAGGAGGAGGTGGTTCCTGGCAATTGTTTCTCGCTCGTCTCTGCCACCTGAGGACCAGAAGTTGCAGAAGTAGACTTACGCTTTTTAGTCGTCACTTGAAGATCTTTTCTAAGATGCTGACGATCCGTAGCACCACCAACAGCAGAGGTCGTTTCTTCTGTACTAGATGAAGATGCGGAAGACGCTGATGTAGCGACGTTGGACTTAGAGGTAGGTTTTTGGTGCTCGCGGGTTCCCCCGCTTGTTATGCCTTTCTCATCCTAAGGGAGAGAGGCATAAAAGGCGGTAAGAAAAGCACCTTTAACCTACCCTTAATGGACGGCTGTTGGTCCGCGACCACACCATTAGTGGTGAAAGTAGTGGATGCCCGTCTGGATTGACTTGGGTCGCTGAAGCAGATACCCCGCTGAGAGTAGTGGATGCCCGTCTGGATTGACTTTTTTGAAGCAGCTGTTGAGTCTTTTGCGGTGCCGGAGGCTGACGACGAAGTGTCCCCCCAGGACTTCTATGAAGCGACCGACGATAAAAATCAAAATATCTATCAAGAAATACGAAGAAAATTTTTTTTTGAAATACATCAAAGAAGAAGGAACTACTAGTACTACGTAGGCCGCGTAACTTGTTCTAATTCTATTTTATCAAAAACTCCGCAGCTAGTATAACCTTGTAAACCTTAGATAATTCCATTGGAGCCCTAACTAGAAAGAGAAAAAAATCAGAACAATCAGTTAAGTACTTAGTGATCTATTCATCAAGAAAAACATACTGCACCATAGACATAGAGCTTCTCTACAAGTCTAAAAAATGCCTCAGCATAAATCTCCTAGAACTCCACTTGTCGTGGTCCCCGTCGACGTGGTTTGCTCAAGTACGGCTTTGTTCCGATTCGTCATTACGTTTGTCCAGTGCACCAGAGTGGGCGTTATGCTCTTCAACTGCTCCGTTGTTTTTGTTAGAACTATAGTACTAGTTGTAAAAATGCTAGTAGGAGTGGAAATCGAACATTCAATTGCCTCAACCCGTTGTTGTTGCACTAGTATTAATAGTAGAAGTAGATGCTGTTGTACAAATTCTAGTATATAGTAACTGGTTTTCAAATTAATGTACCGGAGGTACTACTACTTCTCTACGGATGTTGACACCAAAATAATCATTCCTACTAAATCCTATTACTAGTGTGTAGCTTTCTTGATTGCAATACTCGTGTGTAAGTAGCCTGCTTGGTTGCAATAATAGTCTGTAGCTTTCTTGATTGAAATTGCTTCATCCCTATCATTGAAAGGTCTTAACTTTGGGATTTTCGGAGGCGGTTTTCCAATATAGCTGTTCATGCGGTCTTCGTGGTTGTTCCCATCTGCCTCTCCCTCTTGTTCGCATTTTGTTTTTGCACTAGTGGTCGAATTTTATTACTTAGACTCGTAGATTAGTCTACAACTTGATTTGGTCCTCTTGATTTGCTCCCCTTGTACTTGATTTGAAGTTAGAATCTTAAAGGAGAAGGAAAAATGATATTCGATAAGGACATTAGTTCGAATTTTTCTCGACGGCATCGGCAACGCAGCTATCACATTTGTTTCTTATGTTGAACGAGTAGTCTAGCTCTAGTTGTAACATTATAAGCTGTACTACTCCTGTGGGTTAGGGTTATAACATAAGCTCCTGTGGCTGTCCTTCTCCTGTTCCGCCCATCATCTCGGTGAAGACTTGTCTCCTCGCTTTATGCATCGCCCAAGCTAGTTTCAGTTTCTCAATCTTAGAAACAAAATGACTCTACAGTCTACTGTAGTATCTATATAAAATGAATCGACAGAGAAGAAATCGTCTTCCAAGAACTAAGTTCTTTCCCTGAACATGAAGCCGATCATGAAATACAACTACAACTCAAGGTCAATAACAACTTTTTCAATTCGTATCGAGAGCCCCGCATCTCCTTGAGGAAATGGTCTACGGATATTTTTTTTCTTCATAGGACTACATGCTGCCGCCCATCCAACTACATAAAAAAACCCCACTTAAAAAACTTACATACCGGGAGAGCCAAAAACTACAACAATCGGAGAGTCACACAACGCTAGCATATATGTCGATGCTAAATGTCATCATCATGATCAACTCAACTAGAACAATAGTCAGCGGCCAACAGGCCCATGCATTTTCTCGAGACTTGTGTTACATCTTCTTATGTCCTCTCATCTTCCACCATCACCTTCTTCTACGACCTTCTTCCACCTTCGTCATCAACATCCAATAAGAGCGGCGATCATCTTAGTACTCAACGCTTTACTTTACCCATGCGAACACGTGCCTATGACCTAGTGTAATTATGAATGAATGAATGGACCCATTCTAAATTGGAACAATTCGTGTATTTCCATAGTCTTCGTCTTCTTTAGACGTTGCTCCTCCCGCTTTTGTCTGGCTTTGCGGATAGCGATCTCAGCCGCATCCATCTCGCTTGTGGAGGACATCTTGCTGTTGTTCCACTTTTAGTTAGACACTCTTAGACATGATACTGGACTGCGACTGACGGTAGTTTCTTCTGATGTAGACGAGTTCTTTCTACTTCTACTTAGTGTTTTTATCCATAGAAATCTTAGAGCTGATCCTAGTCCCACGTGTGCAGATCCGTCTGCACTTGTCTCACTCTCTACTCCGTCTCACTTTTTTCGTCCGTATCAACCTACTTAGAGTACAAGAGGATGCAGCACTAGTTGCAGAAGTTCTTGATGATGTTAGTCGGTTTGGATTGGACCTACGACTTCCCTGAATCTTCTTTGACATCTGTAAAAGTTCTTATACATCACCTGCGTTTCCTGAGATCATATGAGTATTAGCTTTCTTCGTGTGTTCTTTCTTCCATCGCCCCGTTCATTCTAGGTGTAACTATGCTTCTTCGCGAAATCGTGTGGTTCTTGCGACAGTGTTTCTTTTAGAAAGGGCTGCTTCTTTTCTTCGACGTGTTCTTTTTTTTTCGACGTGTGTTCTTTTAGGTGTATCTCCACGGACGCGGAGTATCTCCACAGACGCAGGCGATTTCCGAACAGGTAAATTTCTCCTGCAATCAGAATCATCAAGCGAGTCAACAAAGTTCATCATTTTGTTGCATGCTTTTCTTGTCAAGAATTTTCAAAAATTTTTGGAAGCAAGTTAGACTACTAACCCGGTAGTGCATGGAGTCTAGATGTAGTCCAGCAACTGGCTCTTCAGCTCCGTATCTGTGTACTCCATTTTTGTGGTCTGTCGTCGTCAGTGTCAGCAATGAGTAGGTAGCTAATACATGTTAAAAAGTAAGCGGATGGCAGATTCTGGGTATTGGGCTCTTCCTCCTCCAGTGAATGAACACGCTAAGTACCAAAAGTCTTCTCGGGTTGAGTGGTGTTTATTCAAATGCATAAAACGCCTGTTGAAAAGGAAAGGGCCAAAGCGTTTTTGTCTTGTGTGTGTTTTCAGTGCGTTGTTACTTAAGTCCGTTTTCCTTTTAAACACTTAATTACTCAACTAAATCACTCCAAGGCTTTGGCTTTTCTTATGGCTCAACTCTCAACAGATCGCCAGCAAACAACGCCAACAGATTGGCGCAGTGTGGATTTCTCTCACACCCGCCAACCTAAAAGCTTGCGACGCATGACAGTGGTCAGATGTTTTGCGAGCAAGGTTGATTTAGCAACAAGCTAACAGTGCTCGGCAAACGTATACAACGACAAACAATGTGAAAGAGAGTACGAAACTACGCCAGTACTATAATGCAAATCACTATCGCGGAGAGTGCGACGAGCCAGCTTAAAGCGTGTCTTCTTTACGTGTTTGGTGCTTTTCTTTACTTGTTTGCTTGTGTAGTTTCACTGACTTACTGCTACTACACTCTTTTGTAAGCAAACTCTTTTGCAGCTAGCCTTACGAGCCAACGCTAAGGGGTTAAATTGTCAACAGTCTCAAGTAGTAAAAAATAATAAGTCGTTCTAGACGCACAAGGTAGAGTTTGTTGGTTTATACGCTAGAAGAAAAATGTAAGTCAGCTCTGCCGTAACCGCTGCGCTCAAGGCGCTTTGTACAGCTTGCCTCGTCGTAGCGACTTTATGAACAAAGGCAAAGCGTTGGCCTTTAATTTAGTTCCAACGTCCACAATGTTCAAAGTTTTACCGCGCAAGAATTTAAGAGCAAGCCTGTTAGTTACTGGCGAACGCTTGACGTAGCGTTCCCCAGATGAGACTGCGTTCATTCTTGGATTCTTGTGCTTGTTCGAACTCTTTATGTGAGTTATTGCCGAATTGTTATCGTTAAAAGTGCAAGGCTTAAGTTTACTGCACACTACTTGCATTTCAAGAAGATATTTATATATATATTAGAACAGTTTATAGGGTAGTCAAATCCGGGATGGGTTGTGTCGGATGGATCGGATGGATCGGATGGACCTCCGAAAACCGTCCCGAACGCGACAGCAGGTCCATCCGTTCCATCCGTTCCACGCAAAGCAGGTCCATCCGATCCATCCGTTCCATCCGATCCATCCGATCCATCCGAAGGCTGCTCCTTTCGCTCGCGATCACACAATCCAGGATGCCGGGCGTCTTCGTTCCGTCAATTTCGCAGGTAATACTGAGTAGCCGCAGCACAGCAGGGCAAAGCAAGAGCTCCACGAGAGCAGCAACGATCTTCGCACACGAAGCAACGTCAAGGGTCACAATAAATATGGGGCGAGGGAATAAGCAGTCCTGACAACCAAGTAGAGGTAGAGCGGGAAAAAAGCAAAGAAAGGCGCGCCAGGCAGGGTGTGGGTGGAGAAGGGGGTGTGGGTGGAGAAGGGGGTGTGGGTGGAGAAGGGGGTGTGGGTGGAGAAGGGGGGTGGGTGGAGGAGGTAGATAACTCAGCTAATCTATCAACTACAGCGTGGCTGGGGAATCTACACTCTCACGCATGGTTACCGACAAGTAATTAATTGCCTTTCAGAGCCTCAGGCATGCCATGAGACTCGCGGGCACCTCTCAGAATAGCGCATGCGCATCTCGGGACCCGCAGGCCAAGCCACGGGCGCCACAATGAGTGTTATTCTATGAAGCCACCACTTACACCTGGCGGCGCTGGAGGCTTTTCCTAGTGCTAGAAACGAATTTTGATAGAAAATTAGTTAGCTCTGCTAAATAGGGGTGGTCAGACGGGTCGGCAGTGGGTCCATCCGATCCATCCGTTCCCCCCTCCAGGAGGTCCATCCGATCCATCCGTTCCCCCCTCCAGGAGGTCCATCCGATCCATCCGTTCCCCCCTCCAGGAGGTCCATCCGATCCATCCGCCCCCCCTCCCGGAGGTCCATCCGATCCATCCGACCACCCACTTGAAAAACCAGGGAGGTCCATCCGATCCATCCGATCCATCCGAGTACCACCCACATCCGTTCTATAAACTGCTCTAATATATAATTACACAGCCACATCAAATGATGAATTTTATAATCAGCGCAACTTCTTCGTAAAACCGTACTATTCCACTGCAGGCGCGTCATCCTCATCGACGATATGGATATGTTTCATAGACAAGATTCTTAATAGTCTTCATCATCCTTGTTATGTTCTTCGTAGTAGTTAGCCTCTTCATGATCCCGCCAGTAAAACTCGTCGTCATTCTTGACTTGTTCTTGGCTAAAAGTAATTTTTCTAGAGCAACCTGAAGAAGAGCCGAGTGGCGTTCGCAATCGCCTCGCTACAGGAAGTCTCGCTCGTCACCTAATCGTAATCATGGAGCTGTCGTCCTTGTGGAGGTGTGTTCTACTCACCATTAAAAAGGCTATTTAATACTATCTCTCTCGCGGAGCCCGCGAGTTCCTGCAGCTTCCACTTTATACTGCCTGCTTTTACGCTTTCGTTAGCCTTGGATAAGAACTCTGCCTTCGCTTTGAGGCCATCCCCAGCCTTCTCCAAGACTTCGAACTTCGACTGTTCGCGCGTCATCATTTCCATCACAGCAAGGATGAACGCCTCGTCCTCTCTTAGTAGAGCTGTTTCGGAGGCAAGCGCAAGATCGAAAACCGGCAGCTTGTACACCGCATCCGGGTTCGAGAATTCGCTTCTGTCCACAGGAGCATCGTCATCGCTAATACACTTAAGCATGAAACTCGCGTTGCTTCGGAGTTCAGGACTGGCGCTCTCCAATATCTTGACTCTAGGGTCGACCTCATCGTCATGGCTTTGCACGCTTTGCCCATCGTCCACACCGTCACGACTTTGCACGCTTTGCATGGCCCAAGAAACGAAATCTACTTTACCCTTGAGGCCAATCCCAGCGCCGTTGAAAATATCGACTTTCTGACTCGGTGTCGTCATGCTTTCAATAACGCCGCGAACGAATTCTTCGTTCTCTTTGAGGCCAATCCCAGCGCCCTTGAAAATATTGACTTTCTGACGCGGTGTCGTCATGCTTTCAATAACGCCGCGAACGAATTCTTCGTTCTCTTTGAGGTCCTTACCAGCGCCATTGAAAGTCCTGCATTTCCCATCCTTGTCCGTCATGCTTTGAATAGCCCAAGAAACGAAATCTGCATTACCTTTCAGGCCATCACCAGCGAGCATGAAAATACTGTCCCTCTCCCTGTATAACGCCGTGCTTTGCATAACCCAACGAACGAACTCTTCGTTCCTTTTGAGGCCAGCACCAGCGTAACGGAAAATCGCGAGTTTCCAACTATCGTCCGTCATTCTTTCAATCACATGACGCATAAGCGCTTCATCATCTCTGGAGGGTGAGGACGTGTCATGAAGCTGTGCATACTTGAGCGCCCTTTCCAAAGCTTGGAATTTCCATTTCTCCGAATACTCGGCACTCTTCAAAATTGAGCGCATGAGATCCTTGTTGTTCCAGATGACTTTTCCCACGAGCACGACCTCTCCCCTTATAGACAATAGGGTTATTAATTTCTCGTCCCCTCCACGCGTGCTCTTTTGTTCAATAGCTTCACGGAGGAACCCTGTGTCACTGATCAGTCCATCGCCTGCATATTTCAGGAGATCGCCGTCTTTTTGTACAGCTTCCAGCACCGTATCGCGATCGTTCCTTAGGCTCAATTTGACGAATTTGAGATTCTCTGCGTTTATCTTAACGGCCATCTTCTGCTCGTCCTCCGTACATTCTTTGGCCGCAACTGCGTTTCTCTCCCTTGACAGCATCGCCCAGGCCTCACCGTGGGTGTGTATTGCCTCACAGAACCTGTCACGGGCTGCTTTAATGAGATGGGTCAATATGTCGACACCGGGCTTCTGTCTGGTCAAAGAACTTTCCTCAGGGGAAACTTCCTCCGTAGCTGTAGCGCGTCCCTTTAGAGAATCCTCGAGGACCCCCTGCCAGCACTGCGGGATATTGCGGAGTATTTCCACAAGCTCTTCCTTCTTCGTTTCCTCGAGATGGTGAGAGGGCAGTGTGGCAGCAATGTCGCCCCAACTGCTCTCGGACAAGGCGGGGAGGGTGGCGACGTTGGCCTCGTTCCCGGCTGCCAATAAGAAGACCCTTCGTAACAGTGGGGCGTCATCAGCGCACCATTTCGCTGACACTTCGCTGAGATCTTTGGGGTAGCGAGCAAGAAAGCGCTCGAGGAAGAAAGCGTCTTGCTTCAGCGCGTTCTCCACGAAAACCGGGTCGCTGCCCATTATCTGCCACACACCCACGCTTTCGAGAACGATCTGCACAGGAATGTCTTCCGGAATAGAACCACGCTGGACGAAGCACTTTGATGCACTTTTCGCAGTTGAGGATGCCATCAACATCCCCGTATTGAAAGCATCCCGCAGCAAGCCTTGCGGAAGCATCCGAAACACGCAACACTGCAACGCCCGACTTGTTACCGAGAGATCGGCTCCTTCACCCGAAGGCAAAACCCCTTTCAGGACAATATCCCAAAGGCTTTCGGGCTGCAAGGCACTACGACCTATTTCCTCCACCCTGTCGGCGATCGAACAAACAGCAGCGGGATTCTTTTTCAGAATGTCGGTCTTTTCTCGTACCCATTCTTCTTTCTCCTCTTCGCTCTCGGCTGTCTCGTGTTTCCGCAAAAGGATATCCAGTTCTTTCTTGGCCAGGTCTCCCGTATATTTTTGGTCTTGGAAACGCACCAGGAATTTTGGCAAAACGGTGCCTTCCGTATGGGCAAGAAGAATCTCACGGTGCTCATTGTATTCGGCAACCTGTTTCTCGCCTACGCCGTTGACAACCAACGCATTCGGTGTTCCGTCTTGTTCTAGGAGCTCTTTTGAATTTGCTCTCACACTCACTCCCACATATTCGCGCGGCTTCCGACCCAGCAAAGCCTGTATCATCAGAGTGTAACCCGGAGTGCGAATGGTATTTCCAGAGTCCCCCTCATAATTTATCAGATTGGCGTACTGGATCGCCTTGATGGCTTGGTCGGTGGTGTAAAACGCAGTGCCAAACTTGCCGCGTGCGGCTATAGGGCCCGACGTCGCGATCAATAGCGCAGCCTGTTCCGTAGTTCCATGAAACACGAACATCTCGCCAGCTGACTTTGCCAGGCTCACGTGTGGTCCATCTGCCGCTTGTTCCATCCATGCTGCGACTGCTTCTGTGTAGGGCGGGGGGACCATTACGTCAGCAAGGGAATCCTGTACGAGCAGCGCCGCGTCGGCATTCTCGGTGGCTCCTAACATTCGGGACCGCATTTGTTCGTAGTTTTTCTCCATCACAGGGTCGGCAACCTTCTCGATGCTGTATATAAACAGGCCATAATCCGTCCCGTCGCCAGCCTTATACCGACCCCTATTGCAGTGTTTGTTTCCCGCTTTAAAGTCTTTCTCGATGGCATTCCACAGGTCGCTGTCTCGTATCACGAACGACCCGAGGGGCTTCTCGTCGCTGCCCAGGAGCGGGCTTCTGCTCCGCGGAAGCCCGACGCCCCCAACATTATCATATGTAGGAGAGTGTTCTTGATGAATTGCATATCGCGAGAGCGGGCCCTGGTAAGCCGCCAACTGATGGGATTTTTGATAATTAGAGAATATAACTAAAATCCACGATGGAGCTAGATTAAATAAAAATAATGGAGTATGAGTCAGATTGATGTAGGTATTAAATAAAAATAATTCAATTCGTTGCGCGACCTTTTTTGTATATCGCGATTATTTTTTCGTTAGGACTAGATGCTGCCTCCCTACTAATCACGTAAACAACTTCTAAGCACTTACATACTGGAGGAGTATAAGCCCGTAAGCCAACGGCCACAAGTTCAAGAAGTCTACAACTATCGGAGAGCAATCGACGCTAAGTCACATCGGCTTTATTGCTCTGATGAGCCCTAGGAGTAAAGGCAAGGAACAGTTGCACACCTAAATAATCTACCAGGCGGGAAGCAGTCCGCCTCACTTTTTCACTAGGTGTGACTCCAATTGATATTCAATATCAGCATGCTCTACTAGTACTACTTGAGGTAACAATAAGAATAAAACTTCTCTACGGACGCCTTAATATTCAATATTAATATATATAAAAGTATGGCAACGCAAGTCGGTAGAATTAGCTTGGTGCTGTAGTACCTGTAACAGGCTGCCGTCACTCGTGTGCACCTCATCAAGCGAACCCCGAGTAAGCGCGGCATTGCCTTTAGAAAATGGCGCGGCAACGACTCCGCCAGCGCCTGCAGCCGCAACCACAGCTCGACCTCCACCAAGGCTGGTGCTGCCGCCTCCACCACCACCAGAGCCGCCACTTCCACCCGCGGCAACAGCGGAAGATACAGCCGAGTCGGCACGCCTGGCTCCACCAGCAGGAGAAGGAGCGGAAGAAACAGCAGAGACGGCACGTCCGCCAGAGGCGGGAGCAGCAGAGGCGGAACGTCCCCCGCCAGTACGATGCACAGCCTTATCTTCAGCCGAAGAGCAACACCCAGGGCATCCAGGGGACTCGCCCTGCTCTTTCTTATTCGCGAATTTAAGAGACAACCCCGATTCCATCATGAGGGTCAGGGCCATCCACGTCAGCAAGCAGTGCCCGCCAAGGCTGTGCTCGCCTGAGCTGTGTTGACGACTCATTTTCATTTCGTTTTCGTAACTTCTACTTCTACCTAGAGATGGATTACGTCGATACGAGTCCGTGTAGGAACGTCGTAACTAATGGTAATTGGAGCGGAACCTAAAAAACAATTGTCACACTACTAATACGGAAAGAGTCAGTCGGTCTAGTAACTTCGTCTCTTTATCGACGAAAGTGATAGATAAGCAGGATAGCAACTACTTCTACTTTGAGGACGAAGGTGCAGACTGCGCCGGTTAATTACATGTAAAACAGGTTTGACAACAGGTACTACAACTTCTATTTCAATAACGACCTCGTCTCGGAGTATAAGCACCTATGGAGACCACGCGCTGCAATTCACGACTAGCGAGTGAGTGACAGAATGTATCCACTCGAGAGGTCTGTTGCTCTTTTCTATTCAGTGTCCGTCGGTCGTGTTACTACTGTTACTGTACGAGTAACAGTTTTTACTATCAAGTTACCCCGTTCCTCGTGATCTTAGACTCATAAGTGATAGACTGCAAGTGCAATTCTTTAACATCGAAACTTAACAATACTAGACC